>VMOF01000388.1:54814224-55414224 GCA_011764245.1 Trialeurodes vaporariorum | reverse complement strand
TCGCACTTTTGTGTAACCATCGTTTTTGAATAAAAGCGGCGATTGTTGATGAATCTGTTAATTTTATTTGTGATGCATTAAAAACAAAAAACAAAAAATGTTGATTTTGTATAGAGCGCTAGAAGATCTTCAAGAATTTGATTGGTCTCTAAAAGTAATATTATAATTTTTATTCGATGTAACTGTTATTTTTTTTTCTCTCTGTTTTTTTTCCATCTTTCTTTTCTATTTGCGCGTTAAAGTCTTTTTCCAACTCATCCAATTTCCTTATCTCAATACCATCCTCTTCTGCTTTAGTTCAGTGTTTGTCTCCATAAGAAAAATAACTGTAGTTTCTGTACCAGAGCCATCGTTTTTCATGTTCTGATACCGTATCGATGTAGGTATATTTTCCGTGTATCAACCTATTGAAAAAAGAAGAAAAAAAATCGATCTTTACGGAGGTGAGGAGGCGCTTAGATCGAACCTCTTAAAAAAAAAAAAAAATCCGCAGTTCAAGGTACTAGCAAATATTTGTTTAAATGGGGCCCTTGCAAACTTTTGCTGTAAGCAAATGAATAGTCCAATCTTATGTAAAGACCAGCGAAAATCTCGAAAATCACTCTAAGAAAGTCTAAAATTCAGTAATAAACTCACATAAGACATAACTGCCAAAATGTGAAGTTCGTAATGACGGTTCAAAGCAGGTATCATGGGATATTCCTGTCTAATTTGTCACTTTCTCTAAGAAAGCACAGAGATATGTCTCAATTTAGATAGGAATCTCCCATAATACTTGCGTATTTCCGCCATTAAGCCCGATTCTGAGAGTAAAGGACATTACCCAAAATCGGCCTTTTTACCCCTGAGAGCGAAATGTGAAATAATTTCAGGGGTGATAGAGGATTAAATCAGCGTTCCGAATCTGGCCTATTTTTTGATTTTGGACGAAGGGAAAGGGGGGGAGGGGGGTCCAAAGTTAGACCCTTCAAATGCCCATAACTTTTGAACGAATAAAGATATGAGAATGTACTTTGCGCGAAAAGGTAGATCTTTTAAAGACCTTTCGATTGATGTGTACGATATTTGCCTTGTTTTAATTTTTAATCGATTTATCGAAGTTTTTCTGATTTTTTTGAAATCGGGTTTTCCGTTTTTTTAATCGTGGAAGTTTGGCAACGCACGAATCATCACAAATAATTTCCAGGATAAAAGTAGACGCGATTTGCTAAAAAATGGTTCAAACCGCATGTTAAGGAAATGCTTTGAAGCGGAGTTATGAGGGTTCAAAGTTGGCGCTGTCACGAAAAAGGCCGCCCCGAGGGGCGTACTACAGGTAGTAGAAGTTGGCATTATCTGTTCTTCCCGTCCAAATGACTTGAAATTTGGTATTCCCGGGTATTTTTTAACGCTGAATTTCCGAAAAAAAAACCAAATCCGCAGTTCAAGGTACTAGCAAATTTTTTTTTTTTTTTGAATTTCCGACCAAATTTCCGAAAACAATGGTCGGCAGCCATCTTGGATTTTTTGATTTTGAAAAACTGATGCAAAATTTAAATTCAGCGTTAAAAAATACCCGGGAATACCAAATTTCAAGTCATTTGGACGGGAAGAACAGATAATGCCAACTTCTACTACCTGTAGTACGCCCCTCGGGGCGGCCTTTTTCGTGACAGCGCCAACTTTGAACCCTCATAACTCCGCTTCAAAGCATTTCCTTAACATGCGGTTTGAACCATTTTTTAGCAAATCGCGTCTACTTTTATCCTGGAAATTATTTGTGATGATTCGTGCGTTGCCAAACTTCCACGATTAAAAAAACGGAAAACCCGATTTCAAAAAAATCAGAAAAACTTCGATAAATCGATTAAAAATTAAAACAAGGCAAATATCGTACACATCAATCGAAAGGTCTTTAAAAGATCTACCTTTTCGCGCAAAGTACATTCTCATATCTTTATTCGTTCAAAAGTTATGGGCATTTGAAGGGTCTAACTTTGGACCCCCCTCCCCCCCCTTTCCCTTCGTCCAAAATCAAAAAATAGGCCAGATTCGGAACGCTGATTTAATTCTCTATCACCCCTGAAATTATTTCACATTTCGCTCTCAGGAGTAAAAATGCCGATTTTGGGTAATGTCCTTTCGTGATTTTTTAGTGTTCTCATTGTCATTTTTCAGGTTTTAATGCAAGTATCAACTCTTCAATCCCCCATAGCAAAAGTTTGCAAGAGCCACATCTCGTAGAGAACACGAGAAATTCCCTCTTTCTAAGGACAATTTTGCAGACAGGGAGAGAACCCCCCTCCCCGGACGACCGCAAACCCCCTCCCCCCTGCCGCTACGTTGCTGCAGACTCGCATCGCATCACACCCGATATCAATACTTCTATCTACTCGCTCCAATTCTCTGATCTAATCGATCCCACCGATTTTAATGCTTATAATATCGACTCATACCTTTGAAATATTCATTTGTGTTGTTTGTCTGTCTGTTTGTGTAGGCTGAGCAGCGTCGAAGAGGGCTTCACACTCGTCGTCCTTTCCGGACTCTCCGGGGACTCCACTTTAGATCTATTAGATAAATCCCTCACATTAGTTACGGTAAGTGTTCATTGACCTCAGTCTTTTCTTAATCATTTCTTTCTTATAACCGTCCAAGCTTTGTGGTTTGTACAATGTACTTACAAGAATATGTACCACCCTGTATCATCGGGGATTTACACCAAAGACATTGTATCATATATGTACAGAGGAAGTGCTTAGCAAGATTCTTGAGACAAACTTGCGGTATACTTCGCATTTTCACCAAAAAATGCTCAACAGTCATCAGCTCGCTCAACAGAGTTGCATCAAAACTTAAATTTGTAATCTTATTATAAGGTAATAATGGGTCTGTTGCAAACTTTTGCTACAACGATTAAGAGTGTATAATCTAATGTTAAATCGCCTGAAAAGTCCATTGGTGGCACCAGAAAGTCATAAAATGCAATACTAAACTCACAAGAGGCGTTTAATGAAATCCAAGATGGCGAATAAATTTAGATATCGAGCTATCTGTATGCATGCACCGTGAACATCCAAGGATGGCCAACTTTGACAACCTCACTGGCGGTAGAGTTTATGTGTTTGTTTACGTTGGGACTGGTTGTGATCGATATTGTGAGGTTGGCTATCCTTGGATGTTCCTGGTGCATACATACAAATTGCTCGATATGTATCCGCCATCTTGGATTTCAATAAACGCCTCTTTTGAGTTTATTAGTGCAATTTATGACTTTCTGATGCCACCAATGGACTTTTCAGGCGATTTTACATTAGATTAAACACTTTTAACCGTTGTAGCAAAAGTTTGCAACAGACCCCATTGGTAAAACTGGTGACAAACAAACTAATATGTCATTTTGAGAGTGAATGAAAGTTGCATACTTACTAATTCCAATTTCGTAAGTTATTTTAAGCTTTTTTTTGTATCATATTATACAGTTGTCAAAATAGTGGTCATAAAAGAGCGTTTCATCAATCTTTGATCCCGATTTTTGTAAAGTAGTAAGTTTGGATTAAGAGGTTATGTTCTTTTGTTTATTACCAGTTAAACCCTCTACTCCCGATTTCGAACGATTGACTCGCCCGTCTGCCCTCTATTGTAGTATACGCTAAGCTTACCTCACCCAAATCAATGTTTACAGTATATATGATGCACTCCTTCTATATGATATAATGTGTTTGGTTCACACCCAAAGCAGATCCAGTATGAGCCTAGCTTGAAATTATTCAGAGGCTAGCGAAGCCATACTGAGATCTTATCAATTTTTTTTTATTATATTTTACTGTGAACTGCAAAATGTGAAGGGACTCATTCCACATCCATTTATCAGCATTTTTGGCGGTTTTAATTTATTTTTATCGGATTTTACTCAAAGCGTGTTGACACATTAGTTATAGCAAACGGTCGAAAGTCTATTGGCGACATTAGTAATGCAAGTATACATATGCACGCCAGTGAGCATTGAATGACATTTCACTCGTTTCCAAATATACCTATGTTGAATCGACCATGTTTGTTCGCTCCCCTGCGCAAAGATGTATTTTCGCTGATAGTTATGTATCTTTGTGATTTTGGAATGATGCCTTCGATTCTCAATATTTTAAGGCGAAGCATGTTTTATCTTGATCTAATGAAATATTGCGAGACCTCACTCTGCTACAGAGTGAAATTATTTGACAAGACACGCAGAAATATAAGGCTTTCTGGATTCCTCAATTTATGGGTGCTCACTGTCGGTGATTTTTGGGTTCCTCAATGGTTTTGCACGGAAAAAAAGATTAGTGAAAATAACCATACGGATACCTGATTTTGGCACCTGCTATATGTTATGGTAAACTTGACCAGAAGTATGGTACATTTCCCGATACTTTGAGTAAATTTGACATGCAATCAGGTAATATCACCTAGTACCTAGTCAAAACATAGTATACTTCTGGTTAACATTACCATAACATCTAGCAGGTGCCAAAATCAAGTATCCGTATGGTTATTTTCACCGTAGTTTTTTTTTCCCGTGTTTATTCGTAGATTTATTTTCATCATTTCAGTGTTGATTTTACAATATATTCACTGAGTGTACCGATTTGTGATTAAAAGGAATAATGCCGTGGATTCTCAATATTTAAGGCAAAGCATGTTTAGTCTTGCTCTAATGAAATGAAGCAAGACCTCACTGTACACAGAGTGAAATATTCCTACGAATGTGCCGAAATATTGAGCCCTTAATGTAATGGTGTTCAATGCGGTAGTAGCAGTGATGGGCAAAAATCATTTTTTGAATAACCACGAATTATTAACTAAAATTATTCGCATTATTCTCATTTTATTCCTATATTAGTAAATCGAAGTTTTGACACTACTACCAGCATATTCATATGTCATAATATGAATGACTGATAGTGTAAAAACTTTGATTTACTAATAGGTATTCTATGAGAATAATGCGAATAATTTTAGTTAATTATTCGCGCGGTTATTCAAAAAATCATTTTTGCCCATCACTGGGTAGTGGCAGCTTGTGCTATTTGGCATCAATGTTTTTCCTCCATTTATAGATCTATGAGTAACAATCGATTGTTGATGAAGTGCTGCTTCACTATCGAATCGATTATTTTATATTAAATCAAATGGAAGAAAAAGCATTGTTGCCGAATGGCACAAGCCGCCATTGCACTGCGGATGGTTGTTGGATTTCACAATGATTTTATAGTTGTCTTCCATCCTTTTGTTGGTTAATATGCTGAAATTATCATTGAAGTGAGTTCACATTTTATGTTTTATATGATCTAACGTTTCGGTTTGTTTAACGAATCACATAACTTTGTTTGGACTGAAGACCTTGGTGAGTGGGTGGATATGGTTTTGGGGGAAATCGGGGAGGGGGGATTTTTACTATTCAAAGGTGAAAATTATATTATTCGTTGCTGCGTCTCATTCTACTCAATTTGACAACAGTGCGGGTTGGTCCAGCCTAATATTTTATTTCGTCTTTCGTTTCTTCCTCTATTTAATGGATCGCGCCTTTTTTGTGATACGCCCTTTTTTGGACCGAATGATCCGATTTAATTTCGATATGAAGTTGAGTGCAACAGTGTGTCAATCTTTTTATTTTTTTTGTTCGTCTGCCAGAACTGCGAGGTCTTCGAACCCGGGGCCTAAGTGAGGCAACCCTCAGTGCTGCCAGATGAAGAAAGAAAAAAACTACAACTTACCAACGGATGCTTAAAAAAAAATGGTAGCATGAATTTTGTTATTCGATTGTTCTTATATTGTGTAGCAATTCAGGTGGCTATATCTAGTCGTCAATATTAATCGCTGGACTATGTGAATACTTTACTATCCACCCTGATGAGTTCACTGTAAAGTTAGCCTGGCTCACTAATTCCTACTAGAAGCTCTAAGTTACTTAGTTTTTTCCCTACATGACAATCTAGGATGCAGTTTCGACGGCTTTGTTGAAATCATGATTTATCGGGACGTTAAAATTCCAATTGTTCAAAAAACCGTTGTGATTCAGCGAAAGGAGAGTTGAAAGCAGGTCAAAATGTGAATTTTCGCTGAATAATACGCATGTTCCTTTGCTGCTGTCCACGTTACGAAAAATTATACAAAGTTGGTAGCCTGGCGGTTTTTGGTCCAAGAATCGCGTGTTCGAAAGTAAGTTTGTCTCTGTGTAGCAAAATTAAAATCGATTTTCTCGAAGAAAATTTTTCTCTGTCAATTGATGTCTTTCCTTGAACCCGTATCTGAAATGGCCCATCCGCTAAGTTGGAACCTCCAAAGTTTTGAAGAGCTATCCGTTTTAGCCGTCGCTTTAATTACATTTCATAAAGCAACAAAATTAATGAACCGAATGTCTTGAAAATCGAAGTCAGTACAACACTGAACAAAAAGAATTGCTTCGCCTGACTATAATTATTCGTGAAAGCGTAATCTAATTTGTTGATTCTACTTACCCAATAAATTAGGCACTAACTCCGACCAATATATTATCACTCGGCATCAATAAATTAGTACCGGATTCTGTGTGAAATTGGTACTGTACAACCGATTTCATTGATTTTACCTACCCAATTATAATTGTTACCAGTTACCAACTTTTGTTGGATTACCAAATTTATCGGGTAAGTACAATTAACAAATTAGATTGCGCAAATTCCATTAATAAATCCGTAGTCAGGCGAACCAATTTGTGTTCTTTTTACTGAATATAGTCAATTTTTTTTTGCCATGATCAATATCCCACAGTTGCTCGGATTCACTCCAATATAGTGACAGCGGCAACTCAGCGGTGACCCGAGACTTGTGGCCGCACTCGCGGTCCTTATGGCCTTTTGCAGTCCGGGCGCCACACGACTCAAAGTGTGGCCGTATGGATGCGCAAGAGGCCCAGAGTTGCCTTACCTCCGTATTTAGGCCGCTCATTTTCCATCCGATTCAATGCAAAACCTAGAGATACTAACCCAAAATCTGGCAGCGCCGAAGAGGATACGCTAACAATGGGCGCAATCACATAGTCATAGCCGTATACACTCACACACATGCACACACACACATGGGCGCATGCAAACTGTATGTGTGCGGGTACTAGACATTAGACTATATCAGACCGCGATGCATATGTCATTGTGTTGTGTATAATCAATTAGATGACTACGATTGCGTAATCTCCAGCCCAGGTCTAAAACCGGAGACACTCGATTTGAAATGAAATTGTCATGAATAATACAGAATACAGTTCTCCGCGGGATTGTTCCGAGGCCGGGGAGACTCAGATGCCAAGATCAGATGCTCGCGATGAAGTCGGAAGGAGTGCGGACTGCAGATGGATGGACGGGTCCAGTCCATTAAGGAGTATAAGGAGCCAACCCCATTTATAATGCTGATATGAATTTTCATTCAAAACGAGAGCTCTTTTGCGTAAGCTCGCACGCATGCGCACAGCGATCTTAATGAAGAAGAAGAAATAGAGCGTCGCGTAATCTCATCCGCGATGCCAGAATATATACAGGGTGTAACAAAACTATACATTAATTTTCAGGGCGTGTTTTAGAGGTACAAATAAGACTTTTTTTCCCTAAACATGGGTCCGAAATTGAAGTCTTTTCGAGTTACAATGTTGCAAAGTTTCCGAAAAACTATTTGAAAAATTGTCATAACTCCCTCGTTAATTTTTCTTAATGCTCGTAAAAGGGTACCACGATGTAATCTTAGGC
Organism: Trialeurodes vaporariorum; assembly: GCA_011764245.1. Classification (NCBI taxonomy): domain Eukaryota; kingdom Metazoa; phylum Arthropoda; class Insecta; order Hemiptera; family Aleyrodidae; genus Trialeurodes; species Trialeurodes vaporariorum. The sequence goes on along the minus strand of VMOF01000388.1, from coordinate 55,406,485 downwards.
GCACTTGCCTATTTTGGCCGTGAAAATGCTGTATGCAAAATTTTGAGGGGGTCTCGGGGCTTTTTCTTGATTTTTCTCACTTTTTTTGGCCAAATTATGTGAAAACATGCTTTCGGATTCATTGAACCCGAAAACGATTAGCAGCATTCAAAAGTTCGTGAAAAAATATGCAATTTTGGTCTTTACAAGTTTTTCCTTTTCGCAAACCATTTCCGAGAAAATCGTCCCTGAAGTTGCAGAGGTCGGCCAATAATCGCCTTTTCTTTGATTTTGTCAATTCTTGGCCGACTTTTCCAACTTCAGGGACGATTTTCGCAGAAATGGTTTGCAAAAAGGAAAAACTTGTTAGGATCACAAATGCATATTTTTTTTACGAACTTTTGAGTGATGCTAATCGTTTTTGAGTTTAATGAATTTGAAAGCATGTTTTTACATAATTTGGCCAAAAAAAGTGAGAAAAATCAAGAATAACCCCCAAAACCCCCCTCAAATTTTTGCAGACAGCATTTTCACGGCCAAAATCGGCAAGAATGCCTAAAATTGCAACAGAGTACCTATTTACGAGCATTAATAAAAATTCACGAGAAAGTTATGACAATTTTTCATTTGTGTTTCGGAAACTTTGCAACACTTTAACTCGAAAAGACTACAATTTCGGACCCATGTATATAAGATAAAAAAGTCTTATTTTTACCTTTAAAATACGCCCTGAAAATCAATGTATATAGTTTTGTTACACCCTGTATATATGAATCGAATTTCTAGCTACCGAAACTAGGTTCGATATCGTAATGTGATTGCTCGCTAGGATTGCATTGTACATGCATGTGAGAAAAGGGGGGCTGATTCGTAGATGTATCATAGATGCATCTGATTTGTTTATGGTCATAACTAGGACTTCCTACAAATAGATGGGGGAGAGAGCTCGTATATGCTCATACTATACTAGCTGTCAACACACTCAAAATTCAATACGTATGTATCCAAATGTATCCAAATGTGTTCGATTCAATTCGATTGTATCCGCGAGGAGCTTCGACTTAACATGCATGTTTAATTGGAATAAAAATCCGTTTCAAAACGGACCCGCAGTGCCAATAAGCTCTGGGCCAGCCTCCTTCCGTCTTGAGTATACGAAGGCGACGAGTTCTCTTCTGTGATGGATATGATAACTTCCATGGAGATCAAAATTATTGCGAAATAGGTCAACACAAAGAACTTATCGGGATCAATTCTTGTTTTGTCTCATTGACGCGTAGTTTTTATATAGATATCCATGAGTAATAATCGAAACATTACACGAATCCTGCGTTTTGTGAATAAGTATCCTGGTCACGTCACCAAAATGGCTAGGCGTTTTTGAAATGACACGTAGTTTTAATGGATAAAATTGTAAATAGAACTACTCATGAGATCGATTGAAAAGTATTACCTGCTGTTTAATAATAACGAGAGTGATTTTTGACGACGAAGGAAACCAGAAGCAAACAAAAGACTTCAAAGCAATTCTATTCTTCTCCAAAAATTAAAAGAAGAATAACAAGGATTTTATCTTTTCCTAAATGATCTAAATCGTTTTACATGACATTGAACAGGACGACAAATAGAGCAAAGAGAGACTTACTTTACATTGTTTCTGTACAGATTTTCTCCTGAAATGATCAACTTTTGTAACCTATGTATTCGCTATATATGTGACAACTTTTTTTCTGGGGTGGGACCTGTCGAAAATTGTTCGTGTTAGCCGACGCGACGTATTGATTGGTCTGTGTTAACCATCGGGGGCCGGGATCGCCCCTCTTTACCTCTACCTGCCCTCCAAATAACGCAACCTGTAGTTTTGTTCTTGAACTTTCCAGTTACTATTTAAGTTACTCACTGGGAGAATTCTTTTTTTAATCCAATGCGTATTTTGTTTTGTGTTAAAGTACACAGTGAAATATTGACTAAACAGGAATTCCTTTAACCCAAAGGAAATGTCTGCTGCTACAAGTAAAACTTCCTTGTTGTGACAGTGATTCTCCTTCATGCAACAGAACTTTACTGCGCCCAAGGAAAACTGTTACAAGTAAACGTGTTTCCTTGTTTTTAAACAAGTGATCTCTCTCAGTGATATTTTGTCATTTTACTAATAATTAAGCGAACAAGTCCCTCGTTCAAATATGGATTGGTGACTCTATTGTTTTGGATGACCTTTCGACTGGTTCCGTTTTTATGGAGCAGCGCTCTTTCTAACGCTCGTTCTCCGTTTCATCATGGAAGGAGTTCACCAGTCAGTAGTGTGAATTCGGTTCTATACGCCCCCGCACCACTTCCGACTTCCGAAGCTCCGAGGTCATCTTTAGAAGAATGAATTTTGCTCGCGGGACGCCGCCGCGCCGCCATCAGACGCGGAGTCAGCGCGGGTCGTATCACCGGTACCGCGTCTTTAAAGGTCGGTTGGGGGAGGGGGAGGGGGGGGGGGTTGAAGGGACTTCGGTGAGGCAGTGGCGGCGTCGTCGTCGTTCAAAGTGGGGCAGCAATTTCTTTTATTCTCCTTCTTCTTCCTTTTTCCCGGGTTATTCGCATCGGCGGCAATGGGTCAACTCCCGCAAGTCCAAGCAATGAAAGCCCCGGCTACTGCTACCGTAAAGTTGAAGCCGTGCGAAAATCAATTTTTCTCAAGTCGTTCAAAGTCGTGCCATTCCCAATTCAGTTTTGCGGTGCGAATGCGGCGCAGAGCGGCGCGGCGCGGCGGGCGACTGGCGCATCAATTGTTGTTTTATTTCCACCGCACTTTGCCTTCTGCCGCGCCGCGCCGTGCCTCGGCCGCCGCTCTCTGCATCGAAGCAAAGATTATTCCGGACATGAAAAGCCGCGTTTTTTTTCTTTGCCTCAAGAAAGTTTTCGAGTCGCTCCATAAATAATGTGCAAAAAATGGCCGTTATTTTGCTATGAAGTTCTCGAAAAGAAATTATGGTTGTTTTCACAAAAATGTTGGTCTGTTACATTTAGGTGTAGTTTAGGTCTTTTACAACAAAAAAAAAAAAAAAAAAAAAAAAAAAAAAAAAAAAAAAAAAGGTTGTCAGATTCACAACGGTATATAAATCAAGATATTGGATGGTACTAATTCCGAAATGCTAGTATTTGCACGATAGCCCTTAAAAGTTTTGAGGAAATTTTGGTAGTGTGACCGTATACTTATAGCACTACCAGAAATTTTTAGCAAAAGTGCTATAGACTCTCTGTGGTTCCCTTATCATTGTGTTTCTGGTAATGTTACTAAAGTAGGACTATTTTTTTCAGTGTAGTTTGAAAATCTGGCCATTTTGACCACAAAGTCTAGCATTTTTCTCCAGATTGTTCTAGTCAAAAATGCCAGAATTTCTTGCCAAAATGGGCAGAATTTTATATTTTGAAAAAAAAAAAAAAAAAAAAAAAGCCCAAAATTCTCCTGAAAACTGCCAGGAGTTATTTTCAGAAACTTTTTATTAGAATTCGGGCTATTTTTAGTATATATCAGCGTTCTTCGTGCGGTTGATAATTTTCAAGTGCTGCTAGATCTGGCAAAAAATGTACTCATTTCCCGGAAGACTGATTCTGATTCTATGATTTTTTTATTATACCTATATCTGCAGTCTGACTTATTTTGTGTTGAGAAATTTTATAGTTATTTTGACTTTCACTGATTATAAAAAATTGTATGTCTGTCTTGTAAAGATCTCCTGAAAATTCCTTGTTCGAAGCTACTGTGCGCCGCCGGTCACTGCTACTGCCCGCTCGGCGGACAAAGCTGCTCTGGCGTCGTTGCCAAGAGCGTTCATCATCAATATTTCAAACGAATAGAAAGTAATTAAAACAAGATGAGAAAGTGTAAAGTCTTAATTTATTAGCAGGCAATCGCTAGGTCTGAAAGAGGAAGAAGGAGAACGAGAAGGATCATTTGGTTTCGGTTTTCTTTGAAGCCGGTGCCTGAGAAGGGAAGGATTATCCGCTCAGTGTTAACTGGACGTTGAATTAGTTTTTGGCAAATAGGTTCAACTTTTGGAAGTGGCCTGTTAAAAATGGACTAAAATTTCGTCAGTCCAATGCAGGTGAGTGTGTAAACGGACCAGTGACGGCTCGTGCTATGTGGCAACATCATATTATCTCCATTTAAACCTTTGTAAAATAATCTAATTCAGGAAGTGCATTTGCACCACCAAGATATCGATACAGTTCCGCTAAGTTTGAAACGATGTAATCTTTCCCTGCTTTTGTTGATCGACATGTATTAACGCTTTTTAATGATTCTTTTGAGATTTATAGACATTCTTGTGGTGCATTATGATTAAAATTAACAGATTCGTCGCAAATTAACTCTTTTATCTGTAAAAGACCGTTGGTAAACAAAACAAAAGTGCAAAATCGCATCCAATGGCGGCGTCCGTAGAGCCTAAAATTCATCGACCAATCAGAAGTTGACTACCCTCTTGTCTTAACTCTCTACATATAGGGACTCTAACATCACCTAGTACCTAGTCAAAACATAGTATACTTCTGGTTAACATTACCATAACATCTAGAAGGTGCCAAAATCAGGTATCCGTATGGTTATTTTCACCGTAGTTTTTTTCCGTGGGGATACTCATTGTTTTTTACCTGATATTGAAACCATCAATGGCATCGAAATAATCCGATGTATACTGTGCCACTGTGCCTAAAAAATGAGTTCCAGCTGATTCTGGTGACTTTGATGCCAGCAATATCCAAAAAAGCATTAAACATTTGTTTTAAAAGTTTGATGGTAGCGCGGCGGTTCAACCGGATCATGTACTGAAATAAAAAAAAAAAAAAAAAATCCTGAATTTAACTATTCACAAGGTTGAAAGTATGGACAGAACTTAAAACTTGCGAGTTCCACCCTTTAAAATAGTCAAATTAACTCAGCACGGAGTTTTTTTCATTTATTTTAAATATCAAACCAATAATTTTTGGGTCTGATCCATACCCTTACTATGTAAATGTAGTTAAATTCAGCACATTTTTTTTGTTTTTTTGTTATGGAAATTCGAGGATCGGACGCCTTAAAAATAGGAACTAAAGATTCTGCAACGTTGGAAGGCCACAGCATCGGTGGCGGTAGCCGGTAACCGATGTGATACGATGACACAGATGTAAAGCATAAAGTAGCGATGATGTCCGGCGGGGCGGTCGCGGCGCTATTGTTCGATCAGAAAACATCACAGGGAAGATTCCCATTCCATTCCACCAGGTGCTTGAAAGTTTTCAGTGGCACAGTGGCGGAGTGGAGTGGAGTGAATGAACGGACGTCAAAACAAATCGTTTTCGCTCAGGTTGTTTGAATGGAATAGTTTAACCCAGTTGCAAATCCGAGCTGATTATTGATGTAAAACAGGCGTTTCCGATGCCACCGATGCTCCTCCTGTTGTCCGGTCGTCATCCGCTGCCACCACACCTCGCCGCACAGTGAGAAAATATTATTGACCTTTGAGCAATGGTAAATAGGTCAAGGGTCAGTTTCATAGTTGTATGGGTCTAATTGCTTTAATTAGCTGTTTTACTAAAACGATGTTTCTTATCGATTGCCGTTCGGGGCAGTGGCGTCGCGTGCCATCTGGCAACAATGCAACTGCTCCATTTAAACTCATTAAATATATCGAATGTTCCTTGTGCACTGTGAACCCCCTGAAATCGATCTTTTACATGAGTTTAAATTGATATGATACATTGTTGCCAAATTGCACGCGACGTCACTGAGTTCGGGGACATCTTGTTCCAAAGGAACTCTGGTTTAGTGTAATTGCCCCACAAGTGCCTTTCAGAACGGAAATGTCGAGCCTCTTTGCGATTAAAAATTCTGCGTCCTCAAGTTGCTAAATTTTGCCTATTTCCTAATCCAAAAACTGCTGAAATTAAGAAGATATAGATTGAACAATCCATTTGGATGAGGTTAGAATCACCCGAATTCCCGCTAATGCCTCAACAATAACAATAGCACTTAGGTGGTTCTACTTTAAAGTTCGTTGAGGTTGGTAGTGGACCAACAGCGATTAGAATGGTTCTCGTTAAAATCGTCAAACCGGTACGGTGGTTCGATTTGGAATATTTTGGTTTGTTTGCTAGAAAATTGAAAATGCAAAAAATCAAGATACATTTTCCAGATTTGCTCTATTTTTATTTATTTATTTTTTTTTCAGCAAAAAATAAATAAATAAATAGAATAATGAAAATTTTTGGTTTGGTTTTTGTTTTTTGTTGCCCGTTCAATACTTTCTATAGCGAGCATAAAAGTTTTGACCGTCAAGTATGCATGTAGAGCGCAGAGGGTTGCTTTATAATTACACGAAGACTCGCCTCTTGTATGGAATTCATGACTGCCAAAACTTTCGCATTCGCTAGTACATTCTGTTGATCGAACTTTTCACTCCTCTTCACCCCTTCATTCCTCCCCCACCTCTTCTTCCGTCCCGTTGCGTTGCATAGGAAAAAAAAAAGTGTGGCGAGAGTTTTTCCTTATAAGATCGGAAGAATTCAACCAAGATCCTCTTGTGATATTCTTAAACGCCGAGAGTTCCCCTTGAGCTCATTTTTTGACTCGAGCCTTCTCTTGTCTTTAATTTTTATGCTGAGCTGTGCTTTGATACTCAGATCGATGGTCCTATCTTTTTCGTTACTTTTTTTCCTTCCCGTTTTTATTCGCATCCCGTCCCCGTCCCTCTACCCTCCCCCTCCCCCCCCTCTCTCTCTCTCTCTCTCTCTCTATCTTTTCTCCTCTCCATCCTCCTTTTATCCTTATTTCCCGATCAGCAGTTGCTTTCTCCTCTCTCTCACACACGGTAAATGCCTTGCTTTCACAGTGTCGGAGATAAAAATTTGCCGAGTGCTTCCCCGTTAATTTTCCCCCTACGTTCCTCCATGCCTAGCCTGCGTCCTCCCTCCTTAACCAACCCCCCCCCCTCCCCCCCACATTCTACTTTATCACGATCCACCGTTGAGTTTTTACGAGGTTTTACAATCGGATCTGCACCTAATTGCACTCCTCAGATTTAACACCCGGAGTGAATGTATATTCTCTCTGGTCCCACTCACAAATAAAATCCGATAGAATGAGAGGGGGGACGAGGGGGCGGGGCAGAGAAAATTGAGACAGGTAAGATTTAGGAGGAAATTGGGAGGGGAGTGTATACGGACTCAGAGGATTGATTTCAAGGATGAAAATATTTGGGACCCTGTCTAGGAAATGGGACATTATCTTTCCTGGGCGAATTTCTTTAGAGACTGATTTTTAGGGAAAGAGGTTAAAAAGTGACGATTTTTATTTTATTTTTTTACGGCAAACGCTCTCTATTGTGGTCTTAACGCCTTATGGACCAAGCCCGAATATGCTCGATTTCCTCCCCTAGTCTATTTCACATTGTTCCAGTAGCAGTGATTATTCCGAATAATCACGATTCTCGATGTAGTATAAAAATATGAGCTTTCGACTGGCGCCTTCAATCCGTCGTATATGCAATTCCAACTCCCCCGAGTACGAACAGTTAACTACCTTCCCTATGCAAACGGAAAAGTGACGTTCATGTGAACTAACCTGGTCTTTAAAGGGTAAAGACCAAGTTACGGGAGTTTTAGGCGTAGAGTGGTACTGGTGTGAGAATATGTCCGAATCATGAAAAGATACCTTATCTTCCAAATGTAATTATTTTAATGCGGGAATTCAATGTCCCTTTTCTCATTTTACGTTTTGCCATGTGTTTTCATGACGAAATTGTGTACGTTTTTGGTCTCAAAATGTTCGTCATGACCTCCTCAATGCGCAGTGGGGCCAATAACTCAATTTTGGTTGTTGGAAGTCGACCTTTTACCTGAGACACGGCCCACATTTCTATTTGATTCGTATGTTCTTACATTTTATGAGACACCTTTATGTCCAACTCAGTAACACTTGAAAAGTGCAAAATTCTATAAACTTATCCGAGAAATAAAATACTGAAAACTTCTACCCGGATAATTTTTTTTACGGGTCATAGTAGTACTATCGACGAATTAAAGATTGTCGCAAGATTTTCACACATTTTCAGTTATGGATGTGAGCGTTGGACTGATCTGAAACGGCTTTCCCGCCCCACCCGCACTGGCCTCTCACCAGCAAAGTGTGAGGAGTAGGAAGAGTGGCCGAACCAGAACCTTGAAGGCAAAACTTAGCTCGTGGAAATCTCGCGACAATCTTTAATTCGTCGATAGTACATTGATTTCTCGATCACATGTACACTTGAGTCGCATCGAAATTAAGGCAACATCCGGAATACGCTGGGTTGCATGGCCTGAGAAACATGAGGTCTACTATTCGCCAGACACCGGTATCAATACCGTCTTAATGTTGATATCACTTTAGAGAGAGAAAGAGGTAGAGAAAAGGGAGAGAGAAAGAGAGAGAGAGAGAGAGAGAGAGAGAGAGAGAGAGAGAGAGAGAGAGAGAGAGAGAGAGAGAGAGCCCCTGAAATTTTATGGGCTCTCGTTTCACATTCACATACACCGAAGCTGTGATGTGCTATGTGCTATTGGTGGCTGGAGCGCATTTGCACCGTCCGTGTGCGCATGCGCATAGAGATACGACAATGAAGCGAATGAAGCGCGCAAAATTGTTTATTGCCAGGAAAGGCTGTGTTCTTTCGGAATACCGGATTGATTTAGTGGTGTACTTACATATACCCTACGTCTATACGTATACCGGTAATAACTAACGGGTCGAAGCTCCCATGCAAGCTCCTGATCAGAAGCTTCCAGCCCCTCTCTCAATCCCTTCCCTCTCCCCCTTTCTCTTTCACTATCTCTGTCTCTTTCCCTGTTGCTTATTCTTTTCGCTCCCGTCAAAGTGATTTCATTCTTACCTCCTCTTCAACGCGTTCTCATTTACATCTCTTTGAATTTTGAGCCAAACCGCGACGTGTTGTAATCTACAATTACACTAATGTATGATTACTCGTGAAAGCTCTGTACCCCGCTCGCTTAAACGGGCAGCAGGCGACTGCTAGCTTCTTTTTTTCTTCTTTTTTTTCAGTGGGAAGAACTAAACTTCAGCCCCCTCCTATATACCTTTCGCACGGTAGCCTCCGTCGAGTTAAATTAACTTCCCATCCACCAGTTTTTATTTGCGCGCGCATAACAGATATATCAAATTACCATACGCGGCATTCGGTTCCGATCAATTTACCGTCAGACCCGCGCCAACTGCACTGTTATTTACGATTACAAAAATGTCCCATTACGATTCATTATTCGAGTACGCCTCGAGCCCGGGCGTTTAATGAGGGTACTTAAAGGGTACGAGAGGGTTATTTTGACTTTCTTTCGATAGCGCGGTCGTTCTTTCGCTCGGGTTTTTGTTGTTTCAAAATGATTCCTCACCCGTATCAGCTCTGATCGAAGGAAATCACAGAGAGCTCCTGTTTGGGACATATTTAAGGTGCAATTCAGAGACTATACTTTAGAGATCTACTTGACTTGACTTGGCCTGAGAAATACTTAGGACGAGTCGAGTGAGGAAAATTACAATTCTGAGACTTTACTTGAGCTCTACTTTACTTAACATATTAGCTTCAAAAATGCGTAAGTCCGGTCGAGTGAGAAAAATTACAATTTAGAGGCTTTACTTAGCTTGACAAAATGAGTGGAATAGTTGAGTCGATTCGAGTTGCGAGTTGCGAGTTGCGAAGTTTGCGAATCAGAGACGTTCGTTGTAAATCGTCAATTCTTGAGAAATCTTGAGTTTAGTTCGTTTAACCAAAATATTAGTTTAGTTCGGTGTAAACTATAATGCACGAAAGTACCTTCATCTGTACTCTTTTTCCAACCGGTTTAGTGATTGCCGACTTAGAAAAAACAACAACGAAATTTTGATATTTTGATAGTCGAACGGCGATTCCGTCGATTGATAAGAACATGATACAAATGTGAATATTTTCTTGCAATACAGTCGAAAACTGAACTGAACCACATCGGGGGATAAAATAATGGCATCAACTGTACCCAAAGCGGCAGATTTGCTAATTACAGGAAAATTAGAGAGAGTCAGAGAGAGAAAAAAGAATCGAAGTCTCCCTCTCTCCAAAGAAAAGCCACACACTTCGACCGCGGAGATGAAAAAAGAATAAAAATCTGTCAACGATTACAGTCCATTTTTAGTGCAACTACAATGAGAAATGCGTAAAAGGAGACAGATTATTGTTTAGCGAGTGATATGGGATAAAAAATTCGCTGTCACAGCGTGACGCACACTGGATCGAAACACCAATTTTTCTGGACATGAAAAGTAGTCGGGTTTTTTTTTTTTTTTTTTTTTTTTTTTTTTTTTTTTTTTTTTTTTTTTTTTTTTTTAAACATTATAAAGTTTGATATTCATTGCAGAAACCTTGTTATCTAACACATTTTTAGTTCAAAAATGGGGCTTTATACCCAGAGCTCCCGTTTGGCATATAATTGAAAGTATTTTTCAGTACACCGATGATTCCACCGGTTGAAAAAAGATTACACAGTTCAATTCAATGTATGACTGAAATGGATGAAAATACTCTACTAAGTAAACTACGTAAATTACTTAAAATATACGCAAGATTTAAAAAGCCATCGACGATTCCATTGGTTAAGAAAAGATTACAGATTCGAGCATTTTCGTGAATCACAGTATTACACTGAACTGAACTGAACTGTGTAATCTTTTCTCAACCGGTGGAATCATCGGTGAATTAAAAAATGTGAATAATGATACACAATATGGCAGTTGTGTCTCTACCACACATTTTTCCAGCTATCTTACTGTTCATACGGTTCATCATCTCCTTTTTTATTCGTAAAATTATGTCCGGGAAATTCCATGTAATTTCAAGCCAATGTGCGGCGTGGGGGTGGGGTGGGGGCGGGGTGGTGGTGGGGTGGGGGTTGGGGTTGCTCCTATAATAAAGCGTCGACTGATGTGTCTGGAGCAATGAATCAAAAGAGGGGGTAAAGAGATGTTGGATCTGTTTAAGCGTCCCGTCGTACATTAAATTCGCTGATATGAATCATGAATGGCTCTCCAGTTTTGGCAAAATATCAACATCACTCATTCACGCTGTGTGCCATTCTGACGCGCCGCGGCCGCCTCTTCGGAGACTGCTTGGTTGTTCAGTTCGTGTGATTCTATTCGCCAAACTTGGAAGATTGATACCGTCGTTGCGTGACATATCTCACGAATGTCGAAGCACTTAGAATCTGTACCCTAACATAACACCCCCCCCACCCATCCCCTTAAATACTCAACAAATCTTGCGAATACAAAGATGTAAGGAAAAGATAGAGATGTCTGGAGTAAAGATGAGAAGTCTTGATTTTCCGAATTGTTTTCAACAACATAGCCAGGGTCGTAATTATTGTTTGGGTTGTCGCAATTCAGAGACGCTCTTCGTAAATCCGCAATTTTTGAAAAATCTTGAGTTTAGTTTGGGGCAGCTAAAGAGCTATTTTGAAATTACCGTTCCTTGAACAACTGAGCGTTTCCGAAGCGTCTTTGAATTGCAAATTAGTGCTCTGAAGAAAAAGATTACTACATCGATTTCCAATAATGAATTGAATAGGTCGAAAAGTCTGAAAATCTATACCCAAACTCAATGAATAAGTAGTAAGTACTGCGAAATTCAAAGATAGAGGTCACATTTGATGAGCGGGTAACAATAAGAGAGTCCCGTTCAATCGCAACTTTCCATGCGGAGAAAAATGATTCGTTTTAGAGAAAACTGCAATTAAACGGGACTCATTCCCCTTTGTGACTCGCCAAGTCGACCATAACATTTTTGAATTTCGTTGGACGCAATTATTGAGTTTGTGAGTGGCTTTTGAGACTTTTCGATGTTTTCACGAAATGTCTATAGGAATCGGCCCTGTATTCCGTCGTAGCAAAAGTTTGCAACAGACCCATTAGCCCCTTATCGTTCATAAATCAGCCGCTGAGAGGCATGTTTCTTTAAAAGATTTTAGTTATAACATTGGTCCTTGTAATAGTAGATGTGCCAGTATGAAATCCAACAACCGATCAGAAGTGATGCCTTTTGTAATTAACAGGGGCTCAGAGGGGCTCTGTACAGTAACGTTTGGCGCCAAACTCGACTGCCCGCCTCTTGCTTGGTTTTAAAACTGGGTTACTCACTTGTAACTTGGATCAGCGAGTGCACCTCTGACTTTCAACTACACGGACAACTTTCAAGTTTCGTGCTCGCGCTTTTCTCTTACGATTCGGCAACATTGTCGGAAGGAAAGGGAAGGTCTCGGGCAGGTCGCTGCGCCGCGCCGCTTTTACTTTCGGGCGGGCGATAATTAGCACTGAAACACACTCACACTCACACTGCTCCTCAAAAAACGCTGCATCGCAAGTCTGAATGCGCGCGCAGCCTCCTGCCCCCCTCTTTTTCCTCCTCCCCTCCTCCTCTGTAACCGTGGGCGTCAGTTTAGAGTCGTCACGTGCGCGCGTTTAACAGTCGAACTATGTCACGCGCGTGTGCGACGACGCGCGACGCGACGGGCGCAGCGCACGAACTGAGCGCGCGCACGGTGCGAGGTTTGTTCGGGCGCATCAAATACTCCTACGACCTACAGGGTGTTTCAGGTTCAACAATCAACGCCAGGAAATTTCAGAGCCGATTTTCCAAATTTAAGTGAGAATTACTTTTACTATATGGTGGGCGTCACAAAAGGTGGTTAAAAGCGCGCGCCAGCTGTCCAAGCGATAGGCAGCTAGCGTGAATGCGGGATGACTTTTATCAAGTGTCAGAAAAAATCAATTCTGTTCTGCAGAAAGAAATTTCATGAATCCTTTGTTGTTGTCCTATCCCCGCAGAATTTCTCAATTATTGTGATTGAACAATTACCCGCATGCTTGAATAAAAGGCGATCATTTTGCTGCACGGTATCATTGGAAACTCTTTGACATTCCAGCTGAGGGATGCTGAGCGATAGCAGACGCGGGTCTAGAGATTTCTCTCTCTTTCTCTCTCTCTCTCTCTCTCTCTCCTCTCTCTCTCTCTCTCTCTCTCTCTCTCTCCATCCATTTGAACACGTATAGTGTTAGAGAAGGACGGATAGAGGATCCACCACGTGTTTGATCCCATTCCGACATATATGTTCGGACGGGGAAAGAGAGAGAGAGAGAGAGAGAGAGAGAGAGAGAGAGAGAGAGAGAGAGAGAGAGAGAGAGAGAGAGAGAGAGAGAGAGAGAGAGAGAGAGAGAGAGAGAGAGAGAGAGAGAGAGAGAAGAGAGAGAGACAGAGAGAGACAGAGAGAGAGAGAGAGAGAGAGAGGAGAGAGAGAGAGAGAGAGAGAGAGACAGAGAGAGAGAGAGAGAGAGAGAGAGAGAGGCGAATCCTTGGATCCACTCTGAGTACTTAAGGAGTGGAAGTAGCTCAATTTGTATCATTACGATGCTCTTCATAGTCCATACTATAGCCAATGGAATTATCTGCTTCCAAATCTGCCACTTTAAAAGTTAAAACCGCGATAATTGACAAGCATGCGGGTACGACCGAACTAGCTGTTGTCTACTTACACTCTGTGCCCCTTGCTAGTCCGACCCTCTTTTAAAGAATGTTGACATCTTATTCAGGGTATCACCGAAACTGAAGATGCAAGGGGGGGGGGCGTTGACACGCAATTGGAAGATCAACTGGAGCACGAAACATTTCTAAAGTTTGACCTTAATTTTTACGGGAACGAGCCCCCCTCCTCCACCACTTTCGACTTTATAGACTCCGAAATGGAGATATATCCTTCCAGTGTCCAACCTATTATTGTCTGAGAAGAGGATTGCATCTTGCATCTTTTAGTGAGTAGAAGAACGTGGCAACGAATCAGTGAAAAAAAACGTAATCAAAAAACATCGTTTTCGACCTTTTAAGCTTAATTGAAAATTTTTCAATGGCATTTCCTGTATGCTCAAAATACTTTAATTGTTACGAGGGTTCTCTGTAATTAAAGTTGGTCTAGAAATTTTGTAAATGATAAACTAATGATAAATTTAATATCTGATTTGTTGCCACTTTTTAATGATCTCATACCATATTGTAACGCTTCAATTTGTTTCTTCCCCCTTCTCCCTTCCCCATTCCCCCCTTCCCCAATCCCCCACCTACTTACAACTTGCAGGACAATTTTCTTCTTTGACCTGAATTCTCCAGACGCTTGCGCTGCTTGAGAAGTAGACGAGACGGCGGGATAGCCAATAACCTGCGAAACCTCACGTGCGATATCATCCCCACATCTGTCGATTGTTTCGAAATCATCCCACTTCCAAAAAGAATCTTCACGATCCATTGTGCGCATGCGCATAGCAACGATATAAATACAGCGCGCTTCATAAATACAGGGTGAGAGGGGGAGCACAAGGAACACATTATCCCAGTACCTTTTGGTCGGTCCGGTATATACCTATGTCCGATACGGTATATGGCATTTGTTGCCGCGAGGCTCTCGATCAAGGTTGCCAAATTTAAAGGATAATTTATTAAATTTTACATCGGTTTAAATGCAGGGTTGTGGCAATTTATCGCCATCATCTGTCAACACTGTTGCGCAAATGAACGGCATGATTTCAAGATTTTTGTGAAAATTCATTAGTTTTTGTTACTTTAAATGCAGGTTGTGCATTGTATGTAGATTTATCGCTACTATCAGGCAACACTGCTCCTGATCTAGAAATTCTCAGTCCAAAATGAGCATGTGAGCTGAAAACGCTTTATATACTCTTTTCTTTGTGGTGCCCGTGCCTTGTCGTGGTACGCCGCGCCGGCATTGAAGGCGACAGAGGTGAACTGAAACACGGGGAGAACTTTAATTCGTTTATCATTGACACAGTTGCGACCCAATGCGGTTATTTCTCATTGGATGATCGGCTCTGGTTCTCTGCTCATCCGTTTTTGGTCCGAGTTCTACACATGGAGCGCTGGTACACACTGGATCCAAACATACATTTAATTGGACAATCGGCATTACAGCGGCGCGGCGGTGCACTATTGGCAAAGTTTGGCCGTTTGGCGGTCATAAATCTGTAACTTTTTGAAAGTCAAAAGAATGACTTCAAACTCTCGGAACTGGTTCCCAAGCCTTTAAAGAGGTCAAAAATCAAGGCTGTGACCATAGATTTTGCACATAAGTGGAGGGGGAGGGAGTATTTACGATTTGAAGACGACAATGCAGAGCTTGAAAAAATTGATTTATGACCGCCCAAATGGTCAAAATTTGCCAATAGTGCGGCGCGGCGGTGGCACATGCTATATGACAACGTCGTAAGTGGTACATTTAAACCCTCGTTAAATATCGATTCGAGAGAGTGCACTGCGCACCCAAAATATTTCGATATTTTTCATAGCTTTAAAGGAGACTATATGTGAATTCCAAAACGGAGTCTCAAACTCAATAAATTCACTCAAACTGAATTTCATGAATCATGATGGTCGTCTTATAGCGAGTCACAGCGGGGGAGTCCTATCTAATATGTCTTTTACTCTGTGATGAATAAATTTCCGCCAGTGCAGAGAAAGCTGTATATATATGGGACTCCTCCAATGCGACTCGTCGCTATACGACAGCCATCTTTGAGTTTTGTCTAAACGCATTCAGTGAGTTCGTGGGTCAATATTGTAATTTTCCAATGCTCCAAACGTTATTTTCAGATGATTTTTATCGAGGATTTGCGACTCTTCGTTGCAGCGGCAAAACTTTGTGACTAACCTACTTACTTTCGCAACGAGATGCTCAGAATGATCTTTGCTTTAATTCACTGTGCGAAGCAGTCATCATTCCTTCACTCGCTTACCACGGTGTGTCAAAGTTCTCCCGTGATCTTTGCGGCTCATCGGTTTGATTTAATGTTATCACTTTTTTTGCGCTGTTGCCAATGTGTGCGCTTCTATATAAGTAAGAAGCAAAAACTTGAAAGTATAGCAGTGCGGAATAATCAACCTGACTCCTAGAACGAAATTGCGGACTACAACTTCCACCTGATCCAAGAATTTGTCCTTCTCCCTCTTTCCTCAATAGAATGCGTGTGTTAGAAAAGGACAGATCAGGGGCGGTCACGTGATTGTCGCGGTGTCACCCCCTCTTCCATCCTTTTCTAACACACGCATTCGAATGGAAAAAGAGAGAAAAGGACACTTTCTTGGATCCGCTAGTTTGTTACGTACTGTTCACCCATTTGCCTTACCTATAGCTCCTTTTTTTCGGGCAACTTCAGCTCTCGTGCCAAAGCGTTTTCGTTGACCGATTGAAGCATAGCAGTAGCGCACCGAGAGATTCTTCATCTCTCTCTTTTCTCCATTAAGAAACGTATGTTAGACAAGGATGGACAAGGGGATAAAACCCCCTCCTTCTGTCCTTTTCCTACTCATACATTCAAATGGAAAATGAGAGAGATGGAAGATATCCTGGTTGCGCCAGTGAAGCATAGGCTATAGATTCGAGCATTTTATGTAGGTCACACTGAGACCTTTGATAAACTTTGTTCTTTTTGTCATATACTATTGCAAATGACCAGAATTTTTTGTCCTAGCAAAATCAATATCTGGTGATTTCAAGTAGAGTATCTGGTGTTTTTAACTCAGAATTTCTGTTCAGAGGTATCTTAATTTCTTTTCGGGGACTATTCAATCATCCGCACTGCCGTTTTCACCACAACTTTTTTCCCAGCGTATAATCTGTGCTTCAAGTTTTAAACCGGTAGGACCCACCGAGTAGAATCGCCGATGAATTGCTGAACGCAATTTTAACGGAAACTGGCAGCACATCAGAGGAAGTGTCAAATTCCGAGTTAAGTCACTTTGGCCGGGATTTTCACGGATGTGAAAATTGGATTATGCGTTAACAAAGTAATTGAATGTGCGGGAAAGTGTCGATCCGAAGACTCTCAGAAACAAGAAACGAAACAAAATCAAAATAAAAGATATTCAAACTCGTGTTTAAGCCCAAACTAAGCCCTGATTTGATACGATCCAGAGCCTTTAACCCAGTCACATTTTGCGTGCCATTCGCGGCAAACCGTTAATGTCACGATTTGCCTTGGACAAGTCGTTAACGGCTCGAACGGAGGAATTATACGAGTGATGATGCATCGTCCGAGCAAGAGAAGTGTGTTTGAAAGGGGGGGGGGGGGTTTAAATAACTACTCGCGGCAAACAATGAACGTCCTTGACTGAATGAGTAAAAGTTACCGCCAAAATTGTCAGTCGGTTTGGTGTCGAGAGTCGAGAGCGCGGGCCAAACCTCCTCTCGAGTAACAGTGTTGCCATTTTGGGTAGTTTCCTCTATTTTTTTCTATTTAACTCATTGTTAGTAAATTTCGTTCGATATTGTCATCTATGCTCTTCACCAGTGAATCATTTTTGCATAGGCGGATTCAGAAGTATCATCTTTTTCTCTCTATCCTCCCATTCGAACGCGTGCGTTAAAAGAAGACTGAGTCAAGGGCTTAAGTCACGTGATGGCATCTTCTGATATCCTTTTCTAACAAATACGTTTAAATGGGAGGAAAGAGAGAAAGATAAATTCCTGAATCCGCGTATGCAACTTTGTGCACTGTCTGTAGTGTACAGGGTGTTTCATAACCCGCATGTGTAAAATTGTATACTTCATCCCGTGCGACAAGTGAGTTTTATATTCGATTCTTGGAAATCGCGCGGTTATTGGTTTTTCAGAATTCGTGAAGCGGACTGTCACCAACGAGGAATTCCTGAGCAAAAAAAAAAAAAAAAAAAAAAAAAAAAAAAAAAAAAAAAAAAGAAGAAGAAGCAAAATAATAAAAAATAAAAATAAAATGTATGATCGGAATGACATGACGAAGACGCTCAGTATACTGGAGCAAGTAAGATTCAACAAATGGAGGAAAGGTAAAAAAAAAAAAATAAGAATAATAATAATAATAATAATAATAAAGACAATAATGCTTTATGTTGTCGGGGCTCGAGCTATTAATTTCTGTTGCAGATATTCGTGGAATCGCAGCTGGCAGAGAGAGAGAGAGAGAGAGAGAGGCAGGCCGACTTTCACTTGCCATAGAAATACCAAGAAAACTCAGGAAATTACGGGTTTATTTTTGCTAAAAATGTCAAGGAATTTTTACAAGCAGGCTCTCCGCTCTAAGTAAGGCAGATGAGACGTCTTGTCGAGTCACTTCTCCGCGTGTTACCGGCCTTCGCGATCAATTAACCATATCAAAGGTCCTCGGTACATTTCTGACCCAGGATTCCTTTTACAGCGCAATTCCTAACTCACCGCTCTACGAAGAACAGTTGATTTAATACAAGTTATGACAGTCTAAATCTTATTCTACTTCATGAAATCGATGGAAGAAAGTTTAGCCGAAATTCTGCAGAATTTTTCCCACAATTGCTCGGTTCCAATCCGTCTGCTCCTAATTTGCGTGTAATATTGATCATGCTAATTACCTATACTGAAAAAAATAATTATCAAATGGAGCTGTTGCAAAGTTTTGCTGCAGGGTTATTAATAGTTGATAATAGGGTAAGCCCCTGTATAAATAACGATTAGTGCACTAACAAATCACAAAATCCACTCCTAACTTCACAAAATGCTTTTAAAAGAGAGGCCGTTATGGCGGCTGGGGCCGCGCGGTTTGCATTTGGTTTCCCTATCTTCTAGATTACAGATCAGAGTATTTTCGTGCAGTACAGTCATGCACTGCAGTTGAACTGAGTTATCTTTTCTCAACCGGTGAAATCATCGGTGCATTGAAAAATACCATTGATTTTACGCAAAACGGCAGCCCTGATTCCAACAAATAGTTTGCGATCTACTGTGCGGTGACTGCAAGCTTTTACCGTATTAGGCTGACCAATTACATAGGTTCACCCATTAACTTGTCAACCCATTATTTACCGAGAGTTAAGTAAAAGGGGGATGAATTGATTTTGCAAAAATAACTTATAAAATATCACTTTTTCCTTCACTCACCGCTGCACCGCGCTGCCGCTTCGGCAATCGTGTTCCTTTTACGCTTTTATCACGTTAAGGTGCGATCCGTGTCTAAGCTACGATGCATAAAAGTCCGCGCCCAATCTCAAAGCATGCTGTGCATCGCACAGTGGCTCGGTAAATCAAGGAAAACTGTCTTTGGGAAGTATGCGCGCCAAATGAACCATAGTCAACTTGTGCAAATACTATCGCACGTTTTTTTTTGTATCCGTCAAATGAGAATTGACCACTCAGGAATGTAGGGTAGAAAAGAGCTCGCAAATATGACAGCTATTACAATAGTGGATCCTGGGGGAGAGGGCACAGGGATATTGCAAGAGTCCAGCCCCCCCCCCCCTTCACCCACAAGCTTCGATTGTTGCCTTTTTCAAGAGAAAATGCTTCCTCCTACACTTCAAATTGCATATATTTCATAAGTGCCCCCCCCCCCCCCCAACTTACTGGATGCGCCACTGACGGTCAAGCTACTTTAAATCGCGATCCAAATGGACCGGATTATTGACAACGTCACAGAGTAATGTTTACGTGATGTTTTATTGTAAGCTCGTATGTTTTCGGTTTGTTTAGTGCATTACGCACGTGTCATGAATTGCAGGCAATCAGTCGTTTTAGGCTGAAAAGGAGCAAACCGTGGCTGTCTAGCCAAACAGTGTCATCGCTATCACTTATTCACGTGACCCCTCTTTGGCGCTGCCTCTCTCTAACTTGAAATTCGTGTTTTATATAAGACTCTTGATAGGCTCTTCCCAATTTCCACATCAAAACACCTGTAGAATTCATTAAAAAAAACAAAAAAACAAACGAAACAAAACAAACAAAAAGCAGGCCGAAAATGTCTAATTTTTTTTAGTAAAAATCTTGAAGAGGGATATAGAGGTGCTGAATGGTCACGTGAAAAAGGGAGAGCCTAAAGATGGCGGTCACTAACCAAACAACCCAAACGTATTGCCAACAAATGAAATAATGTCAGTTAAATCCTTTAAATTTTGTTGAAGGAGGCAACCTGCAATGCTCATCAAAATGAATTTAAGTATTACAGGTGGTGGCCTACCTAAGCCAAAGTAAGGCGTTGCGTTGGCTGTTGTACGTTTTGGTTCGGTTGTAAAACCAATTCGTGTAAACAAAGTGTTCAGGTTGTCCATCGGGATTCAGGAAGAACGTTGATTACAGAATACGTTTTCTGAGGCAAAAAAAAAGTACAACTTTTCACGAAAAAGGATTGCTTTGATCCTAGTGCGCGTCGTTGAGGCCCCGCGGAGACGGAAATCCGAAGATCCGAAGAGTACGGTGGTGCACTCTGTGGGACAGGAGAAGGAAATCGATGATTCTATACCGCATTAAAGAATGACTCCCTCATTATGGATCGTAAAAAGATGTGCCCTATGCCCGTCAGCTTTTTTGTTACGATTACCGCTCAATCCATTGTCTCAAATGGCAATGCCGCGCATGCGCAGTGGCCGCAGTGCGCACCCGCCGGTCCCGGTCATTGCTTTCGAAAACATTTCAACTTTGAAAGCTCAATCGTCAAAGCGTAATCTGCAGATTCTGTATTGATGTTCGTCCGACACCATTGTTGCAATTTCTTGGATTAAATGCAATTATCTGATTTTTCTCATTTGAGTTAAAGAAAAATTTAGTATAACAAAAAATCGGGCAACATTGTGCGACACAACTCTTGCGTAGAGATCCCACATCTATTCGACCCCGTGTAGGAAATCGCTTCGAGCACTAAAAAAAATCAATTGTTAAAGCAACAATTCAAAATTTGCTGATTTAACAAAAATTGAAAGTTGCTAAATCAACCAGGGTTTTCTGTTAAGTTAACAATTTATTTGTTGAGTGTACAAAAATAATTGTTAAATCAACCACATAATGGTATTCTTTTAACAAAATAGACATTGTCAATTTAGCAATTTTAAATAGTTAAAAACATACAGAACTTATAACCCAATTAGTTTATCTAAATTCAGCTTGTTATGTCAGCAAAATAAATTGCCGATTTTACTTAATAATTTGTTATTCCAGCATAAAAATTGTTATTTTTACTATTTGATTTTCTGGTTGGGCAAATTAGTTGTTAAGCTAACAAAACAAATTGCTGATTTAGCATTTGAGTTGTTAATTTAACAAAATTATAGGTTAATGTAGCAAATCATTTGGTTCTGTACTTTTTTAACTATTTATTTTTTTCAGTGAGAGAGCGCACTGTGCAGTGTGCACCCAGAATAGTTCAACCTTTTTCCACGGGTTTGTGGACGAAATACGATGTTATCAAATTCTCGGTAAACATGAATTGGCGTTCAAAGTCCCTAGGACAATCGTAGGACATTCTTAGGAAATGTTGAACAAGTTTTGAATCGATATAATATGAAATGCCCTCTTTTGACCTTCAAAATGTGATTGGCAAAAACAAATATTTCGCGATCTTCACTCTCAAACCCATTATTTTTTACTGGGTGCACACAAACGTGTCTGACAGATAGTCATGCAAACTAGTGGAGCGTGACCGTGTTCTAGCATACGTAAAAGTTTTCGCACTCAAAATTCGAAGTATGTGGCCAATTCGTGTGTTATCAAAGCAAACATCAGCGCGCGGTGTGCATTCTTGACTATGTTAAAACGTTTACGTTTGCTATAATATTACTTCGATGTTGTATGGATTTTGTAAATCGTCAACCCTATCAAAGACCGAGAAATAAAAATATAATTTTGAGAACGGATGTCGATTATCTTTTCAGTTGGTACGAATGAGATGTTTTCTGTCTTACTCGTACCCTTTGATGAGGTATAGCTGACATCCGTGCTTAAAATGTTGACTTTTTTTTCTCATCCAATTAAGATAATTGTGATGATTTAGAAGTTAGAACCCACGGTGAGCCACTTTTTCTGCAAAAATTATCGTTTGTGTAACTGAAAGTCGTTCAAAATAATGTGGTATTGTCGTGATCATCCTATAACGTAGCTAAATATCTTTGATACCTTGCTAAGGATTCTCACTTTTACTGTTTCTTCGGGAATCTGAATGATTTACGCTTTGGATCTCTAAATTTAATGTGCTACAACCGCATCAAAATATTACGCAGTAAGCACTCACTCCATATAAGTTAATAATAAACTTCTGTATCGTACAAAGTTTTTTTTTTTTTTTTTTTTTTTTTTTGCAAAGCGCTCATCTTTTGTTTTCTTTGAACTATTTTTACAATTCATTTTATGTCTTTTACTGTTGTCACATATATTTTTATCTTCAAGGTTTTGTTTCTAGATCGGACCCCACAAAATGGCAGCATTCGCTATAAGATTTTATTGGTTGTTTTTTTTATGAATTATGCGTTCAAAGCTATTTTCGCTTTTTGGTGCATTCGTCCTCCTTCGGCGTGGTTATCTCTTTATTTCATCCCTTTCTATTTGCCGCTATTTCATTAGTGCTGTAAGAAATTCTCTGTCTCTCCCTTTTCTTCATTGAAAAATGTAAGTTAGACAAGGGGAGTAAACTCCATATTCCTATCCTTTTTCTCCTTCCACTTTCAAAAGAAAGACAAAAGAGATAAAAGAAATCTTGGTTTTACAACTGTTCAGAGTCTATAGCTACATCACAATCCATCAAATTCCATTTTCCACTCGATGCAATTTTATACTTCTTGTCATAGTCGTCATGGTAAATTGCGTACGATTCTTGTAATGGTTTTATCTATTGTTGCCGTTGATTTTTGAAAAAAAAAAAAAAAAAAAAAAAAAAAATCTTCACGTATAGCAGTGGAGCATATAGTGGGCAAAAACGTGTAACTTTGCTGTCTAAAAGCACCGGGTCAAAGTTAACGCAATCATTTTGAATTTGAAGTGGTTCTAGTCACTCTGTTTACATTTTTTAGCAAGAATTTTTGTATCGTTGGAAGTACCTACTGAATCTAAATTGAGCAAAATTGTTTCTGGAATGCTTTTAAACGAAATTTTAACTTTTTGATTATTGACCGCCAAATTGGTCCCTCTGTGGCCTCTGTGTGGCAAGTTGCGAAATGTGATACATTGATTGCTGCCCCCATGTATACCTATTAGAAAGAATCGATCCACAGGGGGCCCGATCGATACATCTCTGTGTGTGTCAGGCCAAAAAAAATTATCGTACGACTATCTACGAGTCGCCTCTACAATGTCCTTTTTAATTAATGAAAAATTTGAAGCATTTTTTGCCCAATCTGCCAACCTCTCTAATTTCTAATAATGTCATTCATATAGTGTCTGCAGAGTTATATGTATATAAAGGAGAAATTTATTCCAGAATCAGTGCAAATACGTGTGGTCTGATGTACGTTATAAGATTAAACGATATCTAACTTTACAAGAAAAGAAAAAAAATGAAATGTACATAAAATTAATAATTAATTGCAGTTTTACTTTTCATTTCGAATTATCAGATTCGAACTCTTCTTTCTTCGTCAAGTCGTTTCACCGCAAAAATTGAAAAAATGTCAAGCTTTTGTTGAAAGAGTCGTAGGTTGTCGTGCTGTTTTGTTTTATTGCTTCATTCTGCGCTCTCTGAAAACCGGCCCAGTAATTTTATTGTTTTATTACTTTATACGATATCCTCCCCGATTATGACATGAAAACTCTGCTGCTTTTACCAGTTTTTATTAATTTTTTTTTTATCCATTTTATGTTACAGCCTCGGCTAAAATTCCACACTGTTTTAGTTTGGAGAAATACAGGTCGACTTGTAACTGAAGCCCATCGGCAAAGACTTAGAAGAGACTTCAACGTTTTACCTAGCAGTAAAGTCCAGGTAAGAGCCATCCTTTATTTTATAACGTAAATTACTCATTTTGATTCATATAATTCAATTTTTTTCCTAAAACACAAAAGTATACTCAATTTTATTCTAGTAAAAAGAAACGGCCTGTGCCCTGATGATCAGAAAAACGGACAGTTTATTCTTCCCTTTTTTCATAGTATATCCGCATGAGTCAGTTTTCAACTATTTTTCGTTCTTTGGAATGGGTGAAATTAATATGAGTGCGGAGATGATCGAACACTGGAATGAAGATTTGGAGAAGTGCCTTTCTTGCATCTGACCCAATCTCTCAATTGCAAATTCGTGTCTCAATCTTACTTGAAAATTCCTTGAAACTTCCGCGAGAAATCTCATGCAAGGCGTTTTTGGGCAAGGTATGTTTCTGAATTGCAAATTGATTCTAGTGGACGGTTCAAGTCCAAGTCAGGAGATCTCTAGTAAAGTCTCTGAATTGCACTCCAAACTTATGTTAAAACGTAAATTACATCAATAATCCAGTAACGTAAGCGTGCCATTTGACAGTATTTCACTCGTTTAAACCCAACAAAAAGATCGATCTATTGGGTGCTTGGTGAACGCACGTGCACGTTTAAGTTTGAACTTTTGTTCGGTTTAAATTTACAAATTCTGAAGGTGCCAAATGGCACGCTACGCCACCGCAATAATCGCTCTAATGCCCTCAATTCTCCCAGGTGCTCTTAATTATACCTGATTTTATACATATTTTCTTCTCGCTCGTGCTGTAACTTCAGGAACTAATGCAGCCCTTCCCTATATACTTACTGCATGAATGTACCACGGGTAGACTTTTCTTATTATATTCTGAGACCTGCTCCTTCGTGCCCGTGCGACGCACTGTGATCTAAGATCACCCAAAAGTGGCCAAAAATCAGAGTAAATTTTTCGTCAATTTATCATTGATAAACTTTCAAGACCAATTTTAATCGTAGAGAATACTTTTAACGAGTAATTTTAATGTCATTGGAAAGTTTTAATTTGAGCTTTAAGGGTCAAAAACGACGATTTTTGAGGATTTTTTCTTGTGATTTTTGGCCACTTCTTTTGGATCGCATTTCAGATCATAGTGCGACGTGCGTCGTGCGTGCTGTGTGCCGTGCGTGTCGGACGCCAAAATTAGGATATTGCCCAATCACCGCGAGTCTTCCCGACAGTGTTGTCACATTGCGTGAAATTATACGTGTCGCAGGCTAAAGGTCAAAGCCGGCATTTAGGTAAAAGCCTAGGCAAATGGCAAAATTTCATCGAAAACCCTGTTTGGCTATTTGCCTAGGCATTTGACGAAATGTCTAGGGGTTTACGCAAATGCCTAGGCATTTGAGTAAATGCCGAAAGCCTGTTAGGCAAAAAGGCAAATGGGGGTTTTTTTTTTCAGGCAAATAGTCAAACTTTTAAAAAAGCAGTCAATGTTCAATACATAGCTCAAGAAGCCACAACCGAAAAATTTGAAAGAAAAAAAAAAGCTTTGTACCTTAAAAAATGAGAAGGCAGCAGTGTTGCTTATTCGAACAGGAGATGGGTTGGTGGGACTTGCTGGAATATTTTCTCTGATTTTTGAAGCAAGGACTTCGTTTGGTTGCACATTGATTTTACTGGACTGGCAATTGCACTTGATGAAGCCTTGACCTTCAAATAGCGAAACGGCACCCACTGCTTAGCGGATCAACATTAACTTATCTCTCGAAATCTGTGATATTTCAAATTTTATCGCTTCTAGTTGTGTTAATTCTTCCCGCGAACACCAATTTTTAATGACTCCTGCGAGTGTGCCATTTTGATAAACGTTATTGCGAACTTCAAGACGACATTAATGATAAAAACAAGTCGGCCCTCGGCTCGTATCGAGATAAGAACACCAATGGCACCAGAGACAACGTGGACCATGCACTATACCTATCTCACCCAAAGTGGCAACTTTTTTTTCGGGATCACAACAAGAAACATCCAATGGGTCCTATGTGGAATCTTGAACGAAGATGTTGATGTCAGTAGCCACACAGAACGGAGCATCCGACGACAAAAATGAGACAATAATGACAAACATCTGAGGTACAAAAGACAATAATGATAACAACGATATTCCAATGAAACTGACTGTGTGTATAGGTACTAGCAACCACATTAATGATAACAACGATGTACCAATGAAACGGACTGTGCTATAGGTATTGAAGACATTAATTATAACAACGATGTACCAATGAAACTGACTTTGTGTTATATAGGTACAAACGACATTAAGGATAACAACTATATTCCAATGAAACTGACTGTGTTTTTCGGTATAAACCAGATGAATGATAACAACGATGTACAAATGAAACTGACTGTGTGAATAGGTACCAACGAAAGCAATGAAAACAACGATATTCCAATGAAACGGACTGTGTTAAAAAGGTATTGAAGACATTAATGATAACAACGATGAACCACTGAACACACACTCGCACACACATATTGTTGCCGCGTCGCGTTCAGCATAGATTCACTAAAAAGACTCATTTTACTATTTGCGTAATCAGCCTTCGGCATTTGGTCAAAACTTCAGGCATTTGAGCAAGTGCCTAGGCGTTTGTTCAAGTGCCTAGGCGTTTGCTCAAATGCCTAGGCAAACTACAAATTTCAACGATTTTTATAGCTTCTTTTCTATTTGCCTAGGCATTTGCCCAAATGCCGGATTTGACCTTTGGCCTGCGACATACGCATTTCCGTATTTAACTCAATGTAAAATGTTTGAATTTCCCGCTAAATTTGGTAGCACCGCTTTCCCGAGAGCACAAGTAATCAAATGCATTTACTCTACGATCTCCGATCTTATGCTGGTGTCGTGTCGGTTGCATTATAAGCAATTTGGTGATACATATTTGTGTTTCCAGTATTTCCGCTCTTGCGTAAATAAGATCAAAAACTCTGCCTCTGGTGCCGCCAATCGCTGCTAGCTGTCTCGTACACGGTGCAACTTCTCTCTCCAACACCCCATAGGAGGTGCGCACTATAACTAGCGCCCCGACCGCTATCCCTGTACTGCCCAAAGTTGTCAGCTCTCATCCAGAGACACAATGTATATAGGCGAATTTTCGCGATCGAATATCATAAACAATACCAACCTAACTACATAAGCGAATGTTCGCGACAAATATATTCAACGAAATCATACAAAATCATTGCCAACCTACGCATGATAACAGTGGATGATACGAAACTGGATCGTGTTTTTCGAACTTTTTCGGTGTTTTTAGGCATCGATGGCATCAATTCTATTTTGAATTCAAGTCCGGAGGTGAATTCGAAATCGAATTGATGCCATCGATGCCCCGAAAATACATCTAAAAACATAATTGGGTTTCCTCAAATATGTAGATAGGTTGGTATTGTTTATGATATTCGATCGCGAAAATTCGCCTCATATTTGAGGAAACTCAATTGTGTTTCTAGATGTGTTTTCGGGGCATCGATAGCATCAATTCGATTTCGAATGCGCCTCCGGACTTGAATTCAAAATCGAATTG
This sequence comes from Trialeurodes vaporariorum, assembly GCA_011764245.1. Classification (NCBI taxonomy): domain Eukaryota; kingdom Metazoa; phylum Arthropoda; class Insecta; order Hemiptera; family Aleyrodidae; genus Trialeurodes; species Trialeurodes vaporariorum. The sequence continues at coordinate 55,379,182 of VMOF01000388.1, read as the reverse complement.
ATGCCATCGATGACTGAAAACACCGAAAAAAGTTCGAAAAACACGATCCAGTTTCGTGTCATCCACTGTTGTCATGGGTAGGTTGGCAATGTTGCTTTCGAATACGTTCGAAGAATGTTGTAGTAATTCTGGAATTTCGAATTCCAGAATTTGAAAATCTTTATTGAAGTTGTTGTTGTTTTTTTTTTAGAGGTTGATGGCTTTCATCCACACTATGGGAACTTTCAGCTAATAGAGATTTTTAAAATTAAATGTTAAAATATTTGAAATTATAGGCTGATGTTGACAATGTTCAAAAATCTACGGATGGAATCATAATAACGAGAATATTGGAAAAGAGAACTGATGGTATATCGAATTTTACAGACTCTGTTTTTTGATATTTTTGTCCATTGCGCTCGAAAAAATAACAACTGATTGAACCGTGAATCCCAATACCTCCACCCTCCACAACTTTTTTCCTCCCCCTAACCCCCCCCCCTTCTGAATTGCCTCCGATCACCATTCTATCCTATTTTTGGCCTCTAGAACCAATCGCACCCCCCGCTGCCTGCTCGAGTGAAAATGATGCAAGGCTTCTTATTCAATTAATCTCCGTTTCCCATGTTGTCGAAACAACACTTTGAGGGCCTCTGCACGATGCTAGTCTCAATGAAAGGGTTCGCTTGTTTTCGATGATTTGTTTTGTTTTGTTTTTGATGGATGCTCGACGCTCGTGCGTGGGCATGGGTCCATCGGGGCGCGAAAAGGGATTTGGAACTTCGTTGGTCACTTGCATTCACACATTGCACAAAATAAATCAAGGCACTTGCTTTTGCCGACCATGATGGGCGGATCCAGGAATGGGGCTCTTGCAAACTTTTGCTATGGGTAATTGAAGAGTTGATTCTTGCATAAAAACTTGTAAAAATGACCATGCTAAAAAGTCCCGAAATTCATTCTCAGAATCGGACTTAATGGCGGATTGACGCAGGTATCATGGGAGATTCCTATCTAAATTGAGACATATCTCTGTGTTTCTGTAGAGGAAGTGACATAATAGACAGGAATCTCCCATGATGCCTGCGTTGAATCGCCATCACGAACTTACCGTAATAGCAGTTATGTGAGTTTAATACTGAATTTTAGACGTTCTTAGTGTGATTTTCGTGATTTTTACAGTAGATTGGACTATATTCATTTGCCCTCAGCAAAAGTTTGTAAGAGCCCCATTCGTCTACTCTCCTTCTGTTTGAACTTTGTTAAAAAAGGGTAGCAGTGGGGGGGGGAGCATCACGTGACATTAGCCCGTATCTCCGTCTTTTTCTAATGCACGCGTTCCAATGGAAGGAGAGAGAGAAAGACAAATTCCTGTATCCGCCCATGCTGCCGACGCATAGGGATTGAAACAATCATGAAGTTGCCCGGACATAATTTTGCGATTAAAATTACGAATTTTATGGAAAAAATTAAATTAAAGTTTAAAATGATCATTTTTCTCGAAGTTAAACTAACGACTATGAATACTGTCCTGAATTTTAAGGATTCTTTAATGTTCATCTCGAGAAACGAATTTCATTTTGGTTCTTATGAAAATGACAATATTGTGATAACTTTTTAAGTTGTGTTTGAAAGGAGAAGAAAAATTGCATTGGTCTCGCCACGCAACTCTCCTGGTCATTCATACTGATCAGGAAGAAATGAAATCGCTTTAAAGTTTAAACTATAATCATTTTTTTTTTTTTTTTTTTTTTTTTTTTTTTTTTAACTGAAAGGACGACTATGTGAATGCGGTTCTGAATTTTAAGAATTGTTTAATGGTCATCTTGAGGAACGTTTTCACTTTGGCTCAGATGAAAGTGACAAATATCGTGATAATTTTAGAACTTGTGTGTGAAAGAGGAGGAAAATGGCGTTTGTACCACCATCGCTTAAATTGATCCAGAAGAAGTGAAATTGGCAGGTGAAAATCGCATTTTTTAAAATTTGGTTTTGGTGAAATTGCTTGTAAGTTTAAACTTATCATTTTCTTCGAATATAATGGACGACTATGAATGCGAAGTTCTGAATTTTAAGAATTGTTTGATGAAACAATTTCACTTTGGCTCGATGAAAATGACAATATCGTGATAATTTTAGAAAATGTGTGTGAAAGACGAGGAAAATTGCGTTCGTACCACCGTCGCATAAATTGATCCAGAAGAAGTGAAATTGGCAGGTGAAAATCGCAATTTTTTTTTAAAAGTCGCTCATCCGTGCTATTCATCACAGGTGTCTGGGAGCCCGGGCCCAGGTTCAGGCTGCTCATACACGCGGGTCTGATCAATTCGAGCAGTAATTAGCTGAGTACATCATAATAAATGTAATTCAACTTGATGAGTGAGCAGTGGAGCACTGAGCAGAGGAGATAGAGGAAGATAGAACTGTCTGCAGCCGAAGCTGTTTTGTTGTATTTTATAAACTTGTAATTACTTCTCTTTTTTTTTCTTTTCTTTTCTGCCGGCTCATAAATAAAACAATTAATTTAATACAGTCACGCAGTCATTCATTCGAGGGCGCTTCAGCGGAGGGAGGCGGAGAGTGCGTCAGTGCGAGTTAGTAAATTCGAAGCTTTCCGACTCGACTTCCAGTGCTGCCAGATTGGGGTGAAAAAGCCGCACGCTTTACATTGATTTAAATGGGGACGATACGGCTTTTTACCCTCGATCTGACAACGCTGTTCCGACTCGACTTCTGCCCGGTGCCCCTCTCTACGCCAGTTCATTTCATTTCACACTCTCGTTTTATTAAGATCAGAATGTATCTTTTTTACTCTGAACTGACAGAGGGAATTAGAACAGGAGCCGCTTTGTAACAACTTGTAACAACTGCCGACTCATTCGCCCCACGGTGTTGCCAGATCTGAATATACCTGATCTAAAGATTACAAAGATTACAAAGACTGTAGGTATGATAATTATTGTTAGCTTTCACGCGCCTTCAAAAACAAAGCACGCAACACGCGATCTAAATATTACAACGATTACAAAGAGTGTAGGTATGATACTTATTGTTAGCTTTCACGCGCCTTCAAAAACAAAGCACGCAACACGCATCTAACGGATTACAAAATTACAAAGCTGTAGGTAAACTTAAAATTTTTAGCTTTTACGCGCTTCAAAAACAAAGAGAACACGCGATTAAATATTACAAATTAAAGAATGTATTTACTTTCTTTCAGTTTGGTTAAAAAAAAGCTTTGAAGTATAATCGCGATTAAAAAAAGTATACGCTTTAAAAGCCTTAGAATTTTTTCTCAACCGGGGGTTTTGTGAGAGCGTATTTTAGTACTACTTGAAAAAATGATTTAACTTCGAAAGAGGAGAGCGGTGAGTATGACCTTAACAAAAAGTTCCTTTTAAAGCCGGATTTTTGGGGCACGTCTTGCATCCTGAATGATGCTCGAAAGGGGATTTTGCAACCTCCCCAACCTTTTCCCCGAGGAGGAATTTCTGTTTCAGCTGAAAGCGAGCAACCTCAACTTCGCCTGCGTTTAGCGTGAGCAGAGCCCTTCATTCCCCGCATATGTCCAGCATGATTTAAAAAGGGCACGGCATCAGCTATTTCCTTGCTTCGGCGTGATCGGCGCAAAATAGCTGCGCGATCGAATTCAAGCGGTTTTTCTTTTTACAGGGAAACAATTAAGCTTGAAAATTAAGTCGCTAGACTTCACTCAACATTTTATTTTCAAGTCTCATCTGTTTCATTTTTGTGTTTCATGATTTTTTTATTTTTTTTTCCTGCTGCGCCGACACGACGACAAAGTTCATTCGTTTCACACGGTTAAAAAATAAAAAAAGTTACGTCGACTCCCTCAAAGCTCTAAGAAGTTCACCGTCCCGGGCCAGGGGAGTGGGCATTTAAAAGCTGTGTTTCGCCGCTGCTGGGAGATGTTTTCTGACCATAACCTTAGGCCATACTTACGTTACGTAGGTATGTTAATATTGTTAATGTAATACGGGGAGCCTTCGCTTTGATGTATCGATTTATGAATCATTTACTCAATTAAGCGGACTGTTAAAAGGATTCAGTGGATTACAAAGATCCAATTTAATGAGTTGAAGACTCTTATTTGTGTTTTGTGAGGAATGTCTTGAAGCTCTGTCTCTTTGGTCTCAACTCACGGTAGAGCGAGTTGGTGGGAGAGGCCGAATATAGAGCGTCGCATCTTTAATCGCGTTTATTTGTGTTATCGTAAAATTTTCTTCAAGAAACATCTTTTATAGTTGGTTTTTTGACTGTTAAAACATTCAAATATTAGTAATTTTTAGCAATATTTTAGTAATATATTGAGTAATATATTTAGTAATATTTTAGTAATTTAGTAATATTTTAATAATTAAGTAATATTTTTAGTAATATTTTCTATGTCCGACCCCTCTCTTTGACTCACTCCACTGTGCGACAGTTCGAATTTTAAAGAAAGAAACAAAAACAACAACTAATGAAGAGTAGCTCAACTACTAACACGGAATAATACAATCAGAACGGAAACTCCCATAAGAGCCAATGGAAGCAAGTTTGGAATTTAACGGCACCAATAGGCAACGCTGTGGTCCTATATCACAACATGGCGGACGAGTGTGATTTCTGTTTAAACTCATTTATTTCTGTAAATTCTAGAAAGAAATCTTAATTTTCCGGCCTCACTTTAATTCTAATGGCATTTCAGAATGAAAATTTCGCGGATCATGTCCTATATTTTTTTTTTTTTTCGCGTGCGAATCCAGATGCGAACATCCTATATCTCAACATGGCGGACGCGAAATGAATTTGCTTCAAAATCCGACAGAGTTTCCGTTCTGATTGTATTATTCTGTGCTACTAATAGAATACTTAATGGTAAATCGACTGATCGATTAATATACTGATATCTTGATCACATTGAACTGCAGCGTGCTTTATTGTTAACACTCAGTAATCCCTGCATAGTGTATACATAGACAAAGACACTTCAACAAGATAGTTTTACGCGTTCCCTCACAATTTGGTTTTTGTTTCTCGTTTGCAAAGGCTTTTCAAAATTCATCTAGTGAGCATTAAAATGCATTTTTCATCATTAGGTTTCAATCCGTTCTCAGATCGTGCTTGTCTTGTCTTATACCACTCACCACATGACATAATACCACCGCAGTTTTTTCGTCGGCCGCCTGAATCCCGCGCATCGCATGACATAAACGATCGACATCATAAATCGGGGAAAAAATACTGGTCGAGCGTGACTATGCGGTGTTCGGGAAGTAACCGCGACTCTCATATGCTTCTTGGGATTCGGAATTTGATCCTAGGATTTTTTGGAATTTGAAATTATTGTCATTCGTCTATTCCTTAGTTGCCACTTTTTTCGAAGTACAAAAGTTGGATCTGTTTCTGTATTCCATGTTCTTATTTTGCTAGTTTCGTGTGCTTTTAACCCATATGTGCCAAACATTATGTTTGAAAGTAGAATATGTTTTCCTCAAATACACCATCTCATCATCTCATAGAGTTTTAAAAAATTAAAAAAAGTGAAATTTTTTAATGACGTGCTGAAAAAATCCCAAAAAAGAATTTTAGTGTTTGTATCATTGTCAGGAAATTCTAGTTCAATGACCATATTCTGGTAATTACACCACCATTTTCTGGTCAAAGTACTATTGGGTTTCTGTCGTTCACATATCTTTGTGCTTCTGGTATTATGATTAAAAACTGGTATTATGACTGTTGCTTTTTTTCATTGATGACCTAAATTTACTGCAATTTAGTCCAAGGAAAACACAAGAAATGGGTCATTAACAACCCAATGGGCACTTATGTGTTTAAAAACATGCACCCACAGTATTTTCAAGCAGTCAACCCAATATTATTGAGTTTAGATCTGTCAAGAGTTTAGATCTGTCAACACTCCTAAATTCTTTGAGCACAACATGCATCGAAATATTCCGCCCCAAGTCTGGCAGCTAAATGAGTAGTTTTATGTCCCAGGTCAATTATTGAGCTGCGATTTGACGCCGCGAGATTTTATCTTTTTCTCTCTCTCTCTCTCTCTCTCTCTCTCTCTCTCTCTCTCTCTCTCTCTCTCTTTCTCTCTCTCTCGCTCCTCCTCTCTCTCTCTCTCTCTCTCTCTCTTTTCTCTCTCTCTCTCTCTCTCTCTCTCTCTCTCTCTCTCTCTCTCTCTCTCTCTCTCTCTCTCTCTCTCTCTCTCTCTCTCTCTCTCTCTCTCTCTCTCTCTAAAAACTTTTTAATCAAGGGTTCGATGCACACGGCTCACCTCTCTTGTTTAAAAGCTTGGAGGTGATGATCCGATGAAAAATGTGAGAAATCTAATCTAGACATAGCGAGGAATGACATGATGGCGTGTGACACCGTGACATGTTCAGCCTCCAGGAAGAACATCGAGAAATGTGACTCAACGATTAATTAAAACGATCCCATTTTCCGACAACGCATGTATCCACACTCAACAGTCAACATTGCAGTGTTTACAGGCCGCGAATTCCATCGCTCGTACGAATTTCATGAGATTGAGCGGGGGTCTGTCCTTCATCTTAACAAATTGTGCACTCAAATGATTTTCGTGAGAACAAATTTTCCGAGGTCTAGATTTTTAAAAAATTGAAATTGAATTAGGTCTGTTGCAAACTGTTCCTACAATCTACATGGCCAACCCGGGCAAAACGTAGCCTCCGTTACACATTAAAAATAGGTATATTTGACGTAAAAACTTAAAACTGCCGAGCTCACTGCTTAGTGCTACGAAACTGGCAAATAAGTAGTGACCTTCGATCTTGCTCGTCGCTTAAAAGTTAATTTTGTTTAGTCTTGAAGTTAACTTACAATATCAGCGAAAAATTTGACTCTCCATACCATTGTGGTGGTTCGAGCAATGTGGCAACATTGTATTCCCTCCCTTCATACCTATGTAAAATAATGGGTTCTGTAGTGAGGAATAGTGCATCACGTAGGATCAATTTTTTCTCTCAGGTTTATCGGTATAAGAGCATAGTTGCCAGATCGCGTGAGCCGCTATTGTTGCAAACTGAATAAAATCATTTGAATCAAATTCCAAGATGGCTGCAGTTCATCGATTCTTAACCCTGTAAGGGCCAAGTCCGAGTATTTTTGGTTTTCTTCTGTAGTCTACTTCACATTATTCCATTCTTCATTCCGAATAAACGCGATTATTGATGAAAACATGTAAGTACAAGATAAGATGTCTTCGGGCGCCTTCAATGTATCGTATAGGCAATGTCAACTCCCCCAAGTACGAATAGTTAACTGTCTTCCGTTTATAAACGAAAGAGTGGCGTCCTTTTGAAATAACCTGGCCCTTAGAGGGTTAACACGGGGCCTCATCTAATTCGTCTGTTATTCTAGTAAATCTAAGTAACTTTCCCCAGCATCAAAAATTGCAAAGCTGCAATTAGATGGGACTCCCCCTTTGTGACTCACTATGTGACATCCATCTTGGAATTTCATCAAAACGCATTTTTTGAGTTTTTGATTCAATTCTAGAATTTCTAGATTCTCCCAACGTAACTTTTACGTGAATTCACATCTTGGTGCTGGCCCTTTTCCGTGGACGCACATAACAAAAGCTTACAACAGAACCGTTGAATTTATCTATTATTTCACCCCTTTGATACACTGGCGGATCTAGGAATTTATCCTTCTTTCTCTTCTTCCATTTGATCAGGTATGTCAGAAAAGGAGAGATACTGCATGGGCAGTCACGTGACTCTCGCCCCCTCTTCTACCCTTTTTTACCATGTGCGTTCTAATGGGAAAAGAGAGAGAAGGGATATTTCTTGGATCCGCCAGTGCTGTGATACATGCTTCACCAATCCTCCTGATTTGAATTAAAATTGGAGATCATTTCAACCAGACCTAATTCTTCTAGCTGCGTATAATGTGACAGGCGATTTTTCATAAATCAGCCCTGATTACCGTAAAATCACCCTCCGAGAAAAATGACGATTACGATTACTCATGTATAGTAATCGTGTAATCGATTACACTATCCCCATTTGCTCAACTCTGACTGAAACAAGTAGAAAGTAAACCGCTCTAAACTAAAATGGTCTCACCGACAAGTTATTATCAGACTATTGACGGTATCGTTTTGCTCACAGCAGTATCGTGGGCGCTCGTGGTATTTGGTGGTTGTAGTGGTGGGGGGTGGGGGGGAGGAGGCGTGAACGGTCAATTATCCAATCAATTACCCCGAGTTGAGCCGCTAAAACTTCTCACCACTCGAACTGTGAAGTGTGAATGTTTCCATTGTCGATTTCATGGTTTGGTGGATCCTCGCCGGTCGGCTCAACGCAACACCACGTCACGCAGTGGATTGTATTTTGGACTTTTCCGGACATCATTTCATAACCACAAATCAAGACTGTGAATATAATATTTGAGTGGCAAAATCACTTAAAACAAAAACAAACGGGTTTAAGCATCATTTTTAATGAGCCATCAATATTCAAATGAGTCAGGTTATTTAGTTTTTTATGAAATAAAGTGTCAACACTTGATCGTTTTTGCAGCAAAATACGAAAACTTTTCTTGTCCAGAAATATTCATGTTTCGCTGCACAGTGTGCGTTGGTCGTGTGTCTCATCGTCACGCAATGTATTAGTACACAGAATAAGGCTCGCTTTTGGTGTTAAAAATAGAAAAAAACGATTAGTCTCCATTTCATTGGAACTTTCTTTTAGACTTTTCACACTCAAATATCCGAAATTATGACTTTTGCTCTAATGTTCATTTATTGAAATTTTCCTTAACATTTTATTGATTTTTACTATGATGACATTTCATCACCAAAACTGCCGGCTTTTGTAGATTCAACGGAATTTTTTATTCTACCAATTGAACCAAAGATTACACAGTTCAGTTCAGTTCATGGCTTTAATGCATAGAAATACTCACAGCTGATGTCATCTTTTTGAAATCGGTGAAATCACTGTTAAACTATCAAAATATAGCCGCAGATTTTGAAAATTCAATGATGACTCCGCCAGCTGAGAAAATATTACATATCAAAGCATAACTTAAATAACTTAAAGGTAACCAATTTATAGACGAGTGAAAAATACTTTTCTCTTCTCCGCCCCCCCCCTCCATACAAAAAATGGAGCCGTATTTTGATCCTGACTAGTTTCCATAAAAAAAAAGTGAGTTTACGTAATTTAAGAAAATGTGTTAAGTTTCATATTTTTTTTTTTTTTTTTTTCACTAATGAAGGAAGCAAAAAATGTAAACAGTAATCTTCATTAGCAGCAGAAGGAGAAGGAGGGGAAATAAAAATATGTTTTGCTTATGTCTTACTTCCAATGTGTGAAACACTTGTCGAGCAAGCATATACCCATTTTTAGCGATGAGCATTTCCCTCTCCGTCATAATAATTTTAATTTTAATTCCTATTCTACATCACCAGTTTTTTTCAATTTTTTTTTTTTTTTTTTTTTTTTTTTTTTTTTTTTTTTTTTTTTTTTTTTAAACTGCTGCCAGACTTGGTATTTAGCGTTTAAAATCCGTGTCAAAGGTAAACTTCTAGAGTATTAATCGCAAATCTAACATGCATGCCGTTAGATGCTATTTGCGAGTTTAATGGGCAACGTTGCCAGATCTATCGCTATTCCTCTGTTTCTTCTGCCTTTCCATTTTCACGTTTTTTAGGTTTACTCGCCAAAAACGGCACATTGACAATTAAGGTATTTATTTGACAGAATTTACATTTTGTTTGAAATTTGTTTGAAATTTTTAAATTTTTTCAATCTCTTGTTTGGATGGGAAACTATAGTTCAACTAAAGCGTAATGTTTCGGAGATCTGTTGAAATCACACTTGTGGAGATCCACAATGGGTGGAGAAAATGGGTGCGCGTATAAGAGGGGTGAAAAAAGGGTGAAAAGCATTGAACTTTAAATATTTTTTTTTAGAAATTAGGTGCAAACGATATTCTGTTGTAACTTTTTCAAAGCTGATTAGTCAGCCGTTTTTGGATAGATTTTTTATTTCGTTTTCAAGAGTGTTGGTGGATCAGTGGATCACACTGTGTGGTGAAAGGATGCAAAAGATTTTAAGCTCTAAAACTTTAAATGTGGCTTATGCAAAATTGAGTAAAATATTGCTCAGTTCTTCTAGAGACACCCCTTTCGATTAATGCTTCAGAATAAGCCTTTAAAGTCAATTTCTCAATAAATGATTAGTGACCATGGGCGCCCGCAGTAAAATTACCAAGGGGGGCACATTTTTTTTTACCCCAAAGGAAGGTCTAGGAACCTAACCTAACCTAACCCATTGTAGGTGTATCAAATAATAATAATAATTTTGACGTGTTGATATAATGGATAAAGGGACAACAGATGATAACGATTGTAAGAAAAATGTAGATGTAATTTTACTATTCTTTGCAAAAAAATGAGTTGAAATTGGATAATGAACTATTAATGAAGTTTGTCAACTATTGCTCCTTTGATTAAAATTTCATTTTCTTTTTTCGTTTCTTTTTATATCGTGAAATTTTGACTTTTTTGAATTCCAGAGGGGGGGAGAGGGCAAGTGCCCCCTCTTGCCCCCCGCTCCGGGCGCCCATGTTAGTGACGCTATCTATTGAACCAGAACCTCACTTAAGACATGGTGAGAAGAAATCACCTCAAGGTTAAGGCCTTTTAGAATCGATGGCATAGAGCACCCCCCCCCCTCTTCCTCGGGCCGAAAAACCAACCCATTTCCTTTTTTTGATAAACTGTTTTTTTTTTCATGCTTCTGTCAACAAATATAATGCCAACCACATGAACATTCATCTCACCTCTCTCTACCCTTAGACTTTCTCGTGCTAGAAGTGGGCGCGGAAATCAGTGCTGATTAATTAAATGATTGATATGCTGAGAGAGCGAAGGATTCCACGGGTATCAATAGTCCTGATCTATAATCAGCTTTCATCGCGGCTCGGTGATGCATGAACTATGCAAAATTTCAAGTCGTTGGGCCTGAGGCGCAGTCGCAGTCCGCCCGGTTATAGGTGGAAAATGTATAATTGTAAGGATTTGGTACGCGGGCTGGCTGAGGTTGAAACTGAGAGTGCAGACAGCCCGCAGACCGATTGACAGGCAGAGAACAAACTATTAATTAAATGCATGCCTGTTAATGAAGACCCGTAATTATATCGAGCCTCCGATCCTATTTTACGATTATTGTTGACGAATGCAATTAGTTTTGCGTAGGCTTTGCAGGTGTAGCCATGCTGCCAAAGACCAAGTTGTTTCTCTCAGGGGCCGGAAAATGTCGGTCCGAAATGATCACACTACATTGGTGGATGGTGAGGATTTGAGCATGCTAGTGGATAGTTTACGGCCTCAACATCTTATCATGTACTTTTTCGGACCAACATTTTTCGGCCCCTGCAGGCTGATTCTCCCTATTTGGACGAGACGAGACGAGATAGGAAGTAACGATGAATCCCATTGGTTTAAATGGCGTCACGTGGCAGATTTGAAGTCACTGAGGCGCAAGGAGAACGAGCTCTGAGTCATTCATTTCAAAATCATGACTCGGAGCTCGTTCTCCTCGCGCCTCAATGACTTCAAATCTGTCACGTGACGCCATTTCAACCAATGGGATTCATCGTTACTTCCTATCTCGTCTCGTCTCGTCCAAATAGGGAGAATCAGCCTGCTGGGCCGAATTCTCAACGCACGTTCCTCGATTTTTCCTTGAAAATTACTTGACTCGATAAGTGCCTTTTAAAATGCGTGGTGGATGAATAGAGGATGAGGATCAGCTTGAGGAAGATTTGGGAAGAGTGAGGTTAGTGTGAAATATTAGATTATGAAACTGATGAAACATTTTGAGAAAAAGTTAAATTGATAAAAATGTAATGGATATCTTTCCTGGCTATTAAAAATTGAGATTGGAAATTGTTAGGTTTGGCGGCAATTTCAAGGTTGGTCCGGACTAGCCTTGAGATCTCCATCGAATTTAAACATATTTCAACCTCAACTTTAATTTTCTCAATGAATATCCATTCTATCTGTATCATAATTGAGGCGGTGGCTGCAAAAACAGCACATACCGAAAAACCTGATTTCCAGAAAACCCACTTAAAGTTTTCATTTGCTAATAATAACGCGTTGATATGATTCGGAAATGAGTACAATTTTTCTTGGTTTTATGCTTTGAACCCTTTTTTGAAGAGAATCCAAGGACAAATTATAAAAAAAAAATGGTTTGAGTTCAATCGCGGCCAATTTAAAAAAGTGAGTTATGTGCGGTTTTTGCACCCAACAATTAAATTAACGCAAATTGAATAGGATTTGACAGTTAAGTGAGAGAATAATAATTTTTTTGCCATAACTTATTGAAACATAAAAATTTAAAGTAAAGTAACAACGCAAACTAAAACAAAAAAGGAAAAACTAAATAATAAATCAGCTATGTTTGGCTCGCAATTAAATGTAAAGAAAAATGACCGCTCAAAGTACATGAGCATAGCCAGCAATTTGGCAACCATGAATTCTTCCCATTTGAACGCATGAGTAACAATCGACTCTTGAGGAGACCATGGCTCTTTTACTAATCGATTGTTTCTCATACATTCAAATGGGAATAGTACACAGTTACACACAGTTATACGTATAGTGCATGTACTCGTATGTGCTGTTTTTGCACCCATCGACGCGATATCTCCGCGTAGAATCATCGTCACGTCACCAAATTCACAGGGGTGATACTTCTTGAGTATAATTTTCAATTGCGCTGTTGGGCGCAAAAACAGCACATACGCGCATGGGCTGTTAATGCAGGGGCCGCCTCAATTCTAGTATTTCACAATCCCCATTTATCTAATTCTCCCCTAATCTTCTTCATGATGCCCAACCTCTTTTGATGGGAGACGTGTTGAAAATCGGCACTTAGAACTATGAAATTTTAAAAGCTATGAGATATTAACTGATCTTTAAATATTTTCTCTGTTTATCGAAACCTTTTGTCTCAATCCTAAGCTCTCATATAGACATTAAATATTGTAGAGGAGATACAACTTATAGGTATGGAGGGAGGGTGACGGCGAGTTCTCGACCCTGAATGAAAATGATGCGTGATTAACTGCTCACAGCTGACATTTTCATCAAGACTTTAAAATAGAAGCACTTATGGATTATACTGATGACCCTGGCCCCCGTCTTGAAGAAACTTGAGCCTAAGAAACAGTGGTTGCTTATGTGCTATTTGGCAACCATGTTTTTGGCCATTTGAGTCTATGTAAAAGTATCGATTTCTCGAGGGTTCAGTGAGCTCTCTAAAGATCGATTATTTTACTTAGGTTTTAACGGAGAGGCTGCGTTGTTGCCACATTGCACGAGCCGCTAAGAACTCCTTTCAATACTGAATCTGTGTGGGATTACGTTAAGATATTACTTACTTCGCGTTTGAAGAAAATATTACCATTCAACCGTTTAATCGATAACAAATGGAGATTATAATTGGTAAGGACGAACATTTCTTTTGTTGCACGTCAAAACATCAACCAAAGAAAATATAGTAATGAATGGGGGATGACGTTTCGCTAAACACCCCTTCCCCTCCCGCCTCTCCATGAGAATGGAGTTGAGGAATGTAATTTATTGTAACCGAAGAAGGGAAAAATTAAGCATTGCTGCTTGATTGAAATGCAGCACAACTGAAGCGCTTTTTAATGAAATATGGTGTGGCGACCAATCATCAGAAACCACATAAGATGGAAAGCTGCACCCACGGATGCGGTTTTATTTTTAATGATATTTAACACGCGATTCTTGCTCTGCTATCCAAGTTCTTTGCCTTCGCACCAGGTTGCTGACCGAACGCAGAGAGGCAATTATTATGAGCGTCCGTATAGTAATTTAATACGATACTCCTAAATGAATAATTTTATCATTCAAATAACTCCACATGCACCTGTAACCCTGATTTGAACTTGCATTCAATTCTTGAGATTGACCTCTTGACACTTCAAAATTCATCGTAATCACAACTCGCTGATATTTCGTATTCAATGCTCACAAAATCAAAAGAAAAAGTCAAGATGATTTACTCTTTTCCTTTATCTTTATAAATGAAACAAAAATGCGAGATTTGGAGACGTTATATAAGAGCTACTTCTCTTTGTAAAATCTAACGAAAGTCTAATCAACGGTGTGCTATTTGGCAACCCTGCAATTTTTTCATTCAAATGTTGGTAAAATAATCGATTTTGATACAGCTGACAGCTTCCTGGGGAATCGATTGATCTTCACGTGATTAAATGGAGGGAGACACTGCCGTCAAATTGCACGATCCACTACCGCACTACGGTCTGAGATCGAAAATGACTGGCCAAAAACACGGGCGGAGCTAGCAATTTGGCAACTGTGGATTCTATCCATTTGAATGTGTGAGAAACAATCGATTCTTGAGGGGGCCATGGCCCAATTTCTAATCGATTGTTTCTCATCCATTCAAATGGGAAGAATCCACAGTTGCCAAATTGCTAGCTTTCCGCCCATGGCCAAAAATCAGTGAAAAAAAAACAATCGAAAATAATCGTTTACGATCTTTTAAACTGAACTTAAAACTTTTTCTGTGACACCTCTAGGTTTGAATTGCTTGTCAAAACTTTATGTGTGTCCGCTGTGATTAAAATTAGTCTTGGAAGTATATAAATGGTAAATTAATGTATTTACTTTTTGATTTGTGGCCTTTTTTTTGACAAGCTCAGACCATAGCGCTGCGATGTGCAATGAGTAATTCCCCACCCTTTATTTACACTCCTTACCCAGAAGAAACGGAAATCTTCGGGACACGACTGGACTGTAACGTCGCGAAAGGACCGCGGACGTCAGACGGGCGACTCATAATATTTGTACGGATCATAATAACAAGCCAATTTTTATTAATCCAAACATACCTGTACTTGTACGCAAACGTGTATAACATTCTGAAGTAATTAGCAAGGGGGAGCGGGGACGGCAGAAGTTACACGGTAGACGGGAGAATTGGTAGCTGATGCGCCTGCGCAGTGCGCCTTGAACTCAGGAGTGAAGAGCGTCGAGCGTGCTGCGCCTGCGCAGAGAAGCTGGTCATTGAACATTCATAATTACACGGTCTCGTCTTTTGACCTCTCGGACGCGGCCAGTGCAACGCACATAAGTACGAATCATAAGGTTTTCAGGACAAGCGAGAGTTGCCCCTCCCCCCTCAAAGTAGAAATATTATGCGAAAATGTACCGGTTTTTTTCCCCTCCCCCTCCCTCTGGCTACTAGGAAGGCTTCAACCCTTTCAAATCTGAGAACACTTTTAGTTCAGGAACGGAATTTTGGCTATCAAAGCTGATCTGGGCATAATTTACTCTTGTAAAACGATATGTATATCATATTTTTATATTCTCCATAAGATTCTTTGTTATTCAGATGTACGTTGAAATGTACATCAGGTATTAAAGGGTTAAGATTGGACCTGACAACTGTAAGTTCCAATGGAACCATCAGCTTCTTACTACTCCTAACCAGTCAGGCTGCCCTCTCTGAGGGTGGAAGCTGATGTTTTCATGAAAGCTGTAAAAACGTCATTTCCAACCTTTTTTGGGACAAGCTATACCAAGCTTGTGCATATTACTTTAATTTGATTCGTTTCAGTTTATTTAATTCTGTTTGAAAATTGACTAGTAGCGACCTTTCGAAAGAATGCTTCGGGAGCGCCTTCAATTGATA
Source organism: Trialeurodes vaporariorum (assembly GCA_011764245.1). Lineage (NCBI taxonomy): Eukaryota > Metazoa > Arthropoda > Insecta > Hemiptera > Aleyrodidae > Trialeurodes > Trialeurodes vaporariorum. The sequence continues at coordinate 55,363,457 of VMOF01000388.1, read as the reverse complement.
GTGTATGCAAAAAAAAAGGACTGTGGAGTAGAGCTATTAATCTAACCCTTCGCGTTTCATTTCAATTCATTTTGTTTGAAAATAATAGATCGTTTGAACCGGAGTAGTTGAATAGTCACTCTTTCTATGCTGGGGAGGAAGATTCACAGAGTAACTAGTCACCAGATTAGAGATTTAAAAGGAAAGTCGTCTCTTATTGGCCACATCTTGATGGATTGACAGTATTATTAGACGGGAATCTCATATTGCTAGTGCCCAATACCGCCTTTACGATTGCGAGTTTATAATCATTTTATGAGTCTGGGAGTGGATTTTGTAAGTATTTAATGTTACCATCGTTGTTTTTGGAGGTTTTTCAACCCGAAATAGCCTGTAGAATTAGTATGCAACAGTCCTATTTTGTCATCATTATTCTCTTGATGTTATCATGCAATCAGGAATTAAAAGCTATATATTCGATGATATTCAGACTACAATTATAGAAAGTCTCAGATATATTCATTATTCATATTACACGGAAATCACTCGAATTTTTTCATTGTGCGGCGAGGCGGTGTACGGACTAGGAACGCACGCTGTACAAGACGCATCTGTTCACCTCGCTTTTTGCCTGGGCTGCACTTCAGTAGCAATGCTGAAGATGACCAAAGTAATCCAAGTTGTACCATTAGATATTACAGGGTGTCTCTGGACACCGACACATGTGACAGTCTCAGTATGTATCCAATTTTTATTGCAAATCTGCAAGTCTCCACACATAATCCTCAACCCCTCGAACCACGTGCGTCATAATAACAACCCAAATGAACCAAGCATATTTATTCACAAACACGCAGAAACTTCGTTTCCAATATGGACACCTGTCAATCAATGGGAAAATTCCCAAGATTTTCCTCTTCGAAACAAAATCCTCATTTTCAAAGTAAAGAACAGTGGCGGTCTGAGGTGGTGGGGGGGGGTCTTTGAGGGCTCAATTTACCCCATTTTTTAGGAAAGAGGGCTTAAAGATGTGAGATTGAGGAAGAGAAAAAAGAAAAAGAAAAAACAAAGTCATCAACGTCAATATGCAAGTCAAGTCATTCAATGATAAAACGCCCCTACAGAGCCTAAAATTTTGCCAACATTTTTGGTTGCTTGATTTCTCCGTCAATCTAAGACGAATAATGTTGAAATTTGGCTTAAAAAATTTATGAAAAAATTGCGCAGTTCCTGTCGGGACGCCCTTTTTGATTAATGCAAAAAAAAATTACAAGCCTTATTTAAATTCGATTTCTCAATGAGTTACTTGTGCGTCTTGTGACTCTATGTATTAAGCCAGAATCTTACTTCAGATAGGAGAGGAATCACCTGAATGACTTATTTTCTATCTCTTATAAATCAAAACCATGGACAAATCCAAGCCGAGAAAAACGAACGCATCACCATCATAAGAATTTAAGAACACCCTATGTACATCTTAATACGTAAGCAACATGCTGTTTCACATTTCACGGGATCATCAAATCGACATTCGGCACCGCCTGAAGATAAAAAAATAAATAAATAAAATAATCACTGACACCACCTTGAGGCGTTTGTGTGCGTACAGGTTGTGCTTGAAGCCTAGAATCATTTGAGACTATGCGCGCAGCCGTAAGTAAAAGAATCGGAAAAGAATAACAGAACTTGAGGATGACTTCTGAGAACCTGCGCAGAACCCATAACTTTAAATTACACGGCGCACGCAGTGCATGCTTGATTTACAAGTCAAGGAATTTCGTGCCCTCTCCCCTCCTTTTAAAACTTGATGTTCCTCGGGACTGTCGACTACTGTTGAGTAAACATCAGGTGCCGAGGGCCGAGGCCGGAGCGTTTCCTCTCTACTTATATCTGCTCAAATAAATGACCGATTTCAAATAAGTGTGATGAAAAGCGCTGCACAAAACCAAGATAGATTAATGCATGTAGATACATTACTCATTAGCCTATTTGGATCAATGTTGCGCGAGATATATTTCTCTCGAGAACTAACTAACCGACGCAAGTCGGTTTATCAGAGCCGGTTCACCAATTAGCGATCTTGAACCCAAAAACTCCACCCATCGAATAGAGTCCCTGTTTATATCGACCGCATAAATTGACCAATTACAGCTCACTCATGATACAAATCGTTTGATTGTATGTGTGAAACATATTTGTTTGCATGTACGACATGTACGTGTACCTGTTCCAAGTAGAAGGACTTCGAAGAAATGCTTTCAATAATGTTATCTAAGGCAGATTGAAAATCCGCTTCTTTATAATGGATAAAGAATCTAAATTTACACTATATCTTTTCGCATTCTTCAATCATTGACTGAGAAAATGTATTAATTAAGTAATACATTACATGTATGCGTCATTTCGTCACTCTGTAAGGCTAAGTATCTTCCGTACACAAGGATGAGTCTGCTCTGAAGTCAGCGGGTCGATGTTTGAAATTATTGGATAAGACTACAGGTAAACGAGCTATTAATGGAAGGTAGTCTATACATACATAATGTAAGTAATGAGTACATGTATTGGTCCGTCTAAAGTCTGTATCGAAAAGTATAGCTCTTTGACCAAGTATTCCTCTATCTGCTACACTTGGTATGTTGCAAGTTAGCTTAGATTGCTGCGAACAAGGGTGTACTAAGTACTTTATCAAATGTATGCGTTTTGGTTATAAAGCTCTACAGTTCCATAAACACTTATTCCAATGGACCCGCTGCAGTTTTTTGTATCTAGTTTAGCAGCCTTAAACCCAATGATTTTAGAGATCAGCTTGCTAGACTCTTTAAAATTTTACTATCGTAACAGCAACTTTAGGAGCCATCTAGCAGGCCCAAGATAGTTTGAATCTACTATTTGGGGTTGCCTAAAGCAAAAGTTAGAGTTCTTTAGAAGAGTTTACCTGCTGTGTAGGAAGATAGCTACGCTCTGCCAACTGACTCTGCTGATTGCGTGCAATAACTACAAAAATCACTGGATCAAATGATGGTGGAAAAGATTATTAAGTTCTATTGATTAGTATGATCATATCTTATGAAAATCACTCGAGTCTATAACTTTTTTGGGGAGATAAGTGCAACAACGCAACTTCTTCCATTTCAAATACGCAGACTTTGTTTTTACACCTAACCATCGATCGTCTTAATTACTTAACTATACACAAATCGGTAACTTTCATGAATGGAAGGATCCCCCATGAATCACTGATTGGAAACTACTCGTACGTTTGCGTAAAATGCTCACCCCTTTCCCCCTTTAGTCACCTTCTCCATTGAATATTGACCTTGTCTATCGAGAATCATGTTGGAGGTTAAACGGCCATTCATTGAAAACAGGGGTTGATAACGTAGCACACTTAAACACAATATATTCTGTTTTACGTTGGAGGAGCCTTTCATCTCAATGTATCCGGCTTCAGGGACTATCACCATTGATAAATATACCATTGATAATAAAAACTTTTCCTTTTCATACGCGACCGACGCGACGGATCCAGGATCCTCCCATAAGCGTTCTCTCTCGAATTACGTTCTCTCTCTCCCCCTCCCCCTCTCTCTCTTTATCTCTCTATTTCTAGCTCTCTCTCTCCCTTCCCCCCACCAGATAGGCAGATAGAGAGAGAAAGAAAGAGACTCAATACGATTCCATTCTTCGGATTCAGATTTCGGTCCCGAACATTCAATTCAGGTAACGTCTTTGGCCGTCTGCGCATGCGCACATTGCGCTCCACAGCTCCGCTTGCCGCTCCATCCGATGCCTCTTTGCGCAGGCCGGCCGGTGCACGATGCTCTTCGGGGTCAAACATCGCATGTTGCGATGCGCGTGCGCGTGCATCGATTGTGTTTTCTTTCGGTGATCGATTCAATCGATGGCGACGCGCGCGCGAAAGAGGGGAGGAGGGAGGAGGCATAGGAGGAGGAGGAGGAGTAAGAGGTGATGGTGGTGGGAGGCAGGGAAGCGGAGGTTTTCACTTTCTTTTTCACGCGTTCCGATGACGAACTTTTTAAAGCTCTCTTTCGTTCGGGAGGTCCCGATAACCTCATCCTCAAGCATCCTCTTCACCGCGGCACACAGAACACAGGGCATCAAATCATGGGATTTCCAGGACACAATTTCATGAACAAATATCAAGATTATGAACACTAAATGACAAGATAACTTAAAATGATTGTAATGTTTAGGCCCAGTGTTACGACCACAGAATACTCTAATCAGAACGGAAACTCCCATAAGAGCCAATGGAAACACGATTTGGAATTAACCGGCACAAACTGGCAACTGTGCCTACTCACTTCTCAAGATGGCGGACATGCTTTTTCAGGCTATACAACCAATCACAGCTCGGCCAGTTGCCGAAGATCTGCCGAAGATTGCCGAAGATGCTCACTTTCGAACATGGCGGCCCGAAGTAAAGAATGTTTCAAAATGAATTAGAGTTTCCGTTCTGATTAGAATATTCTGTGTTACGACCTCTAGTTAGGTGACGGTTTGGCTGTGGTCAGAGCTCTAACCTCAGGTATACGAGGAGTGGTATTTTACGACCTCTGGTTAGGGGTCGATCCTCCTTTGTTCTCATCCTTTAACCAGTAGTTCATGGCTGCCTCTACCGGATTGCCTTGTGATTGAGTCAAACTATTGGTTTGGACAAACCACGGTCCGTAATACTGGACCTTAGTCTTAAAGCTTGAAGTGAATTAGAATGCGTAGCTTTTATCAAGGAATTATTGGCACTAAACCATTTTTGGTTTGGATGGAAGTGAAAAACAAAAACTCATATGTTTCAACTCATTGTATGACAGTGTTGATGGATTTTGGGTCGAAACCTGGTATATTTTGTATTCGTTCAATAGTGGGAAGGGGGTGGAGGGCAATCCAAAGATTACAACGACTCCGAATATAGCTCGCTGGATATCTCGGTTGTGGTAAATAGGTCTGCTGCATCATTAAAGAGGGTTTCAGTTCCTTCAAATCAAAACAAAACTTGACGGAAACTTTCGTTTTTTGCTTTAAACCGTTTTTTATAAAAAATTCAAAGCTCAAAGTCATTTGTATTCATTTCTATCCTCCAATATTAGAGAGATAAAATTGGAAACGTTCCAAAGATTATCGGTCGGGGTCTGCCAACTCTTTTGAAACGAACTATACCAATAACCTTATTGAGAGAATTTCCAATTTTGATACCTTCAAATAAAACAAAACTTAACGTAAAATTTCACTTTTTGACTTTGGAGTGTTCTTTTGTAAAAATCCAAAGCATAAATCTATTACCATTCATTTCTATTTAGGAATATGAGAGATATAGTTTTGACAATTCCAAAGATTATCGGTTTGTCAAAGTCCCCGGGTCCGCCCACACCTATACGCTTCTGAAACAAGCTCTACCTATAATCTTTGGAAAAAACGGCATTAAGTCCTATAAATCTGGCAACCAGTGGTGGATCCAGAAAATTTTTCTCGGGGGGGGGGGGCACTCTTGTGAAATTTTGAAATTTGAAGCGTTGGTGGAACAATTTCGGGCTATTTTTTATAGGCAACATTTGAGGCTTCTGGGGGGGGCGTGCCCCGTCCCCCCCCCTGGATCCGCCACTGCTATGGCAACACTGCTTATAGCATCGTCTGCATTCATTCACAGCATCAGTGTGCGCACTGCAATCACAGAATCAGGTGGGTGTTTTTATCATAGCTTCGATTTATTCAAGGCCTCGGTTGCGGCACATTGAATCGAAGCATGGCTTATTCTGGAAAAGGAAAGTTTTGTGTTAACTGTTTCTGCCTCGTGATGGAACACCAACCAATTTAATCTCTAGTGCAAACAATTTTTTGGTTTGGATTAGAGACAAATATAGACCCAGCATTTTCTATACTTCCTTGAAGTGAACATTTTACTTAATTAAAGCTTACAATTTTGAAATATAATTAATAAAAACCAGTTATTCTGAAGAAAAAAACCCCGCCAATTTAAAGCACCAAGAAAACCTTGACGGGTGTATATCACCCAACATTAGGTGCAACTATGCAGTTGGCTGTTGTTCTGATGAGTCCCGAAAAAACTTGAGCCGGCAAATATTGGGCACATGTCGCAAACTTTGCGCTGGGTCTATATCTGTATCTATTTTAGCCCAGTGGCGTGCGGTGGATATGAAATTGGGGCAGGCAATACGTATCGTAAATATGAGATGAGGAGTTTCTGAATGAGACTCTTCTTAGAAAAATCTTTAAATTCTACTTCCCATAGCCAAAGAATTTAGTCGAATGACTGAGACATTATATTGAAAATTAGTAGGTTTATGAGATAATCTTGAATAATTCAGAAAATCTAAGGGCAAGCATAGTAACTGCCTTTCTTGCTGTGCGAAAAAAAAGACTGGAAGAATTTACCATCTGCATAGCTGATTTTGGAGTCTGCCAGAAAGGATGGCAAATTTCACTCGACTATATGATAAAATGTACACATATACTAACAGTTTAACTTAATTTTCCCCAAGATACGCATTTTTCATATTATAATGAATTTTACCATACTTTCTAGCTGACGCCCAGAATCAGTTAAGCAGATGGTAAATTTTACCAGTCTTTTTTTTCCGTGTGTACAACCGCACGCCACTGGCATTGTAACACCAACCAATCCAATATTTAGTAACCAAAGCATGGGTGAATCCTGCACTTTGGCAACCATGTAATCATCCCATTTGAAGTTATGATAAACAATCGATTTTTGAGGGGCCCGCGGCCCTTTTCACTTTATCGACTGTTTCTCAAACATTCAAATGGGAAGAATCCGCGGTTGCCAGATTGCTGGATCCGCATTTGAACTCAGGGCTGCCGTTTTGAGTATAGTCAATGCTATTTTTCAATTCACCGATGATTCCACCGGTTGAGAAAAGATTACACAGTTCAGTTCAGTGCATGACTGTAATAAACTAAAATACTCGCATCTGTAATCTTTTCTCAAACGGTGGAATCGTCGATGACTTTATAAAACTTGCGGATATTTTAATTAATCAACGGAGTTTCCTCTGATCAAGGAAAGATTACAGATCAGAGTATTTTCGTGCATTACAGTCATACACTGAACTGAATTGTGTAATCTTTTCTCAACCGGTGGAATCATCGGTGAATAGAAAAATAGCATTGATTATACGCAGAACGGCAGCCCTGTTTGAACTATAGATAAAGTTGTTTGTTTGGATCCACTGTACGTCGCTTTATAGTGCATGCGAGTGTGTTTTTGTGCGCTGTGGGTCTTGGCTATGCTAATGATTTAAACGGTAACCGCGTTACGTTCTCACACTTAGACGCACATAGGAATATTGAATCCGTTTTTGATCCTATAACTTTCCATCATGATCTTAAATTGCATCGATTAGTCAGCGCATCAATGCTTAATAAGCGAGCGTGAGCAGGACCTGTGCGCGCAGAAATTTCAGCCACCCCGCCACCCGCTGCGTCACTCCACTTGTGCGTGCATTGGTCGGAACACAATGTGTTTGGTGCTTGGTGTGATGTGGTTTCAGGCGCGATACTCGATCGCGTGCTCATTGGACATATCTTCGAAGCCCTGGCAGCTGGCTCCTATTTAAATACCATTCCTCAATTTCCTCGATATCGCTCAGTGTGGATGCAATGTGCATTATATGCATTCTATGCCCGCGTGATTATTCGTTGTCTATATTGTTGCCATTCTCTTGCGATTTTAAGGTGATTCCAAGAAAGAGTTGGGGATTCTTTCAATTCGATAGATGGCGCCTCTGCCCCCCCCCCCCCCCTAGTCTTTTTTTGAAACGTATGGAAAAGAACAGAAACAGGGCTGCAGTCACGTGACAGTCCTTATTTCCGTCCTTGTCTAACACATGCATTCTAAATAGGCGAAGAGAGAGACACGCAAATTCCTCTAGCTTTGGCTCTGGTCGAGGTCGCGCGTCGCCTCACGTTTATCGCTGCCGACCAAGTCCACGACCTCCCTGTCGGTCAGCGCACTGTGATCTGAGATCGGGGAAAAAATGGCAAATAAATCAGTTTAAAAAAAAACAGTATTCAAAAATCATAATTTTCGACCTTCGAAGGTTAATTTATTATAAGGTTTAAATAAATTATCATAGTTGAAAGTTTGTTTCTATTTTTTGTGTGATTAAAATTGCTCCTTGTAGGTACGTATGTATCTGATATTTTGATGAAGAATCCATTTTGTGATTTTTGGCCACTTTTATTACGATCCTAGACCATAGTGCGGCGGCGCGATTTCCGAACGTGTCTTTTCGTTTGTCGCCAATTCGTCATCATTAGTTTATCCCGGCGTTGATGGCCGATCCGATCACGTATTCAAATGTCACTCACTCACGCAAGGGATGCTGGGACGGACGCCTCGCCGACCGACGCCGACGCCGATGAAGCGACGCGACGGTTGACTTCGGCGACCGAGTAGCGACTGTTCTATCTTCAGTCTCTCTTATACAGTCCACTCAATCCTCACGCAGTACTCACACTCACTCGCATGTCTACTGCGAGTGTCCGTCCGTCCGTCCGCCCGTGACACGTCATGCGGCTAGACTTTAGGGCGCACGATGCAATGTGCGGACTATCACGTTGGGATGCTTCAGACGGGACCCTCCAACACCCCCCCCCAAACACACACACACATACACACATCCAATTCCAAGGCTTTCTTCATGCTGCTTTGCATTCATATTCTAAAAGCTTTTTTAAAGTAGGGCTTTCGCGGGGTTGCCATTTTCTTGGTCTTTGTGACGCCAGGAGCTTAATTTGGGGGGGGGGGGTTGGTTAGGGGGGTTTGGGGGGCGTTTTATGGGTCTGAAATTTTCCGTTTTTTGTTTGTTTGTTTTGTTTTGTTTTGTTTTGCTTTGCTTTGTTTTGTTTGTTTAGTTTTTGTTTTTGTTTTGAAAGAAAATGAAAGTAATTTATGAGCTGAGAAGGGCCTATGAAAAATAATTCCTGTGAATTTTATATTGTGAGCAAATAATGGAGGTTTTTAGTTGAAGAGAACTATTGGTTTATACTTTATGAGTTCTTCTTCCGGAAATTTCCTTAATTATCTCTGTACACACTCAGTAATGTATTGTATTTTTTACGAATTATTTTATCGTAGTTAATCCTGCTCTTTTGTCAAATACCAAATGGATTCGTCGAAAAAAAACAACAAAAAACAAAAAAAAAAGTTCACGAGTTGCTACGCTGTTTGTGCGTCAGCGCACACGATTACCTCAGTCAAGAACACTTTTACTTGTTTTTCTTATTTTTATCAGGCGAGACCGAACGAGCAAACTATCGTTTAACCCGCAATGCCAAAAGACAAGTTCCTTTTCATTCAAGAGTGGTCAGGAATAGGCTGGAACACGAGGCGGACGGAGAGGGGGGGGGGTCTCTTTTTTTGTGGAGATCCGAAGTCCGAGTGATGTCCGTATCGGTCCGATCTCTTAGGTGAACTAGAACACTTGAAAGTGAAAATTGCGTCGAGTTCCAAAACTCTATACGGTCGAGGTGGATCTTACTCTTATACTCGGTCACCGCGCACGCGCAGTGAGCACCTTCCCGCGTTCTCATCGACCTATGCCTGTTTCTGCATCGTCTAATCGCTAATCTAAGTGCTCGTTGATAACATAATCGCACGTTCGACGTCCGTCGCTTAGGTACAACGACTTTCAAAAGAAAGTACCCCGATTGAAATTCCTTTTGTTAAATTGTTCTGTTGTTTTCAATAGAATTTTCGATTTTTCATGACTTACTTCAAGAAGTCATTCTCTTTAGTTCTAAAACGTTTGAAAGCCGCAAAATTGTTTCAAGGTTACCGAGATTTAAAATGGTTAAAATTTCGACCAGGGTACTATCTTTTGAAAGTCTTAGTACTTTACACCGTGTTCCATGACCAGATTTTGGCAAGCGTTATTACAAGACCCGAACCCTTAATCGGTCCTCGCCGCCTCACGTCTTCACTGTTGTACAGTGTTGCCATTTTTCGAATAACTTTCCCATCCTCCCCCCCCCCCCATTAGGAGTGACAGAAAAGTTGGTAATTTATCGGAAAATATGACAACATTGTCGTTCGGTTTCGTATTTTTTTTCGCTCTCGAATTTTAACGCAAGCAGTACGATTCGCCCTATGATTTCTCTCCCCCCCTACTTTTCTGTAAGAACTCCGTCATCTCTGGCCGATCCTTGAAATTTCTCGACTTTTGAATAGACTGGATAATCTTGGATCAAGGCGGTGATTGGTGGAGATGAGTCACATGGTTGCCAAGTCTTAATGTATGAAATAAATCTTTATCTGTGCGAGAACACTTACAAAATCAGTTTTTGAGCAACAAATTACTATTCTGTGGGGGGGGGGGGTCATAGTTTTCTTTTGTGGAGGCCGCAAAATTCGATTCGAATCGTGGCCTCGGCTTAGATTGTCAGCTCATGCTATTTGTCAGCCATGGTTTTTTCCGTTTGAACCTATGCAAAAGTATTTTTTTCTCGGGGATTTTGTGAAATCTCTGAAGATCGATTATTTCACGTTAGTTTAAATTCAGCGAATCCGTCGTTGACGCACACTGCTCCAGCTACGAGTCTCTGTTAAATAAGGGGCCTTTGGCCAAGTCATTTAGAGAGAAGTCGAGTCTCTTAACACTACGCCTTGCAGGCAGCTTGAGTAAAACCGGTAAAATTATGTGAGCCCCTACTGATTCATCGGAGACAACCAGCGTACAACCAGATGAATACAAATATGAGGGATAAAGATTTGAACCATACATAATAAATCTCGTAGTTTATCATTGTATGCGTCTGCATATTGATTCAATCGCGAGTTTCATCGTACAAAAAGCAAAAAAAGGAACTACATCAATTCTATTGAACTATAAAACTATTAACCCCCCCCCCCTCCCCCAAAACTCCTTCACCTAGATAACACCCCGAAGAACTTTTGAAAGGTTTCTTTGGTGTTTTTCTATATCCCTCCTACATCGTATTGGCGCTTCGGGACTTTCCGGCTTCTCTCGAAGTCGCAATCAGTCTCCTCAGGGTCAAAATATAACTCACACAACGACTCGAAAGTGATAGTTATTAGGTGTATACTATGAAAAAGTATGACCCATATTCCGAGCATCTCGAGCCATTTTTACGACCCGACGAACCACGGCTTGGATGAGAGTGAATACTAGCCCCCACCCTCCCTTTCTCCGACCACTAAATAACGCGAGTCACGGAAAGGGTTTGAGAGTACGGAGGATGCCGTGGAGTAGCATGGCGGTGGGATCGATTGGTGGGGGGGGGGGGGGTGGGAGTGGGGAGGGTTGAGTTGGGAGAGGGGAGTGTAACATCAGATTAATTTATGGACATCGTCTTGGATGCATTTTATATTAAGCGCGCGCGCTTTGCTGCAGCGCTGCGCCGAGGAACGGTTTGTCTATATGCGAAAGGAAGGGAAAATAAGGTCACTAGACAATTACCTACTGTCTTTTGAGGTGCGGGTCACCTAGCTGGGCAGGGTTGGCGGGAAGTTCGCGGCATGTTTCACATGCATGGCGCGCTGAGTTGGAGTACCTATATCGGCGTATTGGCGCAGGTGATTGCCCACCAGTTCATGGACCACGATTGCAATTAGGAATTTTTATCCCCCCCCCCTCTCCCCCATCCCTTCCATCGGGACGAGGGCTTAACCTTTGATGAGTCGACCGTCGTCTGTCGGGCGTTGGATTTTAAGGCGCAATTAAAGCCCTCTTCGCGTCCTCACGTCGCAGATACCGTCCGAGAGTTCGGAATTTTTTTTTTTAAATTCATTGGACATTGGAAAATTTTACTGGCAAAGCAGAATGATCAGACAAGTCTCGTATGAGTCCATCCCTATATCATTATTGAATCAAAGATAGGGTCCAATGATGGCCAATGACGAGGAGTACACGAAAAAAAACTACGGTGGAAATAACCATACGGATCAGGGGCGCCATTTCAGATCTTCCTTGGGGGGGGGGGGCAAGGCCCACCAAAAATTTGGATGACTTTTTTTTTTTTTTTTTTTTTTTTTTTTTTTTTTTTTTTTTGCCGTGCATCTTGAAAAAATCTCTCTATCTCTCTGACTTGAATGGGGGGGGGGGGGGGCTCCATAAATTTGGATGACCTCTTCTTTTCTTTTTTTTGCCGCGCATCTTCATAAAATCTCTCTGACTTGATTTTTTGGGCACATTGAAAATCCTTGGAGGGGCAATTGCCCCCCTGCCCTCCCCCAAATGGCGCCCCTGATACGGATACCTGATTTTGGCACCTGCTAGATATTATGGTAATGTTAACCAGAAGTATACTATGTTTTGACTAAAGGTACTAGGTGATGTTACCTGATTGCATGTCGAATTTACTCAAAATATCGGTAAATGTACCAAACTTCTGGTCAAGTTTACCATAACATCTAGCAGGTGCCAAAATCAGGTATCCTTATGGTTATTTTCACTAATCTTTTTTTCCCGTGTACGATCTGGCAACGTTGCATTTTATTCATTTGATCCCCTCGGAAAAGGTCGGATCCGAGGGTGTTCTGCACTAGAGTCCCCATGTGTGTGCTATGATAGTTGCGCCATGTCGGAATCCGTTTCTGATTGGCTCTAAGATTTAGGCTCACACGGAAGCCCCAAGAGTCAACAAGAGGCACCGTTGATTCCACCGATTGAGGAAAGGTTTCACAGTCCGCAGTTCAGTGTAGGACTATAAATTGCTCGAAAATACTCGCATCTGTAATCTTTTCTCAACCGGTGGAGTCTTTGATGACTTTAAAAGATATGTGGATATTTTAATAATTTTAACGGTGATTGCACCAATTGAGCGAATAAGATTACAGATGCGAGTAATTTCGTGAATTTCAGTCATGAACACTAAATTAAATTGTGAAATTGGTATTTTCTAAATCAATGGAATCATCAGTGAATTGAAAAATGTCGTTTAATACACGTGAACGGCAGCACTCATACGTATATATAGGACAGTGCGACAACAGTTCAGTGGGCCATTTTTGTACTTTTTCACAATTTTAAATATATTGATTTTTACCGTATAAGTGGCAACGTTGTGTGGGATCCTGTCCCATCTTTATATTTTTACGAAGCCTTGACCCACAGTTTGCAGGCGAAGAATCATCATCATCCAAGCGGTTAAGCACGATTAACGTTCGTCTAAAACTTTGATTCTACTCTTACATACGATACAGAATGAACGATTGAGTTTTGACTCATTCAAGTTTTGCAAAAAGAAACAACACATTTTTAAAACAGTAAGAAATTATGATAATCAAAAACCAGGAACTATAATAAAATAAACAATAGAATGGGTTTAATTTGGACAAATAGTTTTGCTCATTTGCTAGACCTTTTAATTTTCACAAACCGACGGTGTTCTAGAGAGGGTGCTCCTCTCTGATTGGCTATCAGTTTTGATGTATAAAAAGGAGCGAAACCTTTATTTAGTAAATAATTCGAAAGGAGCGAAATCTTAACTTAGTCTATCGATCGTGAACTGTAGGATTTGGCATATCCTTTATGCGCTGTGCTACAGCAAGTGGCGCGACGTATTATGTATAATCTATCAACGAGTCATTTTATCCATTTAAAACTATGACAAATATTCATTCTACAGTTCGACCTTTTTCATGGGTTTAAATTGGCTTGTCTACTATAGTTTCAGTTTTTGTCTACGATTTTGACCACCGCACAGTGGATCAAAACATGGAATACCCCGGACATAATTTTACAAAAAAGATCAAAATTATGAATAGTAAAAATAGCAAAATAACCACCATAAATGTTTGAAATTATCCGTATTAGAGATTTAAATGAGTCGAATGACTTTTTTTTTTTTTTAGAAGAAGAAAAAGAAAAAGTCTACTGTGAAATGTTTTTAAGGGGGGGGGGGACCGACAACCTTCCACGTCCGAAGAAAATCCATTTTTCGACCCAGTTTGCACCGCTTATAGCTGGATCCAGCATTCTAGCAACAGCGCATTTAGGCCTGTACGATGTCCAGTTTTGTGCATCGAAGTTCGATTTCCAAAAAACACAAAAATTTTATGTATGCATCGAAACAAATTTTAACGAGTCAATCATTTCAATGAGAAATCACTGGAAATCATGATCCTTTTTTATGCTTTTGAGTTGGTTTAAGAGCAGAAAGCGACTGTTAGTTCTGTTTTTTGTCAAAATATCGATAAATAACGAATTTCGATGCATCGATTGACATCAACATTAGTAGCGAATCCATTCGATGGCGGGAAAACAACGAAACTTCGATCGATGCATCGAACATCGCACAGGCCAGGCCTAAGCGTATTCTTACCATTTGAAGGTACACGGAAAAAAACTACGGTGAAAATAACCACACGGATACCTGATTGTGGCACCTGCTAGATGTTATGGTAATGTTAACCAGAAGTATACTATGTTTTGACTAGGTACTAGGTGACGTTACCTGATTGCATGTCGAATTTACTCAACGTATCAGTAAATGTACCATACTAAACTTCTGGCCAAGTTTACCATAACATCGAGCTGATGCCAAAATCAGGTATCCGTATGGTTATTTTCACTGATCTTTTTTTTCCGTGTATGATAAACAATCGATTCTTGAAGGGGCTATAACCCCTTGACTGATCGATTATTTATCAATGCAATCAAATGGGAAGAGTATACTGTTGCCAGATTGCTGGATCCGCCAATGGCACCGCTTACCGTAAGATTTGTTGTCTACAAGCGTTTTTTTAGTTGCAGACATGTCGGACACGTTCCGCCGTATTTGAAGTATTGATCATGCAGACCACAGTGACCTATTGCCGGCTGCGGCTTCTTAGCGGCTTGTGCCGGCCATCTATAACTTCCAGTAGATGAGCCAGAAGTGGTACGAGAAGGTGGTCCTGAAAGACCAGAAAGTGAACTTGCTAGCGACGCTTGTCTCCCTGTAAGTGAAAGGGACGGTTTAGGGCCGGCTCTAGGCGAAGAGGAACTAGCGACCATTTTCCCTTTTCTGTTCCTTTCTGCCGCGCTCTTGTTTTCTTCTGCAAGTCTCGAGTTTTCATCTTCACGTCTCTTTAGCGTCACCTGGCCGTCCCGTAAGATGGTTCGAGCACATTTTTCGAATGTGTACTTCTGTTCGTGGAAAAAACAGAAAATGGCCCTTTCTTTTACCGTAATCGTACATCTTCCCTCTCGGCACGCCGGGCGTCTACATGTGCCACATACTTGATAATCAACCCAGTGATAGTGGGTTGTCAAGAATTGGAACGCTTCTTGACAGCCTTTTGAATTTTGAGGATTAGATGAGCAGGGATCTGTTGCTACGTACGCATTGAGTCTTTGCAGATTTTGTTCAGCCACTGATGGAGACTGCAAAGGAAAAATACTTGAGAAAATGTGAATGACCAAGCCTTTGAAATGACACCAATCGTTGCTCGTACTGTTTGGCAACCATACACGGAAAAAAAAGACTGGTAGAATTTACCATCTGTATAGCTGATTTTGGCGTCTGCTATATAGGAAGTATTATTAGAATATGGTAAATGCGAGGGTAAATTAAGTAAACCTATTGGTTCATTTCACCACAATGTAGTGTTTACCATACTTTCTGACAGACTCCAAAATCAGCTTTGAAGATGGTCAATTCTACCTGTCTTTTTTCTTCCGTGTCTTCTTGTCGTTTAAATCGAGGCAAAAGTATCGATTTCTCAGGGATTTAGTAATTCCCCCGGAAGATCGATCTATATAGTCATAATTGATGAGAAATGAGAATCCTTGGGTTAATGGTTCTTCGTTTTCTTAATGACCACATTAGTTTGCATGATCTTACGAAGGGGGGCGATACTTAAATGTACCAATAGGACGTTTCAAGCCGGACGACTCGCACGTATGTAAGTCCTGTTTATTTCTGTGCCGGTGTCTCAGCTCTAGGTAGGATGCAACCATCTTCCCTTTCTTTGAATTTCAGTGAGGTAGCTTTGAAAAAATTGACATTGGTTCATGGAGGTACCACGTTGGGTGTCATTTGTCTCAAACTTCAAGGAGCCTACGCTAGCTTCTTATATTTTTACTTTTAGGTTAAGAAAAATCCAAGAAAAAAATGAGAAGAGTAGTTTTTAAGAGATTATATTTAAGTAGAAGTCGCGTTTCAGAAGAGTTCGACGTTCGCAGCTCCTTTTACGCATGCGTCGAGTGATATATATATATATATATATATATATATATATATATATATATATATATATATATATATATATATATATATATATATATATATATATATATATATATATATATATATATATATATATATATATATATATATATATATATATATATATATATATATTATATATATATATATATATATATATATATATATATATTTCCCTCTACTGCGCAATCTACCGTCAACATAACTATAAAATCGCTTTTAACGTACTTTTTTTGCGTGGATTTTGGTCACGGCCAGTGGCCGATTCAGAAATTTGGGGTGGGGGTACACCGGTGAATTTCTAAATCTCAAGCGTTGCAGTAAGAAATTTTTGGCTATTTTCTGTTAAAAAAAACGGCAAAATTTGAGGCTTCGGGGTGGAGGGGGGAGGCTGTGCCCCCATGTCCCCCCTCCCCGTTGGATCCGCTATTGGTCACGGCAACCTGCGCAGAAGACGAAAGGACGCTCTTCCACGCATGATGTGTAAAATGAGCTGTAAATGGTGAACTCTCCTGAAACGACATCTAATAAAATACCATTCATATTTTGGGGTTAGTGACCGCGCATGTAAAGATGACCAGTGAGAATAAAAACAAGTATATATGTATCCAGGTTGTTTCTGGTGTAACGTCAAAAACTTCTGGAGGCAATTATTCAAGTCTAAATAAGACTACTTTTTCCTATACCCATGGGCCTTGAAATGCTTCCCTTCGGAGCTACAATTTTTCAAACTTTGGTTTTTTTAAAACTGTGGCTAAATAATTGATCAATAAAATTTCACCACAATTTGGTAGTCGACTTATTTTTGGTATAAAAGTCATTAAAACTCATAAAATAATCATTCAGTAAGTCCAAGTCTACTCCTCTGACACTCTTGAGCATTTAATGGCAAAAATTGTATGTTGCCGTTGAGAATTTTCAACATTTTATGAGAGAATTAGATTGCAAAAAGCCGTAAGCTGCATATAGGCGCTACCCGTGCCTTTTGTGACGCACACCCGTTATGGTCAAAGCGCTGACTTTCCCAACTTCATAATATCAATTATCTCACTTTAACGCGTCGCACCGAAAAAATGATAGGGATTTAAAATCTTCATCAGAGTTTTTGGAAACTGATGCTCTCATGAAATTTTTAAGATTCTTAACGACAGCATAAAATTTTTGCCATTAAATGCTCAAGAGTTTCAGAAAAGTATACTTGGACTTATTTAATGATTATTTTATGACTTTTAATGAATTTCACTCCTGAATATACGGCTAGTACCAAATTGTATTGAAATTTTATTGATAGCCACAGTTTAAAAAAAAAAAAAAACAAAAACAAAAAAAACAAAAACCAAAATACTTAAAGACAACGTAGTCATTCAATCGCCTGAGGATTTCAAATTTATTTTGAAAGGTTAACTTACCCTTGTCATTGCGACGACGAACTGAAAGGGAGACATTAACAAGCACGTCGAGACAACTATTATAAATTCCATCTGTAACCGTCTGCACTGCGCTCTTAAATGAAATGGTTTTGGTTCAATCTTTTATACTTCTTTTCTACGCAACTGATGAGGGAATCTCAAAATGTGCGCAAATGTCATACGCAAATGGCTCCCCTTCACTTCTACCTCTAGGAGCCATACCGTTTTCCTATACAGGGCGTCCGGTAAGTCCCGGAACGGCTGCGCCATTTCTTTATTTACGCAGATAAAAAAACCAAACTTTCAGAATGTTCCTATAAATAAAAACTACTTTTTGGGGGGGTCAAAATTTTGGGCGCCCTTCCCAGGGGGGCGGGGGCAGCCCTAACTTTTTTTTTCATACAGCGACCCCTATCTTGTGGTACTTCATTCAAAAGAGGGTAAAAAACTGAGCATTTTGGCGCAAACCGCATGTCGATATCTCTTTTAGTATTCGAGATATCGAACTTCAAAAATCTATGAAAACCCATTTAAAAAAAAATCATGACTCTTATTCAGAAAGTCGCTATTTAAAAAACTAGGGGTCTAAACTACTCTACATAACAAGCTCTTTCCAGGGAAAAACACCTCTGCCCAAAAAAATTAACTTACAGTTGTTTTTTTTTCCCCTCCAAATTTTTTTAAAAAATTTCAAACATTTTGGATCAGCAATTTCCCTGTAATACGGAACAAATATCCAAATTTGGGTTAGAAGCTTCTCTAAAAAGCTCAGTAATTACTGTGAAGCGCTAAAATGTCAGAAAACCCCATTTAGCCCGAAATTTCACTGCCCTGCCCTGCGACAGGGCAGTGAAGGAGCAAGCAGATGAATGTGAGATAATGTGAATCACTTGAAACTCCGAGTTAACGCATCTCACTGGCGGTAAATTGAAGTATAAATTTCGGGCGAAATGGGGTTTTCTGAAATTTTAGCGCTTCACAGTAACTAATGAGCTTCTCAGAGAAGCTTCTGACCCAAATTTGGATATTTGGTCCGTATTACAGGGAAATTGCTGATCCAAAATGTTTGAAATTTTGTAAAAAAATTTGGCGGGGAAAAAGAACAACTGTAAGTTAATTTTTTTGGGCAGAGGTGTTTTTCCGTGGAAAGAGCTTGTTATGTAGAGTAGTGTAGATCCCTAGTTTTTTAAATAGCTACTTTCTGAATTAGAGTTATGATTTTTTTTTAAATGGGTTTTCATAGATTTTTGAAGTTTGATTTCTCGAATACTAAAAGAGATATCGACATGCGGTTTGCGCCAAAATGCTCAGTTTTTTACCCTCTTTTGAATGAGGTATCACAAGATAGGGGCTGCCATTTGAAAAAAAAAAGTTAGGGGCGCCCAAAATTTTGACCTCCCCAAAAAGTAGTTTTTATTTATCTAGGAACATTCCCAAAGTTTGGTTTTTTATCTGCGTAAATAAAGAAATGGCGCAGCCGTTCCGGGACTTACCGGACACCCTGTATATCATTCCAGTTGTTCTTTTTGTTTTTGTTTTTGTTTTTTTTTTAACTATGTGAGCACGCAGCGACGAGGGAAATCACGCTGCAAACACGTTTCACTTCTATTTATTCTAAGAATTGTATCTCTCTTGCGAATTCAATGTTTTAGATTTTGAAATTGTAAAAAAAAAAAAAAAAAAAAAAAAAAAAAAAAAAAAAAAAAAAAAAAAAAAATCGTCAATTTTTTTGTTCGTTTGTTTACTTTTTGTTTATTTGTTTACTTTTTATTTATTATTATTATCCTTATAATTTTTTTTAAATTTAAATCAAGCTTAACTGTCTGTTGACAAGTATTCTTTACATAGCTCACTAATTAAAAATGACCTCGATAGAACCCTGACCGTCATAGGGTTCTGTGGGCCTGACGCTCCATATTTATTTTGACCAAAATGGCAATTCTCAAAAATGGGTATTTTACAGTTTTGATTTCTCGTGACTTCTTTGGTATTTCATTTGAGCTGTGCATTTCGAAACATGTCGATTCTGCCGTAAAACATTCAATGTTCAATGAACCATCTCGTATTCTGTATACTGTATACAAATAGGTTTAAGCTTGTCCGTCCGGTCTGCAAAATCCTCGTCCGGCGCACTATGGGCTGAGATCGTATTTTTTGGATTGTTCCGGCAGTCACAATTCAACTGCTCGAGTACTACAACAAATTGAAGTTATAAGGTTTGTGGTTTAGTCAAAAAAAAAAAGGCAAAAAATCAGAAAGTAAATTTCTCGTCAATTTATCCCTTAAAAACTTTCAAGACCAATTTGAATCACAGAAAACCCTTTTAACAAAGATTTCATCCTTGTAATTTTACTGGAAAGTTTTCAATTATAACTATAAAATGCCGAAAACGATGATATTTTGATATCTTTTTTTTCACTGATTTTTGGCTTGTTTATTTTCAATCTTGGACCATCGTGCGACTTGGAGCAGCGGCTTGCATAAAGATGAGGCAGTGTGCGAAACAACAACCGCATCTATATAGTCTTGTCTATGGGAGGTCTATCTATACCGACCGTCAAATGGGAAATGAGACATCGCGAACAGGAAAGACTGGGGTACACAATTTGATTAATCGAAACGAGGGCTATACGGAGTAATTGATCGTGGAGTTGCATCGATCAACATTCTAGCCGGAATTGCATATTCTACTATCCATAAATCGTATTTACAGCAGCCGATCCTTCTCAGCACAAATGCTTGGCGATCAGTTTTTAATTAGACCTGAAAACTTTTCACTTTTTATTTATCTTATCGTCTTTGATGATTACCCTCTGTGATACCCCTTTGAAATTAAGGACATGCTCTCTGGTGATCCCGAAGAGATTTCGCCCAGATTTTTGAAACTACCCCTTTGAAATTAAGGAAATGCTCTCTGGTGATCCCGAAGAGATTTCGCCCAGATTTTTGAAACTAAGTAGTATAATTCCCAACCTCGCGGCATGTGCGTATTTCTTTGAGATGGCAGAAATTAATTTCGAATTTTGAAGAATCCTGAAATTTCCGAATTCCGTTGGTTAAATTTTCTTTTTAGAATATATGAACGATTACGACTTTCTATTGAATCGACGCCTGCACTTTCTATAATTATTTTGCCTCTATTCGCGTCTAGATGCAAGAATATCTTGCATTTCACTGATAACTTCTGGCGATTTCAAAAAGAATAAATTTCAGGCGTGGAGAAAAATGTTGCTATTTCAACCGTCTGTTCAGAAAAATCATTATTTCTTTTTGGGGATTGTCCAATCATTCGTACTATCCTTCAAGCGGGAACTTTTTTTCAGGGCTTTTAGCAAGGGCTGGGGTATAGCTTTGGGCAGAGCGTTGTTCCCATGACAAACAGAGGTTTTTTATGATGTTCACTTTGTTCAGTGACAACAAATGTTTAAAAAAAAGAGAGAAATATTGACCCAAAAATAGATTCCTGAATTAAATGCATGTGATTGCACGATCGCACGATCGCGTGCTGCTGCTGCAATGTATACGCACGGGCAACTAGTCGAGGGAGTTCAAAAAGTCCACCCCCCCCCCCCCCCCCGGTGAAGTTTCATCTACAACCGTTCAAAAAGCAGCTACAGGGTGTTCAAAAAGTTTTCTGTCCTTCTCTCCTCCGTAACTTTCTATCTGGAGGAGGGGTACAGTGCGGACTTTTTGAACACCCTGTATATATTTTGGCTTTGGCGAACGCCTCTTCTAGTAGAGCGATGACCAGGAGCCCTCTCGCTTCACTTCCCCTCCAATCCTCTCCAGCGACTGGCTGCCGATTGCCAGTGGGGTTTCACTGTTTCAGCGCGGATAATTAAATTTCGTTAATTATGGGATTGATTTCTGCCACAATTGCCCGAGCTCCAGCTATACGCATTGTTGTCACCTTTGCGTCGAGAAAATTTTAAACCACTCGTCGCACCGCTTTGAACTAACGTAAATTGTGAAATATATTGGCGAATTTTATTAATCGGAACACGATGGAACACAACCAGAACACAATGGATCCACTCCCGGTTTTTTTTTTTTTTTTTTTTTTTTTTTTTTTTTATCGCGTCTAACCAGCGCGGCTCGAGTGCTTTATCGAAACGACGAAACGGGACACTAGATAACCACTCCGACGAGTCGTCCACCGATCGAGGTTAGGTACTTGTTCCACTGCGATGGATCCTTAGTCCTACACTGCATAGTGTATCATTGGTGATATATATAATGTAAAAAAAAGTCCAAAAAGGGTTCAAAAAACAAAAACGGAACGCGAGAATTTGGATAAAGCCCTTTTTTTCTCTTTTTTTTCTTTCTTCTAAATCGAAACGCAGAACAAGCCACTTAACCAGTGGTGGACCCAAAAACTTTTTCTGGGGAGGGAGGGGCACCCCTGCGAAAGTTTGAAATATTTAGCGTCGGTGAAATCGATTTTGGTCTGTTTTCTGTCGAAAAAAGGCGAAATTTGAGGCTTCTGCACGCCATTACTTTCAACCATAAGAGTAAACAGGAGTGTCCCATTTCGTTGTGTTCCATCGTGATCCATCCTGTTCCATGCTTAAAAAAATTCACCTTATATGCTGAATCTGACAACCACGAGCTCCACGCATTTTCACTCGTACGCTCGAAAAACGCGCACTCGCATACAAATCCACGCCGCAACCTATCGCACGACTTCTTCTCGCTCCAACTTCCTCGCGGTGCAACGCTAATAACTTTTTATAATTAATTGCAAAAGGTTTTGTTTTCTCAATTCTCTCAGCCCCCTTCCCTTCCTTCCACGCCTCTCTTATTGGGATGACTCTCACTATTACGGCGTTGCCAACTTCTTGATTGATAGTCCGAAAATTCCCTTTCTTATTAATGAATTTAATGAGCTCGAGCATAAGAGTGATACGGTAATAGGACTTTTGGTTATATCATTTGTCCACTGATTTTCGTCCATACTAGGATTGGTCCAAAATCTGATGTCCAAGAATTGATGTCCAGTACATTTTCAACCAAATTGTTTGGCCCAAATACATACTTGTCCGAAAAAAGAAGGTTTGGTCTCTCTCAATAAGTAGTCCGAAAAATGTAATGACCAGTTTTTGTCCAAATATACAGAAATGAAAACATATTCCACAACTTTTGAGGAGAGAAATTATGGAGTAACTACTGTAACACTGTTTCTTTCCTATGAAAAACTGTCGCAATTTTTAGTTTGGAACACATGCTCAGTTAAGCATTGGATGCTTGTTGGTCACATTAATTAAGATTGAAACAATGTATAAAATCAAGAGCAAAAGTTTGCAATGAAGAAGCACCGTGCAAACATTGCAGCAGTGCTTCCATTTTGCGTATAATTAATGAAATTTTTCAATCCACCGACGAATTCACCGGTTGAGAAAAGATTACAAAGTTTAGTTCAATGTAACACTGTAATGAACGAAAATACTCGCATCTGTAATCTTTCCTCAATCGGTGGAGTGGTCGATGACTTTAAAAAACTTGTAGATATTTTAATACTTAAATGGCGATTTGCACCGATTGAGGAGAGATTGCAGATCAGAGTATTTTTTTGCAGTACAGTCATTCACTGAATTGAACTGTGTAATCTTAATTAACCGGCGGAATCATCGGTGAATAGAAAAATATCATTAATAATCCGCAAAACGGTAGATAGCCCTGCATTGCAGACGCTTGACCGCGTCCAGTTCTCGTGCAATCTGGCAACCATGCTTATTTGTCATTTAAATCCATGCAAAAGTATCGTATCGATATCTTGGGGGTGCAAGTGCACCTCCTGAAGATCGATTGTTTCGATTAGGTTTAAATGGATAGAATTCGTTGTTGCCACTCGGCACGAGCCGCCACTGGTTCGCAGTTCCTTGAAATTACGATCGTTAATTTTGAGATTTGCGGAACTGTACTTATAAGATGTCGCATTTATGCATCTAACTGCTGCCTTCCGATCTCACACCAGTGGAGTAGAGTGCAATGTGGCAACGTTGCGGTTCTTCCATTTAAAGCCATGAAAAAGATCGAAGTAGTGGGTGTTCGGTGAAAACCCTTCGCATTCGACCTTTTACATGGGTTTAAATGGATAAAATACAACGTAGCCAAATGGCACGCTTTACGCCACTGTCACACCCAAACGATCTCCAGTATACTTGTGGTTAGGAACTCACAATGTTTTCCAGTCAAGATACAAATGTTTCTCTCGTTAGCGCGCTTAGTTGTTTTGAGCCCTGCGCATTCATATAGTGCTCTTTCTACAATCATTGTCCTTTAAAGTTTGATGAATAGATGAACGGACATAAGTAATGATAATAAATAGATAACAATAAAAAAGTCATTGATGACAAGCTGATTTTTTATAGCAGGCGGTTTCGGGTACATTTTAGAGCCTCTCTCATAGCCCATTAACGACTCGTCATTGTTTCGGGCATCGAATTGTCTACGGCAGACGTTCCTTCATCGACGAACTGCTATAATTGCCCGATTGTGCAGAAACGTCTTAAAATTTAATTCTCTACAACTATAACAGGTCTGCATTTCATTTGAGACGGTTCAAAATTTCTTTGCGCATTTTAAGTTCTTAACTAGAAACCAATGGATACATCGTGTAATTTGTACGTTAAATCGCTGCATTTAAAACATTGTTACGAATTTTTATCCATTAACTCGAAGTTAAGTAAAAAAAAAAAAAAAAAAAAAACATTGAATGCGAAAATAAATGTTGAAACGTCTCAGTGGAGTGACACCCATTTGAAACTAGAGGACTCAATTGCGCATTTATGTCAATAATTTAAAAATAATTTCATCGTATCGATCTGGCAACTGTAACGGCATGATCTTCAGTGCAATGCACCTGTAGGTGCAGTTCACGAAAATTCTCGTTTTAAAAGTCACTCCATCATGCATCGTTGCCGCATAGTATATAAATAATTATCTACTCAGCGCGCGGTGGTATGGAAAACCCCTTGGGCCCTACCCGCTACCTAACTCCTTGGACTTTTCCAGCAATTCTGGTAGACTTTCACAACTTAATTTTTCCCCGCGGAGTGTGGACTGTGGAGGGAATGAGTCCCGCCCCGAGGGTGAGGAGGTCATTTGTTTTTGGACCGACGCGACGGACGTGCGACTGCCAGACTGCCGCCTCTTGCGTGACCCCCCCCCCCCCCCCCATCTTTCTTGCTCCCCCACAGAGTGTGCCAATAACAATATCTAAAGTTGCTCCATGATTGTTCAACAAGAAGCGGGAAATCGGAAAGAAAAAGTAAATTTGAACTAATTGACAATACACGCTCCAATTAATAAAGTTAAATACTGCACATAACCATAAAGTACTTGCATTTATTTTGTTAATCTATACATCTGTTTTCATTTTTTTTGTTCCAGTATCAATTAGTGAGTGATCTACAAAATCTGCATTGCTACTTACCTCATCAATGCGTCCCTGCAGAATGTGGGGGTCCCGTGAACCACGACCAGTTAGAATGGGTCGAATTTTTCAAAGTGAGTACCTCACGTTTTTCGCCTTCATAAATCTTGTCTTTATCTCATATGAGATTTATTTTATGCGCTAATGCATCTAGTTTTTTTCTGTTTGTGTAATGACATCATTTATGATACTTTTCAGCCTCGATACGTATCATTGCCGTAACTTTTTCAATACCGCAGTGAAAGGACGTTTCATCGAATTTGTAAACATATTTAGATGGACTTTAATCAAGCCGTTGTTAGGTTTCGCTCTAAAAAAGTCGGTCAGCGGTTGTGTGATGTCCAGATATTTACTGTGCCAGTCAAAAGCATGAAAATAAAACTCATTTCAAAACAATTTTTTTTTTTTTTTTTTTTTTTTTTTTTTTTTTTTTTTTTTAATTTTGTAAAAAGGAACTTAACAACAGACCCTATGGCCTATACGACACATTTTCTTGGCTCAAAAACCTGTTTTTCTCAACTAGGCCAAAAACTATGATCAAATCTTATATTGCGTGTTTTATTTCAACACAAAACTGTTCATAACTTCAGAGCGAACGACTAATCGACTGGATCGTTGCAAATTTTGAAAAAAAATACGTTTTTTACCGGATGCATGTTTTGATATATTTCTACAGCAGTTTTTCCAAAATTGTCTGCCACTTTTCCAAAATTCAAATTTCTATACTCATTAGTATGCCTAGAAACGAAGGCCTGTAGTAAAATTACAGTATGCTCTTTAGACACTGCGCTAGATTTAGACTGAAATTTGCTTTGTTTCCATACTTTATGAATCATATGAGTATATAGGATAAATGACATTTCGAAAAAGATGCGGTTTGGGGGAACTGTTATAGAAATATATCAACACATGCACCTGGTGGTAAATTTTGTGTTCTTTCAGAATTTGCCTCAACCAAGCCGATATCTCTCACTCGTTTTTTAATTATGAATGGGTTTGTGTTGAAAAAAACCATTTAAAAAAACCTACTCTCGGGTTTTTGGTTTTTATAACTTTGATCGATTATAACTTTTGGGCTAATTAAGAAAAAAGGCGTTCTACACGAAAAACATTTCTCGGGATTTGCGTGGAAAGTATCTTTTTACAAAAGTGGTAAAAATTAAAGTGGAAAAATTCGATTAAAAAAAAACTTGTTTTTGAAGAGTGTTTTCACATTTTGTTTCTCTGTATCGCGTTACATTGCGCTGGAAATTATTAAATAATACAAACTAAACTGTGCAATAAGTTTGAGACGTAAAATGAATGAAGAACGTTTCCACATTTATTCCAACATTTTAATGTTTACCACTTATTAGAAGTTGATTCCGCGTATAATGAAGTACATACTAAACCTTTCTTCTTGCAAGAAACCTTTCTTTTCAGTCCCGGTAGAATTGCACGCTAATTGTAATACTTATAAAAAGTCTGTATTCATTACACAATCGTTGTTTGCGGTTTTCCTGGGATTTAAATTAAAATAAAAAAAGGTTCTCCTGTCTTTTCAACGTTCGAAATCCATATGCTCCATTTACGCTTATTGTAATACGTACACAAAAAGTCTGTCTTTATTACCCAATCGTTGTTTGCGCTTTTCCTAGAATTTAAAGTAAAATAAAAAATGCCTCCCGGCAGGCCGGTAAGACGAAGTAGATTCCATGCTTGGTTAAATCATTTTTTCACTAATTTTAATATAGGTTATCATTTTTGTTGAATTTTTCTCTGAATTTTTCTTTTTTATTTAATCAGCTGCTCAAAATCCAAATATTATTGTGAAAAAGATTATATTACCAATAGATAAATGTGTAATCTTTACAATGCAAGTGAGAAATAAAAGCTAGGTTATATAAGTTTTTCACAAAGTTCAATAAGTAGGTTATGTTATGATTTTCTTTGAATTATTCATTTTTTTTTTTTTTATCAGCTGTTCAACATTTAAATAAAATTACCCATGAGAAAAAGATTATAGTACCAGAAAAATGTGTAATCTTTGTAACGCTAATGAGGAATCAGCTGATAAAACAAGAAAATAAATAAATAACGTACCTAAGCAACAGTGTACGTGTAAAACAAAGAAAGAGCAATTATACCAGTACACCGTCCTTGTCTTTCACTTGTAAAATCCCATAAGAAGCTAAATAGCTTGTAAAACACGTAAAACACAAGGAAAATTCATGGAAAAGGGCATATGAACTTAAAACATCCTCCACGATATATACTAAAATTTACGATACAAAATAACAATTTCTTCATATAAAAACACTGCCAAAAAACCCGAAAAACACATCGCCATAACTCGCTTCCAACGCAAAAAACGAAAAAATGACTCGAGTAAAAAAGCTGCGTAACAAAACGGCTAACATAAATTTTCCCAAAAAAAATACTCAAAACAAACACTCCTAAAAATAAACCTCAAAAACACATTTTACGACTCAAACACGGCCCATAACGCGAAAACTAACAGTCGGATTTACACCATCTTCGAACTCATCCAAGAATTAAACCCAACGAATAGTTGAGACAAATTTCAAAAATAAAAACCAAAAATTACGAACAGGATCGTGGGACATAAAAACGGTAAAACTGGCTGAAACATACATATATATATATATATATATATATATATATATATATATATATATATATATATATATATAATTTTCAACGAGTGGTATTTTCTCACTCAGGGGACCATGAAACGTGCTCATTTGATAAAATTTCCCGAAAAATCCAACATCGCACCCTCTGCAATAAGTAGATTCCTGGAATCTACTTAAAAGGGTCTCTTGTCTTTTCAACGCTCGAAATTCGTCACGCATGTGTCTTGGGTACTTTCAGCCCCAAGTAACATGTATACAGCGCGAATTCCCCACTTGGCCTCATTGAATAATTATATTCATTTATCGCTGATTTCTATTTTGACTCCTTTGAACACTCATCAGCTTTTCGATTGAAATACGCCACACATCTATACATTAGCTCATAGGTGCTCCTAAATTTCGATTTAAACTTTCATAAGCCACATATATATTTTTGCATTGATGCCAAACTAAGCACAGCTCACCTTGAATTTGAATCATATTATAGCGCCAAATCGCTCCTTCCAACGGCAACGCCCATTTCGGGCGGCATGGGATCAGATTAGGAGCGTGCATTGGAGTCCGGTCCAGAAGTATTTGTGCATTTTTAGAAACTGAAAAAATTTCGCGACAAGAACCGACGCGTATTTAGTTCGACAGGCTCTTGGCTTAAAATAACATCCATTTTAAGTCGAATCTCAAACTTCGTTTAAGAGCATACCTCGCATAGACGAGCACCATAAATCTGGGGATTTTTAAAATTTATGCAAAATAGCGACATTTTCTTTTTTTTATTCCATACCGGAAGTTACCGTCGAATGAAGCGTGCTTCGAACTACGTTTCGTTGAGCTTTCTTTCGCCTCTCATGAAAAGGTTACATTTTGCAGTTGCTTTGCGACTTGCCGCGCCGGGTCCTTTGATCTGACCACCCCAGTGTTGCCGGTTAAAATACAACAAAAACAAACAAAAAACAAAAATAGAAACATTTTAATTTGAAATATCTCCGGGCATCTCTGGCATTTCCCCGAAATTGGAAATCCCTCCCTGTATCTGTCGCTCGATATTTTGGCTGTTACCGTTGTGGTGTTTCAAGTCGAATGAACTAAATGCTACAAAATTACAAATGATACAAAAGCCATATCGTGCCGTATTCTCTGAATTCGTATGGACGGAACTCGTGCAATTTGGCAACATTGTTCCTTCATTTGAATCTATGTGTAAAAATCGATTGTTGATGAAGCAGCGCTTAACTATCGAATCGATTGTTTAGTATAGAATTAAAGGGAATAACTAAGAATCGTAGTTGCCGAATTGAACGAGCCGTCACTGTTTTGCGGCAGAGTCTATACAATCATTTAACTATTGAATAGTCATTGCTCAACGTTGAACTTGCATTTTATTATATTTTGTTTTTTTCCCCCCTTTCTCGGTTCCATAACATATTCATGGTTATTTAATTGGGTTTTTTTTTTTTTTTTTTTTTTTTTTATCATCTTAAGGCTATGAATTAAATTGTACCCATGAGTAATTTCGTAGTTTATGCATTTTACCCTCTGTCCCCCTTTGATGTGTAAAATTTGAAAGAGGGTCTGTTAGAGTTGATTGAGTCCACGTATGAAACCAGTCGTAGTTCCGTCTGGTTTGTTTCAATAAACAAGGGAAGGGTTCGTATCCCCTGAGGGGAGTTTTGAAGAAGGGGGCGTGAACTATTACGTAATAAAGCGGATATCATCCCTTTGTCCCTGGTCCTTGGAATAGTCCCGGTTGCGGCCAGTAAAATAAATGTTGAGTTAATTAAAAGTTGTTGTGACAGGATGGATGCCACCATTCATAATTATGAATGGGACTCGTTGTGTGTCATTTGTAACACATTTTCCATTCATAAAAGATTCTCCCCAACCATTTCTCAGTCTCGTTCAACTTTAGTTCATCAGCTTTTGCCTTTCATCTCGTTCCATTAGAAGGGAGGGAAATGAAAAGAAGGAAAGGAAACGAGGTGTGTAATCTTTGATAATTTTCGAAATCACTAATCAATGAATATGATGCACCGAAAAAATAAAGTTAAAGTAAAGCCGAAGCAGCCTTTTAAACTAGCTTCGCGGAGCAAAAGTTCTAGCTAAACCGGAGCATATGTTGCGGTTGTATCGAAGCACTCCTTTGGTAGAGCAAAAGCAAGGAAAAAGGCTGTTACTCTATACCGAAGTGGTGCTTCGGTACAACAGCAACTTCAGGTAGAGCTAGAACTTTTGCGCTGCGAAGCTATTTTAAACGGCTGCTTCGTCTGTACTTAAATTGTGTTTTTCTAGTGTGCTCTCCCAGGGTCAAAACGCTGGATCTTTAATCAGTGGCATAGCGTCCATATCAGCGATGTTCGCAGTGCTAATCCTTTAAAAAACGTCGAATTTAAAGCCAAAACTAGGTATAATTCTTTGACAAACAGCTAAGAATTATGAAAGGAAATTATGGGTTAAAAGCATAAATAATACAAGGAAATAAAAAGCTCATCAGCAATCAGATTGCTTATAAATTAAGGAAGGCACAGAAACTGTATTTAGTTTAGCGTCAATTTATATGTTTGGAGGTGAGTCAGTGGCGGCTCGTGCAATTTGGCAGCTATGGATTCTCTCCATGTAAACCTATGTAAAACTATCGATCTTCAGGAGGTGCAATTGACTTTTGTATAGTTTTAAATGGCAAATAAGCATGGTTGCCACATTGCACGAGCCGCCACTGAGGTGAGTACTTTCATGCATTGTATGCTAACTCTTTGAGAAAAGCTACTCTACGTCACTGCCCTCAATTCGTTGCTGAATAGTCACAGCTTTCAAGTGGTGTCTAGCTCAAATATTTTTTCGCAGAATATGTTTCATGTTTAGAACGAGGGTCTGCAGAGAGGGGAAAAGTTGAACGCGTTTGATGGAAAGGAGTTCGAATTCGTTGAATCACGTTTTCAACTGCAGAATCCATGACGACACACGTGAGGATGACACGTGTTTGATTATCCTTTGCTTTTAACGTCACGGTGACGCAATCAATCGAAAAAACATCAATCCGTTGTCGGTTCTTTGTTCGCTGTATCATAACTTTACAACAAGCTCAATACATATCGATGCAGTCAGTTTTATGTATGCAGATGATGAATTTAGTTGCATTCTAATTGTCTATTTGTACAATTACGAAGCAAGTATAGGTAGCTTGTAACCAAAGGACATTAACGCAAGTATAGATGCATGAGGTAGCTAAGATAGTTTTGGTGCCTTAAGAGCACTTTAGAGCACAACAAATGTTCGGAAAGGACGGTCATAGACCCAAGGTCGCGCCTAGAACCTCAACATGCATCGGTCACCAGTTGAAGGACCGCATTGGATCGTTACAAAACGGTGGCACCGCAAATTTACCTCAAAATTAGTATCATGAGAGGGTAACCAACAAACTGTAGCTCTTAGGGAGAGTTGTCGAGAAGTCTCTAGACCAGCTTAAAGCAACGTATAGCTCCCAACATTCAGATGTTTTGTTTAAGAAATGTGAGGCTAGATCTGCCGTCTTGATACACAGATGATATGTCCTAAGTTTTAAGTCCAAAAATTAATGCCCAAAATATTAAAGTCCAAAAAATTAGGTCCAAATAGGAAACGTCAAAAGAAGAAAAGATCATTATTAAAATGTCCAGAGATTATAAGTTCATAAAATGAAGTTCAAAAATTTGGAAAGTCTAAGGGATAAATGAATTTTGCAAGCGATCAGTATGCAACTGTATTATATGTTTTTTTAATTGAATCATAACCCTATGGCAACCTTTTGTCCTCAAGTTCGATCAACAAGTAGGTGCTTTTTTCAAATCATCAGATGGATTCCGCAGGAAGATTTATTTTAAGCTTTCTATAGAAAACAAAAATACTAAAATTGTACTGGAATACTTCTGTTCATTTCAATATGAACTTTTGGACATTTTTTTGGACATGGACTTTTTATTTGCGGACATTGTAGTTCACTGGACATTAGAAAATTTTGAGGAAATGACATTGAACAAAAGTATAACTGGACAAATTAAATTTTGGACAAAAAGGTTTTGGACATAAAAGCTGTGGACATGTCATCTGGGAACCGCCGTCTTTAGGTACAGCCCATAGCTCATCCGTATTGAACATTTACCTACCGGACCCGCAGTAGCTCGAAATAAGTGTTTTATGTTCGATTTAACCTCCGAAAAATATTCTTTTACACTGTATTTTAAGTTTGGTGTTTTTGCTTTTAGGCTTCACTTTTACTGAATGTGCGAGATAGCTATAGTCCACAGTGCTACATCCACTACTAATTTAATGTCTCTGCTCCTCTAGCGTGCAGTTACTATACGGAAACAAGTTCCAATTTATGTAACTTTTCACTCGATGTGCTGTGCGGGTGGTCTATACCGCGCCGCGCTCGCTGGGAGGAGGTCGCCAATCGCCAATGAAATTGTGAGTCTGTGTTTGTGCGTGTGTTCCACGGACTTATTGCTTGAGCGCGGCGATGTTGGCATCACTTGCGCACGCAGGCGCAGTTGGATACGGGTGTTTTTGAAAATAGGTTCAATATGAGTATCAGGTGCTGTGCACAGACTTAGGTTACAAATACAAAACACCAACCACCACCAGTGGGTATTAAACGTATCGATATTCTGGACCGTTAATCATATATCGCCGTGAGTTGGTGATAGTGGTGGTAGAGTGGAACATTCTCACAACTTAGTTGATGTCTCAGAACAATAGGGGTGGAGAAGGGGGGAAGGGGGGGTGATTGATAGCGTTGAGGGTGGGCACTGGCACTCATAGTGTAGTATCACACAATGGGATGGGATTCGGCAATGCTAAGTCTCGGGCATCGCCATCGGGTATATAGATATAAAGAGGCGATTTTTTGACGATCGATTTTTCGTTTTTCTCCCGTTTGAATCTATACACAACTATCGATTACTTGGGGGTTTCATTGCAGCCCTGTCAAAATCGATTTAATTCATGTTTACGTATGGAAGACAACGTCGTCTGCTGTATCGATCGTATTTCACTTGTTGCGTACCAGTGATGGGCAAATAACCGAATAACGAATAGTCACGAATAATTGACTAAAATTATTCGCATTATTCTCATGTTATTCCTATTAGTAAATCAAAGTTTTAACACTACCAGTCCTTCATCTTATGACAGATGAATATGCTGGTAGTGTCAAAACTTCGATTTACTAATAGGAATAACATAAGAATAATGCGAATAAGTTTGGTCAATTATTCGTGGTTATTCGTTATTCGGTTATTTGCCCATCACTGTTGCGTACAATCTGACGATGTTTTGTTTGGTTCATCTAAACCCACGAAAAATATCGCTCTCTCGGATTTTCGGAAAGCGCTCTCAAGATCGACTTTTTGCGTAAGTTTGAATAGGCAGACTGCAACGCTGCCGGATTGCACGCTTTGCCGCCGTCGCGTCTGGGATCTGGTGACGGAAAATTGAATTTATTGTTGGGTATAAATGTATCGAGCTGTCATGGAAGAAGATCAGTCGAAACCCGTCTGCACAATGTTTGCTACATTGTACGCATGAAAAAGCTGCACGGTAAAGGGCCAGAATTCTGATGAAAAGTTCCCGAAAAAAAGAAGAAGAAAAATAAAATTCTGGCAGTTTTCAGGAAACTATATTCTGGTCAAAATTGCTAGAAATTCTGGCCTGAATGGCGATTGAAATGGACCAGAATTTCCTGAAAACTGCCAGAATTTCCTGAAAACTGCCAGAATTTCCTTTCAACTTTTATCAGAATTTCGGTCATTTTTAGTCGAACATTTTAAAATCATTCTACTGGATTTCAGGCAAATTCAGTCACGTTAAATTCGGTAGTAGGCAATAATGCTTCAAATTTCTTAAAGCGTGACCTCTTATCTTGTAAACAGTTTTCCAATGTGCCTCGGTCTTGTATGACCCGCGGTCTCGCGCCCCCGCCGCGCAGGCCGCTCCGCGTTGCACCTTTCTTTCCTCGCGAGAAACAATTGCCGGCGGGAGGATGTTGCATGCCCGCATAATTCACGTATCACAGGAAGGACTAGCCCTCGGTGGCTCGATTGTCGGAAGGGCGGGGAGACAGGGAGAGGGGGTGGGCGGGGGGGTTGGGTTAGGGGAAAGGGATGACGGTATGATGGGAGATGGGACGTTGGCACCAGACGAAGGCGGATGGGTGGTGGACTGGTGGACTATTTGCGGAGTGCGGGTGTGGAGGGTGGATGGTGGACGGACGGACGGGACGTTGATTCTGTCGGTGATTGGTGGACGGTGATTGTGATTGAGAGGGCTGAAGGAGTGAGGAGTGAGGACGCTGCTCATAAAGGGACGAGGAGTTAGGTTATGGAAGATGCAACCGTATGAACGATAATGAGATCTTTTGATCGATCGCCGGTCGATCAGCCACCCGCGCCCCGCGCCGGTGAGGTCCAGTCAAGCTTGCCAGATCTCATTTTCAATAGTCTTTTTCAAGAGGTTTGCAATTTTTCAATGTGCTCATCGTAACTTCCGTAATTTTACTCTATGTGTAAAATCGACTTCACAATAGCTCAGAGCAAAAGTTAAGAGTCACGTTGTGTTCTCTTATAAATTCGCCCTCCCGCGGGCCGATCATTTACTTTATCATTAAACCGATCGTTAAAACTGTCTACGAGTGATGCTATTGGTCGAAAATTGCAAAACTTGGCTGTTGCTATGGTAACCATCGGTAATAGTCTCGTTTTATAAAGGCTATTCATGAGTAACCTTTAAAAAACGGACACTATAACGATGGTTACCATAGCAACGGCTGATTTTTACAATATTCGACCAATAGAATCACTCATACACAGTCTTAACGATCGGTTTAACGATGAAGTAAATGTTCGGCCCGCAGGGTGCTCATTTGGCCTATCCCGGCAAATGAAGGTACTCGATGAGACATTATTTACCAAATGTTAACAATCGGTCTTCGCTGACTTTTACTTTAGCGTTTTGGAGGCGTTTTACCCAACTTGTACTTGTAAAATCGCGTGAAAATCACATTGAAAGCATCGTTAAGTTCCAAAATTCACTCGCAATTTCAATTAATGCTTTTAACAAAATTCAAAGATGACCGTCGCGTCGCATCGTCGCATGGAGATGGGGGAGGGGGAGTACTTCCTATGCCAAGAAAAGTGATTCATCTTAGAGGAAGCAGCAATTAGCTCCCCCCCCCCCCATCGTGACCCACTTATTCGACAGCCATCTTTGAATTTTGTTTGAAGGAGTATTCATTGAGTTTGTGAGTAAATTTTGGGCCTTTTCAATATCCTCGTTGACTTGTTTCCTGTTGAGGCGTGGTATCATATGTTATGAAAAATAAGATGTCAAGTGTAGGTCATTAGATTTTAATAATTAGGAATTTCATTTCATTAAAATGATATTAGACACTCCTTACTTCAAGACTCAACATAACTTTCCAGGTAGATTAATACATGGTTGCGACGTGTAAAACTGATGAAAATAGTGATGATGATGAGGGGGGGATGGTGATAAAACACTGTTGCCAAATCGAACGAGCCGCCACCGCGCTGCTTCACAGTCATTTAATTTACGAAATATTCTGAGAACGTCGCGCCATTGTGTAGAGCCTTAACTATAGAGTGGTTTGAATCAACACAGTGGCTGGTCATTATCAGTGTTGTCAAACTGCGGATTGTGAAGAATTTTTTCCATTGGATTAATTCCATTTTTTTTTAAATTATTAAATTGGGCGAAACAGCTATACTCTAGGTGGAGTAACGATAATTTTACATTTAAAATTGTGTTTTTATTACGTTTTCATTACTAGAACATTACCCAACGTGAGGTTACGTCTTCTTTCTTGAACAGAAACATCAATAAATGAATAAATAAATGACATACTGAATGGATAGGCATCACATATAAAAACAATTTGAAAATACAAATAAATATAACAATGTATGTCAGAGGACATAAGTTTGACAGCAGTGTAAAGAGCTGCTGTCAATTAAATTTAAACATGAGAAAATTAAATAACAAAATAATAATTTATCAAAGTAATCTGGAATTAATTCAAACGTCTTTCGGCGCGTGAGACGCCTCAGAATTTGATTCAATGATTTATTTATTTATTTAGTTATCTATCTATTTATTTATTTACCTATTTATTTATTAATTTTTGATTCATAATCTTGCAACGCTGGTCAAGATCAGATAGGTGGGCGGGTTTCTGGTAGATCTCTTATGTGGCCCGTTGCGGTTTATTCACATTTTCATTAAGAAAGAGGCATGAATGAGCAAGTTCGACTCACGTTTCTTACGTTGCGTGTAAGCGTAGCCGAGCCAGTGTGTAATAAAATGACAAAACGTGCTATTAATTTCGCGATAAAATTGTGGAGCTTCGCGAATATTTTCATACCCCCTCCCCCCAGCCTTCCTTTTTTTTTATCCGTCGAAATATATGTTTATGTCATATTATTATTAGTTGGAAGGTGCGGGGAGGAGACTGTTGTGGTGTGGTTGGTGGGCGGACATATTATATACCTACATTTAGTTTTAATTTTCTTCTCCGCAGCCATTTGCTACATTCGCTTCTCTTGAAATGTCTAATTTTTTTGGGTGGGCGTTTTGCTGTCTCAACTCTCACTTTCTCGCGTGTGTGTATGTCTTAACCATTGTTCATATTTTGGAAGATTCTGCTCAGGTGTATTTGTATTCTTTCTTTTCTTTCCTCCACGAATTTAGCGTCCGTATACTGCGCACTATGCACTATGGTCTGAGATCGTCAAAAAGTGGCCAAAAATCAGGAATTAAAAAAGTGAATTTCTCTTCAATTTATATCATTCAAGACCAATTTTAATCACAGAGAACACTTTTAACAAGTAATTTAATTGTAAAAACGTCACCAGAAAGTCTTAAATTAAACTTAAAAGGTTGGAAACCATGATTTTGATGACTATTTTTCACTGATTTTTGGCCTCTTATTTACGATTTCAGACCATTAGTTCTATGGTCTAAGATCGTCAAAAAGTGGCCAAAAATCAGAAGGTGAATTTCTCATCAATTTCTATCATTCATGAACTTTCAATACCAATTTCAATCTCCGAGAACACTGTAATTTAAGTGACAGAGTTTAGCACATTAAAAGTGGAAAAGAATAATGCAAATTCGGTACCACCATTCGAAATGACCTCCTCCTTTTTGAATGGAAAGTTTCAAACGCCGTGGAAAATCATCCATTGCATTCTGAAAGTCGAAAATGCCTTTTTGAAATCCGTATACTTATTTAAATAGCGTGCTCGAAATGTCTATAACATCAAGTATACTTATTGAAAATTTAAATGGACTCATCACTCTGCTGTCTAAATATGTCCAAATCGAAATGCTGTAAAACTTTAGTGGCCTTCGGCGATGATAGCTAGTCGTCCAACTTGTTTCATATACGCGATTAGACTTTGCCAAACAAACTATCAGGTAAAGAGATTATGCAGCATTAACGTCAAAGATCGTCCAGTATATCGTAAGAATGAAATGAACAATGTAGTTTGACCCGCAGCTGTCGAATTTGTGACCTCCGCAATCTATTAGCGACCGGTCTTCGCGTGCAATTTCAAGACGCTTTTTTTTTTAAATTTCTCCAGGCTCCACGGGTGCCGCTTTTCAACGCGCGAGAGCCATTAAATTGACGTCGATGGAATTCGTCCGACTCTTTCTTCGCCCGGTTGAGCGTGTGTGATAGAAAAGGACAGATTAAGGGTGGTCATGTAACTTTCTCCCTCTCCTCTATTGTTTTCTAATACAAGCGCGATCAAATGGGCGCAGGAAGAGAGAGACTTTCTGGATCCGCCAACGGTTGTCTTTCAATATTTGCACGGCTAAGAATTGGTTGTTTTGCTGCGCAGGATTGATTGATCAGCCAACTTGTGCTGACTAAAATGGCCTGTAGTCAAATGATCAGCGATCACTCACCACGATCGGAAATACTTCCATTTTTATTTATGCTCGCAATTCGAATTTATTTTCGACCACGAAACGCTGCCTTGCATTGAGGAAACAGCCAAAAATCGCACTGTGCCTAATCAGGACCGTAGGGTGGCTAACGAAAAGTCTTTCCTGCGGTCAGAAAACCTCCACTGTGTTGATGAGGTATGTCTGTAGCCATCCCGGTGACATGACTGCACCGAATAGTATCTTTAGCTAGCTAGATATTTATACTTCGGCAGGAAAATTTTTTCGTGAGAGTGTCACAACTTTGTCAATTTTTGACCAATTGAGCTCATCTTAGGCTCATACGAAAGCTGATAAGTTGATCTTTAAAATATATTCACAATCAAGCCACTAGCTATTTGACTTCGGAAACCATAGCATCAGTTCCGGTACTTTTTGAACAGCCTTTGTATTCTTACTTTTGTCCAATTGTCTGCTCTCCGCCCGGACCCTAACGGACCTGTTCTCTCTCTCTCTCTCTCTCTCTCTCTCTCTCTCTCTCTCTCTCTCTCTCCCTCCCCCTCCCCCTCCCCCTCCCTCTCTCCACTCTCTCTCCTCCACCACCTCAACCGGGTCCACAGGAGCAAAAGTCATGCTCCCATGAATCATGTCGAGCAATCCCAGTCCTTCCGCTCCGCTCTGGCACCCACCCCCACCCCTTCACTCTCCGGTCACTCCAGCCCTCCCCCGTCTATTGCTTCTATAGCGTAAATCATGCTCAAAAGTTTCGGTTCACATTTTGCGCGCCATTACCATATCGATAATTCTAGTGACCCCGGAGTCCCGGAGCAGCCACTCGGGCATCAGCCATGGTCTCTCATGGTTCCCTGTCATGGTTTGGCTCCTGGCTCCTGGTTCCAGCGACCGTCCTCGCGCGATATGGCTCCTTTTCATATAGCTTTCTCCCGCCGTGCTCTATCTGTATTGAACATACACTCCTCTCTCCTTATTAGGTCCGGGGGTAACCCCTCTTTCCCCCCCTCATCCTCATCCCACCCTTCATGCCGTGACAGGGCTCGGTCAATTAAGCTTTACTAGTAATTAGGTTTTTAACGCAGGTGCCGCAACAGAGAGGCATACATCTATAACTGAGAGAAATGGCCAAATGGGGTCTCTCTCCCCCCCTCTCTCTGTCTCTCTCTTTCTCTCTCTTTTCCTCTCTCTGCCTCTTTTATCCTTTTCGCTTTAACTCTCTCATGAATTACTTACATTGTGATTGTAATTAAAAACCCACCCAATGAGTTTGACCCATTTTAAAATTTTCCGGAACAATTAATAACTCCAATTAAAAGAGGTGATTCGAGTGATGGGGGGGGGGGGGGATTAAAACATTTTAAAACGGAAGATTGAAAATTTCCGCAGATCGAATCGTTATTATTAGTAAAAATTGTCCGCACATACCTCCCACTTAAGTATAAGTATAATAAACCATCGATTTGTTTTTTCATATTTTACACAACCTTCCTTATATTCACGGATAGCAATATTTTGATTGAGGCCATTTCCAGGGAGAAGGACCGATAAAGGCGCGCTCTAGTGGCGCGCTCAACACATGCGTCGCTACGTATACAATTCTAATAATAATTCTTATTTAAATTATATTTTACTAGAAAAGGTATTTCTGTTTGCTTTCATTTGAAAATGTTAATTTAATATTGTCGCTAGACGCTACAGGGCCTATAAATAAACAGATGAGCTCTTTCTGATGAAAAATAAGCAGTGTGATGGATCAGTGATCAGTGACATTTGTTTGAAGAGTGCACCTTTCGTTTTTTGAGCCCTTTTCCCGGAAACGGCCTCAATTCAACAGCTTCCTTCGTTCTTCATTTCACTGAAGATTTCGTGCTCCCATTTCTTGCTGATTCCGTGCGAAATTCACTTTCGCACCTTTTACATCAATCCGATGTTGTCTCTTTCGTCTCTATTGGACTGCAGCCATTCATTTCGAATGGAGGCGTATTTTTCTGAAAAAGAGGTCAGCTAAACATCCATTGCGCTCTTCCGACGAAAGCATGCCTTGCGGTCACACCAGGATTTCTTCGAAAGAGCTAATCTGATTGTTTCAAGCACCTCTCGTTCGTCCAGGAAAACTCGCTCACTCCTCGCCAAACTCATAAACTCTGCACAGGACAGGGTACATCAACATTTAACATTCAACATCACCTAATCATTTAGCGCCATCAGTCAAGCTGAGAGGCTAACCGAATCGTCTACGTCCCACGTTCCAAAGATTAAGTTGTCCGCATTTTATTTTGGATTTTTTGATGCTAATACTCTCCTCCCTTTTTCTCTCCCCCGACCCTTTGTTTTCCTCTCTCTCTTCTCACTTCGTTTTTCTCTCGCTCTCTTTTTTTTTTAGAAACTTTATTTTTATGTACGGCTGTTTATTTATATTTTACTTGACGTCTTCGAAATTTTGCATCCTTCTCATACTGAAATCTTTCCCTTCTAATGATTTTTATCGTGTTTGTGAGAGGCGGTTGATTCGAGCAGTCTCTCTCTCTCTCTCTCTCTCTCTCTCTCTCTCTCTCTCTCTCTCTCTCTCTCTCTCTCTCTCTCTCTCTCTCTCTCTGTCTCTGTCTCTCTCTCTCTCTCTCTCTCTCTCTCTCTCTCTCTCTCTCTCTCTCTCTCTCTCTCTCTCTCTCTCTCTCTCTCTCTCTCTCTCTCTCTTTCTCTTTCTTCTCCTCCCTCTCCTCCCTCTCCTCCCTCTCCTCCTCCTCCTACTCACTATCCCTCTCTACGGACAAGAAATTATGAAGAGTCTATCAAATTTTGTTCTCCTGCCAGCTTAGCTCCATTGACCATTGTTGTTATTGTTTTTATCCACCTTCTTTCCTTTCAAACCTAATGAGTATACACTTGTATCGGGCGTAAGCACGGTGGGCTTTGGGCGGGTCATTAGAGCCCCCCCCCCACCCCCCGTTTGCTTTGTTGCGCTCCAGATAAAAAAAAATGGCTGGATTAATGAGTATTAGGTGAAATTTATAACTAGTGGTTGTAGTTTGCTACTTTATCCATCTCCCTTGCTCAAGCCGAAAGTCATTTAATTTTTGATCGAGCCAAACTGCGAGAGAAGCCCGATTTGCCTCTCCCCTCTCCAACCGTTCGCCCAGTGCCATCTTAAAACCGAAACCCAAGCGATTTTTAGGTTAGGTTAGAGTCGTCAGGATTTTATAAAGGCGCTTATCTGGGGGGGAGGGGGCGAATTTTGGACCCAACGATTCAATTATAATAATATATTATAATAATCAGGGTTTTGCCGAGATAAAAGAACTCTCTAATATGTGCTTCAATCGTGCTCGATCATTTTCTTTCTTTAAGTTTCTGGGGAAAAAGCGCATTGGAAATGTACTGAATTACTTTGTTTTTGTTGCCTAGGTAACGTTAACGTGTCATAAAATTTATTTTGTAGTTCGAAATAACTCAATAATTATCCAGAAAAATGCCAGATATCAGAGATTAAAATCAATGTTGCCAGATCTGTTTTTTTTACTTTTTTAAGAGGTTAAATTCGTTGATAAAACAGTAATCTTTATTTCATTGGTAATACTTATGACAACACTGCACCATATTAATGGGATCTTTCCGATTTAGACGTTTTGGCCTTTAGAATCACGGAAACATCGGTTGTATACGAGTGACAAAACTTGTAGCTTGAAAATACCCATAGCCGGCTGCGCTGTGCAGCGGCACTATAGACGAGCACCATAAAGACCGCGCCAGGTTTATGCACCTAGACTTTCGTCTTTCTTGTAGTTTCTCCTTCCCATGCACGGTCCCCGAATTAGTATTAAAAAACGAATGCGTAGGAGGGTTGGAAAACACTTTTCTATCGCGAGTTTCTCCGGATATCGACGGACAGTGCTCCAAGGATTACGCGGTTTGATTTACGCGTCGAAAGTAAGAGTACGTCTTTGGCTCTCCGACCTGCCTTTTCCGTCTCTATATAAGTCACAAGCGTTTCCAGAGACCGTAAAACACTTTTGTTTAATCCGAATCTGTTTCTCTCTCCCTACACCCATAACCCTTCGCCG
The DNA here is from genome assembly GCA_011764245.1 of Trialeurodes vaporariorum. NCBI lineage: Eukaryota > Metazoa > Arthropoda > Insecta > Hemiptera > Aleyrodidae > Trialeurodes > Trialeurodes vaporariorum. Next base: position 55,321,759 of record VMOF01000388.1, on the reverse strand, counting down.
CGAGTATGGGTACACAGTATGATATTTTACGCGGGTTTACGGCAGTGATTTATTGTAGTTTGATTTATTGGCGATGGGCTATGCCGATGCGCTCCCGAAAAAGAAAAAAGAAATATGTATCTGTGTCCACTTTCCAAGGAAGCGCGCGTGATGCGGAGTTCAGAGGCCGCGCTTACTGACATTTTGAATCGGGGCAAAAGGACTTGCAACTGGCTCGATAGGTGATGGCTGCAGCTCCTCTCTTGGTCACAGCCATGCTGGTCATCCGGGTTGGTGGACCGGTGACTGTTGGTGTTGCGGGGAATGAAATATCAAGAACGCCTGCTCACCAGAATCTTGTGGTTCTGTGTGAATTCATAACAGAGACAAATAGAGAACCAGCGGAAAGCTTGCGACAGGTGTCCCTTTTTCAGCTCAAATTTGGTCGGGACAAGCTCAGCGAGATAACATCCGCAACAGTCGCCTATTCAGTTGAATGTTGGTTATATGTTTTCTTCGTGGTTTAAAATGTCACGTTTTTAAGGAAATTACGGTTTTTGGTCAATTTATTCAAAATTATGCACGTAAAATATACGTAACATTTTGACTCTCAAGTAAAAATCTAGGTAGTAAGGTAGTAAAAGTAACTATAACAATACAGGGATTTTTATTTCTTCGCGGAGAAAAAAAAAATCTGTTATAAGAACTGAACTTCGGCTCATATGGAACACCGAGGTTTTCAGTTACAGTAACCAAAGTTTTCGGTTGTGAGTACCGAACTTCAGTTAGGATTACCGAAGGTTTTGGTTAGTGTGACTAATACTATGACTCACATTTGTTCCTACTGAGCCACTTCGGTACTCCTAACTGAAGTTCGGTACTCACAACTGAAAACTTCGGTTACATGGAACCAAACACCCTCGGTGTTCCATATGAACCGAAGTTTTTTTTCCCGTGTTGAAAATTTCAATTATTTACCTTACGAATACGTCCGTAAATTTTATATTGTATTTTCCTTGGACTAAAAAGAAAGGAGTTCAGAATAACGCAATTTTACATCCTAATAATTGAAGCAGCTCCCGCAGTTTTGGGGAAAAAAATCAATCATCAAAGTTCATGTTTGCAAGTATTTAGCAGAGCTCTTTGCTCAGCTTTACAGATTCACACACCTTATTTTCTTCTAGCGAGAAAATATTTGAGTTGCCCTCCCTTGAACCCATCAGTACAGCTTGTTCAGACTAGCTCTCTCATAGCGGGAAAATGTCTCGACGGATGTTGGACTTCCGAAAAAATGAAGCCTCAAACTGTCATGGCTCCAACTCACTTGAGTCAAGGTTGAACGCGGCCAGAATTTTAAATGAATCTTTTGGCAAGCCCACAACTCCCCCCCCCCCTCCATCAGACCCTTGAGAGGCTTCTTCATTTTTACCTTACCATAAACTCGCTCATTCCCGGATTTATTCTCATTCCCTGATGATTTAATGGTTGCGAACTTTTAAATGACGTCGGATGTTCGCTCGTTGAGTAAGTACATTAGTAGACTAGTACTAGTTGACTAGTAGTACATACATTAGCCAACTGTCCAATTATGTCAGTAAATCGATATCTTACTCTCTGATCGCCGATTCCTAAAGAAATCGTTTTTAAGATCTCATCAGAGCATTTTCAAATGGTGATCTTCTTTGAGGGGAAATTTACTGCTTTTAAACGATGACATTGTCTTTCTATCTCTTTACACATCATTATTGAACTTATGAGTCAGACAAGGGTAGAGGAACACGATAAAAAGCAATTGTCAAGGTTTACCGTCATAGTGGCTGATTTCTGCACCTGCCGAAAAAGATGGTCAATTTGACTGAACATTAGGTTGAATGAAACAATCAATTATTAGTTAAATATGCCTATAAGTTTAAAGTCTATTTCATCCAACCCAACTTGTGGTCAACGTTACCATCTTGTTTTTCAGGTACAAAATGCAGCCATCTTGCGGTGGTGAATCTTACTTATCTTCTCTTATTTTATTTATTTATTTTTTTTTTCTTTCGGGAAGGCTCTAGGAGTCTCGTGACTGCATCTATAATAAATCTTATAATCAGCCTTTCTTTCAAGTAATCAAATGGGCAGAGAGAGAGAGAGAGAGAGAGAGAGAGAGAGAGAGAGAGAGAGAGAGCGAGAGAGGGGAGAGAGAGAGAGGGGGGGAGGGGGGAGAGAGGGGGGGAGAGAGGGAGAGAGAGAGAGTGAGAGAGAGAGAGAGAGAGAAAGGAAAGAGATTAATTCTTGGATCCGACACTTCTGCTCAGTCGTAATGCGCATTAGAGTGACCACGTAAGGCGTTTACTCGTGGCCGTAAGGAATTAGATCGCGTTTCGATGTCGTAATTGGAGTAATTCGGGTTGCTGCATATTAATTTCTTCCTATTTATATACAGCTGAGGTAATGACTATCGCCTATTATGTGCAGTATATAGCCGGGCGCACTCCGCAAGCGCGGCCTTGTGTATAAGGTGGACACTTTACGAGTAAATAGTCCGGTGCTCCAGTCAGGGCTGCCGTTTGGCGTATATTCATATGCTTTTTCCTATTTTACTCAATGTAAAATGTTCGAATATCCCGCCCAATTCGGCAACACTGTGCTTCACGTTTGGTGTCTGCCCACCTCTCGCTCGAAAACCGCGGGAAAGAAACGGAAGAGTTTGCGAGCGCATGAGTTGGAGACATCAGGCGACCGCGGCGCGGCTTCGTCACATGACGTTAAAAATTCGAACTTTAAAAGGACTTCCTTTTTTTTCTCTCTGCCTTCGTTGTAAAACGGTAGCTGAGAACTTTTTTCAAGCCCATGAAACAGAAGGTGTGTTACTTTCCACGAAGTGAAGAAGTGAACGTTAAAACATCATTTAGGACTCTATTAAATAACGGGCCCACTGTTTCGAGGGTTTATTTTCTAGCTTCCGACCAATTAAAAATCCGCGTCCTGTAATGGCTGTAATAGACTGGTTTAATGGGGATGTCTTTGAATCAATGGGTCAGCGCTTAGATGGTATGTAATTGTGCATTATCGTCTTATTTATCAATTGCGGAACCCTTTAGAAAAATCACGCATAAAATAGAGGATATGTGCTCATCGTCAAAATTTCATAATTCCAAGCGACATCATGCGTATTTCTGATAAATTAAACGAGTTGATCATTTTATAAAAAGAGCAACGATTTCAACTCATGTGCAGAAACACATTAACGCTTAGAAATAGAAATTGTTAAAAACGAGCAGACCTTTTGTTTTATTAAATTTGTGGTTTTTCTAAAATGGAACTCCTCAATTATTGGTATGTTTGCGTTCATTCGCTAAAACAATATTTAAAGTGGTTTCCTAAAGTAACCAGGAACGTCATTTCAAGTTCGGCTTGGAGGGGGCTAAAAAATCGGATAACCTTTTTTTTTTTTTTTTTTTTTTTTTGCTCATCAACATAATTTTAGAGCCAAAGAGCCGTCTTTTGGGGGCAAAAATCGGATGACTTTTTTTTCTTTGCTCATCAATATACTTCATGGCAGTTTTTGAGCCCGACTTCAAATCCTTGGGGGGGGGGGCAATTGCCCCCCCAGCCCCCCCTAAATGACGCCCATGAAAGTAACGAAATGATTTTGTAAACTTTTGCTGCAGGGGATTGAGCAGTTGGTTCTTGCATAAAAATCTGTAAAACTGACGATGAGTATCCAAAAAAATTACGAAATTCACTTTCAGAATCGGGCTTAATGGCGGAGAGACGCAGGGATCGTGGGAGACTCCTATATCTAACTTGAAATATATTTCTGTGTTTCCCGTAGAGAAAGTGACAAATTAGACAGGAATCTCCCATGATGCCATCGTCGAGTGCCCTTACGATTGCCGTTATAACAGTTTTCTGAGTTTATGACTGAATTTTAGACATCGTTTCATTCGACATTATACACGGGTTTAAATGGACTCATTGCAACGTCGCCAAATTGCACGCTACGCCACTGGTAATCGTATAACTCACTTTGCAGTCTGTCGCACACTAAGTATTCCAATCCTTTATTTACAGTAAAACCGTCCCAAACTGGTAGCATTTTCAAAACAATATTCATCCAACAAATTCAAATTCTAATTTCATCCAACATTAACACCGTATGGAGTAGGGATATTTAACCACCCTCAGGATTTGAGGGAGCTAGCGTTGATTTCTTTTTGCAACCTCACAAATAAAGGCGTAACACGAGCTTTTACCTTGGCAATACCACGATGATTGGAACGTACGAAGCGAACGAAATAAATGGAGTGAAAATAAAAAATAAACGTCTAGCTCTTTGCTTTTAGAATACTTTAATCATTCTTTTATCACTTGTTTTCGATCATTTGTTCGTTGTCGTTTTGCGTATTTGAAAAAGGAAGAACGAGGTATCGTGGTATGAAAATTATCGGTGACGAGAGGAAGGAAGTGACTGCGCATTGCACGTTACACTTCACGTCGCACTATGGTCCGAGATACAAAAAAAATTGGCAAAAATTCAGTGACAAAAAAGTAATCAAAAATAATCTTTTTTTATACTTTTTTAAGCTCAATTTAAAGATTTTCAGTGACGTTTCTAGGTTTAAATAACTTTGATTAATAGTGCTTTCTATGATTAGAATTGGTCCTGAAAGTTTTTCAATGATAGATCGATGAAGTAGCGCACCGAGAGTTTCTTCATCTCTCTCTTTTCTCCATTAAAAACGTATGTTAGACAAGGATGGACAACGGGATAAAACCCCCTCTTTCTGTCCTTTTCCTTCTCATAAATTCAAATGGGAAATGAGAGAGATGGAACAGATCCTGGTTGCGCCAGTCGATTGATGAGAAATTTATACTGTCAGACTTTAGGTCAATTTTTGACCATCTGATACCCAAGAAGGTTATAGATTAAAGAGGTATGCTCATCTGACTTCGCGCCACAAATTCAGTGGCGTGCAGTTCAAAATCACTGCAGGCAAGATGGCCGACAAAAGCAGAAAACGTATTACTCCTTGCAGAAAACATTGGGTTGTTTTCTGCTTTCCTGCAGAGGGCATCCCAATGTTTTCTGCACAGAGTACACGTTTTCTGCTTCTGTCGGACATCTTGCCTGCAGTGATTTTGAACTGCGCGCCACTGAATTTGTGGCGCGAAGTCAGATGAGCATACCTCTTTAATCTATAACCTTGTCTGATACCATGGTGTGTCGGTCTGGTTGGCCGTGTCGATGTTGAACGGTGATGTGAATTGTCGGATCTTGTTCAAGTCTAATCTCTGAAGAGTGAACGGAACGTGCTGAACTGCTGACTGGTGACAGAGTCGACCAGTTGTCAGCCAAGTCTAATGTCAGTGCAAAGGGGCAACTTCTGAAAACTATCGATCCATCGATCAATCGAACTTTTACTTTTCGTTTGCTTTTGAGCGGAATCTAAGGTCAAGACTCACAAAGAATTGGTCCGGTGACTCCACACGTTTGACGCCAGATCGGATCAAGTGTGAAGCGCGTGGAGAGAAAAAGTTCCGCGGTCCCTGTTTGTCTGTGACGTTAAGAAGCACTTGAATGTGACGTCACAAACCGAGTGCGGTGTCACCCAACAAATTGAATGTTACCGGATTCAGTCATCAAACGCGGAACTACGCAGAACAGAGCTTCTCGAGTCGAAAGTAACTGAAGGTGTCACAATTATGTAGTTTGATGATCGCGAAGAAAAAGTTTCGGTTAAAATAACTGACCAGTGTTCGAATAAAGAGTTCCCTGAAAGATTCTGACAGCTTCAAGGAGTAGGAATTCAGGTCTTTTTAAGTATAAATCGCAGGTCATTTAAGCCAGAGATACGAGACTTTTTTTCACCAGATTATTGTAGTAAATATGCCAGATTATTTATTCCGGTCAAAATGCAATAATTACGATTAAGAATACCAGAATTCTCTTAAAAACTGTCAAAAGTTCATTTTGGGAATTTATTTATTTTATTAAAATTCTGCTATTTTTAGTACATCGTTTTTCTCCGTGACTAGATCAGGTGACTGTAGCCGTTCCTTGTTCAATGGTATAGAAATTGCGGTATGTTTAAATTTGCAGTTTTAAAAACTCTTCCAAATTTTAGCAATTCATATTAAGGTAGGGACAAATGTTTCTGTATAAAGTTTCGTGAAAATCGATTAATCGTTACTGCCATTTTTCGTGTGCACCAACTGAGAGCGCCGAGCGTCATATACATACATATACATACGTATTGGCGAATACAAAGATACCTAGCCAGGGTATGCAATGAGCAATACACAGCATCCCATTCAACGCGTGTAATAGGTGACAGGTGTGTTGCGTGTTGCATATTTTATCATACTTTCTAAGTGTTTAAAGGTTTTTAGTGAGCTCTTCTGTTTCGTTGGTTTTTTTGTTTTGTTTTTTTTTTTTAACCTTTGAAAATTCATGCTCCACACAGTTCTTGCACAAGATCTAGCAGATCTAAGAACTCACCTCAACAATTTGAACACGCGTGTTGAAAAGGATACAAAATGGGGCTAAAATTAAGTGAAGGCCAGCTATATAGAAATTTCTGTTTCCGCCCGTGCCGTAGCAAAAGTTTGCAAAAGTTTATGAAAGCCCCATTCACGAGGCGCCACTGCCTTTGTGTCCCACTACGTGGCGCTAGCTGGTAGCTTGACACCGCAAAATATATCGAAAAATGGATTTTTCTGGGCGTGAAAAGTGTTTTTTTTTTTTTTTTTTTTTTTTTTTTTTTTGGCCTCAGAATCATTTTATTGTTGATGTTTGCGACCAAAACTCTCGTCATTCGATCTATCGAAGTTTCTGAAATGATGTTATGATTTCACTCATTTTAAGTTCAGAATCTTTCTATTTATTGTGTGTAATATTGATTTAAAATTCGTGAAATTTTGTGTCCGGGAAATTCCATTCCATTTCGAACCACTGTGCGTCGCTACCTGCGGCAACGCTCGGAGTCACCTGTCATCACGCCAGACAGTGAAGTGTGACTTTTGAAAACTATCGATCGATCGATTCGCGACTTTTACTTTCGAAGCGTCTGAATGTAATCTTTGGATCGCGCCGAACAATTCCAAGTTCAGCGCTTCCGCCGCTCGCGCTCTGGCCCGGCGCACGCCGCGGCTGCGTTGGGGAAGATGTTTCTTTTCCTTCCTCTTTTAATCCTCTTTTTTCTTCTTCCTCTTCTTCACGTTGTTTTCCCTGCCTTCTTCATTTTGCTTGCTCCAAGCGAAAGTCAACGTGCACCGTGCAAGTTCGACAAGACGGCCAAGCTGTAGCATCGTTGTCGCTTTTATACACATACTCGTGTGGCAGGAGGCTGGCTGGTGACTGGAGGCTCGAGAGACAGTAGAAGGGGGGAGGGGGTGGCGGCGGCTTGCAATTACCGCGGGTGTCGAACTGTCGAGTGTCAACCGACCAGGCGCAGGCGAGGCGCGCGCGCAGCTCTGCCTCTGTGCGTTTCAGCGTGGCGCACACTGGATCATCACATGGGTTTTTCAGGACAAGTTGTGTGCTTTTCTTGTTTTTTTTTGGGGGGGGGCTTTGAAAATGTTTCAGAGTTTATATTTTCTTGCAAAGTTCGTGCGTTTTTTGACTCCTTGAAAGCTCTGCCATGAATTTTTGACCCACATTTTTGAGTTAACTTGCTATTTATTGTTTATAATCTTCATTTTTATTTGCCAAATTAGACCCAAAATAAAATTTAAAAAAAAATAAATAAAAACCCTGGTAAAAAAAAAAAAAAAAAACTTCAGAGAACCTCAGAAAATCCTGAGGGCCTCTGAGGTTTTCTGAGGGCACCCACAGAATCTTTGAGGAGCCCACAGAATCTTTGAGGGCACCCTCAGAAATCTTGAGGGCGACCTCAAGATTTCTGTGGGTGCCCTCAAAAATTTCTGAGGGTGCCCTCAGGACCTCTTGTTCCAATTACCATCAGACTTCTTTGAGGGCCTGAGGTTTTTTTTTTTTTTACCAGGGAAATACATGATCCAACAAGGATTTTTAATGTTAAAATTTGGTGATCGCATCTAGGTTTTTTTTCTCTTTTTTTTTAATTTAACAAAATGGGTTGTTGAATCAACAAAATATTACTGTTAAAAAAATAGACGGATTGATCTGCAAAACTCACGAAAATTTGGTTGCTTTAACTTTCTGTTTTGTCAGTTTAGCAATAGTACTTATTTTGTTCATTCATAATTCCGTTGTTTAATTAAGAAGAAGAAAAAAAAAAAAAAAAAAAAAACAATTTTGCCGTTACCGCTTTTAACATTAGAATTGTTAAATCGACCGATTCGTTCGTTCAGTGTTTGTCCGGGAAATTCCACATTTTGGTCCCCTGTGAGACGCGCGTGAGTGCAAGTGCACTTGAATCGAGTCGCATCGCACGAAGGGACGAAGGGCGTGTTTCTTGGAAATTCAACGCAAAACAAGCTCGGAACAAGGAATGCCGCCGCGCCGCGATCGCGTCCGGCGACCGGCGCTTTGCTTAGGATCCGTTGACCCGTAAAGTATCCAGGGTCATAAGAAAAGGTTTCGTCACCCCCCTCCCTCCATCCATCCCGAGTCTGACTCCCCTCATCCTGCCCACCCTACCATCTCGCTCTTTTTGGACCTCTCAGTCATTCTTTTCTCTTCTTCGGTACCATACGGTGATCAAAGATATCGCTGAGACATTCGATGCGGGTGGTGTTCACGGAGAAAAATATATGTATTCTATCGAAACTGGACGAAGTTTTTACATATCTTTCCTTAAACAAAATTCTGGTAGTTTTCAGGAAAAATCTGGTCTTTTCTTAGTAGATTTTTTGTCGTTTTGGCTAGAAATCGCAAGTTGATGGTTAATTGGTCAATTTTTTTAAAATACGTTAAAAAATCATGCATCAAAAATATCAGTGAGCAGGACAGCCAAGGGCAGCGAGTTGATAAATATTCCTACTTTTATCTGCACTTTTATTGCAGCATGTCTTAAAAATTGATATTGGTATCATTCATTGTTCTACGCTTGCATCACCGTAATATTAAGTATAATATTTTATTTGCGCGATGGATAATGTATCCCAACTAAGCTGTCTTCGTATTGCATATACTGAATATTGAAGGCGCGTCTCGCGTCCAAGTTATATTCAATGTTCCACGTTTTTTGCATCACCGTAGTATTAAATATAATATTACTCGTATTTTAATTGATAGATAACCATCAAGTCCACTCGTGAGATTTCGGTTCGCAGAATATCTCATGTAAATCAATGGACGATTCGCTGTCGACCAATGACCGCGTCTATAATTAACGAGGTGATCTGTTGGTTGAAAACATGAGCCACGTGTTTTTTTTTTTTTTTTACTTTAGCCTGGTAAGGACTTCTTGGACATACTGTATGAGCTTAGGTGACGACGCAGTTGAATCCACCTTGCCTTTGTCTTATCCAACGAGCTATAACAATACAGAGGGGATTTCTGGGACGTGCTTTTGAGGCACGACGGAGGCCGCCATGATGGAAATCTCTGATGGACATTTTCACACGGGCTCAGTTTCTTTGACTTATTTTTTTATCTTTAAGGTGATTCCAGGGTCGATTAGTTCCAACTGTGGACACCACGTCGCGCTGCTCAAAAAGTCAACGGTTTTTTGCTTAATTTGACGAATTCACGCTAAAAACACAAATTTGAGGAACGTCAGCACCTGCTACCATACTTTAAGAAGATACGCTGAAAGTTTTAGGCCGAAACACTCAAAAATAAAGCCGGATTATGAAATACGAAACTTCCCGTAAGCCGCAATGAGTGCAAGTGAGGCAGATAGACGCATCATCACTCGCGCTCACTCTCACTCACTAAGCTTATGGCGAAACGAATTTCATAATTTACGGCTTTAATTTTAAACCAATTTTACTCATTTTGGGCTCAATAAATCCATAAAATAATTTTGCAAGCGCTGACGTTATTGAATTTTGCGTTTCATCTATGGGTTCAGTTTAAAACGCCAAAAACACGACTTTTCCCAAAAGCGACTAGTGGCGCTATCCATCGGATTGAAATCTGGAAAAGTTTCGCCTGGGATCACCGTAAGGTTTAAATAAAAGGTGTAACAGATTCATTTGGAATTGAATTGAAATGAAGATGAAAGAGGTCTTATGGAGTGCCTATCTAGACACAAAAATCGATATAACTATTTCTTTTGGAAGGGTATGCACGAAAAAGAAACTGACTCGTGACAGAATGAAGCCAAATTTTCTCACCTGGACAGTTTTATCGGGATTCTGATTTCTTTTGACTTTCGTTTCAAATCAATTCCCACTGAATTAATTGTAACGTTTGATTTAAGGTTAAAAAATGTACGAGGAAAACAAATCAAACACAATTTGCCCCTGCTGCCACACTTTGGGCAACAAGACGTAGATATATTAGCCCCTCTGTTGTCGTTATAGCTCTTTGGTCTTATCATTATGGTAGAAAGTCTGAACTCTGCTTTAAATTTCCCACAAATACCATGCTTGTTATACTTATCATCTTTTCCATTTTCTGTTTCAGGAGTGTGAACCATTTTTAAACTCGTGCCATTCTTGCGGAAGGAAACTGCTCTCCGTTTTGGAAGAAGTTCAAACGAAAGAAGAGGGGTTGAGTCGTCAGGACCTCTATTGGGAATTCCGTGGCATCTCCCATCTTCTTTCTGAACCAGAATTGATCAAACTCTGTCGTCATGGTCCCAAAACATTGGCCCAAATCAAGGAAAGGTCCGAGTGGCTTCCTGACAGCGTAGACGTCAAGTAAGTTCCCTCTATACTTGTAACAGTCGTTCCGTGCAATCTTTTAATTTTGCATCTTATCAATTGAAACAAATATGAGAAATAATCGAGTCATCAGAGGACGTAAACGAAACTACCTCGAATTTGACCTTTCGCTTATGAGTTTAGATGAATGGAATGAAACTTTCCTATATAACACGCTGCGACACATTGCTGCCCTTACAGTAACAATGGGGCTGTTGCAAACTTTTTCTACAGGCGATTTAAAGCCTTTAAGGACCAGGTTAGTTCAAGAGAACACCACTTTTCCGTTTCTAGAGGGAAGGTAGTTAACTGTTCGTACTCAGTGGAGTTGGAATTGCCTATACGAAGAATTGAAGGCGCCCGATGAGACTTTATCTACTGTAGTGTTTTCATCATTTGCGTTTTTATCCGGAATGAAGACTTAAAATAATGTGGAATAGACTCGAGGAGAACAACAAGTAAACTCAGGCTTGGCCCTAAAGGGGTGAATGGTCGGTTTAGAAGTAAAACGCCTCCAAAAATAACGATGGTACCACTAAAACCTTACGGAATCCATTCCAAAACTCATGAAATGCTTTTCAACGCGTGACCGCAATGGCAGTGTTGGGCATTCAAGATGTGGCCAGTAAAGAGGTGACTTTCTTTGGTACCAGTGCGGTGTCACTGGAGTCCCTTAATAGAAATCTGGTTAGAAAGTACCGACAGGACGCTTCATGGAGCTCCATCTCAGGAGTCGAAAAATTAACATTGGCAAGATAGCAAATTGACTCCTCTGGTTTTAATGAGTCACCGCTAGATGGCGTCGTCTTATGGAGCCGCCCTTGTTAAACCAACAACCAATTAGAACTCGTTGAGTTCGTGCCAGTGATGCCAGACTTCCGATTAATGTCCATACATCTCACTTTGATTCAAGCGTGGGAAAATGAGGGCCCAAAGCCTCCTCCTCGGTAACCATGGCAACGTTGTCAGTGTCGAGCTACTATCCCATCCGTCGTGAGCGGGACACGGGGACATCCATAGCCAAACTGACCTCTTGAACTGAAAGAAATCTCACTGATTGTATAGTAATAATTTCGCTTTTTTTAAATACTCCCCTGTACACCCTCTCACTCGCTGGCTTTTGCCAGGAATTCTCAGGCAGAGGCATTGAATTCCGTTTTCCGCGCACTGAAAATAGATTGCGCTGGGCCGCCGCGCCACACACTAGATCGAAACATTGATTTTTCTGGACATAAAAAGTATTCATATTTTTTCTTTAAAAAAATGTTACAATTAGTAATATTTTATGGTAAACACCGTGTTAATTAACTCAACTTAAGCTCTAAAATGAATGATTTCGCAAATTTTTATCTATTATTTCTATTTATTTTTCATTAATCTTCATTTTTATTCGTAATATTATGTCCAGAAAATTCCATTATATTTTTATCCACTGTGCGCCGTCTGAAATTAACAAGAATTCCGAATCGTTTAACTCTCAACCCCGATTTCTCGAATATTTCAAAGTAAATCCTCTCTTATTTATTGTTCGTTCACCTCAGATCTTGCGTCATCCATGAAAAATTCCCGGCCCGGTCGGAATGGGGTCGTCGGGAATAATTCAAAAGTTTTTGACCTTTTAAAAGAAAGAAACATGAGAGAAAGAGTGAGACCGAGAGAAACTGCACAGCTGATCGATGGAATACTCCAACACCATTTCTATTTGCACCGCACTGATTTTGGATTTTTCTATCGTGTATCTTCGTCTTTTGAAAATGAATGAAAGTCGCAAAATGAGCGTTATCACCCCCCTTCTCCCGCAGCTCTCGATAAGCTCAAGTAAAATTCAACAAGTAATCTAAATTTCCAATTATAAATATTAAAAGAGACAAGTTTTCGGAATTTCGGATTTCATTCCCCAATCCCCACGCGTCCCATAAATTGAAAAAATTCCTCTCGAGGACGACTCTGAGTGCGCTACTTATGTCATAGACAGCTTAAAAATAGTCTGTGTTTTTTCTGTAAGCTTTATTTTAAGTGATCGAGTAATTATTATTACGTTTATACGAAATACGTTTTCAGGCTTATTTTGTTTCATATGCTTTTTTGAAGAATATAGCTTTTTAATCGTTCAAAATATTCAAATTACAAGTTGACCCGATTTCAATATCCAAAACTATATCAACAGTATCTACGGATCGTTACTTATAAGACTACATTCAAATGTATGCTGCGCTGGATCATAGAAAGTCGAAAGGGGAAAAATGTCCAATGGGCGCACCCCCTCAGGGCCTTCTTCATGCTTTTACGAGGTAACATTCAATTATAGAGAGCTCTACGCGCGGCTGAAAATGAAGCGTGATTTATTAAAACCGCAACAAGATTAAGAATTAAAAGGATGTAGATTGTAGATGCAGCGTTGCCGTCTTTCGGAGTTTCCTCTAATTTTTCCCGTTTAAATCTATGCATAATTCTGGAATTTTTTGCCACTTTCGGCAACACTGCTTAGAAGTCCGGGCGTAAAGCCTCCGAGTTTAACCTTTGCGAACGCTCTCTCACCGGGGGGCTTCAAGTGCGAGTATACAGTGCTAGTACTCGCACTAACTACTTTCGACCCAATAGAACAAACATTTAATTACAACAACAAACAGCACCCGTGACAACCATCAACAGGAACAACAACATGGAAAGAAATTTTTAATAAAGCTCAATTCATTAAAACCGCTGCTGAAAGATTTTTCGAATCGCGAAGGAATGTAGGATGAGAATTAAAAAGTTTAACCTTCTTTGGGGAGAAGAAGAAAAAACTGCTCTCTCCTTCTTTCTCTTTTGGCGACCTTTTCTTGCGGAGGGACAAGATTTATAGTCCAGGAACCGTAGCATTGAAGACCCGGGGATCGGTAAGAACAGGGCAGGAAGCAATTTGAAGATTATTAAAACTGTGAGCATATAATTACAGCGCGCCTCTTCAAAAAGTGCATTTTCGTCGACCTGTGGCTCATCGTTAAAGGACCAATGCAAAAATGAATTTTATACGGTACATATAGTACTTTGACGCCCTCACAGTTTTTGGGGGGGGGGGGGCAGAAAGGCCCCCCTTTCGCTCAGATCACACCTTCGCTATGTGTTATCATGTACTAAAATTACGTACATAGTGGTTGAAGTATTTTGAATAAGGATTTAAAGTAAAGGTGCAAAAGATTAAAAAATTAAAAATTACGTCTCTGTGGCCGTCCTCAAATAAAGGAAAATATGTTACCCTTTGTTATTCCTTTCAATACCACACCCGAGTATTCACGAATCTGTATGACTGGATCTGTCTCACACAATTTCGGTTTTTTATCCACAACCACAATATTTAATTACTCCAAATTAATTGTTGACACTCGATGGATAATTTTTCTTCGAGCGCCTTCAATCTGTTGTGTATGCAAAATCAGCACCGTGCATGCTGTAGACATATTTAACTACCCACTTAATTTGAGCGAGAGGACGTTAATTTTTCTGTGCACCTATAACCTTTTAATAAAAGGATTAAAAAACCGATTTTCAGAAGGTTCGTTGAACTCCCAATAAGTGGATACAATTGTATAGGTTTAATTGGCAACATAATGTTTTTCGTACATTTGATTCTACGTTAAACAAGAGTAGAGTACCTATATAAGAGAGAGTATGGCGGTCTGCGATCATGGAGCTCTTTGAGCCCAATTTCCAAATGGCGGCGGTCGTGTTGTAGTTTGAGGTTATGTTACATTGTTGATGAGAACGGTGTCGGTGCACGGAAAGTTTGATGACCGTTTCCCCGTAGAAAATGTTCAACGGTTACCACCGGCTACTCGATCGACCCGGTCGGCCATCTTGAAATTGGGCCCTAAGAGTTCCTTGAACGCCTAAAGTGTCGCAGCCAATCAGCGTAGGATTCAGAAACCGCCATACTCTCTCTTATATATAGGTACTCTAAACAAGAGTGATTTAATATTCACATAAAAAACGGAAAAAAACACTTTGGTTGGCTGACAAAAACCTTTGGTAGAAAAATGACCCAGTAAAAGACTTTAGTTGAGTGAGACAGTCAAATCTTCGGGTCACTCAGCAAATTCTCTTTAGCTAAGAGTTTATAAAACCTTTGGTTAGCTCTACTAAAATCTTTTGCCGAATCATATTTTTACCAAAGGTTTTGTCAGCACTACTAAAGTATTTTTCTGTGTTGAAGCAGCGCCTTCTCAGGAATCGATCGTTGTACATAGATTCAAGGGACAGAGGGAGGGAGGGAGAGAGAGAGAGAGAGAGAGAGAGAGAGAGAGAGAGAGAGAGAGAGAGAGAGAGAGAGAGAGAGAGAGAGAGAGAGAGAGAGAAGAGAGAGAGAGAGAGAGAGAGAGAGAGAGATCCATTTCTCGATATTATTAGATTTTTTTTCAACTCTTTTTTTCCCCTGTCGAACGCTCTTTCACATGCCCTTTGTGCGGCGCGTGCGCAAATACGAGATCTGGAGACCCCGACTCGGCTAATTTGTATCAATTAGCCCTGTAGTGGCCGTGTAATGAATTCGCCACTGGGAAAGGCAAAGCTGCTGCTGGCCGACGCTGGCTTATAGCTGTGTGCATGGTTGCCAAATTTGGACGAAAATGCATTACATTTTACATTGATTTAAATACAAAAAGTGACAGTTTACATCCCACCATATGGCAACACTATTGAGTAAATGAGTAGCATGGTTGCCAGATTTGGAGGAAAATTCAATAAATTTCACATTGATTCAGATGCATTATATGCCCATTTATCGCCACCATCTGACAACACTGAATGTGTGCCTCTCTGCTTGTACCTCTCTATCTATCGCAGTTGCAAGTTGGCGAAAGGGAAGAATATGGGGGAGGGGTGAATGGTTTGAGAGGGGGGGGGCGATAGGCGCGCGACGCGTCGGGTGATTCGATTATTATGAATCGATGCAATGCCGACTTTGGACGCGCATTAATTCGTGTGACTGATCGGACATTGGACAATGTTGCGGATTCGAGTTGAATGGTTGCGGTGCCGGTGCGGGGTGAGCGCCCCCACCTTTTGTGCCCTCTGATCGCTGTACAATGGGAACAGATCGAGGAGACTGCTGGACAATCAATTTCACTTTCATTTTCAATCGATCGTCGTCTCTGTCCCGGCTGGTTAGCACTAGCAGCCAACGATTGATCCTAGAGAATACTAGCTGGAACAATGTGAATATTTTTTTTCTCTGTCGCCATTTTAGTCGAGGAAAAAACCGATGAGATAGAGCCTTCGGGAACTGAAGACCTTATTTACAAACTAAACTGGATGGGGTCTTTCGATGTTGCCTCTACAGTCTACGGTGCGATTTTTATTGTATGGTAATCACAACTTACCTGATTGAAGAGTCCAGGGGAATAACGATAAATGTCCCAAAACCCCATTTTGGTTTTTAAGCTGAAGCAAAGGGGGAAATGACGTTTAAAGGTTATTCTTCCTCTTAAGAATCAATGTATCTGTATCCATTAAAATTGATGGAAATCTGTTATGGCCATTTTCACACAGGCTCGGTTTGTTCGCCCCTTATTTTTTTAACCTTAAAATTTTAAAAGAAAAAAGTTGTAACTCGTCTATTTCAAATTGATTTGAAATGAAAGTGAAAGGGATTTAGAGTGGTTATCTAGAGACAGAAATCAATATAATCGGTCCTCTTGGAAGGATTTTACACGGCAAAAGAACTGACTTGTGACAGAAACAAGTAAAATTTTGTGTTCTGCTTAGTTAGTATTATTAGAATTATGTTTTTAGATAGCATCTCTAAAACAATTTTACTTCCGTTTAAAATTCATTTTCACTGAATTGACTATAACATTTTTTTTAAGGTTAAAAAATGAGAGGCAAACAACCAGAATCAACTCGTCCATGTTGTCACACTTTAAGGAACTTCTGAGAACTTCTAACATAGCATAACCCCTCTATATTTATAGTGGGTTTTAGTATTGGCGGCATCCGGCGATGAGCGTTTCAAAGACAAACTGTCTCTCTTGCTCTCACGTAACCCCCATGTATACTGCTATCTCACCCTAATTTCAAAAATCGTATATGGAGAAATATCTGCAATTTTAATGCGATTTTGATAATAATATGTCGTAAAACAAGCCCTGTATACGAACTTCAAAACTAGAAATAGATGGGTATATACATGGGGGTCACGGAAGGGTGAGTGAGATAGTTTGGAACGCTCCTCGTGTTTTGTCACAAATGATAGCGACCGATGAGTGCATTGTTGTGATGGGGCTCTTGCAAACTTTTGCCATAGGGGATTGAAGAGTTGATTCTTGCATAAAAACCTGTAAAAATGGCGGAGAGACGCAGGTATCATGGGAGATTCCTATCTAAATTGAGACATACCTCTGTGTTTCCGTTGAAAAAGTGACAAATTAGACAGGAATCTCCCATGATACCTGCGTCGAACCGCCATTACCATCTTGCCGTTATAGCAGTTATGTGAGTTTATTACTAAATTTTTGACTTCCTCAGTGTGATTTTCATGATTTTCGCTGGTCTTTACATAAGATGGGACTATTTATTTGCTTATAGCAAAAGTTTGCAAGAGCCCCATTGTTGGACCGTTGACTTCGCACTAAAACCGTCTATAGTTTGTCGGTCGACTCATTGTGCGCGGTTTTGCGTCCGGTCCGGTCCGGTTGTCGGCAACCGTTCCTCCTCCGGTAACGAAAGAACCGGAATAATCAAACCAATCATAGCCGGATAATTGCACTTTACTTCTTGTGGAGCGAATATTTCACCAAGTTATGTTATCTATTTATTCTGAGTGCAGTGCGTGCATATGCGGAATGGGAAAGTGGTTTCGGTTTCTAATTAAAATCTCGATTGTTCACTTCGTTCAGCGGCTTTTTCAATGTGCTCTCCAATAATAAGTATGATATTTATGTTGTTGATGGCGCTGCCTGGGCTCATATACACGATCCTATTGCTCTCCTGTTGTTCCTTTTTCTTTCTTTTTTTTCTGCGGACCCTTGTTTCTAGATCCACGCGATGAGCGAACAGTCCCCGGCAATGCAACGACACCGGTGAATGGTGCATGATCGATAAATGCTCTGTTTAGTGTTTATCTCGATGTCGTGTCCGTATTTGTTCAGTATGCTAAACGTTTACTGTTGCTCGCCGGTAACCGATGCTGTCAGATGTACGGCTGCAGGCTTTCTGCGTTTCCCATTTGAATCAATGCAAAAGTATGAATTTCTCTGAGGTTCAGAGCTGCCGTTTTGCGTATAACAATGGCATTTTTCAATTCACCGATGACACTACCGGTTGAGAAAAGATTACACTGTTCAGTTTAGTGTATGACTGGAATGCATGATCTGTAATTTTTTTCTCAATCGGAGGAAACGCTGTTAATTAGTTAAAATACCTGCAAGTTTTTTAAAGTCATCGACGACTCCACCGGTTGAGAAAAGATTGCTGATACGAGTATTTTCGTACATTTCTGTCATGCGCTGAACTGATGATGTAATCTTTTCTCAACCGGTGGAATCATCGGTGAGTTGAAAAATGCGATTAATTATACGCAAAACGGCAGCTCTGCTGGGGTTCAACTGAATTGACCCCTCGAAGATAGATTCTTTTCCATAAGTCTATATGGAGGAGACATCGATGTATGATATTACACAAGACACTACAACTGGTTTTAGGATTTATATTTCAAATTTGAATCAATTTAAAGTACACGGCTTTTAATCCAAAACCTGGTAACACTTGCAAGCGTAAGTTTTTGTACTTGAGAAATCAAGTAGCCCGCTCTTTGCAGTTGCGGTTCGTTGGCAAAAATGTATTTTGTTTCATGCTTACTCCACGAAACGCAAGATTTCATTGAAGGCGAAGACAAATAGACTGCCGCTATACTTAAACCAAGTGACGTCACATTGTCCTTTAATAGTTGGCCAACGATTCACTCATCGAAGACCATAATCGAGGTTGTCGCCTGTCTCTCTCACTCTCTTCGTGGCTCTCAACATGTGTTTACTGAATATTGAATACTATGAGGCAATTTAATGACATCACGTATTGATTTTCTGAAATGATTTTCACTCGATATCTGAAGTAAAGCACGATTCAGAAGTGTAGGCGCACCTGAACAATAATCTTTGGAGAATTATCAACTTTTGTTCGTTTAAATCAAAACAATAACACTTGCCCACGACTTAATTATTTTGCTTTTAAAGTCTTATTAATGAAAAGTGAACATTTGACCTCATTTTCATTGAGTAATATCATAAATAATGTTGACGAATTTTGAAGATTATCGGTCTAGGTGAGTCTACACTTCTAAAACTACCTCTAACAAGTGATCAGCAGAAAAAAACTGAATTTCTTATGTTTCGGACCAGTAAATGTCGACTTAAATAATTAAGGAATTAAGTGTCACAAGCGCATTATTTTTGAGTTGTGCTTTATGGTCAGTTTGGGATTTTTATTTGTATGATTTATGAAATTAATTGACAACATCATCAGGAAACAAGCTTACACCGAAAAAAGACTGGTAGAATTTATCATCTGCATAGCTGATTTGGGAGTCAGCTATCAAGTAGATGGTAAATTCAACGTAGGTACATTATGGTAAATTAAGTTAACTTGTTGATACATTTTACCATAATTTAGTGAAATTTACCATACTTGATAGCTGACTCCAAAATTAGCTATGCAGATGGTAAATTCTACCTTTTTTTTACGCATACTTGACGGAGAGTCCAAAGATTTATTTTTCCGGTCGCAGAAGAAATTTTGTTCCAGGAAAATCGAATTAATGTTTCTTTTTGTTTCCCCTCTATTTTTCAGAGAGAGGATTGAAAGGGCGTCTCGTTTGTTCACGGAAATCTCGGAAGCGACCGCAAAACTCCAAGAGCTGTACGATAAACGTCGTGAGAAACTCAGAGAGTTAGCTCACCTGAAAACTTTGGCGGACGAGACCTCTCAGGTAAGGATTTATATTTTTTAAATTATTCCCCTTCCTCTTCCCCTCCAACCGATTATAAGAACTATTGCAGAAATGCATCTCACTGACGACGGATTTAAATTGATTATATTGCCCACAGATTACCTGTGCCATGTCATGTGCATTATACTTGCCGACTCTTTTATGACTTTGCATTGTTTTTTAGCATCATTGACTCATCATATTTAAGATTTAAATCTTTAAAATAAATGCAATGGATTTTACTAGCCACATCTTCCAAAAAGCTTCACGTGGGCGTTTCAATTTATCATTTAGGGACTTATTTTATATTCGATTTCTAACAAAATTCGACTATAGTTTTGTAAAAACGGTTTATTTTTTTTTTTTAAATTCCAAAAATCCTCCGGTTGAAATGTGATGTTATCAAAGCAATTACAAATGTTTGTTAAGCCATTCCAAAGGGGAAATTTTAATACAGTAAGTAGATTCATATTGGCTTGATGGGATAAAGATACTTCCGACTTTCCTTAAACCTTATTACTGTATCGAAGTACGAGTTAGTCAGTCAACCCACCGCGCCTTCATTCAAATGAAGCGAGAGTAGATAAATATCCCTGAGCCGAGAGTAGATACTCTGCTGTACCTGTTTTTGCCTAAATCATCAATTGAAGGCGTTCAAAAAAAGCCTTCTTTCACACGGCGCACATTGGAGGCCGGAGGGAACATAGATTTTTCTGGACATGTGAATCTTTTGTTTTTGTTTTTTTTTCTTAAGCTCTAATTTGAATTATTTCACTCATTTCTAAGTTTTCCTGCTGTCAAAATCGTTCATAATGTTGATTTTTATTCGTCAAATTATGTCCGGGAATTACTGTGTTTTGATACACTGTGAGGTGGGCGTGGCGCGGCAGTTTATGTCAATCTCCCAAGATTCAGTTCGATGACCTTGTTATTGTTATTGTTGTTGTTGCTCCTGACTTGGAGTCGACTCCTGTTATTGGCACAGCGAGAGCCAGTGCACTGGGGATTGACCCATCAAACTACCTAATGGACTTTATACGCGCCAGACACAGGCGGCGAGAGGAAAAGAAGAAGGAAAAAATAACCAGTAAAGTTACATCCACTTAGATGCACGTGGTGCTCATTCAGAAAAATAAAAATAAAATGCTATGTCTTATCGGGACTAAAGCTCGCGACAGGATTTCACGCTGTGGTGGCCTCTGCAAAAACACTACTGTTTCTAACGCAGAGATTCGTGTACAAGGGAAATCATCATGGACCAAATAATGTTAATTCCACACGGACCCATACGCAGATGATCGTAGAGCACTTTTCGGAAGAGGGGGGGGGTGGTGTTAACCTTTTTAATACCGCGCCTTAGTTAATTGTTTTTTTTAACTCGACATACGTCTCATTGGCAGTAAAAGCTATTCCAAATGGCTTTGTGGCAAATTTTTGCTATAGTTTTATTGAGGGTTGATTCCCATGTCAAATCGCGTGAAAATCACATTGAAGGCATCTGAAAGTCTCAAAATTATCTCACAAACTCAATAAATGCGTTTAACAAAATTCGAAGATGGCGAAAAAGGAGGTTCACAATCAGGGCTGCCGTTTGGCGTATTAATTAATCGCATTTTTCAATTAATTTATCGATGATTCCACCGGTTGAGAAAAGATCACACAGTTCAATCCAATGTTTGACTGAAATGCATGAAAATAAGCCGATCTGTAATCTCACCTCAATCGGTGAAAACTCTGTTGATTATTTCAAATATCCGCAAGTTTTTTAAAGTCATCGACGACTCCACCAATTATGAGAAAAGATTACAGATGCGAGCATTTTCGTGAATTACAGTCATACATCGAATTGAACTGTGTAATCTTTTCTCAACCGGTGGAATCATCGGTGAATTGAAAAATGCGATTATTTTTACGCCAAACGACAGCCCTGGACTCACAATGCGAAAATTCCATCTAATTGTAGCTTTCTCTGAGATGAATCAGTTTTTCTCAGCATTGTAAATCCCCAAGTATCTGTATTTGTCCCTCTAGTGCTTTGCTTTTAGTGCTTTCACCCATTTGCAATCTGACAACCTCGCGCGAGCTTTCATCTAGGAATGTTGGACGTTGGACACCCGCGCCCCTTCCGTCCCGCCCTCTTGGCTTGGCCCGCTCGAGGAAAAAATATTCATCCAAATCATCGCAAAGGCAAGACTTAGGACTGCGGCCAAGGCTCCACGACAAGGCAAGGCGAATTGTAAGTCGCTCTTACCTTCTTGTTCTTTGCCTGCCATTCGATTGTTTCGTGATTTTTTGCTGTCGTTCGGTGACTCGTAAAAAAGTTTCAATTCCTATGATTCCAAGCTCTGCCTCTTGGTTTCGTCGCACATTGGATTGAAGGATCGAGGGTTTTAGTCTGAAAACGAGATCAAATTGGACAAACAGTATAGGCTTGACTCTTTCAGGGATAGAGGGACACATTTTGTCACTAATGCAGGTATCATGGGAGATTAGGCCTGTGCGATGTCTCATTCGGTCCATCGAAGTCACTTCGATGCCGATTTCCAACATCGGAGCGATGTATCGAAACATCGAAAAATCGAAAAATATCGGAAAATATCGAAACATCGATCCACATCGAAACATCGATCGGTATCGAATCGTTAATTTACGTAGAAACATCGAAACATCGATATGCATCGAAAAATCGATCTGCATGTAAGCATACATTTACATCAAAATACCAAAACGTCAACAAAAAACTGTCATATTTCTTGATTTTTGTTTTATAGATCGATTGGAACAGTGGCCAACACGATCCTTTGGTCGGAAAAATCGATACGAATCGATTTTTCGATCTGGATTGAAGTTGTAATGTTTCCATGTGAATCGATGTTTCAATGTTAATCGATGTTTCGATGTAAATCGATGTTTCGATGCATCTCATGAGACATCGAACCGCATTCGATGTCCCTTAAACATCGAACAAGCGTCGATGTATCGAACATCGCATAGGCCTATGGGAGATTCCTGTATATCATGCCACTTTCTCTACTGAAACACAGAGATATGTTTCAATTTAGATAGGAGTCTCCCATGTTACCTGCGTCTCTCCGCCATTAAGCCCGATTCGGAGAGTGAATTTTGCGGTTTTTTAGTATACTCATCGTCATTTTTACAGGTTTAAGTGCAAGAATCAACTCTTCAATCCTATGTAGCAAAAGTGTGCAAGAGCCCCATTGTACGTAAGAATCAATGCGTACCGTGTTTTTGTAGCAAAAATGCGGATTTCGACGGATCCTCCAAAATATCTGAAAATACCTACACCTATACACTAGAGAGGTTATTTTTCCCTCCGTTAGTTTTAGTTCCTTAAACTGTGCGTCGTTGTCGGATATGCAACCACCCAAAAGGCGATAAAAACACCGTTACACGTCTTGGTCGTTGTTGGCGGCGCGACGGAGAAGTTATGCACCTTATAGGTGTGATGCCTGATGCATCGATGCGATGCGGTGACCCTCAAACTCGGAGGCACATCAACACCGAATCTGCATATTCTCCTTTTTTATTTCTATCGGGTTTAGAGCTTTTGAAAAATGCGGAAGAATAGTGTTCAATAGCCGATGGGCATTTCCCGTCATCGGTGGATACAGGACTTTTTGTCTTTCTCTCTCTCTGGCCATTTGAACACGTGTGTTTGAAAATGATAGCAGAGGGGGCCACCACGTGATTTTAGCTTGCATTTCCGTCTTTTTCTAACACATGTATTCAAATGGGAGAAGAGAGAGACAGACAAACTCCTGTATCCGCCCATGTGTCCTGTTGGCCGTTCGCCGTTCTCGGAGCTCGCATATTCCATCCAGTTCATGGGCGATAAAAGATTATACGCTATTTTACATAACTATTCCTGTAACTAACTATATACTTTTTCTACAGTTTATACACTCTACAGGGATGAAGTACATGAGCGCGCGACAAAACGGCAAGTAAAGTCGTTAAAATTATAGTCTCAGTTTATTTGTCAGCTAAGAGCTCATCTTGTTAAAAAGAGATGGTCTCCTCCTACTCATCTTTCCCTCCTCCTTCCCTTGCAGTGCAGCCGTTCTCCGGGTTTATTTAATGGCATTCCGCGTTAATCTATCGGAGATTCCACCGGTTTCAGCAAAGTTTACTTATTACATAAGTTGCGAAGTACAGCGAAACAGTAATCTTTGTTTAGACCATCTATGAATTACCTATGCGTTTTGTAGAATATGCCTTTTTCTGTCAACATTTGGGGGCTGCCGGCCTCGGTGGCATGATGGTCATCGTGACACCTCAATAATGCCAATCCATATGTGTTCTGGGTTCGAATCATGTTAGAGATAACAGATTTTTCACTGGTCTTGTCGCCCAGTCAAAAAAAAAAAGGGTCCGCCCACGGCAAAGATAACAGTGGAAATCTGAGTGCTAAGAGCATGGATAGGATGTACGAGTCTCTGATGTCTTCTGACAGTAAACAAATAAAACCTAACTTCGATTAATCCGATCTGTTTTAGTGTGTCTATAGTTGGCTGTAGATTTTCTAATAAATGGAAGAGGGATTAAAGCCAAAAATGTCTCAAAAAAAAAAAAAAAAAAAAAAAAAAAAAAAAAAAAAAAAAAAAAAAAAAAAAAAAAAGTAGATACACGAATGTGGGTCCAACAATGCCACCTTTTCGAGCTAGTGCCCCCATAGTTTTGATAAATTAGTGGCTTTTGGAACAGTGTACCCGATGGGTCTGTTGCAATTTTTTGCTACAGCGATTAAGAGTGTCTAATCTAATGTAAAATCACCTGAAAAGTCCATTGGTGGCATCAGAAAGTCATAAAATGCAATAATAAACTCACAAGAGGCGTTTAATGAAATTCAAGATGGCTGAGAAATATCATGCACTTTATATACATGCACCACGAACATCCACGGATGGTCAACTTTGACAACCTCACTGGAGGTTGAGGTTATGTGTTTGTTTACGTTGTGATTTATTGTGATCGGTTGGGGTCGATATTGTAAGGTTGGCTAGTGCATGCATTCAAAGTGCTCGATATTTCTCCGCCATCTTGGATTTCATGAAACGCCTTTTGTGAGTTTATTATTGCATTTTATGACTTTCTGATGCCACCAATGGACTTTTCAGGCGATTTTATATAAGATTAATCTCTCTTAATCGTTGTAGCAAAAGTTTGCAACAGACCCATTATAAACCAAATGTTATGAAAATCAGTGTTTTGAGGTATTTTTTCGATTAGAATTCTTTAATGACCTCGAGAAATTCAGAAATTAAGTCTGGCTGTACTTTGTTGGTAATCGTATCGCTTTAACAGCTAAAAACACCCTTTGAAACACCCTGTATATATGCCTTCAAAAATTAATGTCCTCTGTCAATAGACCGTGGTGAACAAATGTGCAGAGCGTATATGCGATCACATGGTGAACTAATTCCACGAAAATGTACCAGTAATGATATCGCACGAAGTTTGAAAAATGATATTCTATGAGCCCCTGCCTCAGTCTTGATTTATAGCATGTTCGTCTCTTTCCGGTTTTTGGTGTCGGTGTCTCACCCCCGCCTCCCGCTCCACGCCCACCTGACCCCTCTCTCGTGAAAATCAATTCTCGAAACTGTTGCATTATGGGAGTAATAGATTACACGAACCGTTAAAGATGGATCTATTTGCGTGGTGTGTAGGAGAGTAGGGCGCTGCGCGCGTGATGCATACCATTTTGACGTCAGTAGTGAAAATTAAAAATCATTAACGACCGCAAAAGTCATCAGCCCAAGGTTAAAAGACTGAACCTTCTCAAGACTTGCTCCATTTGGACGAAATGGCTTTTGAAAGAACCGGGTTACGTTACCGTAGTTCTCTATCTTAGCCTCCTTCTTTCCTCCAGTCCTCAGCGAAGATTTATTATAGTCTAATTTTTTTGTCTCGTTGAATGCGGAGCGCTCGAAAAATCTTATACCGTATTTTTGTTAAACCGTTTCTGGATCCTATAAGGGTCTTTGTTTCAAGGTCTTGGAGTTTGGACTCTCATTTTTTGTCGTTTGTTGTTTGTTGATCATCTTAAGAAATTTCAATAATTTTGAAAGGAAAGTACTTAAACTTTGAAACTATTGCAGAACCCATGTTCAATGTTCATGTATTGAGCCATATTTTAACCACACAGAAAAATATTGTTAAACATTGCAAAAAAAAAAAAACAAAACAAAACAAAAAAACTGTAAACTGGACATATACTGTTACGACAAATACAGTAACCATAGTGACGGACGAAGTCACTCCTTTAGCTCGGCCTAATGAGACGTTTTTGGAGGTCCAATTGGATAGTCTTCTTCTCTCAATCTCTGGAAAAGCAGTGACAGTTACTCGAGTGACGTAGAACGCTGCGCAGCCATTAATATCATATCCTCAAGGGTTCATCTAAACTAAAGGGAATCTATTTTCTATTCCTTGTTTATTCATACGTATTTGTGCCGAAGGAATCTATGTTTTGTTCCTTCCTTCAGTTTCTACCTTGTGTTAAAGAAACCTACCTTCTGTTCCTCTCTCCATTCACTATTGGAGAATCACTATGTCAAAGGAATCGATTGGATTCCTCATATCATCATTTGTTTGTTCTATCACTTCATCTTATTACAAATCTGTCTCAATACAGGTAAAATATTATAACTAATTCTTAGTTACTCTATTCATTTCAATTATCCGTAAAATCACATGTCTATGAGAAAACGCCAAAACATATACTTAACTTTTCGAAAATTGCAGTGAACAAAATGCTAATTTAGCAAAAAATATTGCTAGCAATTTTACTGCTACACTATCAATATGCTTTGCTTTAACAACATTATGGGCTAAATGTTATTTTTTTTTTTATATACTTAAATTTTTGCAATTCAAAGTTAATTTCCAGTTTTTCAGCAATCATATTACAATTTTAGAAAAACATCTTTCGTGTGAAGTTTGTCCTGTATTTTTCTTCACTGAGAAAAATGTTCCAATTAATTCAACCGGTCGTCTGTGTAATACTTACTTAACTGGAATTCCAGTTTTTTCATCAAGAACGTCTGTTATTTCAACAGGAATTTCTGGTTAAAATAACAGAAATTCCGGTTATGTAAGCATGAACAAGACGTCCGGTTACGGCAGCAGGAAAATTTTCTCAGAATTGCATTGAAGACTGAAGCACCCTTTAGTCGGTGAAAGTACACAACTACCAGTGCCGCGCTGTAGGGAGCAAAGTGATACAATTTCAGTCTATCCATTTAAATAAAAGTTATTGCAACTTTTCTTTCTTCTTCTTTCTTTTAAACTCTCGTGTGTCATTTTTATTATTGTTTGGATAAAAATATCTCATCAAAACGATTCTAAAGCCGCAATTAGCAATTAGTGCAAAGTGATAAAATTTCAGTCTATCCATTTAAATAATAAGTTATTGCAACTTTTCTTTCTTCTTCTTTCTTTTAAACTCTCGTGTGTCATTTTTATTGTTTGGATAAAAATATCTCATCAAAACGATTCTAAAGCCGCAATTAGCAATTAGTGCCTTAGAACTGTAGCCCTATAGTGTAGAGGAAAGTGGAGCTTCAAACGGAAAAAAATCACAGCGTTTAATTTGCGTTTGCCGTTTGGTGGTTTTAGTCCTATCAAGGTCGTGAAATAATCCGAACTAAAAAGTACCTGTGCCTAAGCAGTTGTGCAAAAAGGTCGCAAATCTGATGATGGTTGAGGGGGGGGGGGGGGTCATGAGGTCTTACCGCACTCCTTTCCCGTATTCGGTAAGCCGCATCCTTGGTATTGAAATTTTCCTTTCTGATGTATTTATTGCAGGTCGGATCATTAATTATAGAAACCGCGCTCTTTAAGTCAGGATAGCATTGAAATTTGCACCAAGTGATATAATGGGATCCTTTTAAAATGCATTTTGTATTCTGATTCACGATTCAAGACTGTATACAATTGCGAGACTCGGTATCTGTAGTAAGGGTCAATGGAACAGGAGGTGCGCTCGTTACAGAAAATCGCTGTAATATCCCAGTGCTATTGTCTTATGGAAACAGCACACCTAGAGTTTGATGGGTTTTTATCACTCGCGAGCCACCTCCAACTCATTTTGCAAGAAGAACTGATCCTCCGTATCTGTTAGGTACGTCGTGTCTACAATCAATTATAAATTATTAAGGATTGATCGGACAATGAATCTCAGAATCGCTTCATGAGAAGTTTATTTGTGGTCATTCCATTTTGGATCGATATAGATCCTTAAGCTGTTCAGGTTGTCAAATGGGTCAGTTTGCTTACTTTGGTAACAGTAATATGGCTCATCGATATTAACGCGAAAGTTCGCGAAAATAACGATGCACTTTTTTAAAACTTTCAAAATCCTTTTATTGATTAAAAAAATAACTTCTTTTGATGCTGGTGCTTAGAGTTTCAAAGTGTCCAGTCCACAAGGAAGGTTCCAATGGGTCTGTGTAATATTAGTCAAAATAATATTTCCTCGGGCGCCTTCAACCAACTGTGTATGCAAAATCAGCACCATGTTGTAAGAACATGTTTAACTGCCCCTTTAATTCGAGCAAGCTAACATTGATTTGTCTTGGTAACCATGGTCGTGGAAGGGTTAAATTATTTAGATAAAAATAAATCTGACAACGTGTTTATCGATTTATCCTTTGCTAATTATTCTTAATCTCTTGGCTGTGTTGTCGCGGTCACTGTTATCGCTGTTGTCCGCGTCCGATGGGGGCTGTCAATCGATCGATAGAATCGGAACCACTCGTTCGTTTACCGCCGCTCGCGTCGCGATTTCCGTCGTGATTACATCGAAAGCGAGCTATCGATTTATCGAAATTGAAAGGTTTTACAGCCGTTTTCATGGCTTGACGCGTTTCGTCATCTTTCCTTTCTAAGCCTCTCTCTCTCTCTCTCTCTCTCTCTCTCTCTCTCTCTCTCTCTCTCTCTCTCAAAGGGCAAATAGTTCATGGAATCGAAGTAAAATGTAGCAATTAAAAGTGGACTTCTCGATTTTATTGCTGGTCGTTACTTGCTTAGTTTCCAAGTATGCTCGCACTTTTCCCAGCTGCTACCGATGTATTTATTATTTTGACGTAAAAATTACTCAATGATTTCAAAAGAAAATCAAGGTTTATGGAGCACGTCTCTAACGCTGTTTTTTGCTTTTTTTGTTTGTTTTTTGTTTTGTTTTTTGTTTGTTTTTTGTTTTTTGTTTTTTTTTTTTACAAACACCTAGCTTAGAATGGAAATGGGTATGTTGTGTTTTTGCCACAGCAGTGTGGTACATTGAGTATGACGTAAAATTCTGCTGAAATATAAAGATGCCCACTTGATAGAACTGTGACCGTGCTGACCCAACATTTATATATTCAAGCCCAAAATATTCTAATATTGACGGGTATTTTCAGGGAGTTGGTCCAAAAGTTGAGCACTGGACTCTCTCCCTGTACAATTGAAGAGTCCTGGACTCCTGGGCCCAAAAAATTGTTCGGGATAGGACGGGCTTTGAGTCGTACCTGAAAATAGCGGATCTAATTTCACATCATACAGGTTAATAGCACCGTGCACATCGAATGTTGGGAGCGCTCCCAACTCCATGTCATTAGGACCGGTCGGTCTTGCGAGTCTACCCGACTTACCTGCGAGTTGGTCTGCGATTTGTTGTATACAACGTTTACGTCCGTGATACATATTATGTGAAATTATGAACCCCCTCTAAGGACCAGGTTAGTTCAAAAGAACGCCACTTCCCCATGTAGAGAAGGTAGTTAACTATTCGTACTCGAAAGAGTTGGAATTGCCTATACTACAAAGTGAAGGCGCCCAACTAATAATTTATCTTATGTAAGTGCTTTCATCGATAGTCACGTTTATTCGAAATGAGGACTGAAAATAAATTACTAAGAAAAATGAGTATTCTAGGGCTTGGCACATAAAGGGTTAAGGTTAGTTTGTGATGTTGCTATATTTTTAAACGGTCCGGTACGGTCTGTTGAGGTAACTGGTGCTTGTACAGATATTTGGGGCGGACTTGGGTTGGCTAGGCGGTGGCTCGTGCTTTTTTTTTTTTTTTCATTTGAACCTACGGAAAAGTATCGATTTCTTGGGGACTGAGTGGACTCTCGAAGGATCGATTTTTCAACATAAGTTTAAATGGAGAGAATCTGATGTTGTAACCTTGCACGCGCCACCACTGCCACTTGGCAACTTGGGTATTCATTAAAAGACCTATTAAGAGTTTGATTCATGATTTATCGTGGCCGGTGTGGCGCGGCGCGGTTTGGTGCAGCAGTGAGATTGTTGGAGTTGGCCGGCTCGGGCGTCAAAACAAGAGTTTGGATCAGTGAGCGGTCGACGCGCTAAGCGGCTCGTGGCTTGTGGCATGTGGCTTGTATATCGTATGGTGCATGAGAACTGGACAAAATCGTTCGTCGACACTTTGTATTCAATACATTCAATTCCATTTATTTATTCTGTTCAATTCAACTCAATTCAATTCATTCGCTCTGATTCAAATCGGGTCAGTACATTCGATGCGTCGATTCGATTCAATTTACCTTGAGTGAATCGTTCTATCCATTCATTTTCGACAATCGAATCTGAAGACCATGTATGAGGTAGCCTACCTTCGACCCTTCGTTTTGTTTTCACGACTAACAAATGATTAGTAGAGAGGGACTAGCCTCGGCTATACCATATAGGGTGAATATATATACTAAAGAAGTGGAGTTTCAGAGTGGTATACATGCACAATGCAAATTCCTACCAAATCACAGTGTCTAGCATCAAGGAAAACCTGGAATTGTTGTTAGTCTGCAAACAGCTCCATTGGACTACAGGTCTGAATTCGTCAAAAAATGGCCGAAACTCAAAAATTGAATTTCTCACAAATTTATCACTTATAAACTTTCAAGAGCAATTTTATTCACAGAGAACACTTTTAACAAGTCATTTAAACCCAAACAATAAACATGTCACCGAATAGTTGTACAAAAAGCCTAAACGGTCGAAAACGATGATTTTGATGACTTTTTTTCACTGATTTTGTGACCACTTTTTTTTAAATCTCAGATCAAAGTGCATTGCATTTCATGTTTACTCTTTGATTCTCAGATATACTAAAAGACGGAGCTCTGTAGTAATCTTTCATTTACCGCACACCGCACCGGTGCGATTCTCAGATGAATTCCAGAATACTACACACGTATACCTCTATATGGTATGAGCACGCGAGGTGCGCAGAGGGCTATGAGAGTCACTGCTACGAGCGGACCTGGGAACTGGGAAATGTATGAATGAGCATTTAAAAAAATATAATTGATCAGCTCTCGTGCTTAATAAACCGCTGCACGCTGCTGTACCAGCTCTTTCTCTTAAATCCGATAACTTAATTCCTCTTAATCTCAGTCTCTTGCCACTTTTGCCCCCTCTTGCCCTTATTCCGACACCGCTTTGATTTGTTATCCGTATTGTCCTCGACGCACAGTGGGACCTAAACACTATGGTCTGAGACAGTAGCGCAACCAGGGTCTCTCCCTTCTCTCTCATTCCCCCTTTGAATGTATAAGTTTAAAAAAGGATAGAAAGAGGGGGTTTTATCCCCTTGTACATCCTTGTCTAACACGAATGTTTTACTGGAGAATAGAGAGAGATAGAAAATTTTTCGGTCTACTGGTCTGAGATCGTTTAAAATGTCCAAAAATCAGAAAGAAAAAAATCAATCAAAATCTCAAAAATCAATTAAAAAATCTCACCAATTTATCATTTACAGACCTTCAAGACCAATTCTAATCATAAAGAGCACTTTTAGCAAGTAATAGAAACCTAGAAATGACACGTACTGCGGAAAGTTTTGAATGAAGCTTAAGAGATCGAAAACTATGAATTCTGATGACTTTTTTCCCCCTTGATTTTCGGCCAATTTTTTCGGTCTCAGACCTTAGAGCAAAATTTCGAACTCATAACAAGTGCTAGAGATAAGCAAACGGGACTTAATTACCAAGGTTGAACCAGTGGTGACGCGTGTAATCTGACAACGTTGCATTCCGCCCACTCAAACTTGTGTGAAAGATCGACTTGAGTGAGTATGCACTGTGCTCCCCGTTTTTCACACGAATTCAAATGGACGGAATATGATGTTGCCAAATTGCAAGCGCCGTGGCCGGGTTGAACTTTCGATTACTTTTTGTAATCGAGCAGAATCTCTAATTAAATTTTGTAATCGAAAATTGGACGGTTTTCAAGCTCCAATTTAAAGTGCAACATCCCTTTTTTTGTTTGTTTTTATTTTTGTTTTTTTTTAAATCAAATAATTTTTTTGGTTAATTTGTATTATGATTTAAACGACGTTTCCCTCGTTTTGGAATCGTTCCAAATCGCACTTTTATAATGGTTTGAAAACTTTTCGAATCCCGATTACACAATGTAATCAACAGTTCAACCTTGGTTGTTGTGTCTCATTTGCCCATAACTCTTGGAGAGCCCACACTGAAAAAAATGTTCCACTAAAAACGGGCCAAAGTCATCTTGTATAAAACGTTTCCGAAAAGAAATTATGGCAGTTTTTAAGAGAATTCTGGTCAATTCAAGTAAACTTTCTGGTCATTTCACGAAAAGTTCTGGATATTTTGGGAATTCTGGCTTTGTTGGCCAAAATAACCTCTCATTTTTTACCGGAATATTCGGGTGGGAAATTCCAGCTAGATCTTCAGAAGACTAGAATTCTGGCTGGTGTGGCTGAAAATTCTGGCATTTTTCACCAGATCATTCTAGTCAACAATGTCAGTCTAGCCAACGTAGCCAAAATTCTAAATAATTCTGCTGATTACTGCCAGAATGTCTTTTCTGGAACTTTATTCTATCACACATCAGGCCATTTTTTTAGTAGAACATTTTTCTCCGCGCAAAAATGCCCATCACAGTTGCCAAAAAGGTTTCATTTAAATATTAGTCCTGCTTTTCTCATTTTCAACTTTTCAACCTTGCCACCGGTGCGTTTAAACTTTAAAGTGCCAAAATGCGACGTTTCCAAATCTCACGCTACTTCTCGCGGAAATCATTATATGGCTAGAAAAAGTAGAAGGATCGTATCACTGTACCCCTCTCTTCGCTCTTGCGCATCTCTTTCAACTTTTGCCGTCTTGCAGTCGTAGCGCGCCCGCGCATCTTCACAAGGAATGGCGGCCTGGGAATATTCCTCATCGAAACATCTTTTTATTAACTTTCGTTTTCGTTTTTATGTAGTTTACATTTCTGTCCTTTTTCAGAAAATTACTTTTACTTGATCCGCGCGCAATTATTACCGCGGAATTCACGACTTGTAAAGGCGTCATCATTCAATTTTACTTTCCGCCACGACCGCCCCGACCGGGACCGCGACGCGACCGTGATTGTGAATGAATCGATTCGATACCCATTTACTCCTTGAGAGCATTCGCAGCATACCTTTTCATTCTTCGATAACTACGATAGATTCCGCGATTCCGCAATAGAACCTCACCAGACGGCACTGC
This sequence comes from Trialeurodes vaporariorum, assembly GCA_011764245.1. Taxonomy (NCBI): domain Eukaryota; kingdom Metazoa; phylum Arthropoda; class Insecta; order Hemiptera; family Aleyrodidae; genus Trialeurodes; species Trialeurodes vaporariorum. The sequence continues at coordinate 55,288,510 of VMOF01000388.1, read as the reverse complement.
ACACTATCAGTGGCGGCTCGTACAATGTGGCAACAACGTAATTTTTCCTTTCAAACCTATGTAAAACAATCGATCTTCAGGAGGTGCAATGCACCCCCAAGATATCGATACATTTACATAGCTTTAAACGACAAATATGCATGGTTGCCAAATTGCACGAGCCGCCACTGCACACTATATACACTACACAGGCTGTACCTGTATAAAAAAACAAAGGTAGAGTAGGTGCGGACCCCCTATATGGCCACTTTAAGAGCTTTTTCCAACTTTGATAAGCTGTAGACTCAAAGGGGGGGGGATACAACAATTCTGGAAAAATTTGGAATGTGCAAGAAACGATTTGGTGAACATACCTATATAGTTTCTGGCAGACGTTTGTTTAGTCAAATCCTCCTAAATTTTAGCTTGAATTTATCTCAAAAAGTTGTAATGTGTCCCTATGTTTACCTTTGCAACACCTATCGCCTCAGTTTGTACCCCCTATATGGCCTCGTCTGATTTTTGTATCTCTATGAGGTAAATTATTTTTGTTGATGAATAGTTCCATTTTCTTATTTTTTAACCCGAATTATGAAAGTGGTCATAGGGGGTCCACACGGAAAAGAAATAACTTGTAGAATTTATCTTCTAGCTGATTTTGGAGTCAGCTATCAAGTATAGTAAATTTCACTAAATGATGGTAAAATATACCAACAAGTTAACTTAATTTACCGTCATGTATGTTGCATTTACCATGTACTTGATTGCTGACTCCAAAATCAGCACAGAATTATGGTAGATTCTACCGCAGTCTTTTTTTTCCCGTGCACCTACCCTACCACTGCAATGGTGCTCTGGTAAGGTTTTTTCTCGTTAGAACTCTTCAAATATGAGTTTATTGTATATACTTGCTTAAAGAAAACGACAAATAGGGCTAGTTATAATATTACAGTAAAAAAGTTGTTTACTTTATTCCTATACTCCATAATCATGACTTACATAATACTGAGGAGCGTACATTTCTAAGAACATGTGCAATGTGTAACTCGTCTGTACTGTTCCACGTATGCATTTTTAGATTATAGATGATTCGTTTCCGAATTACTTAATAAGTGTTCGTAATTAGCTGTGCTCGCCTCAATATTTCTACCTTTTTCATGAATTTAAACGGACTGGGTGCAACGTTACCAAAGTGCACTCGCCGCCTCTGGTAGAAGAGACTCCTTGTTCGGTCTTAATCATAATCGCGTAAATAATGTATCTACTTATACGGCTTGCGTTTGCGTCAGACTGGACCAAGATTGATCCACGCCTCTCTACATTTGAACTGCATTTTGAAACTATGACTCGAATAACCTTAGTAAACCTGAGGTCAACATTAAAAGTTCTGTAGAGGTAAAAAGTTCAGGATGTCGATATGCCATGAATCGTGGAATTAATTTTCCGTCTCCGCGTGCGTCGCACTACGATGCAGTGGCGGTTCGTGAAATGCGATAAATCGATGTCTATCCCATTTAAAACTATAGAAAAGTATCGATTGTCAGGGGGTGCAATAGAACCCTCGTGAAATCGATACTTCAAACGATATTTCCTACGATGTAAGATCGTCAAAAAGTGGCAAAAAATCAGAGAATAACCTTCTCATCAATTTCTCATTTTTAAACTTTCAAGACCAATTATTTAATCACAAAGAACACTTTTAACAAGTTATTCAAAGCTAGAAATGTCACTGGAAAGTTTTAATTTAAGCTTGAAAGGTCGGAAAACGATGATTTTTTTTTTTTACATTTTTTCACTATCTTTTTGCCATTTTTTTTTTTTTTTATATAAGACCATGGTGCGTCGCTATGACCAACGCTTTGCGAGTATAACTGGATCGATTATTAATCCGCGATTAAAATGCTGTAGTGATTACACAACGTGGCTAGATTAACCCTTTGAAACCCCAGGGCTGAGTCGTACGTTTTACGACTTTAGGATCATTTTCGGCTGCTGCTGGCTTCTTGGACATGATTACGGAAATAATTTCTGTGTGCACGGTCATGTGGGTTGGTATAGGTCTCACCAAACTGTATCGAAATTAATCTGCTATTTTTCTATGTATGTGTGTAGACATCATATCGTCTCCCTTCTAAACGTGTTTTCTGATGTCTAATATTGTCTAAGTATCGTTGGTGTTGTTTGAAAGTGAAAGGTACGACATAGAGCCGGCTTTATTGCCTCTTCGGCGTTATGTAAATGCCCGGCCTAGAAAGGAACAGAAAAACGAAATGCCATTTTTGTTTTCATATTTCAAATTTGGCAATATAACGTGTCTTAGACGAATTAATTTCTGTTGTTTGATTCAAATCCATCGTGTCGCAGGTACAGATGGGGACAAAAACGTTGTCTGAAGACTATTTTAAAAGGAAACAAGAAACAAAACAAAACTTCAAAAAAAATTGTTGAGAATTATTCATGATTTTCAAGTGTTGTCGGTGAAATCTCGAAGAAAAATTACGTTTTCGCATCCTGTAAAAGTAAAGTATAAGAAACGAGATAATGAAATACTGCAACAGAAAAGTGCCCCTCTCGCGTCCAAGTGGCCTAAGTCCTCAATTGTAAATAAAACCTCGAAAAACATGTCCGCTATCTTAAAAAGTGAGCAGGCATGGTTGCCATTTCGATGCTGATAAATTTAAATTCCATATTTCCTTTCGCTCTTATAGGGAGTTTCTTTCTGTACTCTGCTGTGATGCTATTCTCTTTGATTTTTATGTATAAGTGGTTTTACCCTAGTCCCTTGCCGTTTTTCCCCAGTTTTTATCTTGCTGTTGCATGACTGCAATGAGCTTTGCACTTATGGGTAACCTGCGTCACCGCACCATGGAGGATTTATAGGTTAGGTTTATGGTGTAATTTTGTCCATGTTTTCCCATGTATTTTGGTGCGGTGTACAGTGGATCGGAACATGCTTTGATCCACAGTGCACGATACCAAAATACATTGTAATAAATGGACAAAAGTACACCTTAAACCTAACCTATAAATCCTCCATGGTGGTTATGCTGGTTACTAATTAAACCACCACTCTAGATAAATGTATATAGCTCTTTGGTTGACTGTTGTTATCCCGCTCCCGCCGTCATTGTTATTGTAAATGCAGAGTGACTATGGCAACATTATGTGCTTTGCCTCATCAAAACAATTGGTAATGAAACGGAAATGGAAACGAATGCTTTTTGTTCCTAGGAGAGGGCGCTCAATTAAAAAAAAAGTGATCAACGGAAAAGTCACAAAAAAAAAGATAGAATGTTGAAATAAACGAGCGTATTACAGCGAGATTCATGCTTTAAGCTATGTTCGGATCACAACTATTTTTTTTTTTATGTTTTTTTTCCGATCTCACAAACGAATTCGTGACCGAAAAAAAAAAACAGCTATTCTAGTCACTACTTCGAAGTTCGACTTCGAAACGCGCGCGCGGTGCAACATAACCTTTGAGGAAGGTGTGACTGTTTGTGTGGGCAAATTAATTAGATTGTCGGAGGTGCAAGGCGCGAATAAAAACTGTACATAATGAGCGCCGGGTTTTATCGTTATCTCCGACTTCCCCCTTCTTCATTATAAGGACGCTTACGAACAAATGATCAGAGGATGAATCCGTTTTGTTGAAAATTATCATTGGTTTTTTTTTTTTTTGGCGCCGGAGGCCGCGAGAGAAATAGATGAAAGCGCTCGGGTTGTTCGCTATAAGTGGGCAATTAATAAGTATTTTACAGCGGCACTGGCACTGCAGTGGACGCGCGACTTGATTTCGACTGGCTGCGCCCAGTCAGGAACTGTTGTGGGGCTTTTCGGTTTCAGCTATGATATTGAGCGAAGTTGCCACGTATCGTTATGCGAAGTCTCGAAGAAATCTCGAGCCCTACAACTTAGCCCTCCCTCCACCCCCCTTCCCCCACGACCGGAAAATTTAAATTCGAATCAAGATGCCATATGTAATAATTACAATTCTGAATCTATGACATTTTACTCCTAGTAAGAGTATATTTTAATTCTTTTTTTTTGTTTGTTTTTTTTTTCGTTTGAAAAATGTTTCATTTTTTAACCCCAGGCTTAGCGTTTCACCTCCTACACTGCGCGAGAATTTTTCCTGACCAAAATTCCGTTTTGGGTCATTCCAATTTAACTGTCCCACCCGTCAAATTTGAAAATGACTTTTCTTTCATTCTCCAACGTTAATTTTTACATGTTCAAGCAATGGAAAGGGTAATGTATCGGACAAAATATCATCACTGTTTTCTTCGCTGAAAAGTTAAAACTTTCAAGTGTTTTAAGAAAACGAAAAAAATAGGTTTAATCTGTGACGGATGTGCACTTAACCTGAATGCAAATTGAATTTTTATAGGAATTTCGAAAAAATTTGCAAAGACTTCGGTTATATTGATCAAAATTCCAGATGGGGAGCTGGTAAACAGCATTCTTGGAACGTTAATCGTTTATATATAAGTCTGTTGCATTTTTTGTATTCGCGTATTTATGTCTTCATTGAAGATCGATTTTGGGGGCCATTTTTTATGGTTATTGCAGTGATCAAAGAACCTCATCTGGCAATGTTGAATATTTACAAATTCAGAAAAGAGCTTTGTGTTGGACTAACGAACTCGCCTCACCGCCGCGGCCGCTTCGATGTGGCTCTGTGTTTTTTTTTTTTTTTTTTTTTTTTTTTACCGAATCGGGGTATCAAATTTGTTCGGCACCGATTAACAATGTACCGCACTTTCTCCTGTATCGTTTCATGCTGACTTTTCACCATTCCCCCTTCCCCGCCGAGCCGCCTCAACGGGTCTGTTATCTGATTATGTCCTAGTTTTTATCCGGTATTAAACAATATCAAAATGAGCTCTTTTCTTGCTTTAGAACTTCAGAATATACTTGCAAGACATTTTGAAGGGCACACAGGTCTTCCTGCCAAAGGTTCCAGATGATCTGTCTTGGAACGAACCGTAGATCAGTTTTGTTTTGTTCCGTTCCGAAATTTGATAGATGATCCCTACAAACGCAGAATACCACAATCAAAACGGAAACTCCGATTCCGTAACAAAGATTAAAGTCCTTGCTTTTTTCTCTCAACATGAGAATAAATGATATTCAATATCACTTGGGCAAGTGCATGTTTCTAAATTTTGATGTTTGTTGTACAGGGACAACGTAATTACTCTGTGAGCTTAAGAACAACTATGCCTTTGAGCTTTTCCCAAGTGTAGCTGTTTCAAAAATACACGCGTGTAACGTTGCGAATCTGGCAAGTTGTAGTGATGTCCCCACACGGAATTCTCGCTTTTAAAACATTGTTACTATGGGCCGAAAGTTCAATAGTAACTATGCAACGTAGGAACAAACCAAAGGCATGCATCCCTTTTTTCAGGTCACCGACATTTTTCATTTATTTGTTTAAAAAAAACTCCAAAATGTAGACCCATGCTCATGTCTTATTCTAACAAAATCTACCGATCGGCAAAAAAAAAAAAAAAAAACCCATCGTCATCTATCTTTTGTCACCTTTGTAATAATTTTCTCACTTCCTTCACAAAACCTAAACTTTTTTTTTTTGAAATGAATAGAAAATCTACCTCCCCGTCGCAAGGTTTATTAGTACAGGTAGACACAGTAGCCTATTCAGGCGTCACGTGGTCCGAGATAAACTTCTCGCGGGAGCTTATAGGTTAGAGTAACATCAGACGACCACCAATCAGCGATCGTGAATCGAAAACGAAGTCCATCAAATCGAGTCCCTGCATTTATCGACTTCGTAAACTGACCAATATCATAGGTCACTTCGTGACGCCTGACGCAAGTCGGCTCATAAAATCCACGCATTCATCCACAATATCCTTATGTATCTACCTGCATTAATCTATACATTGCTCCTGTAAAATTGTTTTTTTTTTTTTTTACATTTGTTTAAATGGCTGTAAGCATGGTTGCCAGATTGTACGCGAGCTACCGCGCACCGCTGTTAAATATGACTACTAATATAATGCAGATTGCACACATAAGGACAGACATATAAATACATGTATATACGTATACCGCGGTGCTCGACAGAATTGATTTGAGAGCCGCGACCCCCCCCCCTACCCCCACCCTCCCGCCTCTCTTCCTCTATTTCCTTATTCTCATTCACTGACCCGATTTCGGCTCGGAGTTCGGTAGCAGATTCCGATTCCGGAGGAGTAGAAAGTTTAAAATAAACTTACGATTTCGGCAGCGTTTGTGCTCGCAGGCTCGGGCTCGGGTGATGCTCGGTGCTCTCCGCTGCTTCGGGTGCTCCTGATGCCTGATGCCCGATGCCCGATGCCGCGTGCTGCAACTCCGATAGATGACTCTCCCCCGACACCCGACAAACAAATATAAAAGAGGCTGAAAGCTGTGACGTTTTTATTAGATCTTCAGCGAAGAGAGGGCTTTCATCTCGAAGCACTCCTATGGCTTCTACTCCACCCCCACCCACCCTCTACCGTACCTTTCCTTTCCCGCACTTACTCCCCCCCCCTTTCTCTCAGCCTGTGGACTGTAGAAGCGACCGAGATAAATAAAGAGTGCCAAATGATGATTTAGAAGCGGAAATTAAAAAATGAAAACGAAAACAAATGAGTTCGGTATAGGAATCTTTCGGTGACCCCATTTTGCTTTGCTTCCCCTTCCCCCTCCCCACCCCCTCCTATCACTCTGCCTGCGCCTGCACGAGGCTCATGGTGCAACAAGCATCGCAGGGGATCATCGCTCCCTCCGTCGTCTTAGTGATGCGGCTCCCGCTCCATGTGCAACGCAATATCTAAATGCCTTGCGTAAGCCTCGGCGGGATTCATTTCATTCATAAAAACTGGCGTTTCAGTCCGGAAATAGACAGAATTCACTTATTAGCTTTGTCATCCGTTGTTTGCGCGAGATATGGGCCTCATTGTGAAATCCAGCTGCAGTATAGGTTTGAGTGTAGACTCCTACACACGATGTAACACCTATGCAGCCTGAAATCACACAATTTGATTTCTGAGGTACAAAAAGAAATTCGCCTTATTTTTTTTTCATCACTCTCATTCAACCCTGGACTTGACGTGCTCGTAGGGTACTTACTATTTTGACGCAGAAAATTCAAGACACTTGACCAGTACACTTTGGTCTGAGATCGAAATAAACGTTCCGTAAAAAACGTACCGCCTGTTTTGCTTATTTTTTTGTTCCATATTGCAAGGATTTTGGAAATAATGAGTGAGCGCATGCATGTTCTTTTCGCGCCATTTCACTTGAAAAATGTTTATAATTTCTGTAGTGAAAGTTTGCAAAGGACAATGATGCCAGATTTTCCAATAAATTACCAACTTTTCCGTCGGGTTAAATGATGGAACCTTTAGAGTTGGTCAGATTCTAAAGCCGGAGATCAACAAAGCCAAAAAAATAAAAAAAAACTATTAATGTAAGTTTTAGTCTGTTTTTACTTAAATTTACATTATTTATTCATGTTTTATTTATTTTTTATTCTTTTGGCTTTTTTGATTTTTGGCTGTAGAGTTTGGCCAACTCTAACGATTCCATCGTTTATTCTCCCGCCATGATTTTATTTATTGATTCAAATGTCAAATCGAATAATTACCCAAATAATGGCAACACTGGCAGTAGACCTATTGTAAAGTCCTTAAATAATGGTATTTCAGGAGGAATCTTACTATTTAATCCAAGTCGTTAAAAAATGGATCCGTCGCTCACTGGTTGAACCACGAATCTCTCTCTCTCTCTCTCTCTCTCTCTCTCTCTCTCTCTTTCTCTCTCTCCCTTTCTCTCTCTCTCTCTCTCTCTCTCTCCCTCCCTATCTCTCTCTTTGTCCTTTCAAACACGTGTGTTAGAGAAGGACAGATTAAGGGCAGTGACATGACTTTCGCCCCCTCTTCCATCCTTTTCTAACACATGCGTTCAAATGGGCGAAAAGAGAGAAAAACAAATGCCAGGATCAGCCCATGTCATCTCGTCGCGTGAAGAAGTGTGTTCACGCCGCGGCGCCCGTCATCAATGATTAAAGGTCTCTTTACTCACACAAAAGCGCGCGCAGCTAAGATCCATCATGTTCTATTCTAATTACTGTTATGATCGTCGTAAAAACCCTTGACAATCATAAAAATAATTCTTCGTACGAAAGCGAAATTTCACTTGATGGTTTGTTTCGCAGGGCATTGTTACCATTCTCTTTCTCGGTTAGGAGCCGTGGAGTGAAAATTATCATTTTATTGCGCCGTCAAATGCTGCTGCTGCAATTTTTTACTAAAAATATTTTTCTGCTGTTCATTTTTATGATTTTTTCGGTCATGGCAAGAAGTAACACAGCCGCAGAATAAGCGTATCATCTTATACAGGGTGTAACAAAACTCATGCGCCAAACCTCGGCAGAATGTATTTGAGGACAAAATCATATTTTTTTCCAAGTGAATATGAGTCCAAAAATGCCCTTCTTTCGAGCTAGAGCTACCCACATTTTTGAAAAACTGATAGGTTCTTTGAAACAGCGTCCACAATTATGAACCAAATGTAATGAGGTGAATGTTTGGGAGGATTTTACGGCAAACCTAGCGTTTCTACTGGGCACCTACTCTGAGAAAAATTTCCCGGTTAATTTAATCGGAATTCCGTGTAGGAAAACATTAAACAGAAAAACAGAATTTTAATTATGGAAGAAACCGGATTTTCGGTTACATTTACCGGAATCAAAATTCCTGTCACATTGATCGGTATTCTGGAACTTTAACAATAAATTATTTTTAATATACTTTCCTGAAAGGAATTCTGGTTATTGTAACAGGAAATTGTCTCAGTGTATTCCAAATAATGGTGGAAGGAGGGGGCAAGGGCATGACACGTATGCCAGTGCCACGCTCAACTTGCTCCTGCTACGCACTTAATACTTTTATCGTGTCTTTCAACAAGGAAAAATTTTCGTTTGTTTGTACTGGCAAAAATTGTGAGAATCCACGGAAGTTCAACCGGAGGGTCACTAAGAGCATCTAAATTTATATACATGTAAACAAACATTTTCCTATGAGGTGTATTATTCCGCGGCCATAAATTTTGTAAGTCAAATCCTGCTGGTGAACAGCACGAAGGATTTGTGGGATTATATTTTTATTACCCGGTTCCACTTTCTCACCTATAAATTATCTATCCTCAGATGCTTAAGGATCTATTTCTGAATGGAAGCCATCAAAAACTGAAAGGAGTAGTGGTGCTTCAATCGCATTTGAACCAACATATGAATCTGAAGTAGTTTTGATTTAAAGTGCGACTTCATGATAGGCACTAGGCAAGCAACTTTCAAAGCATATCTCCTTGCATTGCAGAACCAAACGGTGAATGCTTGAGAAAAGGAAAACCAATAAGCTATGAGTTTTTAAGTGAATAAGTAGAACAATCGCACGGAATGATCGACGAAACGACGAAACTATAATCCGGTTTTTGTTCCCGATTGTAAAGAGGAGAAAAAGTCTTATTAGATCCAAGCGAATAAAACGCAACATGAGTCTAACTCAACTTTGCGGTCAGGCAAATAAAAATTCACTTGGACTTTAATCCGTCTAGCGACAGTAATTGACGTTTTTCGATACAAGACCTATACTCATCGATGTGATGCTCTCCGGCCTCACCGGCTCACCTTTCCACGAAGGCGAAAGAGAGAAAATATCACAAAGAAAGAAAGGAAGAAAGAAGGAAAAAAATGTCACTCCGATGGATTTATCAGCTTTAAAAGGACACTGCCAAGACTCGGGGAGGACGTTTTACAAGCCGCGCTGACCTAACGACTTTATTAACCTATAACTCGTTGTCAACAAAAGTGAGAAATCTGCCTTGGCAGTGTAACAAGAAGACCTCCTTGCGAGGTCTATGGACCTTCCGAGTTGGTGAGTCCTACATTGGCATTTATATAGGGAATGAGATTCTAGGTCTATAGCGACCAGATTTTGTCTCCTTTGTAAATCCCGCTGCTCGTAGTTCTTTCAATCCTGTATTCATTTCATATATCCCACCGAGGTGTGAAAATTGGTGTTGATCTCTGCGGGCCCGACTAAGGGAAGTTTGTCAATCAAAGCCCAAAATATCATATGTGCTCTTTCCTGGGTATTACCATTAGTGTAGAGGTAAAAAATCTTGTATAGAGCAGGCCTGGTATATTATAAGACCAGTGCTGCCAGATTTTAACTTTCTGACTTTTACTTGAATTCAAACGGGGAATTCGGAGAACCATCCGGCAACACTGTATAGGACCTCGGTTTATGGACGGTTCGTTTGTCTCCTCAATTTTAACCCCAAATCAAATAATGTAATTAATTCCGTTCGAATTGTTCATTTAAACGAAAGTACAAGTGTTTTACTGTGGCTATCTGGTAAAAGACTTTTCCTACAACTGATACAGGTGAGAAAATTTTGCTTGTTTCTGTCATAATGGGACAGTCGCAAGAATCTGAAATGTTGTTTTTTACATAGAAAATGATAGTACTTGATGAGCTGAGAACAATGGTGCCTCTGGTTTTTTTCCTAAGTGTCTTGGTTTTTGAGATACACACGTGTAAAGTTGCAAAAATTCGTGTTTGTAGTGACGTCACTACGCGGAATTTTCATTTAAAACAATGTATTTTGGGCCAAAATCTCATTTCCGGAACAATGGGACTTAATTAAACACCAAAGGCATCTGTGTTCTCAGCTCATCAAGTACTTCCATTTTCTTTATAAAAAACGCAACATTTCAGACCCTTGCATCTATGCCCCATTGCGTATCAGTTTCTTTTATCATGTAAATCCTCCCAACAGAAACAATCACGATTTCTGAGTCCAGAAAGCCATTTTAAAAGGAGTCGCTCACCTTCATTTCAAACTAATTTCAAATGGGCCTGTCTACTGGATACTTTTAATTTAAGGTTAAAAATTAACGCGGCAAAAATACTGAAACCATGTAAAACGTCCACAAGAGATTTTCGTCATGGCTGCCTCCATCTGGATGTCTTCAAAAATTACGTTCCAGAAAGCCCCGCTATGGACATAGCTCGTTGATTCAAACTCATACCAGGTCTCATTCAAATGTATACATTCTTTTACATATGTATAAGAAAGTACTAAAGTAGGTACACGAGTCTACATAGTATATATTGTGTATGCGGCGAGCAGGACGGCGAGTCGGTCGACGCACGATAGTCTGAGATCGTTAAAAAGTGGCCAAAAATAATTAATTAAATTTCTCATGAATTTATCACTTAAATAAACTTTCAAGACCACAATTTTAGGCATTGAAAACACTTTTAACAAATAATGATAACCTAGAAATGTCAAGTTAAAATTTAAATTAAGCACAAGAGGCCAAAAACTATGATATTTTGATGTTTTTTGTTTTCACTTATTTTTGGCCACTTTTTCTTGGATCGGAGACCATAGTGCGACGGGCGGCACGCAGCCGCGGCATGACGGTTTCCGATCGAGTTTGATTGATACGGTGACAGTAATCTTGCTGGGTGTCAAGTGAACGCCCCTTGCGAGGAAAGGTTGCAACATTACCTATTTTTTTTACGCTTTTATACGATTATTGCATATCAACCGATTATTGCATCCTCCCGTCGACTCAATTCGCGATCGCCCGTTTATGACTCAATTTGCATTTTCAACACCTTCACAGGTCGCCGGAGAAGTACCGTCTCAAAGGACGAAAAGCATATAGGTATACGGACGATTGGGACGGGAACGAGATAGGGTGTTTAGTTTATGCAGACATCCGACTCGGTGGTTACTTTTAATACTCGGTATAGATTGGAACGAGCGTACAATTTGTCCACTCTATCGTAAAAAGCAAGAACCCCGTAATGTTCGTACAAACTTTGTATATGCTCTGGAGATTGCGCAACTCCCAACTGGTTTTAAAGATAACTAATCACATATCTTACGTTTTTAGTTTTTCTCGTGCATCTTGTCTCCGTTGGCAAAGGGTTACTAATTCAGATAATTTTCGCTGAAAATTTAGTAAAGAATTTCATGCCCTTGGTTTTTTTTTCATACATAAATAGACGTAACGCGATTTTTGCATTATGAGTCTTTCGGCGTACTTCATTGTTTATAGTACACCAGGAAAGGTCAAGGGAAGACTATAGTAAGAGCAACACGCTATAAAGGGTAAGGAAAACTCCCTTCCTCTTTTTAACTTTTGAAAGATCGATTTTTTCGAAAAATCCTTTTATACAAAAAGCACCCTTATTTTTGCCAAAAAAAATTCAGATATTAATTTTTTTTTTTTTTTTTTTTTTTTTTTTGGGACGATAACAGGGGTATACGCTTTAGCGTGACCATGACCGAAATTCCGTGGACCATAATTATTGCCGTGGGAAATCATTATTTTTTCTCAAAATTGTATGGTAACCGTGGGCCGTTCATAGGATTTCCTACGATTTCACGTGTAAATTTATGGAATTTCATGAAAGGCCCACGGAATTTAGGTCATAGAACTTCGCGGAACACTTTCACCAGGGTAAAATTTACCCTTCCAATTTTTCTGGTGTATAATATAAAGAAAAAGAGGAGGAATATATCCTACGCAGATTGCAGAACCGAACGCTGAACCGCGTGATCGCGTCACCCGAAGATTCACATAACCCATGATTCAAAAGCGTATTCATAAAAGAGCTTCGCTTTTGCTTCTAAAAGGCACGACGTGTTGAATCTCTCGACTCTCACACGCTATCCCTTTCACTTGCCACGCCGACCGCGCCGATCCGGTAACATTAATTTAATCGTTTTCATAATCAACTGAAAAGAGTGAAATTCATCGACGATGGATACTACACTCAGAGTGCGAAATCGAAAATTCCAAAAATGTTTTACTCGCTCGCTGCCTTGAAATGACCGTGCGCGACACATCGCACTATGGTCTGAGACCAGAAAAAATGGGCAAAAACTCAGTGCATGATCTGAGACCAGAAAAAAATGGGCAAAAACTCAGTGCATGGTCTGAGACTAGAAAAAAATGGGCAAAAACTCAGTGCATGGTCAAATAATGGGGAAAAACTCAGTGCATGGTCAAAAAAATGGGCAAAACTCAGTGCATGGTCTGAGACCAGAAAAAAATGGGCAAAAACTCAGTGCATGGTCAAAAAAATGGGCAAAAACTCAGTGCATGGTCTGAGACCAGAAAAAAATGGGCAAAAACTCAGTGCAAAAAGAGTGATCAAAATTTATCGTTTTCTACCTTTTAAGCTTGAATTAAAATTTTTAATGCTTTTTCTAGGGGTACATCACTTGTTAAAAGTGTTGTTTGTGATCAATTTGGGGCTCTTGCAAACTTTTGCTGTATGGGAATAAAAAGTCAAATCTGATGTGTAGACCAGCGAAAATCACGAAACTCACACTAAAAGAGTCTAAAATTCAGTATTAAACTCACAAAACTGCTATAGTGCTATACCGGCAAGATTGTGATGGCGGTTCAACGCAGGTATCATGATTCCTGTCTAATTTGTCACTTCCGCTACGGAAACACGGAGATATGTCTCAAATTAGATGCCATGATACCTATGCGTCTCTCCGCCATTAAGCCCGATTCTGAGAGTGAATTTTCGTAATTTTTTGGTGTATACTCATCGTCATTTTTACGAGTTTTTATGGCAGAATAAACTTTTAAGTCTCCCGTTTGCAAGAGCCCCGTTGAACTTGAAAGTTTATATAAATGACAAATTGATGAAAATAATTTACTTTCTGATATTAAATTTGGCCACTTTTTGACTATCGTAGACCAGGGTGCGTCGGCGCGGCGGCCGGGACCGTGACAATGATGACCGCAACAAGAGAATTTATGCAAGAATAATTAACGAAGAGGAAATAGCAAGAATGACGTAGGGTAGGTTACAAAGTGGGGGGGGGGGTAATTCTGCCCTGACCAGGTTCACTACAACTTATGGGTCTTGGTCACCTCATCGGACGTAGCTCGCTCAAGCTCAGTCCGATCAGCGATCACTCTTTGAAGCTTTTCAACGCGGTCATCGGTCGGTTGTTGATGTCGGTGGTGGCGGATGGACTGGGATCGGGAGTGGACGGCGAGGAATACTAAATAGCTGATTAAGCAAAAATTGGCAAATTTCAAGTCGATGAGGGAAAGTTGTCCCATCCGCGATCATCGCATATATCCGCGGAATATTTATCATGAGAATCCCAAGTATTCACCACTGTCCACCGCCGCGCCGTGCCACCGTAAGCCCCGATGGAATAGATTCGTCGGGAGCCGGATTCCTCATCAACTCCTCGATCGTTGGTGTGTTTGTGTTTACGTAGTATTTTATCGTTCACCGTTCAAAATAGCCGCGCGCAGGGCTGCCGGATCTAGGTCGACTGATACAATCTCCTTAGCTCAAAAAAAAAAAAAAAAAAAAAAAAAAAAAAAAAAAAAAAAAAAAAAAAAAAATCTCAAGAAAGTAAAACCCCGTATTTTATTGTGATTGGTCGATGTACACGGAAAAAAAAGATCAGTGAAAATAACCATACGGATACCTGATTTTGGCACCTGCTAGATGTTATGGTAAACTTGACCAGAAGTATGGTACATTTACCGATACTTTAAGTAAATTCGACATGCAATCAGGTAACATCACCTAGTACCTAGTCAAAACATAGTATACTTCTGGTTAACATTACCATAACATTTAGCAGGTGCCAAAATCAGGTATCCGTATGGTTATTTTCACCGTAGTTTTTTTTCCGTGTATTTCTTTGCAAACTCGAACCTTGTGAATACTACAGTAAGAGTAATTTCTGCGGTGTATACTCGGAGAAAAACGTTTTCCTGAAAATGGCCAGAATGGGGCAGTTCACGGAAAAAAAAGATTAGTGAAAATAACCATACGGATACCTGATTTTGGCACCGGCTAGATGTTATGGTAAACTTGACCAGAAGTACGGTACATTTACCGATACTTTAAGTAAATTCGACATGCAATCAGGTAACATCACCTAGTACCTAGTCAAAACATAGTATACTTCTGGTTAACATTACCATAACATCTAGCAGGTGCCAAAATCAGGTATCCGTATGGTTATTTTCACCGTAGTTTTTTTTCCGTGTTGCAAGGGTCTGGAGTATTGTGTATTTTATAAAGAAAATGAAAGAACTTGATGAGCTGTGAACAAAAATGCCATAGTCTCTAATTAAGTTCCATTGTTCCGTGCTTGAGATTTTGGCCCAAAAAACATTATTTTAATTGGGAATTCCGCGTAGTGACGTCACTAAGCACACGATTTTTGACTACTTTACACGTGTATATTTCCAAAACCGGGACACTAAGAAACAAACCAAAGGCACCATTGTTCTCAGCTCATCATGTACTATCAATATCTTTGTAATAAACACAACGTTTCAGACCCTTTTAACTGCCCCACTATGATGAAAAGTTATCAAAAAGAACTTCGGGCATTTTTCATCAGGATATTCTGGTCAAAAATACTAGAACTTCAATTAAAAAGACCCGAATTCTCCTAAGGATTGCCAGCAGTTTTGTCTGCCCGCCCGAACGAATTCGAAGGTTAAGTTCAACAAAAGACAAGCGGTGGATAGGCAGATTTTCGGCATTCCGATCCGTCCCAATACGTTTCTCTTCTCTTCTTTCTCGTCGTCGACTCTTTTATATATATGTATCCTTCGATGTCTTCGACTCTTTTTCGCTCCCTGAAAGCCTAAAACCAACGACCAATCAGAACACATTATGAGCTTGTGTCGTTACTTTTGTAAAAAAAAACTTTCACGAAAGGGCTCTAACTTGAATCTGCGGGCCGATCTTTGAAATTGTTGACTTTTAGGTGGACTGGATAAGAATAGGAAACGGTGATTAGTGAAGACGAGTCACGTGGTTGCCAAGTCTAATCAAAAAACGGAAGTTTACCTAATTGGTTTTCAGACAGTCTGAAGAAATTGATAACCAATCAGATAAAGTCCGTTTTTTATTGTTTGATATGTATGGCAACCACGTGAATATCGTCTCCGCCAATCAGCGTTTCCTATTTTTGCCCAATCTATTCGCATATAAGTCACGGGAATTTTTAAGATCGGCCTGCGCTAGCGTTTACTGCGGTAGTAAAGGGTTAAAATGGCAACGTTGATTTCAAAGCCAACTATTTTCTCCTCCAAGAATCTCGGGTGTCACTCACGATCAAAATGTATCCGTCCAAGCTTTTATATAAATAGATACAAGATTATCCCTGACAAAAGCAATTGTAATTACGCGTCACAAAGTTAAACGTTGGAAAGTGATGAGTATGAAACGAAGCGGACAGAAAGAAAAAGAGTGGAGAGGAATAGAGAAATTGAAAGGAAAAGGCGGGATGGAGGAAGGAGCGAAACCAAGGAACGAGAAAAGTAACAAGCCCGCGAGAAATAAGAAATTATTTTGCAATTGTATTTAAATTGCAAGAGGTGCGAATACATACGGCGGAGACTACATCAGCCACTACAGGGGATACCGGCTTGATTTTATCGGGTTCACGTTGGCACTTTGAATATACGCGCAGTGTGTGATATTCTGAGCAGGATTATGTGTATTAGTGTGACAGATCGTCATTTGCAACCGCCCGCCGCGCCGTGGATATAAAAACCATGATAAAAATGTGATCATAAAAATGTGGGCTGTTGCAAGGATCTAATACTGTGTGTTTTTCAAAAAGAAAATTATAGTACTTGATGAGCTGAGAACAATGGTGCCTTTGGTTTTTTCCTAAGTGTCCCGATTGTAGAGATACACACGTGGTAAAATTGTAAAAAATCGTGTGCTTAGTGACGTCTTTATGCAAATTCCCTATTAAAACAATGTGTTTTGGGCCAAAATCTCATCTCTGGAACAATGTAACTTACTTAGAAACCAAAGGCATCTTTCTTCTCAGCTCATCAAGTACTTTCATTTTCTTTATTAAAAACATAACATTTCAGACCCTCGCAACTGCCCCATTGGTTTGCCCGACTAATTATTAGTAACATTTGCGCAATCACATTGGTTTGCCCGACTAATTATTAGTAACATTTGCGCAATCGCATTTATTGTTCACTGTATTTACCCAATAAATTAGGCACACAAATTAATAAATAGGTGCTTGTTACCAATAAATGTGTACTATATTATATCAGCACAAATCGGTGTTGTGTAACCGATTCCACTGAGAAAAATTTCCTGTTGCCGCAACTAGACGTCTATTTCATACTTGCCTGACCGGACATTTCGGTAGCTGTAATCGAGAATCTGGTAGCTGTCACTGGATTCCTGGTTAAAGTCACCGGGCATGCGGTTGCTTTATCAAAAATTCTGTTCAATACTTTCTCCTAAACGGAATTCCGGTTGAATTAACAGGAACATCTTTCTCGAAGTTTATACCCGATACTTTTGAAAATTCTGATGGTTCTGATAATACACATCAAGAAAAAATCTCCGAATCAATGAGAATTCTGGTAATTTCAAAAAGAATTTATTACTAGTCCTTATTCAACAATACGTTCCGTAATTCTGTCACGATTTTTTCCCCTTTAAGCCTTTTCGGATAGAATTGTTGTTTAGAAAAATCATAATTTCTTTCTGGGAACTATTTAATTGTTCAAAACACTTCGCCAGAACTATTTTTCTCGGCGTTACTTCGCTGAGAAAAATATCACTGTTAATTCAACCAAAATTATTAAACAGATTTCTCGTTAAAGTAACTGTATAACTCTTGTTGAAATAATCGGACGTCCGATGACCGTAACCAGAATTCCAGCTACAGTTACCGGAATTCCGGCGAGGAAATTATCTATCAGAACTCTTGTTAAGGCAATAGAAAATTGCTCTCAGTGTTATATTATTAATGTTTCTCTGTAAGCGCATCATTGTGCGAAGGAATCTCGGAGAAAAGTCTTCGCTGCACTCTGAGGAAGACTTACCGCCGTATATGCGTGGGCGAGCACGCATCTTCCTCGTTTTCGGAATGTCATAAAAAGCACTAAAAAGCAATAAACTGTTATAAAAGCCTTGCACAGCTTAGAACCTATTCGTCTCGAAGTTAGAGAGGACCGCGCCACAGCCGTGCAATGTGAACTGTGGATCGCACAATGGAGCGAGACCATTCGGCGCTCTGAACTGTCTGAACGTGCTATTCCGAAATCCGAATTTGCTCCGATCTGAAAATACGTCTTCGACGGTGGCCGAACTAACTCCCGCACTTTTTTTTCCACGTTCAAACATCCCGCTACCATAAATAGTATACCACTCATAGAAAGGGACGAAACTTTCAACAATTGCAGAGCTACTATATGCGAGACGACAGAACATGACAATTTTTTTTTTTTTTATTTGGTCAACGGAAAAGAGAAGGCGGGGGTCAATGTCAAAAACTTCAATATGCAATAACTTTTAATGGAACCAACGTATTAATTTGAACTTTAACCCATACATGATCAGAAGTATTTGAAATTTTTGGGCTCAAAAAAACCTAATCTGAGAACTAAAAACATGAAAAAAACCAGACATTTTTCGGCCAGCTAAAAGATACGTGCTAAAATCTACCGAAATTGGTCTTTAAGTGATATTGGTCCAAAGCAGTGGCGTAGCCGGGGGGGGGGAGTCCAGATGGTCTGGACCCCCCCCCCCATGACACCAAAATGTGTCCTAAAAAAAGGTCATTTTTTGCGTTTTTAGACAAATTTTACCAAATTAGTATCTTTGGACCCCCCCATGACAATTTTCGAACCCCGGACCCCCCTAGAAAAATTTCTGGCTACGCCATTGGTCCAAAATGACTGAAATTCGGTCAAAAAATAACACAATAAGTGGGTCGTTAACGATATGCGCATGTGGGTTTTAAGCGAAACGATGTACGTTGTACGTCTTTAAAAAATATTTTTACAATTGATGGGTATAAAAGATCCTTTTGGATAAAAATACACCGACCTAAAGCATTTTTTTCGATTTTTAAAACTGAAAAAAAAAATCGTACAATGCGTATGCGTAGGAAAACGAAAACCTTTAGATTTCAGAAAAAGCTGAGGACAAAGATGCTTGTAGATTTCTCCCTAATGTCTCGGTTTTGGAGAAACACTCGTGTAATGGCAAAAAAATTGAATGCGTTTTTGCACATTTGTTTACAAATTCGGGGTTCCAACGGTATTTTATGGATAAAAGACTTAATCATCGATGAACTTGTTAATTTTAATCATGATGCACCTCAAAGAATGTCTGTAATTCCCAAAAGAATCTATGAAAACGTAAATAGACGTCGAGCAACCAAAGCGGTGAAAGATTACACCGTTAGAAACTCTACAGCACGGTAATCTTTGTATTGAACCAAAACAGAACAATGGCCCTCAGAATGTAAACAAAAGTGCAAAAACGCATCCAACAGCGGCGCCCATGGTTTCACTTGTCTTAACAGGGACTCTAATCTCGACACTCCCCCCCCCCCCCTCGTCTACCACAAGGCCGATTCCCCTGCGATCCCTTCCCATCCCGCGCGTTCTATTCCCAATGTTCCGCGTCCCATCCCATTCCACCGTGTTCCTTCGTGGGTACACACTACATACTACTTTCAGTTGAACGCGCGAATCAGAGTCATCTTTTGTGTCGCGCGCCAACCTCCTCCTTCGCCCTTGGCCCTCGCCCGCCCGCGCGCGCGCCTTCTCGTGCACGCCACGCGTGCGGACGCTAAAACTTTCTTTTTTATATCATTAGTAATCTTTGTAATCATTATTGTTCGCGCCTCGCGGTTTTGGTCTCCTCTTCTTCTCGCACCCGGCCATAATAAAACGGCACGTTGCTGTTGTTGTTGTTTTTTTTTTCGTCCTCCCGCGCATATCAGCCGCATCCGAACATCATATGTGCATGTTCCATGTGTGAGGGCGTGTATGTCTTGTGTCTCAGTGTGAGTGTGTGTGTGTGTGTGTGTGCCATTTTTCTTTGTCCTTTCGCTATCGTCCAGGGTCGTCACTGCTGCAGTCACTTTTGCGGGCGAGCGGGCGGTCGGTCGTTGTTCTACGAAAGTTCAAGGGCATCGGAGAACGGAACTGTTGCGCTTTCAGAGTTCGAGAAGGCGTGTTCGTATATAGGAATCGTCTGCATTCGGACTAGAGATCATCTCTTAAGTTCTCTCATTGTAAAGTTGCTTGATGCTTGGGACACATCTTATGCAGTATCGTCGGGTAAAATCATCGAGTAACACTACAATGTTTTCACTGTTCTCTTTCCCATAATCCCATGCTTGATTTGGAAAGGTGGGGGGGGGGGGGGCAAACTTGTTGAAGCTCGCAGTATGGATGGTCAAGAGGGCAGTCGCAATTTTGACCGGTAGGCTGTATAGTTTGTGTCTTATTTTTCAAAATTGAGAAATAAGAGCAGGCAGTATGCCAAGAATGTTCATTGGCACTTAGAGAAACACTCGTTTTCTGGTTTTATAAAAGGTTGATTTTCAAAGGATTTTCTCCAAGTGGTTAAGGACACTCCTGCACTTCACTGTAACTATAAAGTGCTGTGGCGTAGCCAGGGAGGAGGGGGGCACTTTGACACATAAATTTAACCTTAAATAGGTAATTTTTTGCGATTTAAGAGGAATTTTCCCGAATTTTTGCTTATAGGCACCTATAGGCACCTGTCGCTCCTTGACAATTTTTGGAGCCCGGACTTCACACCCTCCTCCCGTGGAAAAATTTCTAGCTACGCCATTGCATAAGTGAACCAGATTAATTGACGGTTTAGTGCGAAGTCAAAGATTAGCGAACAATCATAAAAATGCGCTCATCAGTCTGAATCAGCTGTGACAAAACTCGCGTATAGGGTTCCAAACTATCTCTCTCTTTCTCTCTCCGTGACCCTCATGTGCATCGCACAGCCATTAATATTTCTATCGTCAAAATTTGTATGCAGGGCCTTGTTTTATTACATTTTAGTGTCTAAATGGCGTTTAAATGACTCAAGAAACTCATTCAGCCATAACATTTCATACAAACTGTCTCTGTGTACGATTTTAGCGATGATGAGAGTGAGATAGCAATACAAGGGGGTTACGTGAGAGTGAGAGGGGTTGTTTCGAACGATCTTTATTGCAATGGATGAAGTCATCACTAAAACCTATAGTGAAAATCTCAGGGAGAATATCACGTTTCTTATTCCCCCCCCCCCCCGATATCCAATGTATACCCCTACTTTCAATTTTTATTTAATTTATATTTTAATATTTCTAACAGCTTTATTTATTTATTTGTTTGTTTCTCAAGGTACTGTCCTGGCTGCAACACAAAGGAGAGACTTCACTGAAGAGGCATTCGTCACTAGCCAACAACCTGCCTGGCATCAAGCAGCAAGAACAAGATTTTGAAAAATTTTATTTCATCTCAATGGTGAGTAACATAAGCCATTGTTTTCAGAATATAAAGAACTCCCTGTAGAATAATCATGAAACCTATGGTTTGTAATCAAAGGAATCCTTGTTTTCAGCTCACATAATACTTACATTTGCTTACAAAAAAAAAATTAAAAGTCAGTCCTTGCAACTGCTCTATTTGTCTTCCGACAACTTACTTGGGTATCAAAGGAGTCACCGGACGCTCGACGGGTCTCGCAGCCAGCCATGGCGCGGCGTTATAATGTCATTAGTAATTTCAAATCAGGGGTGGATCTGGGAGGAGGAGGGTTCTGCTTTCTGGGTATTTGAAGCACATCGAAGAAGGCGAGAAAATAGCCATCTCTATTGATAAATTTTCTAACACAGAGGGCGATCAAATAAAAATCAACCTGCAAAAACAAAAAGTATAATTTTTGAGAATTTTTCATCGTGCAGGAGGTGGCAAAAGCAAAATATCGTGCCCCCTTACTAAAAACCTAGATCCGCCCCTGTTTCAAACGAATCTATTAGTCTGGTGGCCTCATGCCTACGACCCCACGTGTGTTCATTTATTGTTTGATTCCACATCCGAGTAAATACACGCATGCTTTGTGTTGTGATAGTGGCAGGCCCAAGCATTGTGGCCATTCATCCATACCGATGAGTTATCGATCTAAATGAAAAGTGGAAGAACCAATTAACTCGGTGATCTACATCAGTTTGATGCTGATGGATCGGGCACAAGCGGTCATTTACCACAGGCAGCCAGTTGGTCGGCGGGGATTGAAGAAGGAGAGGGGCGGGGGGGGGGTCTGAAGACGGGGACAGATCTAGCTTGAAAGGGAACTCGAATGTGCAGGCTGTACGATGCGCGCGGAGTGCATTCGGGATCGTTGACGCACTATAGTCTGAAATCCAAAAAAAAGTGGCCAAAATAATAGTAATAAAAAATCAGCATTTAAGATTAATTTAAAATCTTACCAGAGACATGTCCAGGTTTAAATTACTTGTTGAAAGTTGTTTGCTTTAATTGAAATGGCTCTTGGAAGTTTTATAAATGATACATTGATGAGAAATTTGATTTTTGATTTTTGGCCAATTTTTGTTGATTTCGGACCATGGTGCGCCGAATGACGCGACATCCGCGGTCACTCTGCACCGAACGTTCGTCCGTCCCGTCTGTCGCGTTGGTCGCGCCTCGCCGCGCCGCGAACGAAACCATAACAGCCAACTTAATTAGCGAGTAATTGCACTAATAAAACGTTTGTAACGTTCATTACTGCAACATCGCAAATCGACAATAAAAATCGACTCGGCAATTGGCAAGCTGCCGACGTGTTGTCGGATTGATTTCAGCGTTGTTGTGCAATACTTGTCCACGCAGACCTGTGGTGCAGAAAAGGGGACCCCCCCCCCCCCTCCTTCTTTGACACCAAATTTTGCCCTAACGAAAGGTAACGAAATTTTTACCTTCGCCTCCCCCTACCTCAAAAAATCCTGGCTCCTCCACTGAGGTAGACAAAGTATTCTTCTTAAATATGGACTGAAAAGAAAATGATCGTAGGATTATTGTAACAGTCATCTAGAATGAATTTTTTGCAAACTTTTGCTACAGCGTAATGGAGGGCCGCTCGATTCCTTCGTAAAATCACTAGAAAAGAACAATGCGAGCATCAGAAAGTTCCGAAATTGACCCACAAACTCAATGAATACGTGTGGCAAAATGACAAGATGGCGGTCAAATGAGCGGTGACAGTGGGGGAGTCCGATCCAATAGGGCAGTTGCAAGGGTCTGAAATGTTGCGTTTTCCATAAAGAAAATGAAAGTACTTGATGAGCTGAGCACAAAGATGCCTTTGGTTTCTAATTGCGTCCCATTGCTCCGGAGATGCAATTTTGGCCCAAAATACATTGTTTCAAATGGGAATTCCGTGTAGTGACGTCACTACGCCCACCATTTTTTCAAATTTTACACGTGTGTATCTCCAAAACCAAGACACTTGGGAAAAAACCAAAGGCACCATCGTTCTCAGCTCATCAAATATTACTATTATTATTATCAATTATTTTATTTATAAAAAACACACAATTTCAGATCCTTGCAACTGCCCCATTGCGTAGCTTTCTATGCTGAGAAAAGCGGACGTTGCATGAAAGTTCAGAGAAAGTTTCATTTAGATGGGACTCCATCGACCGTCGTCATCTTGTAATTTTGTCAAACGCATTAATCGGGTTTGTGAATGAATTTTGGAAATTTATGATGCTCTCAACGTTATTTTTATGATTTTATACGTAGGAATCGACCGACTCTCCATGAGATTTCCTTGTTTTCTAAAGTTTGTAAGTTTTTTTTAATGTAAAGTCGTTCAATCAATTTGTCTATAACCGTTAAGATACGAATCGGACCATACAGGACGCCACTTTGGATACTTGATTGTTTGGTTAGAAAAGGTCTTTGATTTCGGCTTTTTTTTTTTGATACAAAACAATGGAAAATAATTGATACTCAGACGGTTCAACCAAACCAGAGCTGCCGATTTGCGTAAATTTGATGACATTTTGAAATTCACCGAAGATTCCACCGGTTAAGAAAATATTACAGAGTTTAGCTCAGTGTATGACTGTAATGCAGGAAAATACTAGCGTCTTTTATCTTTTCTCAACCGGTATATTTTAATTAATTAATATGACATTTCCACCGATTGAGAAAAGATTACAGATCAGATCAGAGTATTTTCGTGCATTACGATCATGCACTGAATTGAACTGTGTAATATTTTCTCAACCGGTGAAATCATCGGTGAATTTTAAAATGTCATTAAATCTGCGCAAATCGGCAGCTCTGAACCAAACCCGCGTATAACAATCGATACTTTTGCACAGATTCAAACAGGTGGGAAATGGACAATCAACAATCGATGTATTGGTGCCGGCAACAACGTACTTGGAATCGTTTTCTCTGCCACCTCCTCATCTAGACGGATTTCTCATTTTCATTCTATCCGTTCTTACCTTTTTATCCAACTTCGAATGTTGTTAATTACTTTTTTATTAATGACATCAGCTCCCCCGCCCCGCCCGCCGCTCCTTATACTCCATTTCTCGCCTTCCACACGATCAATTCATCTTGACTCCGCCCTAGTTTTGGTTCCGGGTTCGGAATGGAAAGAGAGGGTGTAAAAGCAATTGTTAACCGGTTGCTTCCCTAATTAAGACACGTTTTCATGAATGAAATGATGGCTATAAAGGTCGCGGCTTGTGACTGTGTCTGGTCAAGCGGTTGTCGGTGGTCGGTCGATGGTTATTTGGTATTCGTGACGATTTTGAGCCCTGCCCGAATCACGACGCATCACAGAGGATAGAAACATGGAAATTCCTGGACATCAGTTGCGAGGCGTGAAATTTGGCAACCATGTATTTTCTAAATTTAAATTCACCAAAAAGGTCGAACGCTTCAGTCATCGGCATTGACCAGGCATTTCGACCTTTCTAATGAGTTTAGGTGGGATAAAAGAACGTTGCCAAAATGCACACCTCGCCACTGCGGGACATAATTTTACGAATGAAAATTAACGTAAATGAAGCAAAATAAATTTAAAATGTGTAAAATAATTCATTTTAGAGCTTAGAAGAGTTAAATAACATGATTTTTGCGAAGAAATATCAACCTAATAATGTTTTTAAAGCGACAGATTTTCATGTCCCGAAAAATCTCTGTTTCGATCCAATGTGCTCGCATACTCTGTCGGAAACGGAACGGCAATGAACTGTTTCGGATAATTCTCCACTCTTTGTATTGGACTGAAGCTGTTTCCGAGCGATCGTACTATTTTTTTTCTAGTTCGTCCCTGCCTTGTGACGCACAAAATTATAGTGCTGTGGACCGTGCTTTAGAGCTATAACATCTTTTTGAAGTCTTTTAATCCTTTCGCTCCCCAGTCCCGCAAAGAGGATGCTCTGATAACATGGATGCTTATAAAATTTCAAAAAAATTATCGTGCACCGGAAATTATATTAGAGCAAGTCATTTGATTCACTAATAAAGATCTAAGATTTGTGAAATTATCCTTTCATAAGTTAGCACTGAAAAGGTTAAGGTAATGCCATGCCTTGAATATATCCCCTCCCAGTTAAGAACTCTAAATTTTAGATGTTTTCAAGGAACGAACCAAACGGTCCGACCTTGAGTGCCTTCAATTCGCAGTGTAGGCAAAATGAACACGGCTGAGTAGGAACATTTATCTACCCACTCAATCCGACTGTGTGCGTGAAATCTGGGGGCCGCTCATTTACCTCATCGATAAATCGATCGTAAAGGATGTTTATGAATGATGTTTTTGGTCCAAAATTGTAAAACTTGACTGTTTCTTCGTTTAAGTGCCCAATTTTTAAAGCCACTCAATTAATAGCCTTTGAATAACGGAAACTTTAACGATGGTTACCATAGCAACAGCCAAGTTTTACAAGATTGGACCAATCCACTCGTAGACAATCATAACGATCGGATTATCGATGAAGTAAATGATCAGCCCCCTAGTCCTGAAGAGGCAAACTTCCCAAAGGTTTGGTCGAATTTATTTGATACTTTGATTACGTTAATCAGTTGTCTATTGTCTAGTGGAGTTTACCGTACCATTAACAAATTTTTGCTTCAGGCAAGAACTAGCTCCAAGTAAATAAATTGCATCAATTCTTTTTTCCGTATTTTTTTCTCACTAAACCATTTCCAACAAATCCCGTATTTCGAATCACTGTATGATGCTTAACGTGTCGCGTACTTGCGTCGCTGCGCGATCGTTGAAACCCAATACCTCCTCAACCCAACCCGCTTTGACTGAAGACTGACACTATCCAAATCGTGTCGTTTCTTTTTTAAATGTGCACCATTCTTTACCTCGCAATGAAGCCTTATAAAAGTGTGCCTCCGACCTAAATACCGTGTTCGACTTTAATTATGACTCATAGAGTCTAGAGTCACTATTCTATAATTTGTTAGATACTGAAATAATTTTACAAATCTCGCCCCTAAGATGAAGAAGTTTTTCGTGATTCTATTTATTTCGTCGATCAATCCAACAATTTGTTCAAATTAAAAAATATAAATGGGGCTCTCGCTAATTTTTGCTGTAAGCGATTGAATAGTTATATCTACCTTGAGTAAAATCCAGCACAAATGAAGATGAGCTCTTTAAAAAGTAACAAAATTCACTTACAAACTAACTTTGAAGTTTGAGGCGTAATGGCGTAGTTACGTATATATGTACCATGGGAGATTCGTAACTAATTTAAGGCTTTCCTCTGTGAGTTTCAATAGAGAGAGTGACAACTTGGATAGAAATCCCCCATGGCATCTGCGTAACTTCACTATCTAAGAGCAAAGATGGTAGAGCTATGTAGGTAAAAAAAACTCAATTTAAATTCAAAGCTTAATAAATTTTGTAATGAACGTGTTCTTCTGAGGCTCAGAGATGCCCGCGTTCAAATGCTCTGAAGGCAAAAAAAAATCAATCTTTAAAAAGTTTGCTACTTATTATATCTCTCATGACTCATCGTGGTTCCTAAAACAAGGGAGCGTTTATAACAGTAAACATAATGGCGAGTCAAATATGTCGGATTCACCTTACAATTTCGGGATGACTATAAAGTATTGTAAATTTATCCTTTGAGATTGGACTTTGAGACATTGTTAAAGTTAAGATGCTAACTTATGATTTTCTGCTCACACTCAAATAAATCTCCGCGATATCTTACATTTTTGGAATATTACATGTAAGATATCTCTGTCGGGATGCAGTACAGTGTCGTTCTTTTGACACGCAACTATTCCGGCTGGAGGGAGTTGGAATTGCCTATCCGAGCAATCGAAGGCGTATTATTGGCATTTGAAGGGTTTAAATCTTAATCTGGGAAACTCTTGGAAAAGGATCTAAGACTTTCCGTGTCCAAGGAATGTTAATGGTTGACTCTCTGCGCGGTGTTGTAATATTAATTATTTCCTAGATGAGTACACGTGCTCACGAATGTTATCGAGCAGTAGGCGTTTAGAAATAACGAGGCTGTTAATTTTGTTTTGTAGATGCGGTGAAATAAAAGGCGTCACCCGTCTTTCCACCCTCGCAACGTCTAACCCGAAATTCGAACCACGGCGCCGGCGCTCGAAATTTGAGCCCTCGATCCCTGACGATCGTAATGCAGAATAACTTTGACAAAAATACCTTCAATATGGCATATTCAAAGGTTTCTTAAAGACAGTAATGTTGGTGGAGCCGCCATTTTATAAGTGAGGAAAAGTTATTTGCTTCTGAGCCCAGAAGTTCATTGACCTCTGAAGCCCGTGTTGAGACATCGTTCTCTTAAATGTTAATAAAAAATCGGCGGTATGGGTAAGAAAAGGAAGAATAATCGATGATTCCAAAAGCTAGAAAAAGACTGTACAAACTGTAGCAGAGTAATTTAAGGGGTGGATTTTCTCGAGCCTCAAATTAATTGAAAAAAAGGGGCAGTTTCAGGCGATTTCATTCGGCAACCCCCCCCCCCCCCCGGGGGGGTCCCGTCCTTCTTTCCCTTCTCCTTCTTTAGATACTTATCATGACGGACTTATACGCTCGCTGTTTGATTTTGATACATCCTTCAGAGAGCCATTTCAGGTAAAATGTAACATCCGTTACATTTTAAAACTGTAGTTTTTATTTTTAATTTTAAATCTTTTACCATGACCAAGATTGCGAGTCACACGGAAAAAAAAGACTGGTAGACTTTACCATCTGCATAGCTGATTTTGGCATCAGCAAGTATGGTGAATTTAGCCATACTAAGGTATATGCAGCGTACTTTGTTGTAAATTAAGGTAGCATGTTGGTACATTTTACCCTTAATCTATAGTAAAATTTACCATACTTGATAGCAGACTCTGAAATCAGCTATGCAGATGGTAAATTCAACAAGGATTTTTTTTTACCGTGCACTACTCGCTTGTCTAATTCGTTGTGGTGCTTTAGTGAATTTTAAGTCTTTAAGTCAAAATTACAGTTTTAAAATTCAGATGCTGTATAACAGATGATACGTTTTACCCGAAATAACCCTCAGAAGATACGATTGCTAATACAAGTATTCAGCGAGAATATTTCTGCGAGTGCGAATTTTGCCGGTTGAATTTTGCGTAACTAGTTATCCATTGAGCGGCGGTCGAGTTGCAGAAGCAGTCGCGACTCGCCAGGCGTATTTCGCGGCATTCATTCAGAAGTTTGCGTCCTTTCATTCACAAATCGAGATTGTATTTTTTCCCCCTCCTACTCCGAGTTGCTCGTTCGGAATCGGTCGCGCATTGTTTTGCTTTTGCACACACGCGACGCACTTTGGTCGAAGATCGTCAAAAAGTGGCGAAAACCAGAAAATAAATTTCACATCAATTCATCGTTTATAAACAGTGGGGAAGCGTGAAATTTGGCAACAGTGTATTGTCTTCATTTAAATACACCAAAAAAATCGAACGCTTCAGTCATCGGCGATGACCAGGCTTTTCGACCTTTTTAATGTGTTTAAATGGGGGGAAAAGGAATGTTGCCAAATGGCACGCCACGCCAGTGTTTGTAAACTCTCAAGACCACTTCTAATCACACAACACACTACTAGCTATTAATTCAAACCGAGGAATGTCACTGGAAAGTTTTAAATTAATCTTAGATGATCGAAATCAATGATTTATAATGGCTTTTTTTCACTGATTTTTTGCCTCTTTTTTTCGATCTGAGATCACAGTGCGTCGCAGTGTAGCATAGCTTCACTGTAGCCGCGGAGCCATACCTCGTCTCACTCGAGAATTCAATATCAATCGAGCTTTTTTTCACAGTGCTCCTTTGACGGCTCGTGCGATTTGGCAACCATGCAATTTTTCCATTTAAACTTAGGTAAAAGAATCGATTCTTGAGGAGGCTGACAGCCTCCGAGAGGATCGATTGTTTTACATTAGTTAAATGAGAGGAGGGATCTGTTTCTAAATTTCACGAGCCGCTAATGCAGTGCTCATCGACTGAAACTGAAAATCTCGCCTGTACGTTAGCGATAAGGCAGATATTACGTTAAATTTAACAATTTTGATATGTCTTACCAACAAGATTTTTTTCCGCACTCTAATTGCAATTTCAAATCATGCACATTTCATGCTCAACAACAAAAACAAATCTTCAATTTAATAAGATTTACTTTGGTCAAACGTTAACGTGTCCTTTCATTCTATCTTTGAAGCATTGACGGATCCAGCAATTTGGCAACCGTGCATTCTTCCATTTGAATGTATGAGAAACAATCGATTCTTGAAGGGATCCTGGCCCCTTTACTAATCGATCGTTTTTCGTACATTCAAATGGGAAGAATCCACAGTTGCCAAATTGCATGGACCCGCCTTTGCTTTGAAGAAATGTTCAATTTGCTATTGAGTGAACATCAGTTTTAAATAAGAAAGAAATAGAAAGGGCTCTCTTACGCGAGCGTATGGGTTTTTAATTCGTTTGTTTGGGTTTTATTTCCTTACTCATACTGTAAATCGTGTCTGAGCGCCCGTAAAACGCCATCAAATTATCCGCTTGTTTCGTGAATGAGATAGGGCGCATTAAAAAATATACATTTATTCAAGAGAGGTATACTAGTAATTTTGTTTTTTTTGTTTATGCGCCTCGCGGAAGTGATATGTTGTTTACAGTTTACACCCTCTCCTCGATTCAGTGTTGCCAGATCGAGGGTAGAAAGCCGTATCGTCCCCATTTAAATCAATGTAAAGCGTACGGCTTTTTCACCCCAATCTGGCAACACTGCCTCGATTCTCCTTGTAAAGTCGTTTACAACGAAACTAATTAGTGGCGATCCATAGATCATGAAATTGAAACGAGCCGCGCCGCGCCGAAGTGAGCATCTATATTTTAGAGGCCTTTTTGATGCGTCGTTATTTACGAGCGAATCCCCCGTTGCCAGATTACCGCCTTACGGCCGGTTTTTTAGGCTTCGAAACATATCTTGAGGAAAGCAGGGCTGCCGTTTTGCGTATAATCAATGCTATTTTTCAATTCGCCGATGATTCCACCGGTTGAAAAAAGATTACACGGTTCAGTTCAGTGCGTGACTGTAATAAACTAAAATACTCGCATCTGTAATCTTTTCTCAACCGGTAGAGTTGTCGATGACTTTAAGAAACTTGCGGTTATTTTAATTAATCAACGGAGTTCCCACCGATTAAGGAAAGATTACAGATCAGAGAATTTTCTGGCGTTACAGTCATACACTAAACTGAACTGTGTATTCTTTTCTCAACCGGTGGAATCGTCGGTGAATAGAAAAATCGCATTGATTATACGCAAAACGGCATCCCTAGAGGAAAGATAGACAATTTACAGCCACCATGCTTGAGGATTCACATTTTTGGAAGAAATATCGAGGAGCTGTGGTACTGTTTGAGTGTTTGAAAGGAATTCACAGCAGGAGCTCTGTTTTGAAATTGTGGAGAACGAATTGATCTTCTGCCAGATTATTAGACTCTTTGATTGGTATCTCAGTATTATTTTTATTTTTACTTCTATTATTTTTGTTGCTGTCATGAATTTGAAATGTGCAGAAATCAATTCTTACTTTGTATAAATGTGAAAAAAGGACTTCCTTTATAAGGCCAAGAATATTTTCCAACAAGTAGCTCTGCTAAAATATATTTGCCAAGCGTTTTTCAAAGTGCAGAGCAAAAAAGTCGAACTTTCAAAGTGCTTGCCACCAGTATACTTCGAAGTAAAATATCCATATGATCCAAACAACTCGGAAAAAAGTCGTGAAACAATCCAGAAGAGCATCAAATTAGAAGCGAGAGTGGGAAACAGTATTGTGAAATAAATGGGAACTAATAAATTATACGAAGAAGGAAAGAACAAATTTAAAAGTCCTACAAAAACAAGGATGGAGACATTGCCCACTGATAAATAAAATAGATGTAAAATTGGTTCTTATAAGGAACGAGGATCATGTCTTAAACGTAAAATAAACTTCTTCCGAATCCATTCTATGCGTATCGTGTCGGTTGCGTTGTCTCGTCGCGGTCGGAGGAGAAAGTGCAGCTCAGTTAGCCTTCATTTTCACAGAATGCAAAAAGCAATGTCGATGTGTCCGATGTGTTATCTCTAAAACGCATGCGAGTAAAAGAGTAGCTAACCAAGTTCACAAAACTATCCTGGAAGTTGCGGGTTGCCAGCCCGTTTATTTCTTTTAATGTTTGAAGTATTTTCGGTCAAAATATGAAAGTCGTGCAGCGATCGCGCAAATGTTAAGCGTTTTCCAGTTTGTTTTTCGTCGGATTCCTTCAAATTTGTTGTTTCGGAAATATTTCGGAAAATCTTATCTTAATTTTTTTTTTACCTTGGAATGTAAAGTTCGCCCGGTTTCAACCAAAAATTAAAAATTAAAAATTTGAAAGGTGGCTCTTGCGGAATCCGTTCAGCCACTTTTAAGAGATTATTATAAATTTTCTAATACCGTGTAAAAATTTTTCTTTAACTAATCTACCACGAAATTCTAGATCTACCGGAGCAAGCCGCGGCTGTACCGAAAAACTACTTCAGTAGAGCATAAGAAAGAATAAAGACTTTTACGCTACCAAAGTAGTGCTTCGGTACAGCCGAACCTCGCTCCGGTAGAGCTAGAACTTTTACTTTGCGAAGCTGTTTTGGGAGGTTGCCGCGGTTGTACCGAAACTTTGTTTTTTCCGTGATGCACAAGCAGGAAGAGAAACTGAAGACTTGCACAATGCACACAACTGCGGCAGGAAGGGATTGTGGGGGGGGGCGAAAAATCGTTTGCCTCCTCGCTCCTGTCTCACTTCCAGACGTATATCTAGCCGTTTGCAGCGTTGCCAAGATGCATTTGTAACAGACGGACGTAAACATTGAGTTAATTCATAATATGTACTTTAATTTAATTTTCAATTAACTCAGCAATCTCTATCCAACTACGTAAGAAACCTTTAAATAGTTGATTCCGCTCTACCCCGAAATAGAAATGTTGGTTCCTTCAGGCTTTTACTTCAATTTTCGGGCCCCGTGCTGAGGTGAAGTGCGGAACTTTTACTTTTAGAATCGTCACTCATGTGGAGGAGGGTCTGGGCCTTCCTCGGAATATTTTTAACTTTACTGATAAACTACGCAATTTTAAGGTATAAATTTGGTCACAAATTAAACTGCCTCAGATACAAAGTAGCAAGATACCGATAGTTCAAAAAGTTCGGTTGTTTTTTGTTTTTGTTTTATTAAAGGATTTGATTGACGTAAAAAAATGTTTTAAGTTAAAACAATTTTTTTAGGTCAGTTTGAAAAATACGCCGTTGCTTTATAAAAATCCGCACCTCGGGCTCCGGTACCAGATTACCACCCCCCTCCCACAAGTGTTTTCCCTCTTCCTTCCTGCCGGAAGCCGCCCAACGGGTCTGTTGCAAACTTTTGCCACAACGATTAAGAGAGTATAATCTAATGTAAAATCACCTGAAAAGTCCATTAGTGGCATCAGAAAGTCATAAAATGCAATAATAAACTCACAAGAGGCGTTTAATGAAATCCAAGATGGCAGATAAATATCGAGCAATTTGTATGCATGCACCACGAACATCCCAAGGATAGCCAACCTCACCATATCGATCACAACCAATCACAACGTAAACAAACACATAACCTCTACCTCCAGTGAGGTTGTCAAAGTTGGCCACCCTTGTATGTTCGTGCTGCATGCATTCAAATTGCTCAATATTTCTCCGCCATCTTGGATTTCATTAAACGCTTCATGTGAGTTTATTATTGCATTTTATGACTTTCTGATGCCACCAATGAAATTGTCAGGCTATTTTACATGAGCTTTAACTCTTTTTAATCGTTGTAGCAAAAGTTTGCAACAGACCCATTTCGCTTGGTTGGATGCTTCGAAAAGTTGCGGGCGGCACGGCAACATCGCGTAGATCCAAAATCCGAGTCACAGTCCAAAGCTGCGAGTCAATGATGCCCGATACGATACGATCCGATCAAACTCGACCGACAAGCTTGACCAGTGACCAACGACTCGGACCGTTGGGGAGGGGGAGGGGTGGAGCAGCGGGGTCGGTCATCGAATTGCAGTCGCATCGCTGAAGATGTGAGTCGGAGAAGGAGGGGGGGTACCCTGTAATGTCCCTCCTCTTCCTTCCATTCACTACCCTCTCCCCCGCCACAAATATCCACATCCTCTCTCCCTTGTATATCCTGAGATGCACGGCTGAGGAGCCCTATAGTAGACGGGATGACCAAACGTTCGAGTTTGCAGTGTTGCATTATGAGTGAGGTAAATCGCAATATCCCTTATTTAGATCAATATAAAATCTAATGAGTTTTCCTTCAAATTTGGCAACCTTGCAAGCTCCCGCCTGCCTGGATCGCGCGTCCTTTCTCCGTTTTTTGCTTGGTCATTTGTGCTCCTTGAATAAGAGTAAAACTTTTAACCCCCCCCCCATCCCCGCCACGCAACAAGTCCCCCCGGCCCCTCCCCCTTACGCTTCCGGTGCAATGCAAACCACAGTGTTGCCGCTTTTACTCCTACCGACTAAAGAGTTCCGTTTATACGCTCAACCATATTTATGATCGAACGCCAAGTTTATGATCGCAATCGCAAATCCAAAATTCATTAGCAGACGAGTGGCGGCTCGTGCAATTTGGCAACCATGCAATTTGACCATTTAAACTTGAGTAAAATAATCGATTCTTGAGCAGGCTGACAGCCTCTTGGAGAATTGATTGGTTTACATTCGGATAAATGGAGGGGGCACTGCTGCCAAATTGCACGAGCCGCCACTGTTAGCAGTAGCAAGGACCGGCTATAGCCATTTAACGCCCTTGTTAGAGCAAGAACTTGCCGCCCACTACGTGGGTAGTAGGGGAAGTGGAAGATCTCAGGGGACATCTCCTATTGGAAGGGTAAATCAATTTTTCGAGGATATAACGAAGATATTGATTGTCAATACTTATAACTTCATCGGAAACTTAACAGCAAAATATGAAATTGAAAATTAAATTACGAGGAGGTTTTTCCGCCGTAATAACGTTCATAAAGAGTTTTTTGCGCTTCGTATGGTTTGGTGTATTTGTGCGGCTAAATGTTCGGGTTTTTTCATGAAGTCGGCGTATTTCCTCCAAACAACAAATTTTACATGCATTTCAAACCAAATACATTAAACTATAGCAACAAAAATGGAAAAAACAACTGCTACACCACACATGGGCGCCCGCAGAAAAATTTCCAAGGGGGGCAAAATTGTTGAACCTCAAAGGAAGGTGTAGGAGACACCCCCCCCCCCCCCCCGGCGAAAGGGACTTTTTTCCATCCAAATGTTGTACAATTACTAGGCCATGGTAGGTGTATCAAATAATATATAGTTATAATTTTGACGTGTTTGATATAATCGATAAAGGGACAGCTGACGAAAATGATATCAAGGAAAATGTTCAATTCTACTATTCATGCAAAAAATGAGTTAAAATTACAAAATAAACAAATAATGAAGTTTGTTAATTATTACTGGTTTGATTAAAATTGCATTTCCTTTTTTCCTTTCCTTTTTTACCGTGAAATTTAGACTTTTTTTAATTTCGGGGGGGGGGGGGGGGTGCCCCCTCTTGCCCCCCGCTGCGGGCGCCCATGACACCACACATTTGGCCCAATCTTTGCGAAGAATGGAAAGCACGGCAAAAAATTACCAGGAATTTTACTTTCAAATTCATATTCCTCTGTTAATTTTTCGATAAAGCTAGTGACCCATCAATCTCTGCGTTATAGCTTCAAAAAAATATAATTTGAATTTACCGAAGGTAAGGAGGTACAATTTTCTCGAAATTTAACTTTAAATGAAGCAAAGCCGAAAATCTCATGTTAAATACCCATGTGATTTCACAGGGTCCGGGCTTTTGCCAGCCAATTAGATGCCGTCAAATCGATAGCCACTTTCGATAATAATTCGACTTTGCCACATTTTCCTAATTTCTTGTTGGGTCTCAAGTTTACTCTTTGTTTAAAACCAATTTCAAGTGCACTTGATCACAGATCCTCGGATCTGTCACATCTTTCTCTTTAATGTGAAAGAAAAGAAATGGGGAAACATATACATTGTAAAATATCCATAAGAGATTTCCATCGTGGGTGCCTCCTTAAAGTCTCAAAATCACTTCCCATAAATCCTCTCCATTCTAATAACTCGTTGGTTGCATCTGTACCTTAAATGTCCTGAAGTCCTAAAGTTTAATTCAAAAACTTATTGTTTTACGCAACACCCCCCCCCCTTTGGACACACAAGCACGGGAAAAAAATTACGGAGAAAATAACCATACGGATGCCTGATTTTGGCACCTGCTAGATGTTATAGTAATGTTAACCAGAAGTATACTATGTTTTGACTAGGTACTAGGTGATGTTATCTGATTGCATGTCGAATTTACTGAAAGTATTGGTAAATGTACTATACTTCTGGTCAAGTTTACCATAACATCTAGCAGGTGCCAAAATCAGGTATCCGTATGGTTATTTTCACTAATTTTTTTTTTCCCGTGAGGGTTAAATTATAACTTCGGGTGATTTCAACTTTCGATTTTTGGCCAAATTATCGTTCGTGTCTGTCCACTGTGCGGCGGGCGACGCGACGCGCCGCAGTGATACGATGAGCCGATGAGATCCCAACAGAGAGGTGAAGAGGAGCATAAGCGATGAAGCTGAGTTCTCTGAGCAAGGAAAGGGAAATAAGGTCACTTTCCTTTCGCCACTGGAGTTGACCGGCTTTACACAGCTACGGACGACCAACGAGCACTACACGGTAGGTTAAGGACTCACCGAAACCATATGCCACATGCCACCCAGTTGGGCTATATTTGGTGGTCCTTTAAATTCCTTTCGCTGCTCTTCTATCCTCCCCTCCCCTCGGACGGACACTCTCTCTCTCTCTCTCTCTCTCTCTCTCTCTCTCTCTCTCTCTCTCTCTCTCTCTCTCTCTTCCTCCGGCGAGTCACTGTTCGCCCTTCACTCTCGTTCTTATTTTGCACCGCGAAAGGGACTATGGGAAGACCGAGTAGCAATTAGTCGCAGCTATCGTGCCATGGAGGAGGAAGGATCGGACCGCAGTCGCACAGTTAGTCAAAGCACACGAAATTGTGGAATCAGAGCTGCC
The DNA here is from genome assembly GCA_011764245.1 of Trialeurodes vaporariorum. Taxonomy (NCBI): domain Eukaryota; kingdom Metazoa; phylum Arthropoda; class Insecta; order Hemiptera; family Aleyrodidae; genus Trialeurodes; species Trialeurodes vaporariorum. The sequence continues at coordinate 55,251,960 of VMOF01000388.1, read as the reverse complement.
GTTTTGTGTTTATTTAATGGCATTTCTCAATTCACCGATGAGTTCACCGATTGAGAAAAGATTACACAGTTCAGTTTATTGTATGACTGTATTGCTCGAAAATGCTCGCATCTGTAATCTTTTTTCAACCGGTGGAGTAGCGGATCACTTTATAAAACTTGTGGTTATTTTAATGGTATTTTATCGGTGATTGCACCGATAGAGAAAAGATTACATATACGAGTATTTGTGTGCAATGCAGGCATACACTGAGGAACTGTGTAGTCTATTCTCAACCGGTGGAATCTTCGGTGAATTGACAAATGTCATTAAAAATACACGAACGGCACCATTGTTGCAGATTGTATCCACAAGGGGATTACAGAAATTTGTTTTTCTCTCTCTTTGACTATAATTAAAACACGCGTGTAAGAAGAGGATGGAGTTTGGGGCACATACTTGACTTATGCCCCTACCATAGCCGTAGGTAGAAATGCGTTTTTCTTTTTTCCCATTTGAACACATGTGTGAAAGAAGGAAAGGTATAGGGGCCGAAGTAATCCTTTTCTAACGCATGCTTTCAAATGATCAAAGAGAGAGAGAGAGAGAGAGAGAGAGAGAGAGAGAGAGAGAGAGAGAGAGGGAGAGAGGGAGAGAGAGAGGGAGAGAGAGACAGAGAGAGAGAGAGAACAACTTCCCGGCCACGGCTTCGGCCCCTTTTTCTGTCTTTTCCTATGTGCGTTCAAAATGGGCAAAGACGGATGCAACAAATTCCTGGATTCCCGAGTGTCAGTACCCATTGATGAGAAAAAGAAAAGGAAAGGAACAAAATCATCCTGACATAATTTTGAACGAAAAAACGAAGTTTCGGTCAGAATTGATTGTCAATTTTCGTTTTTTATAGCTGAACGACAAACTCTCGTACTCTCGTCTCGTCTTCTTAAAATTCAAGTAATATCGTCCGTTTGTAATTCTATATCCAACACAGATACTTTCTTAGATTTTTACGCCTTAATGACATAGTGTGTTCAGGTGTTATGAACGTAAAACCAGGTTTTCCAATCATAAGATACCTCTTTCTCACCCCTCTCGCAACGTTTTCCATGTATTTTGACCCGCTGATTTCACATTCGGCCCTAGTTTTTACTCAAAACTCATACTTTTTCCAGAATTTCAAATTGTTTGCTAAGAAGACGTAATTTCGAATTAACGTAAAATCTAAGCCAGTTCAATAAAAACTGATAGAATTTTTAAAATCAGTGTCTCAAAATACATAAGGTAATTCCGCGGAATCACCGCGGAATTACCCATGTGTTGTGGAAAATACTATCGAAGTTTTACTATTGAAACTGATGATTTTGAAAAACTCGACGATTCGCCTTACTGTGGGCCGTCATATACGGATGTCGAATGGAGCAACTTCCTTTTGACCCCCGAGCGGTTCTCGTTCATTGTGATTCTGGTCCATCAGGCATCACGAATCTTCGTCGATCTCATCAATGCGGAGAGTTCACTTCTTTTTCAATGGAAAGGAAAATGTTTCGTCTCTGACTAAAAGGACTTCGGCTTATGTATAGCTTCGCTGAAACAATGCCCGCATATCGTTTCGCAGTTTGTTGCTGAATTTTTTATACTTTTGCTCTCCCGGAATGGTTAAAAAATGGGCTATTCATGGTAATTTGGCTGCGATTCGATTTAACAAGATGAGGGCCACCCGGCCACCATCAGAGGCCTAGAAAGCACACCGCTGCGCTGCTACATGCCACAGTGAGGGACGTACGAGGTTTAGGGTTGCAACCATAAGTAGTGTGCAGTGATGTGGATTTAGAAAGTTTTTCGGGGGGGGGGGGTCTTTTTGGTTCAACAGAATTTAAAAATTGAAACATAACACACTGGAAAGAAAACCAAGGTAAAAATGTCGTAAAGTGGCATTGGCATCGCGTCGCTTGCAAGTTACAATCTGCCGGCGCTGCATTTTGTCCATTTAAATGCAAAATCTGTAGACTATTTTAGTAGAGCTATGTAGTGTTTTAGTGGGTCGATTGCCATCCGAGGACAGTGGCGTAGCGTGCAATTCGGCAACGTTGCACTGTGTCCATTTAAACCCATGAAAAAGATCGAACTATTGTGTGTTCGGTGAACACCTTCGCATTCGACCTTTTACATGGGTTTAAATGGACACTGAGCAACGTTGCCGAATTGCACGCTACGCCACTGTCCGAGGACCTCTGGTTCAAACAACTGATATGAAAAAGATCGAACTATTGGGTGTTCACCATTGGGTGTTCAGTGAACACCTTCGCATTCGACCTTTTACATGGGTTTAAATGGACACTGAGCAACGTTGCCGAATTGCACGCTACGCCACTGTCCGAGGACCTCTGGTTCAAACAACTGATTCAATGTATTTTCCCCCTTCAAAAGCGCATTTTTAACGGAAATTTAGGCTATCAAATCAAACAATTAATGCCTCCTCTTTGCGATAATGAATTCAACGTCCTCGAAAACGCTTATTTAAGTGTGCATGGTTCCACGACTAAAACTGCCGAAATCAACCAGATATCAAAGATGAAACGATGCATTTGGAGGTTGGAATCACCCAAATTTTATTGTTGTTGTTGTTGTGGAATGGACGGGATTCTGCAGTGGCCGCGAGGCGTGCGATTTGGCAACGTTCCTGTTTCCCCATTTAAACACATTAGAAAGGTCGAAATGCCTTGTCATCGCCGATGACTGAAGCGTTCGACCTTTTTGGTGAGTTTGAATGGAGAAACTACATTTTTGCCAAATTTCACGCCTCGCCACTGGGATTCTGGCGAGAATTAGGAATCAGGCGAATCAGGTAGCAAAACCAAGAAATACACAACTCAACTCGTATTTATATATTCAACTAATACGCTTGATGGTCCAAGTGTGGTCTCAAATTTTTGTCGTCAGCTTTTCACACTCCTTTATGCAGCTCCCCAACAGTGGCGTAGTGTGCAATTTGGCAACGTTGTGCTGTGGCCATTCAAACCCATGTAAAAGGTCGAATACGAAGGTGTTCACCGAACACCCAACAGTTCGATCTTTTCCATGGGTTTAAATGGACACAGTACAACGCTGCCATTTTGCACGCTACGCCACTGCTCCCCAATACCACTTTCTTCAAAATCTTCCAATCACTCTTCTTAACCTTTTCTAAGAAAAGTTATTTCTTTTCATCGGGGCTTTTAATTATTTCAATTTTTTACGCATGCATCGATTTAAAACCTGATAGTGATAGTGTTCGGTCAAACTCGCGTGAAGTGCGTTGTTATTTTAATACCTTTTCGGTCATTATAGTCGCAACTCAATCGTTCGCCCTTCACGTTCACGTATACCAGTCTCAGTGGGCGGGTATGAAACAGTGGTCGAACGTTGAATTGACAAGCTTACACACACCTTTTATGCAGGCAGCGATCCCCGATTTACTAACCGTATTCCTATATACATTAGCGAAAAGTAGGACTAACCGGTGCGATGCAAAGTTAAATGCTCGCAAGCTTTACATTCGATTTGACGCAAACAAACATTAATTAGTCAATTTATTACCCTTAAGATTCTGGCTCTCTGGGACAAGTTCAATACGCGAGCAGAGCCGGTGATGGGAAGTAGAGTGGGGCGCATGCAAATCTTGAACAAACGCTTCGGGACATCGGAACTTTAAAGCTTTTGGCTCAACGTTGCCGAATCTTGAGTTCCTGTATATGAAAGAGTCAAGGCACGTGAACGAAACTGAAGGAGAAGAAGGAGAAGGGGTCTAAGGAGCCAGGAGGCGCGCCTCTTGTTTACATTTCCATCCAAAGGTCTTCCGGCCAAAGATTACCTAAACAATAAACATGAGTTGAGTACGTGTACTTATAAATATTAAGTAATCTTTCACGAGAAAACTTTCCTGTTGCCGAAACCGGACGTCTTGTTAATACCTACATAACCGGAATTCCTGTTATTTCCACAGGAATTCCGGTCAAATAACAGGAATCCCTTTTGAAATAATAGGAATTCCTGATGAGACAATAGGATTTCCGGTGAAGTAAGTATTAAACAGATGTCCGGTGGAATTAACTGGGAAATTCTCAGTGTTGCTAGGTCAACGACAATATGTGAACCACAGAATAGTAGTGTGTCTAGTAGTTTGACCAGAATATTTTAGTGTTAATACAAATGAGTTAAATATGGTTATAGAACTATATAATTTCCTTATTTCCAAGAATTATGGGACAAACACTATAAAATTTAGGTGATTGGACCATCCCTTAAATAGGTTCACATGTCGTCATGTTTCCGGTAGTATTTTTTTTTTTTTTTTTTTTTTTTTTTCAGTGTACGCGTTTTAGCCACTTTAACGTACAAAAAAAAAAACATTTAATCTCCATTTTTTTTAATTGAAATTTCACTAGTCTAAGTGTAATTATCGATGTTTTTTGGGAATTGCCTTGCCTCTTCTTAATAGACACACTGCTCGCCCTCCTGATAGACTCTCTTACTCTTAATTGTGGGTTGAATTTTCAATTTCTTGGACAAAACGCATGACGACAAAAGTTGGTCGATTTTATCGGTCTACATAATTATAATCACTCAATTACACGTATAGACTGACAAGTATCTTCGTGGTTATTAGTTTTGTAATGACGTGTGGGAGGTCCCTTTGTATAAGTACTTTCAGAAAAAAAAACCTGGTTTTGGAACTTCATTCGAATGAGTTAACTATCATATTTTTTCGGGTTTCTAAAAAGTAAAAAGGGAGAGTACCGAATAGAATAGGCAAAAGTAAACGTATACTGCATAAGTGCGGGTTTATACTGGCTAAGATATATTAACGTTTAATATAGAGTACACCGAAGGTACTAAATCAATTTTTTTATGTGTCGTATTAAATTTATAGAATGGGTATTCTCTTTTGTTTATCGTTTCTATGTACTTAAATCTGTGGGTGTCTTCTGTTGAGATAGTCGGCTTTTTCATTCAAACGCGATAAATGTAAAATGAGATTAACTCAAATCTTAGCCTCTTAAAATTTATTATTTTTCTTGGGCTATAAAATATTTATCATGATCCAATAAAAGGAACTCGGTATAATGTGCCGAAAGAATGGGCGGTATCTTCAATTTGCGAAATCAATTCTTCATCTTTAGGTTTTTCTCGCCGTGTAAGAATTTTTCTTTCTTTTTTTTATCTTGGTGGTAGAACTCATGAAGAGAATCCAAATTCTCAGAACACAGATTTATCGACAGCGTATTTTGTAGACTGAATAGTGCATGTTGTGTCAAAAGTGTTAAAAATCTCCCTCCTCTCTTAATTTATAGCAGACTACCCAAGGAGTCCATATCAAATATCAATATCGCCCCTATTTTTTTTTCTTCTTTTTTTTTTCTTTTGTGGAACATCTTTCAAGGAAATTCGCAGAAAAAAACTGACCGGCTCCTAATTTCGTTCCTTAGTTTATTCATTCAAAAAGTTTATCAGTCAAGGTCCTTCTTCTACCAATGTTTATAGTAGCTCCGGAAACCGATGAATCGATTTAATGAGGAATCGATCCGGATTGAATCAGGCGGAAATGCCAAAGTGCTGACCAAGAAATTTGGTGGTCTATAAATCCGTTGGTCAATGATCCCGAAATCGGCTTGTGTATAAACTATGTAAAGGGTGTTCAATAAGGCATTGGTTTGACCAATTTTTTTAGAGCTGCATAACTCAGTTCTCACAATCAGTAGGAGCTTGCGAATTCTGTTTCCAAGGAGAGTAGTCGAAGCATTGAATTTATATCAAACGGAAGTATCCTTCAGAGGATCCGTTTTTTGTAATAAAAAAAAAAAATGAAAAATCCAATTGTTTGTAGTCCTTCGGTTTCTCCGTTTAGCAGGCCATTCTCGAGGGTAATTCAAAACGTAAGTTTCGCTACTCTCGTTCTCGGCTCCTACAGTTAAACTCAAAGAAAGATGGATAGAAAAATCAATAGTTCCATTAAAAAAACTAGCATAAACTCACAAGTTGTGTGTGATTTTTATGGAATTAAAATTCAACTAAGTATAGGTTGCTTCATAATTTGAATTCTAGACCCATGTAAAAAAATTTCCAGCTAACTTTTGATCTACTGAAAAAATCATAGTTTTTCTTTTAAAAACAAAAAGGTTGGAACCCCAAATTTATCCTGATTTCTTGCTTGTCCCCCCCCCCAAGAAAACTAAGATTTTTCAACGTATCAAAAGTTGGACGGAAATACCATTGGACGGGGTACCATCTGTGTTTCTTTTTTCCGAAAGTATATCAATTTTCAACCCTTTAACTACCACGCCCGTGTTTTTCGTCTTTGTACCTTAATATCTCATTGACAGCAAAAAGCTACTCCGCGTTGTTAACATACGTAAAATAATGTCTCATTTAGTGCCTTCAATTACTGAGATAGGCAAAATGAACGCCGTGGAGTACGAATATTTAACTACCTCCTAAAGACCAAGATATAACTCAAATATTTTTAATGTAACCTGAACGTGATTGTTAAATTGTTTAATCATCAAGGTTAATTTGATCAAGTTCTTCCCATTTCTCTTGCCATAGGCAGAAATTTGTAGGAATTTCGCTCTTAAATTTTGAAGTGTTGAAAATTTGATTTTTTCTACGGAAATTTTCATTTTTTTTTTTTTTTTTTTTTTGTCACGTATTCATGGCATCCAATTACAGTCACATTTTAAATATATTTTTTTCCATTCCGTCAGCTGCCGCTTGTTTGTCTAAATTTTGCTTGTTAACGAACCCCCCCCCCCCCCCGCCCACTGCTTCCCAAATGATGATACTGAAGGTCTTATCGGTGCCAGTGGCGAAGCGTGTAATTTGGCATCGTTGTAATGTGCTCTTTTAAACTCATATAAAAGGTCGAATGCGAAGGTGTTTACCAAACACCCAATGGCCAATAGTTCGATATTTTTCGTGGGTTTAAATGGACGGACTACAACGTTGCCAAATGGCACGCTACGCCAGTGATCGGTGCTACTATAGCGTTTTTTCTGTTATCCATGATCTACTCTACATGAGAGATAAGATAGTTAGATTATGATCAGAGCTTCATCCTTCTCCATGTTGATTGTTGGTGTCTTTGGGCCATTGACCAGTGGGATTGATCAGCGGGGAGTGGTAGAGCCAGAGAGGGTGGAGGTAGGCGCGTCGCCGTCGCGTGGCCGATCACCGACCGATCGGCGATCCACCGATCCGATCCCGCCGTCCTGTCCGTATAAATCGCATCGATGGATAGAAGCAGGAGAGAAAGAGGAAGCTGTTGACCGTGAAAACGTCGTTTCGGCGCATGCGCAGCGCGAGGAGCGTGGCGTGGGATTATCGCGTCGCGTAGCGTCGCTGTCGGAGTCCAGTGTCGCGCTGGTATTATTGTTGTTGTTGATGTTGTTTCGCCGATGACATAACTCTCGCCAAGTGACCGCAAAGGAATGACCTGCTCACGCCGTGTTGTCAGCTCGGAACCCGAGTTTTCCAGCTCCTTAGCCTTTATTCTCGATCAGAGACAAAATTTGCTTCAGACCACGAAACTTTCTATCCCATCCTTGTGTAAAAATTGAAAATATTTTTTTTTCTCGGGCGCTGAGAAAAAAGTGGCTTTTAAAAGTATAAAAAAAGGTATGGTTGTTTTTCCCTTATTTCAATCATAAGACCTATTGTTGCAATAGTTAGAAAGCTTGAATCGACACGAATTCCTGTTCTTTTTATGGGATAATAAAATGCGGGAATATACTATCACAACATTCGTTGAAACAATCGGCAATTTTTTTCAAGGGCCTCGACAACACAACGTCCAACTGGACCTTACGTTGGCTTGATGAGCAAAGATGTTGAGATCAGTAGCCAATGAGAGCGAAACATCGAAAGTTTGTCGTTGGTCAACAGTCAACGTTCAGTTTGATGTTACTCTCCCTTTGGTATTCTGTTGAAGTTGAGTAATGCCGTGTGTATACTCATACCCGGTTGCTCTGTTTGAGATTGGTAGGTTGGTGTTCGTCTTGATATATGTAAGCTTATGGCTTAATTATGGTGGTTATCAAGTATTTGGTTTGTTTTTTGAAGTTTAACCAAAATTGAAAGAGTACGTCAGTAATGAAATTTTTGGCCTTATTGTTAGTTACTGCTGCAAAGAAGTGAAAGAGTTGAAAATCGTATTTAGAGACGATAAATAACGATTTTGCATTTCACTCTCCACAAGCGCACTTACATCAAGACGACTCTAACCTCAAAAAAGCAGCCTGATACACGGAAAAAAACTACGGTGAAAATAACCATACGGATACCTGATTTTGGCACCTGCTAGATGTTATGGTAATGTTGACCAGAAGTATACTATGTTTTGACTAGGTAATAGGTGATGTTACCTGATTGCATGTCGAATTTACTCAAAGTATCGGTAAATGTATCATACTTCTAGTCAAGTTTACCATAACATCTAGCAGGTGCCAAAATCAGGTATCCGTATGGTTATTTTCACTAATCTTTTTTTTCCGTGTAGACGGTATTTAGTTGAGTCCCCGAATGAAAAGTTCGCTCGAAGGCTGCATACTTAAAGTTTTCAGAAGCTCATATTGTAACAAGTTAAGTCGGAAAAAATGATACCCTTTTTGATGTATAAAATGTTTCAATACTGATTTACAATATGATAACTGGAATGGTTGGTTCACTACACACAGACTCTAGTAAATTAAGTATATAGATTTCAACTTATAACCATGCTCTTTCAGTTTTACATTTTTTTTTCACATCATTTGCAACCGAAATCAACTTAACTTTACGAGACTAGTTTGTCGTCTTGAAGCAACCCTTAAAGACACCTCCTCCCTCGCCGTATCGCAAATACGAATTCTTTAAAGATCATTCCACCGATAGAATGCCCCAAGAAACCCTCCTGTGTTGTGACCACCAAGATAAAGCCTTTTGGCGTAACATACATAGAAATGTGTAAACTCTGCGAAAAATAATGTGGGTATCATTCATTAGTAGCATACGTGAATGATAACTGTATAATTCAATTCATTCAATCTTTTCCAGTCAAAGTTAGTAGAAAGCTACGATTACTATCATTGAACAAATAATATGCCTTCATATTATAAGCAAACATCGTGTCTGACGGCGGTTTCGTATAATATGGAGTCTATAATTATTAAAGCTGTTGTTTGATGAATTAATTGGAGTCCGTTGAAAGATTTCTATAGTATAGTGTGGAAGCATTGCCTATTTTAATTGATATCTCCGAATGTGTGCTCAACTTTTTAATACTCTTTAATTTTTGGCAGTTCTGATGGATATATTAAGCTTCCATGTCGAACCGCGAGTGATATAAATTACATCCACTCGTATTTTCGACCGCGCAAATTAGTCGAATTTAGCGGGAGGTTCGCCATTCAGACTCTTGTCGTCGCCAAACCGGGTTCACATGCGTGTGATCCGATGATACACCTACTCCACGAAGATAATAATTTGGAGGATTTATTGATTTGAACTACTGCTATTTATTCATCGCGCTCTAGAATCGGAAAGATGGAATAAAAAAAGAAGAATAAACGAAAATAGATCCCGTTTTAATGATAGACTGCGATAAAATGACCAATGTCTGAAAACAACTATCAATCTCACTCTTTTGTGGGAACCACTGCAAAGTCGATGGAGATATAAAGGCAGCATTTTGAGGATAGGATTGTTTGTATATTAATTTATTTTTTATTTTTCTACTTATTTATTTATACATATATATGAGTCGAATGGAGGAAAAACATTGTTGCCAAATTTAACGAGCCGCCACTGATATGGTCATTGTTCGGGGTGCAATGCTTTGCTTCCGACCAAATGAAAATGCTTCTGATATTGTGATAAATACTGATCAGCAGCAAATGAGCTGCTGTTCCGTGCAAGAACGCTTTCAATTTTGGTCATAAATCAAACTGTATTAAAAGTAACTAAATCGCTAAGAAGTTCGCCTTAACGTGACTCCTCGCCTGTCTGAAGTTAGATTCCAGCTCAAAAGATTTTGCCACTCGTCATTTTTTGAGAATTTGACTTTGAAGTCTTATAATTTCTTTTTGAAAGCATTAATTTAAAGAGGTGTCCCAGCAAGAACTGCGTAATTTTTTACTCAATTTGTTGGGCCAAAGTTCAACCATATTTGTCTCAAATTAACGGGGATCTAATCACCGAAACTTTAAAATAAATACTATCCTATATAGGGGCGTTCCGTCATTATGGTTAAACGCCCCAACATAGTATACTTCCAAAATGTCGGGGCTTGATTTCTCCGTCAAGCTAGAAAAAGATCGAGTAAAAAACTAAGCAGTTCCTGTAGGTCCACTCCTTTAGATTTATGCTTTCAGAAAAAAAAATTGAACATTTTAAAGTCAAATTCTCAAAAAATGACGAGGGGCGAAGTTTATCGAGCTGAAATCTATTTTCAGACAGGCAAGGAGGCACCTTAAGGTGAACTTCTCTGCGATTTAGTTCCTTTTACTACGGTTCGATTCATGGCCAAAATTGGAATTTGCGTTCTTGCACGGAACATTGCAGCTCGCTTGCATCTGATCAGCATTTATCACAATATCAGAAGCATTTTAATTCGATCAAAAGCAAAGCATTGTCCTCCCCCCCCCCACCCAACAATGAGCATGTCAGTGGTGGCTCGTTAAATTTAGCAACAATGTTTTTCAGTGGCGTAGCGTGCAATTTGGAAACGTTGTAATGTGTCCATTTAAACCCATTAAAAGGATCGAACTTTAGGGTGTTCGGTGAACATCTTCGCATTCGACCTTTTTCGTGAGTTTAAATGGACATATTACAACGTTGCCAAATTGCACGCTACACGTACCATTGATGTTTTTTCTCCATTTTGGTTCAATGTAGAACAATCGGATATTGATGAAGCGCTGCTTCTCTGTCGAATCGATTGTTTTACATACAATAAAATGGAGGGAAAACATTGTTGCCAAATTGCACGAGTCGCCACTGGAACATGCTCATTGCTCGTGCTTATTTGGCGCATAGTAAATCTAGTTGTATTTGAAACAAGCGAACAGTGATAGGAGTCCATCGTGAAGAAATTAGATCATCGTACGTTGGCGGTTGGCGCGTGTCAATTGCGCCGCACAGGCGTACCTCGTCGAATAAATTTGAAAGTATTAATGCAAGGAAAGGAGTTGCCTTGACTTCATATTACTTTAATCTCAGAGAGATTTATTTAATCAACTGCGGTTCAATTTGTTATCGATTACTATTTTACTAATGACCTCGAGTTTAATCTTGTATAATCTGCTCTAGAAATGCTGTACGGTGTTTTATCGTTTGAAAGGTTTGCAATTGTTTGTGCGGCCTATATACAGGGTGTCAATTAAAAAAGGAGCCAGGCTTAATATCTCGAAAACGGCTCCGAATTTCAAAAAACGCTGAAACACGTGTTCGATTAATTCGAGGGGGACATCTTTTGAGGGGGTCCCCAATTTCGGGGCCCCCCTCTGGGGGGCCCCAGGGGGGTCAAGTCCCATATGTCAAATGGGTACCCCCATTTTTTATTTGATAATCGGAAAGAGGGTCAAATTCTAAGACTTTTGGCGCAAACCGAAAGTCGATATCGTTTTTCATGTTCGATATATCGAAGGTCAAAGTTCGATATGGACCCATCTTCAGAAATTCGTAAATTTTCTTTAAATAGTCCAAATTTCAAAAACTTTGGGTCTAAAATGCTCTACAGAGCAAGCACTTTGCAGAAAAAAATTCAATTTTAACAGAAATTTAGTCAAAATTTGGTTTCAAGGCTCCCAAACATTTGTAACGTTTTTGGCCCCCACGGGGGGCTATCAGAAAAATGCCGAGAGACGACCCCTATCGAGTGATACATCAATCGAAAAGGCGTAACAAACTGAGCATTTTGGCGCAAACCGGAGGTCCATATGGTTTTTCATATTCGAGATATCGAATGTCAAATGTCGATTTACAGAATGCGATATCTCGAATATGAAAAACGATATGGACCTCCGGTTTGCGCCAAAATGCTCAGTTTGTTACGCCTTTTCGATTGATGTATCACTCGATAGGGGTCGTCTCTCGGCATTTTTCTGATAGCCCCCCGTGGGGGCCAAAAACGTTACAAATGTTTGGGAGCCTTGAAACCAAATTTTGACTAAATTTCTGTTAAAATTGAATTTTTTTCTGCAAAGTGCTTGCTCTGTAGAGCATTTTAGACCCAAAGTTTTTGAAATTTGGACTATTTAAAGAAAATTTACGAATTTCTGAAGATGGGTCCATATCGAACTTTGACCTTCGATATATCGAACATGAAAAACGATATCGACTTTCGGTTTGCGCCAAAAGTCTTAGAATTTGACCCTCTTTCCGATTATCAAATAAAAAATGGGGGTACCCATTTGACATATGGGACTTGACCCCCCTGGGGCCCCCCAGAGGGGGGCCCCGAAATTGGGGACCCCCTCAAAAGATGTCCCCCTCGAATTAATCGAACACGTGTTTCAGCGTTTTTTGAAATTCGGAGCCGTTTTCGAGATATTAAGCCTGGCTCCTTTTTTAATTGACACCCTGTATAGTGTGTCCCAAAAGTTTGTACTACATTCACGTTAAAAAATACGCACCTCATTCCGATATTAAAAAAAACGGGTCTACTCGTTAGGTTGTGGTTTGTAAATATCTCTATAACTCTATACGTGTCCTTTTGATTCTGACGTAACACCCAACCGTGCAAGTTCACTCAAATTAATTGCATTTTTCTCCTAATTTCGGAGTTTCGGAGCCTTAATAAGAGGCGCAAACCCTGGGAGTTGGCCAACCCAAGTTTTTCACTCTAATAATAATAAATAATAAAAATCTAATAAATAATCTTCATCCTCATGAAGATTATTTATTAATGATAATCTAATAATAATCTAATAATTAAAATAATTTACTACTCTGTTGTAAGTTAACATCGAAATTTAATATCTATTATGAACATTGTGTACATTTCTCAGTATACATTTCTCAGTAGAGAAGATTACAAAAAATAAACCAAAAAAAAAAAAAACAAAAGCAAAACAAAACAAAACAAAAAAAAAAAAAAAAAAAAAATAAAACTTTTCTCTGAATATCCATAAATGTTTTGTTTTGAATCGTGAGAAAAGCATTTTATTTTAAGATATGTATTTAGTTTAGGTTTAAAATGCGGTTACAATTATAGAAAATTTATCCTTATCATTCAATTCAAAAAGATTCCTTTCCATTAACAATGTGGCCAGGTGTGTCGTGGGTCTCGCTGTAGTAATGAGTTAATGAGAAAATATTAAATGTTAGGCCTACTGTGTCCAACTTCCCGAATTTGAAGAGAACGAAGGCCAATTAAGGAGGAGAGAAGGCATGGCCAATCGAGGTTTCAAGAAAACGAGAAAATAAAGTGGAATGAAATTTTATTGAAAGTTTTGATTGCACATAATGCGTTGAATTTATTGCTGGGCGCATCCTCATTTCCCGTGTCACTCGCTCGTTTTGACTCTTCCAACGACTTCAGACAAAGACGAAATGAAGGAACGAATAAAATAAATTATCCCTGAACGCTTCGAATTATCTTTTCTCTCGAACTCTGCTTCATTGATGAGGGAATACACATTACTATAATGTAAAGACTCATTCACATATAACCGAGTGCGACTGTTCGTGTGCCCTGTAGCGTTTTCAGTCGAATAAAAATGTGATTCTTGAGTCAAGAGGAATAGCGTTCTTTCATCGGCGGCTCAGAATAAACATTTCTTTTCTTCTCTGAAGTATTTGTTTATTTTGCCCCTAAGATGTAATTGCTTTTGAATTTCAAAAAAACATATTCATCGGAGGATCCTTTTATTCTGACTGGATATCAGTTTCAACCATAGAAACGGCGCAAGCTATTCTGCCCGCCTTCTATCTTACAATAATTATATCTGGGATCTACAGATCTTAGATCGGTACAGCAGGTCGAATTAACCATTAGGCTGACTGCGCAATAACTTGGGGTTCACAATTTTGAGGGACAGCTTTTATTGAGGTGAAAATTAGTAGAGCAAAAAATAAAAAACAAAAACCAAAAACATACAAACGAACAAACAAAATATTACATTTTTCATTTGTTACTTCTATCATTCCTTTTATTATTTTTCTTTTTCATCTCATTTATCCATGATTTTTGTTGTTCAGGCAAGTCCATTCTCAATATTGATTAAGTATAACACATTGCGTCTTTTATTGTCTGTTTCAGGTAAGTTTCGCCTGATAACCAGAATTATGTGTCTACACGGTAAAAAAAGACTGGTAGAATTTACCATCTGCATAGCTGATTTTGGTGTCTGCTAGCGTATGGTAAATTTCACCATAATATGGTAAATGCAACGTACCTTGTGGTAAATTAAGATAACTTGTTGGTATATGCATTTTATCATAATCAGGCGAACTTTACTATACTTGATAGCAAACTCCAAAATCAGCTATACAGATGGTAAATTCTACTAGTCTTTTTTTTCCCGTGTAAATTGAACATGAAAATCAAACGGTGAGTTTCTTGACAGTTTGTAAAAATAGTAATCTCTGTTGTCGTGCGACCCTTTTCGGAATCACCTTGTTTACGTACTAGGTCTGTCTTTCGTGTATTTCTAATGAAATTTCTCAATTCACCGATGATTCCACCAGTTGAGAAAAGATTACCCAGTTCAGTTCAGTTCATGACCGCAATGCACGAAAATGATAGCCTCTGTAATATTTTCTCAATCGGTGCAATCGCCGTTAAATTATTAAAATATCCGTAAGGTTTTTTAAAGTCGTCGACGACTCCAATGGTCGAGAAAAGACTACAGATAAGAGTATTCTTGCGATTTACGGTCTGAAACTGAACTGAATGGGTCTGTTGCAAACTTTTGCTACAACGATAAAGAGTGTTTCATCCTATGTAAAATCGCCAAAAAAGTCCATTGGTGGCATCAGAAAGACATGAAATGCGATAATAAACTCACAAGAGACGTTTAATGAAATCCAAGATGGCGGTAAAACATCGAGCAATCTGTATGCATGCATCTTTAACATCCAAGGAATGCCAACGTTGACCACCTCACAGCTTCAAAGGTTATGTGTTTATTTACGTTATGATTTGGTGTGATCGATATTGTAAGGTTGGCTATCCTTGGATGTTCGTGGTGCATGCATACAGGTTGCTCGATATTTTACCGCCATCTTAGATTTAATTAAACGTCTCTTGTGAGTTTAGTATCGCATTTCAAGACTTTCTGATGCCAGCAATAGACTATTCACGCGATTTTACATGAGATCGAACACTCTATAGCGCTGTAGCAAAAGTTTGCAACAGACCCATTGTGTGATATTTCCTCAACCGGTGGAACCATTGGTGTGAACTGAAAAATGCCATTAAATATGTACGGAACAGAGCTCTGGTACTATTGTTTGATGTTTTAAATTCGTTTTATGAATAGTACGAACTAAGTAAATTCGCGATTGACGCGACATTGGTGAGTGGTGAAATACACCGAGAGCTCACCCTTCCTTTGCTTCTGGACTCCCGTGCTCGCTATGCACAGTGCTCACTATAATAGCAGTGAACAGCTATAATGCGTCTATAAGATGCGCCTTCAATTGTGGATGTATGCAACAAGCATTGAAACGTGGATGGAATTGCATTTCGTATAATTGAAGGCGAACTAATACACTATTCGCAGGCTTCCGATCTTGTAGTAGGAGAGAATTGATCACTTTTCACGTTTTAAATTAATTTCGGATTATTTTGAAACATGGTAACTGTCTATTATCTTGCATTATTTCATCTCTTTAATTTTCGTCTTACTTTCTATTCTTAACCTCTTCTCCCTATGCTACTTTTTCGCTCTCCTTGGCAGATATTTCATGCAAACCTAGCATATTATTTTTATTGAATCCAAATAAAAGACAAGAAAAGTAATATTCAAGAAGGTCTTTCCCTCTTCTTTTCAGAATTTAGTTTTTACTGTACTGTATGATTTTACCAATTAGTTGCTTTATTTTCCATTTGTAGACTAATTATGGTTATTCATGACATCTTATCTTCGTCCCTTCACCTTTTCACTATATTACGCGAGGAATTCCATCATGAGTCGGTATTGGGGGTCATAGTTTGGAGGGGGGCGCTTGAAAGCATTAATAATTTATTTTAAAGGTTCTTCTCACTCAATTAAGGGTTTTATGTTAAAACTCGGTATTCGTAACAGCAGCACGTTAATAGCGCTAGGTTTACTACTTATATTGCCTTTGTTCCGCTTTTTAAGCAGCGCAGCGCGACGTGGTGCCTACGGCTGAAACTAATCAACCTTGGAATCACATTTTAATGCTAGAAAAATTTTGCACCGTATGCCATTCAGTCGTCCAAAGGTTTGATCAATACATTGATACTAAGAGACTGATACCAACCAAACGCTCAACAGTCAATAATGTCACATTAGCTCAAAAGCGCCAACGTTTTGCGTCACTCTAACATTTTCTCCTCAATGCGTAAAGAGATGAAAATGCAATTTCAGTTTTATAAATGCCACTCGTATTATTAGTATTATTATCTTTTTTTTTTTTTTTTTTTTTTTTTTTTTTTTGCAACTGTTTTCTGGAAACTACGGATTTATGATGGTTTTTGAAGGTGTCGTTAATCATACCTTGTAATCTCTGACATATTTAGTGTTATTATATTTTTGCTATCGTTGTACTCCAAAAATACGCTTTGTTTTTTTCCCAAGTTTTTTTTTTTTTTTTTTTTTTTTTTTTTTTTTTTTTTTTTTTTTTTTTTTTTTTTAATGGTTGAAGGAATTATTTTTAAAAAATTATGTGAGCTATTTTGCGAATTTTGATTCGATCCAAGACTCTCAAAGAAAAACAAGAGAATTGCATCAGCGTCCATCTTTCTGCTGCCACAGTTAGAACACGTATGATAAACAAGGATAAAAAGGGGATAAAACCTTCCTCCTTTGTTTCCTTGTTTAATTCATTTATTCAAAGGATAAATGAGAGAGATAGACAAAATCCTGTATATCTATGCGACTGCATCAGCAACAAGAGAGTTTCATCGCAAGAGCTTGCGCTCACCCGTTAGTTGTTTTGCCTATCTATGGAATTGAAGGAGAAAGTTTAGGAAGAAGGACACGAGCGCAGATCGAATGAAGTGACTTTGAATCCGTGTAGCCTCAGTTGTATTCAGAGGATTTGAAGGAGCTTTTTACGAGAGAGTCTAACTGATTCAGCCAACGTGTATGTGAGCAGAACCTTTCAAGTTCTTTCGCACAATTCGGCTTTTTGAATTGACACCTTCTATATGTGAATACTGTTTCGAAAGCGAAAATCATTGCTCCGCAATATTTCTGAGAAGCTGAAATATATTTTTTAACTGCAACAATCAGTTCCTGGTGCAAAAGAATTGGTGACGTAGTTTTTTTTTACCCAAGGCAGGGACAAAAAAAAAAAAAAAAAAAAAAAAATGTGTGCTTTCTGCAGCTTCAATAATACAGGGATTCTTCGTTTCAATTTTCGTTGTGGTTTTTGCGGAACTTTGGTACTTTACGTTTTACGAAACAAGTGCGTTTGCAATTTAAATCTCTTAAAAAAGAAAGTAGATTATTTGAATT
Source organism: Trialeurodes vaporariorum (assembly GCA_011764245.1). Classification (NCBI taxonomy): domain Eukaryota; kingdom Metazoa; phylum Arthropoda; class Insecta; order Hemiptera; family Aleyrodidae; genus Trialeurodes; species Trialeurodes vaporariorum. The sequence goes on along the minus strand of VMOF01000388.1, from coordinate 55,234,324 downwards.
TCGCGGGCTTGCTTTTTGAAACATTTGCGTGAGAGAATTTCACTGCTTGCCGTTATTTTTTTTTTCTTTTACTACGTCATTGCATTCGTTGGTTTTGAGTTGAAAACTAAACAAAACAAAAAAACAAAACAAAAAAACGTAAGCTTTACAAAGAGTTTACCCGCATCGCCGCATCGGCATAACGTTAGTTTCAGTTGGCGATCGCAGTTTGGCGCGATGGCTATTCGCGACCGTGCCGGGTGCAAGGTCCTCTTCAGCCGGTTTCCATTGATTGCGTTTTAAAATCAATTATTTTATCTTCTTAAAAAATGTTCAGTATGGATTAGTATCGGACTCGTCTTACCTTTGCAATGTGACTGTCCATGAAATACGATACATCTTGTGACTGTGAGTGATTTGAAACTGTGGTCCAATGTTGGAATTTTTGCACATCGTCTATGGCAGAACTCGAAAGGTTGTGGTACTTTCCTCTAAATTGTAATCGCTGTAAAGACTTCCCTATAAAAGTGGCGGGACGTTGTGGGTCCATCCAAACTCAGTGTGGAGAGCATCTCAACGGAGAAGAATACATCCAGAAACAAACAACAGCATTTTTATAATATGCGTTATAATATAATAAACGGTTTTACCGCGAAGTCAACAGTTAGCCAACAACCACAACAATGCACTCATCGGTCGCAATCGGTTGTGATAAAACTTGCATAGCGTTCCAAACTACCTCACTCACTCTTCCGTGACCCCCATGTATATCTATCTCTTTCTAGTTTCGAAATTCATATTTAGGGCCTTGTTTTACGACATGTATATCGCATCAAAATCGCATTGAAATGCCTCGAGGAATTCATTTCTGCCATAAAATTTCACAAAATAAGTCTCTATATACGATTTTTGAAATTAGAGTGAGATGGCAGTACATGGGGGTCACGTGAGAGCGAGAGAGACAAACTGGCTTTGTTTGGAACACTCATCACCGGCAGTCGCCATTACTAAAACCCTCTATTGTTACGTATTCATGTCAGTAGTGCATCTTCAGTGCCCCTTCAGTGCCTGCATTTTGTTCTTTTCAGATAAGATTTTAGACTTCCAATCGGCTAAGACTTCCGCAAACAACCATTGACTCCCAATATTTTAGACTTTCAAAAATGTATTCAATTATAAGTAATTGAATACATTTTTGAAATCGGGAGTCTAAAATATCTAAAAACAACAAAAAGCTGGCTTCGGAGATCACTGCTGAAACAACACTGAAATTTTCCGGACCACCTGCAGACTTTTATAATGCTTCCATTTTGTTCACCATCAAGCATGCCGAAGTTGACGTACCATTCAATGTTAGTATTACTTATTGTGTAGCTGTCAATGCGCTTCATGATGAATGAGGATAAACGTGGAGAGATGGCACATCGGAAACAACGCTGAACACGAAAGCAGCTACAGCTGTGACAGAACTTAAACAAATAAAATAATACAACTTTTGCTCCGAAAAAAGTGTCTGGTACGCTCAGATTTATCATAGCGTTTGATTTAAATGTATTGCTGTGTCAACGAGGGAACCAAAAATCCCACACGACTCCGTTTCCACGTTTTGTGTTTTACCGGGCAATTTTTCTCACTTCCCTTTTTATTTAGAGATACCTCGCCCCTCTTGTCACCATCAGTGGCGCAGCGTGCAATTTGGCAACGTTGCAGTTCGTCCATTTAAACCTATGAAAAAGATCGAACTGTTGGGTACTCGGTGAACACCTTAGCATTCGGCCTTTTATGTGGGTTTAAATGGGCCCAATCCAATGTTGCCAAATTGCACGCTACGCCACTGGTCACCATACCTTACCCCTTACCCTGTCTTCCCTCGACCCTCTATGCAATGTAGTAATACACATACATTCGCCCCTTGTTTGTGGATTAGAAAATTATTTAACCCTTTTAACGACCAGGTTAGTTCAAGAGAACACCACTCTTCCGTTTCTAGAGGGAAGGTAGTTAACTGTTCGAACTCGGCGGAGTTGGAATTGCCTATATGACGAATTCAAGGCGCCCGACGAGACCTTATCTTTTGAAGTTAAAACAATGTGAAATAGACTCGAGGAGAAAAACGAGTAAACTCGGGCTAGACCCATAAGAGGTTAAGCTGTTAATCATGCAATGACACATACTTTTGAAAAAAAATTGAGCTTCATAACTCGAATAGGGCCTGAAAAAAGTACACTGGAAAAAAAATTAGGTCCAATTAGTAAAAATTATGCGCACCACTGTTGGTTTGACTGTTTAAATTGGTTAAATTAAGCCCGTGCCGTGTTAATTTAATTAATTTAACAGTCAAACCAACAGTTTTGAAGTGGTGTCCATACTTTTAACTATAAAATGTGTTAAATTTAGCACTTTTTTTTTTTTCAGTGTATGATGAAAGTCGCAAAATGCACTTCTTCAAGGAGCGCAAAAACTGGATTAACTCCTATTATAGATGGAAAACAAAATTTCTGTATGATCAAAAATGCTTGCTTCTAGCAGCTTTGAAAAAGAACTAATATTATTTTTAATGCATCAAAATGATACGTAGAAAATAAATATGCCAAAAACAAATATATAAAATAAATCCAAAAACTCAATTTTAAACCTATACCCGGTCCTCGAAAGAAACCCCGATCCAAACACTTCATAATCTCACACAATTACGTATTGAAATTAGTGCAGGAACTAATGAAATTTGCTTTGTTGTTTGTTGTTAGCTCACCCCAGTGGCGGCTCGTGCCATTTGGCAACATTCTTTGCCGTCCATTTGAATCTATTTGCAACAATCGATTGTTGATGAAGCAGCGCTTCACTATCGAATCGATTGTTTTACATAGAATCAAATGAAGGTAGAACCTTGCTGCCAAATCGCACGATCCGTCACTGGCTCACCCTTTGTTTTATCCGCCCTTGCGACAGTAATAACAAACCCCCTTCCGGGACAAACACCCCGCAGATGTTGTTATTTCCTCATGATTCGAACTGGGGTCTTGACTCTTGACAAGTGAAATACTCAATGGCGTTTGTGGTACCAGCAAGCAAGGAGGCAGGCAATGCCTACCGCCTAACCTAAGATATTCTGAACTATTCTGAACTGAATTATTCAAAATAACCCTATGAACCTACTACTTTTTATAGTATCTCGGTGATTCGACGTAATTCTGCAATTGGGCTGTAATGAACATGAAGATTTATTTAGATGAAGTCTCAGAATACTTTTCGCAATTCGAATTCCATGCCTTAATTTTATGTTCGCACGCTTTGAAGTTACTGAGGCACTTTCAAAATAGCAAAAAGTGTCTTTCTTAATAACCAGTGAACGTTTTATTTATTTTTTCTTCACTTTGACAAGTAATAATTTTATTTGTTTGTTTATTTATTCATTAACTATCTATCCATTTATTTGTTTATTTCTTTCTCTATTGTAAATTTATTTTTCTCTCCCTATTCTTAATTCTACATTTCTTTCTTTATTCATAGTTTTTCATTGATAAGTTTTCTATTGCTGACGCAGACTCGTTTCTCCCGCTACATGACTTATTGTTAGTCTAGAAGGGTGGGGCAGTTCGTTCAACATCCCTTAAATTGCTTTCACATTGTTTCCACATTATTTCGTCTGTTTTTATCTATAATTAGTCGTATATAATTTTAATATTACTTACTTAATAAACATGAATGCAGTACGGTGATGAATTAACGTACTAAAAAAACAAAAAATAAAATAACATTGAAACAAATCTCAGGGAAAAGATGCTTGAAAAAGTATCGGTTAGGTTGGTACAGATCCTCTTCAACAGACACCGAGTGATAATGGTACAAAACCAATCGTTGCTATATTCGGTAGTGGTTCACGGACTTCATGTTTGTTTAATCCTGTGCAACCCTCTAGTTCATGTAATAGCATGCATCCGCGGGGTCGAATGGATTTTGTTTTCCACTCCCATCCGTTAGCGAAATCAGCGCATGGACCTTTGACCCAGTATCCATTGGAGATCCCTTTGTAATTTGGCTGGTCAAATAGGATTCCGTACACGCCTCCAATCACAGAGTGGAGGCCACAAAGAAAGAAGAGTACGCTTAAAAACGCCCGCATTGATAATTTGTATGATCGAGTATAACTTTAAAATTGAGATTCTGGAGGGATCTAAAAAGAAAACAGTTTAATGCAGCCTTTGGAGATAACTGCTGGCACGAACTTGAAATTTTCCGGACCACCTGCAGATGTTTTCAATGCTTCCCTTTTTTCCCCACCTTCAAGCGGCGCGCTGTTTTGTTGACGTGCCATGCATTGCTATTATTCACATGTAGCTGTTAATTAGTTTCATGAAGAATGAGGGTAAACCTGGAGAGCTGGTGCATTTGAAATCACACTGCAGCTGTGATAGAATAAAAAAAATTAAATAATCTAACTTTTGCTCTAAAAAAAAGTGCCCGATACATAGATTTATTATTGGAATTGTTTTGAATTTATTGCCGTGCCTATGAGGAAAACCAGAAAACAAATAAGTACATACAAGTCATGTTCCCATTTTTCCGTTTTACCTGCGAGCCTTTTTTTTTACTTCCCCCTCCTTCAGCTAGAGGTACCTCTCCCCTCTAGTTAATATCCCTCGCCCTCTCTCCCATCCAGGTAATGTTGTATTACTGCGAATTTCTATTGTGATGAAACAGTGATACTTATATTAGAAGAACGATTGAACTTTTTAATTGCACTTTTTCAACCTACAAAAATCATGAGGCACCCTTGAAATATTCAGAGGAAAGGGTTGAATGGAGCTGTTGCAAACTTTTGCTACCGGCTTATTAATAGTCGATTATGGGGTAAAAAACCCTGTGAAAATAACAAATAGTCGATAAAAAATCACGAAATCCACTCCTAAACTCATAAAATGCTTTCAAACGCGAGACCGTAATGGCGGTCGTTGCCATACCGATTAAATTGGGGTTCTCTATATGAATCAGCTCCATTCGCACTACGTGTTCTCGCGACTCCACACAAGAAGAAGAAGAAGCATACAATTACCATAAGATTCAGGCGGCAACGGTCACCATTGCGGTCTCTCGTTTGAAAGCATTTTATGAGTTTGGGAGTGGATTTCGTGATTTTTTAGTGCGCTGTTATTTTTACATGGTTCTACCCCATGCTCAACTATTAATAAGCCTGTCGCAAAAGTTTGCAACAGCATCATTTTACACCAGATCATTTTTCAAAGCCCACAGTGCTGGATGTATTTAAAACAATTTTGAAATCAGGGATGAATTTATTGCGTTTACGATATCTATTGAAATCAATGCACACAGTTTTTCTCCTCAAGAATTTGGAAAGAAATCAAGAGAGAGAGAGAGAGAGAGAGAGAGAGAGAGAGAGAGAGAGAGAGAGAGAGAGAGAGAGAGAGAGAGAGAGAGAGAGAGAGAGAGAGAGAGAGAGAGAGAGAGAGAGAGAGAGAGAGAGAGAGAGAGAGAGAGTGGAAGTGAGGGGGGCTGTTTGTGATCACATCAGGAAGACTTATTGCTTGCACAGTGAACTTTCGGAGGAGTAGTCAAACGCATTCTAATGAGACTTTATTGTCTTAAAGAATGAGCGACTTAGATCCGGGACATAGACGAGACGCCTGAGTAAAGGCCTAAGAATGCGCACTGTCTCGACGTATCCTTAAAATGGAGCATTGTTGTCATCTTTCACCAGTTCCTTTTAACTTAATTATTTTTCTTAATGTATATTTATTTCTGATCCACCTCGAGTCCACGTGAGTCTTTCTCACATCAAAGTCAGTGAAGTCCAAGTCACGTGTGTGATGGGGCTACAGCAAACTTTTACTGTGGGCAAATGAATAATTCAATCTGATGTGAAAACCAACGAAAATCACGAAAATCGCACTAAGAAAGTCTAAAATTCAGTAATAAACTCACGTAACTGCTGAAACATCAAATTCGGAATGGCGGCTCAACGCAGGTATCATGGGAGATTCCTGTCTAATTTGACGATTTCTCGAAGGAAACACAGAGATATGTCTCAAATAAGATAGGAATCTCCCATGATACCTGCGTCTTTCTGCCATTAAGTCCGATTCTATGAGAATGAATTTCGTGATTTTTTAGTGCACTCATCGTCATTTTCACAGGTTTTATGCAAGAATCAACTCTTCAATCCCTTGTAGCAAAAGTTTGCTGGAGCCCCATTGTGTCAAAATTCCCGATTCACTCAACTTATTTTACGATTGAAGATATTTTGAAAACCTTACGAATCGTTACTTTTATAAGTCTTTCCTTTCCTTACACCTCTCTGTAAAAGAACATACAGTGCCCCAAATTTTCACCAGCCTGAAAGTACTTTGGCAGTGACTGTATTGAGCTTTTCGTACGATCAGTCCATGTTTGCGCTTCATTTATTTAATGCGGGAGATATCTCCTCAATTCGCGGGCGGACATCAACTCCGATTGTGTCACATGTGAAAGTTCAAGTCGTTTTTCACCGAAAACTCGTGAGTTGATAATTACGAATGGAGTAATCCCGAAACGGTGGATGTCGAACAAAGAACTATACTCACCGAAAGTTTTTTCGTCGCATTCCCGCAACGCGCTATCCCCCCCACCCCCACCTAAAAGAGCTTTAGAACCCATTTCTACGTTAAAGTACGTCCTGTGTGTTGTCAACGCCCAAATGAATCATTCAATGCAAATCAGCTCTCTATTTGGAAGTAATTCGTTGTTGAATAGAATTCGACCCATAATCTCCCGTTTATCTTCGTCGATTTGAATGTCCAAAGTCGAAATCTCGCGGCTTCCCGAAATAAATGCATTTAATAGTAGCGCAATGGAGAGATATTCTCTATCTCACTCTCTTTCCTCTATTGAAACACGTGTGTTAGACAAGGATAGACAGTGGGGCATTCTATTTCTCTATTGAAACACGTGTGTTAGACAAGGATAGACAATGTGGAATTCTATCCCTTTTCACTTTGTACATTCAAAAGGGAAATGAGAGAGATAAAACAAATCCTAGTTGCGCCATTGTACTACAGTACAATGAAAGCGTGCAAAGAATCCGGGCTTTCGTTATGTAATGGAAAGTGCGCACGTGGCAATGCATGGAAAAACCTTGCTTCGAAAGATGTGTCTCGAAAATTGTTATTTACTCGCGTAAAAAATTCTAGGAAGGGGGGAAAATGAAAGAATTTCCGATCCGGACTGACCTTTCAGTTTTGAATTAATTTGATTTGGAAAAGCGAATTCGCGCGGAGAGCAGAAATGCGATGCAGTTTTGAGGAGCGTTTGTTTTCTTTCTTTTCCAGTGCGAGATTTGCTCCACGCACTCTAGCGTCTCTTTTTCAAACCTGTAAAAAATTGAGATTCCCACGGCAATATATGCTGATGGAAACTAAGCCACTAGTTTTGAGATCTATGTTTTGTGTGTATTGTTTTTTAGTCGATCTTCCAAAGCGTTTAAAGGAGTGATGTCACGGTAACAGTTGCTGACATAAAAAAATGTCGATGAAATTGCATTAATAAAACTTACAAAGCTACCAAACGTATGACTTTTTCTGTTACACTCGTTTCTTTCAGTAAGTTTAAGAATATCAAGCCACGAATCTAATGAGCCGTTGAAAGTACTAGCAAACGCAAAAGTTTTGACCGACAAGAATGCTCCGAGCACAGAAGGTTGCTTGATTATACACGAGGATTCGCCACCTTTATCGAATTCTTGACTGCCAAAACTTTTGCGTTTGATAGTACACAGCTTTTGAGGAGTCAAAAGGGTGCACCCCGACATTGAAATTGTCCGCTTTTGTAAAAAAAAAAAAAAATACGTTTTTAACAGAAAAATTCATTCGTTTGGTAGCTTTGATCTTTTTTGGAGATGCAATTTCATTGATATTATTTGGCGTCCTCAAAAAGTCTGGTTACCGTGGGATCGCCCTTAAAATCAAACTATAAGCAGATAGATTTGTCTATTCAGAAGACTTTCACGATGACTGCTCTCTCTACACATGCGCGACGGGGCGTATCTTCTTCCTCCGCGCCGGTCATCGGAATAAAATGCAAGCAAACAAGGCAAGTTTAATGTTTCTATTGGTTGCGTTGACCACCGCAACTTGCGCAGAATTCAAAATTACACCCTTCCATGCATGTGTACAAAAATTGTGAACGGCAACCTCATCTGAAACGACCTCTACAGACAGCTGTTAATAAAGCAGTTTCTCTCAATGAAAACTCTTCTGTTTCACAATCAGTTGTTTAATGCTCTGAATAAAGAAGTTCTATCATGGAGAAGAAAAAATCGTGACAAAGATTATTGTGATTTATGTTGAGAACTTTTGTCTCATCATTAAACTTGCAAAGAAAATACTTCGTCACATGGGCAGTGCGTTCCGTAAATTTGCGCGCATCTCGGAGTTATTGAAGACTTGAACGCTTGATAAGGAAAGGAAGCAGAATCGTTCTCGTCAGAACGCTCCTAGTTTTTTAACTTTAGTAGTCAATTTGTTTTAGAGAGTAAACTTTGTTTTCAAATAAATATCACAGCCGCAGTGCGTTCCGTAAATTTGCGCGCATCTCGGAGTTATTGAAGACTTGAACGCTTGATAAGGAAAGGAAGCAGAATCGTTCTCGTCAGAACGCTCCTAGTTTTTTAACTTTAGTAGTCAATTTGTTTTAGAGAGTAAACTTTGTTTTCAAATAAATATCACAGCCAGACGTAACCGGTGAAATAATTAAAATTTGTTGACTTTTTGCAGAAAAAAATCGAGTGCCATGGAATCCTGGGAAAGGGTAGAATTTCTACATTCTTCCTCTATCGTAAAAAAGAAAATCGGTTCAATTCTGAAGATCTATTGAAAACTGAAAACGCCTATAGTTCAAAGATATTTTTTCTAATTATTTCAAGTGGGGCATATTTTTTGGAGGGGGGGGGAGTTCAATTCCTCTGCTCGTTAGTTAGCGAGGGAGGCGACCATTCCCATAACTTCGTAAATTCCAGAATTTTACCTTACAGTATGCCGGCTCGTGTTATTTGGCAACCATGATTTTCGCAATTGAACCTATGCAAAATTATCGATTTATTAGGGGTTTGGTGAATACACTGAAAATCGATTATTTAACGTAGGTTTATATGGAGAGAAGCCATTCTTGCTATATTGCATGGACTGCCTCTCATATGTTTTAGTTTATCAATACATCGTCAAAACTACAGCGTCACAATCTAATGGTTTTTTTTTTGTCCCCCCCTCCCCCCGATATTTAGTAGATTCAACCAGTTACGTGGCGCGCAATCTGGCAATGTTGCATTTTTTCTATTGAGATGTATGTAGAATTCAAAGGTGTTTGCTGCGTACCCAATCGTTCGATATTTTGTATGGGTTTCAATGGACAAAATTTGGTTGCCAGATTGCCACGCTGGATCAACCGACCGTTAAGATAACTGGAAAGTTAAGTGAAATATGTTTACAGTTGGATTTTGCTGTTTTTCTTTGTTTTCAATTTAAAACGCCAAAAACGCAAATTTCCCAAAAGTAATAAGTGGTGCTATCCATCGAGGTTTGAAATCCGGAAAAGTATCGCCTGGAATCACCTTGAACGACGTGAACCAGATTTTGTCTCTTCCATTTTCCCTGTAATTTTCTCACAAGAGTCAATGTTAAATCGCGTGTTTGCACCTGCTCGTTGAAAAAATCTGTAAAACTTCTGGATAATTATTTATAAGCCAAGGATAAAAAATGATACAGCAAAAATGTTTTTCCTTCGGCAAATTTCAATCAGGTCTGAAAGGGTTAAACTCATTAATAAAGAGTGTACTCGAATTGAATACTTAGTTCTAGCTCGTCTAGTTTTAAGAGAAATTAAGTTGCCGCGAGCAATGGTTCTCTTACATTAAAGTGGTTGTGAGCTTTCGTCGGTGAGCTTCCATTGCAGTGACGACATTTCTTTACATTTAAAATACATCGGAGATGAGTTGTTGTTGCAATCAAACACCTCAATTACCATGAAGCAAAGCGCGACGCGACGCGACGGAGGGAGGAAGAGGACGCTGTACTTGCGTTGTAATTGCTATCAGCTCCGCCAGACAGCTCTGCCATCGCATGTTTAGTGATAACGTTTTTCAAACCTCTCGCGTCTCAGAGTTGTTTGTGTTTCTGTGCAACGCTGAGCTCTATACGTGAGGATTCAGAGTGCGCGGGCTTTATCAGTGCGTATGTGCGTGTGTGCACGCGTATGTGTATGTGTGTTTGTTGATTCGTGTTTATTTACGTCACGTCACGTCACGTTATTCGCCGGATCGTGGAAATTTTCAGCGTAGATACTACGACAAGTTCGTTTTTTGTGTCCCTCTTGATTTTACCCTTCGTTTTTTTATAAAAAAAAAGTTTATCAACATCTACCGCCTTTACTATGATGAATTTGATTTGCAATTAATGATTTCATTCATTCAAGTGGTTATTGTTTAGTGCGGTTTATTTTTTTAAATTTGTTTTTTGTTTTTGTTTGTTTTTGTCTTTTGTTTTTTTGATTTTTGCTGGACACTATGGTCTGAGATCGACAGAGAGTGGCAAAAGAATCAGTACAAAAAGTCTTCAAAAATCATTGTTTTTGACCTTTCCGGTGATTTTTCTAGGTTTAAATTACTCGTTAAAAGTGTTTTTTTATTTTATTTTTTTTATTTTTTACTGTTTAAAATTGGTCTTGAAAGTTTTTAATATCAACTTTGTGAGAAATTTCTTATCTGGTTGTTGGCTATTTTTTTTTTGACGATCTCAGACTATGGTGCGAGGGTACGCGTTCAAACGAAAATAAAAATGTTGGCACTATTTTCCAAAAGTTTGCGTCTTATTGTACCGGCAATATTGAGTGGAATCCTAGCAACTTTGGGGTAGAAGTCGCCAACTTTTGGGAAATTCAGACTGCACGTTTGAAAAGTACTTCCAAAGTTGCCGAATATGCCCCTCACTTTTAGTCTAAATTTCCCTAAAGTTAATGACATTTCCCTCAATCCCTCAACTTTTACCTGTGCAATAATAGGCAAACTGTAAGGAAACATTACCAGACCTTTCTTCAAAGTTTTGCGTAAACTCTATAGTGTTCTTTCAGCTTCCGATTTCATCGTAAAGTTTATAACAAACTTAATTTTAGTCTTTGTTGTTTGCCGAAAGTGAACAAGCAGGATTTACCGTCGGCAATCAGGAAGTATTAGTGGAAACTGCTATGAGAAGAATAATTTTCCGCCAAATAAACTTGTTTCTTCATTTCAATTGAAATAGAAATTATGTAAGACAAATTCGAGAATTGTGATCTTTCAGTTCTCCTCAGAATAGATTTTAAGGAAGAATTCTACCTTGTTCTAACTATGAAGCTCTTTTACCGCTTCTCTTGTATCCTAACCCATTCTTGTTGGAACGAGAATTTGTCGGTTTAGTCTTAACTCAGAAAAAGAAGAGACAAATTTGGAGGGATAAGTTCTTTATTATTGAGTATATTAAAGTTTTGGTAAGGTGCACGAAAAGTTTGTTAAGCTTAACCGAAAATGTTTCGTAGAGTCATTTTTCCACATAAAGTTTGGTTGGCGCAGCAATGGCATGGATTGGGGAGGATCGTTCTCAGTGGCGAGGCGTGAAATTTGGCAACAATGTAGTTTCTCCATTTAAATTCATCAAAAAGGTCGAACGCTTCAGTCATCGGCTATGACCAGGCATTTCGACCTTTCTTATGTGTTTAAATGGTGAAACAGGAACGTTGCCAAATCACACGCCTCGCCACTGATCGTTCTCGGAACTCTTGTTGAGTCTATGATAACAGGGCACCTTCATATTCCCTAACCACTCACGCCTAGAAATGTACAGTCTGATGTTTCCTTTATTGTAAGGAGTGTTCGATCAAAGAACTGGATTATTCATCCTTCAACTTTTCAGTTATTGAGCGTGCGATTCACAATATTCACATACATCCAGTTGAACGTTTTCAAAGGTGCAAAGTCTAACTTAAGTATAGGGTACCAAAAAGAATGCCAGAAGACTCCTTGGATTTCGCGGGTAGTCTACTTCTAGGAGTCTCCGTCGGGCGGTATTTTTGTATCCAACTGTACCTTAGACCGTTCCTACACCTGCGTCCGTTTGTTTTTGCGGCCCTTGCCCTGTCTTCGCATTTATAAGATTCTCTATCTCTTATGTGGAAGTCTAGTGCAAAGCCTCTTTGGAGACCTCTGTTTCATCAAATTAATACAATTTCGTATCTTAAGGGGGGGGGGGTGTCTGACACCCCTTCCCACTCATCCGACTCATTGAGCAAGGTCACTTTTTTGTGTGTGATGGAGAGGTATTTTGGCATTCTCCTCCCTTCACTAAGACTATCCTGACCTTAGTCCCCCGGTTCCCCTTAAAATGGCTGGCTACACTAGCAAATGAATTTGTAGGCAAAAGAGAGACCTATAGACAAGAAGAAGAAAAAAAAATCAAAAGAATATGATCCACAATTTTACATCTTCGTGGTCTAGTTTAAGCGGCGGCGGGTTGAAGATCAAGAAAGGTTCGATGAATTTGCAAGCGATCATATTTGTAAAGCAGCTGATTGTGAGCCGCATCAATCTCTAGTACAATTAAATCGCAAGCTCATACTCATATCAGTTATGATTGATGCATCCGGCTCTTATTAATTCCTTCAATTGTCCCTCGCTCCGCGCTCAAGTCCCGTTTGAAGCTCGCCCGATTTTTCTGATTTTTTTTTCTTTTTAAGCACCATGATTCGTCTGACACAATTTTTTTAATCTCGAACGCAGATCCATGGCATACTGTTTTATATCCATGCAATGGTGTAGCACAATCTGGCATTTTTTCTGTTTGTAAATAATAATGAGACCATTTTGGGGGGGGGGGGCTCTATCTCGAAAGGTGGAATTTTCAGACCCTTGCATGATCATAGGATCACAAAGTCTACTGTTCAGTGGCGTCGCGTGCAATTTGGCAACACCGTATTTCGTGCATTTAAACCCGTGAAAAATGTCGAGGTATTGGCAGTTCGCAGTGCACTCTCTTGAATCGGTAATTTTTTATGAGTTTAAATGGACGAAATGCAGCGTTGCCAGATTCCACGCGGTGCCACTGCTATATGTTGACCCCAAAAATGCACTCCCGAAGTCTGTCACATGAGTTTTCTATCACCCTGTACATCTTTCAACTTGTCACATTGTCACGAGCTGTATGTATATGGTTTCAGTGCGCAACCAATAAAAGAATCCAATGATTAGCCAACAATGCACTCATCGGATGCAATCAGCCTTGACAAAATTGGCGTAGCTCTGTAAGCCATCTCTCTCACTCTCACGCGACTCTCATGTATTGCTACTCTCTCACTCTCACGTGACTTCCATGTATTGCCACTCTCTCACTCTAACGTGACTTTCATGTATTTCCTATCTATTTCCAGTGTCGAATTCCGTATTCGGGTACTTATGTTGATGAGAAAAGTTCTGAATTGTTTCAGTTTTGAATTATCTCCTGTAATAGTAAAGAAGTGTTGTACTTTTATCATATGAAGAAAAGGGAAAGAATAGTAAAGGTATTTCTGTATCCTTCATCGATTTCCGTTCCACGAGAAAGACTTTTCGTGCGAAAATCTCGGAAGTCGAATCCGAGGCAAGGTTCCGCGTTCCGTGCGGTGTGTGTCGCTTCTATCGACCTCCAAGTCCACAAACGTGCACGCAAAACCCATGATTGCACTGCGCAGAATCTGAAAAATGCTGCAGCGCAACCGTCTAAGCCTCGTCAAAGCCTATCAGCGACACTTTCTCCCGCTCGGAGATGGACTTAAAGCGCACGAGGGCGGGGGGTTGGAGTAATACGTATAAAATATCAAACACAAAATAAATCTCTTCTGAAAAGATCACCTTTACTGCGGAAGCTTCTGAATAGGTTCGGATCAGGTGACAGCTTAATTTTGGGTATGTTTAACGTGTGAGGAGAGAGAGAGAGAGGGAGAGAGAGAGAGAGAGAGAGAGAGAGAGAGAGAGAGAGAGAGAGAGAGATAATAGTAGTAAAGAAGGAAAGAAAGGAAAGAGAAAAAGAGGAGGGAAAAAAAACTGCGACATAATTGGCGCACTGTGACACTTAAAAACTATTAGGCTTTGATGGGCATGTGTTCCGGGCCCTAAGGCCAATTAGTTTTTATTGTGCCCACACGGCCAAGTTGCGCGCGCAGCTCCTCACTATATCCTATAGCTTCCAGGTTCTGGCTGCCGCGGTCTCGCTGCATCGTCTGAGAAATCCGGTTTATCGGTCTATGGAGCTCTTGCCTCCGCTGCTAATCCAATTCCTCTGAGACCGCGCGTTTCCGATCAAGTGTTAACGATCGACTAATCTAATAAACGGAGACAATAAGTTAGGTAATCCTTTATAGCTATCCATCTTAGCTTCCATTTTTATTTTGTATCTATTCCGTTCTGTCGTCCTGCCGCGGCTGAAGGAGCGTTGACTTATCCATAAGACGAGTAGTATATATGTATGTATATGCAGTCGGTTCCGGACCGGACGATCAGGGACCAAATCGAGCTCAGTGTAGTCATAGTCTAGTCTTCCGGCGTTTTCGGGCGCTTCTTGACATATCCGTCAGTAGGTGACGACGACCCGTATAATATCGTCAACGGACTGGTTCTCTAAATTGGCATAAGATAGTTGGCTGCGTCAAACGGTCATTTTATTAACCAGCTGACTTTAAAATCCGATCAGGCAAAGTTCTCTTGTCTCTTCTCTACTTCCCTGTAATATTATTCGTATGGTTTTTATTAAAGTATCAATTTTTGATAACCGATTACATAATAAGAGAGACAACCACGAAAAAGCCATTCCGATCGCGCACTGAAAATCGTTGCAGTCGCTTCCTGAGCTTTTTTTTTTCCTCTGTTAGTTTTGTTCGTGTAATTTTATTTAAATGCTAATATTTGGTCACTGATTACGTATGAGATAACCACGGGCAAGAAATTTTATCTCCCTAAAAAAAAATTGTTTAGTTACCTGGTGTCGTTCTAGGAAAGGGACGAGTCGTAAAATTTTTTATATAAAAAAAAAATAAAATGATTTATATGTGTTCTGACTTTCTGAGAGTAGAATCGAGTCATCTTGGGGGGGGGGAGGGGGGGGATGTCCGCTCCAGCAGAATTTCGATTTGTTTAAACAAATACTCAAGATCTTAAAAATATCGAGCCACTGTCGTACAAAACACTCTGCTTTGAGCTCTTCCTGCCATGAAGTCGCACACTGGATCAATAAATGGATTTTTCCGGACATGAAATGTCTTTGCTTTTTTGTTCTAAAAACCTTTGAGTCTTGACATTTTTTTTTTTTTTTTTTTTTTGCAAAAACCATATTATTTGACTCAATTCAAGCTCAACGTTGAATGGTTTTATACTTTCTTTAGTTATCTTGCTAATTTACACCGTCCACAATCTTGATTTTCATTCATAAAATTATGTCCAGAAAATTCCATATTTTGATCTACTGTGCGGCGCGGCGTAACGAACGCCGATATTCATGGGTTCAAAAAATTAGTGCAAGAGAGAAATTTGTTTGACCTCCCTTCCACCCCCCCCAACCCACTTTATCAAAATTCGTTCTACTCACTTAAAGTTCTCTTCCAGAGGATCCCGGAGATCTTTCGGCGGTAGTTTGTGTTTAACTGTCAAACATTCGAGACGAAGGATTTGGTGGGTCAAAATATAAGCAAACACGAATTCTTTGCAACATGGACGTCATGAGTGAGGCACGGGCATGGTACATACATACGTAGCGCAGGGATCATTCATTCTAATGATGAGTAAAAACGAGGTCTGTTAACGGTTTCCGGCTAGCGCGGGCTTTGCGCCCACTTCATGCTTACGAGTATCATACATACTTGGATGTATGTGTTCCTCTTACGCGCTCTGAATGCGTTTAACGCACACACGTACACACCGATAACAATCAAACGTCCAGAAACACCGCGCAGTGGGAGTAAAACACGGCTGTATCTGGACTCAGAAATATGTTGGACAACATTAAAGATATTGAAAAGAAGAAGTTTTAGGATGGGCTCGGTGGTTAGGACGCCTGAAACATGGATACCTCGTTCGAATTCCCTAAAAAAAAAAAAAAAAGTCCACGGCAAAGATTACGGTGGGAATCTGAGTGCTTACACTGAGAGAATTCTTTTTTTAATCCAAGGTGTATTGCGTTTGTGTTAAAGAAACTGCACAGTGAAATATTGACTAAGGAGCCCATTCCTTTAACCCAAGGAAACAAGGATAACCCAAGGATTCTGCTGCAACAAGTAAAAGATTCCTTGTTGTGACAGTGATACTCCTTCATGCAATCAGAGCTTTACTTCGCGCAAGGAAAACTGTCACAAGTAAACGTGTTTCCTTGTTTTTAAAGAGGTGGTTTCTCCCAGTGTAGAGCATGGGTGTTACGCTGTACTTTAGACACTTTGGTGTCTTCTGACGGAAAACAAAATCTCTCAATGATCAATCCAATTTTTCTATACAGATGGCAATTAGTTCCTAAGTGAACGTACCCAGAAGTCCATAGTTCTGAAAACAGTGTCAAAGTTGTGAATGTGTCCGTTTCTTGTCGGCAAACTCATGTCGCATGGGGCCCAATGACAACTAACCTCCCCTTTCCACCCCCGAATGAACGCTAATCGGAAACGCGCTGTATACAACAGACAGGTCATAATATGTTCGAACCGAAATATCTAGTTTCATTTTGAATTTTTTAGGTTAAATTCGATGTCTCCTAAATCATTGCAGGTAGACCACTGTTCCGCGAGCGTGCTCACTTCACCGAGACTCTCCTTTTTATTTCAATTATACTTTTACGAATGCGCGCGCCGCGCGCTTTTTTGTCCACAGTGCGTCAGTTGCTAAGGTGATCATACCTTCATCTCGTACAGTGTGACCTATGTATATATGTATGGAGACTCGAGATATTTTCGATGCCATCTTTGGCAACTATGGAATCGTTAGAACGTCTCAGGAAAGCCGCGTTTTTGAGAGCGGAAAAATATTTTGAATTAAGATTAGCAACAGATGCTCCCAATCTAAAATCACGCCCCGTTGCTTTGAATTGAGATTTGAGCGTTTTCAAATCTTCAGAGTAAGCGTCAATTGCAAAGAATCACAGGTTGAAAGGCAAGATGGGGGGGGGGGGTTTGACGTTGACGCTCCAGGATCGCTCCTCCCTCAAGGTCAGATGAGTTAAAAAATTAAATTAGTTTTTATTAGAATGCGACATTTATTACTGTGCTCAATGAATTTAAGCATTGCTGGTGGCCTACCTGTTTCAAAATTTTAGGAGTCGAGTGACATTCTTTATTTCGATTACTGTTCTGTGGTTTTCAAAAGAAAGTATCCTAGTAGAAATTTTCACTCTTAATTCCATTCCTCGACTAGTTTTAAGCATGTTTGCAGCTTTCAGATATTTCAGAGTCTAGCAGCAATGTCACTTGAAAGTATGCTTTAAAAAATCTAAAGCTCTTTGAAAAATAATGGACAGCATATAATCAAGGATCACTTCGATGAGGGGAAGGTGTTCTTTTGAAGGTCATATTATACATATGTATTTATGAACTTAGTTCGTTGCTTTGTGTGCCATGTGTCTTAGTATACATAGCACTGCATCAAGGTAGACTTCATTAAGTAAACAGATGAGTCCAGGTATACGCAGCATTGCTTTTCGCAAAAATCCCAATTTCATAAATTTTGCCTTTAAATAACTTTTTGGCCCTCCTGAAACATTTACTGTACTCTATTAAGCCCATTTTCCCCATGAGACTAGAGACATCCTAACCTGCGGTGATTTATATCACTCACTTTTTAGTTCATTAAATTAAAAAATATCAAAGGTTTATCACCGTCTCATAAATGTTTCTTAAATGTTAAAAATCTTAATGTTAATTTCTTAAATCTCTAAATTCCGGCATAAATGTTTCGTATCCGCCTGAATCTGTCTAAATATTGTATTTCGAGATCTAAGTGCTTATCAATCGGAGTGATAGTATGCTATCTTGTGTTTTGCTTAATCGGTCAAGATATGTTGAAGAAATATTTTGACAAATACAAAAGCAGATTTCACCTCTGTTGGCACTTCGTAACTGAATGCATCAGAATCTGTCTCTGGATTTGATGAAACTCCTGACAAAATGCCGTTTGTGTTAGAACTGGTTTCTGATGGTTGCTTTTTGGGGTTTAATAATTTTTGAACGGAATGAATGTGTTTTACATCACACGCATAAAACCTCCACTTCCTCAAGCTGGAAGTAGGAAGAAATTATTTATGACCACGCGGAATTTTTTTCAATTTTTTATTGTTATTTATCTTTCTTTCTCTTTCCTCTTACTGCACCATATGAAAATATTTCTTGTTTGTTCATACGTATGCGTTTCTCGAACACACCTGAGTTTTCAAGCTCGAGCTAGTTTTCCAAAGAACGTATTGCTCTTGGTCCTTTCGCAGCTTTTGATTTCACGGTTTGGTGAACTAATCTAACTGCTTTGTAGGGAGTCTCGGTGTCTGTGACCCAGCAGAGCTTATTCTAAAACTTTAGACACGCAAATTGCTCTTATTTTGTTCTCAAGCCCCAATTAAAGTTCCGTTCGGTGTATCGTGCCGTATCAGCGGCTTGCAATCTAGCAACGCTTAATTTCGTCAATTTAAACTCATGAAAAATATCGATTCGAGGGTATGCACCTCTAATAATTCGACCTTTTTCATACCTTTATGGACAAAGTGCAGCGTTGACAAATGCACGCGACGCCACTGTCACGTATTGTCTTTCTTGGTCTGATTCGATACATTGAATGCTAAAAGCCGGACGATTCTGGCAACGTCGCATTTCATCGATTTAAACAAAAACGAACAAAAAATATTTGCAGAACAAGTTTAACGTGAGAACGCAGTCACTGTGTAACACGCAGTAAATCAATCTGATAATTATTTAATTTTTTTTTTTAATTATTTTCTGCACGTAAAGCAGGAGCAGACGTATAATTCCGTCTGCAGTTAAATGCACGAGGTAATGTAATCCGGTCGAATTCATGCGAGATCACAGATTGCAAATTATTCAATTTTAATCCTTCCTTCGACCTGTATCTTTCGCCTCCTCTCCTTGTTTAGGAATAAAAAACTGAAACTTTGTCCAGAGGAAATGAATGACAAAAAATAATTCTGACGAGAGCTAAGCGGATACGATAATAAATTATCATCATACATTTTTTCGAACTGCAGGATAGTGGCCATTGGGTCTGTTGCAAACTTTCGCTACAACAATTTTTAAGGGTCGAATTGGTCGAATCCTTTTTAAAATCACATTGAAAGCATGGAAAGGTCTCAAAATCCACTCCCAAACTCAACGCTGAAAAAAAACTGAGTTTAGGTACTAAGCAGCTTTTTAAAATAGCTTCGCAATGCAAAAGTTCTAGCTCTACCGGAGAAAGTTGCGGTTGTACCGCATTACTACTTTGGTGGAGCAACAGCCTTTCTTCTTGCTTATGCTCTACCGAAATAGTGCTTCGGTGCAACGGCAAATTTCTCCGGTAAAGCTAGAACTTTTGCATCGCGAAGCTATTTTAAAAAGCTGCTACGTTTGTATCTAAACTCTATTTTTTTCGTGAATAAATGCGTTTAACGGATTCAAAAATGGCGTTCGAATGAGTGGGTGGGGGAGTAAGGAATCCCATATAATTGCAGCTTCCTATGCTGAGAAAAGTGATTTTATCAATCATCATAGATAAATATGTATTCAGACGGGACTCCCCGCTATGACCCCCGCTCATTTGAACCCATCTTTGAATTTCGTTAAACAAATTTATTGAGTTTGGGAGTGGATTTTGAGATTTTTTTATGCTTTTAATGTGATTTTCAAGCGATTTTGCGTAAAAGAATCAGCCCTCTTTAATGCTGTAGCAAAAGTTTGAAACAGACCCATCCTCAAATGATGTTCTTCATCTCATTTTTCTGTTTTATCCTAACACCAGTGGCGGCTCGTGCAATTTGGCAACCATGCTTTTTGGCCATTTAAACCTATGCAAATGTATCTATATCTGGGGGTGCAATTGCACCTCCTTAAGATCGATTGTTTTTCATAAGCTTAAATGAAGAAAAAACGATGTTGCCACATTGCACGCGCCGCCACTGCCTAACACTAACGAGGCGGGTTATCATCCGATGATTTCAACTATGAGTATTCATGTAACCACTGCTGCTTTGCGGGCTCTCAAGGCTGACCGTATACAAAAATGTTATACATCATGAGCAGTTGGTTTAATTTCATCGAGTTGATTTTCATCTTTTCCCTGGACATCATGTCTGCCAACCATCGTTAATTAAAAGTACCTAATTGAAATAATTAATAATTCAATCAGCCGCTCATCCAGGTGTATCAATTTCGTCATTCTTTCCAGTTGATGTTAATTTATGTAACCGTGTCATCGGAAGAAAGTGAATAATCCGAAAATGCATCGAACGAAAGATACACAAATCTATCCGCTATGAATTTGATGCTGCGAACGCTTCAAAGAACCTAAATAATGTTGATCATCTTCATCTAGCCCTCAAACCAAACGATTCGAAAGCAACCTGTCTTGACTCTGTAGCCCAAAAACTTTAAGCATAGCGTGTGACAGGGGCCAATGAAAGAACATGCAATTTGTGGCCCGTTTCCTGATGAATTTTTAAATCCTATTTGCAATTCTGTTACGTCTCATTTTCTCACCCCTTCTCATTCTAACTTTTTTTTTTAAATATTCTCCCTCCCCATCCCCCCCCCCCTCAAAAATCAATCGAAATCAACCCATCAATTTCTCGTCGTACCCTCGGAAGCTGAATGAGCGCTTTTTCGTGCAAAAAAAAGAAAGACAAAAACAAAGTTTCAAACATCTTTACGGAGAAAAACTTCTCGTTAGAATTATACTGATCGTATTATTAAATATGGACTAGTAAGCAACTTCTTTTAAAATTACCTGAATTTCTATCGTCTCAACGATTTTTTTCTCGTAAATTATTATCAGAGAGCGTTCGATCGGATGAATAAGAGAAATGCTGGTGATTCCAAAGGGAATTTCTTTTCAATTGGGCAGTTGCGAGGGTGTGAATTTAATGTTGGTGTTTTCGTGTTTTTGCATCAAGCAAATGAAAACAATTTATGAGCTGAGAATAAAGGTGCTTTTAGTTTTTAACCAGGTTTCATAGTTCCGGAGGTTCGATTTCCGCCCAAAAAGGGAAACGTTTCAAATGGGAATTCATTGTTGTGATATCACAACACAATTAATTTTTTGCAACTTTCAGAGTGTATCTCCAAAACCGGGACGCTTAGGAAAATACCGGAGGCATCTCTGTTCTCAGCTCATCAAGTTTTTGATTTTCTTTGTAAAAATACATCAAATTTTAGACCCCTTGCAATTGCCCCATTTTGTGAATTATTAAGAATTTTAGTATTTTTAATTTAAGTTATTGTATTTTTTTTTTTTTTAGTCCATATTAAACAAGAACATTTGTCCACGTGGTGATTATATGACGCTATCAGATTTCTATTCTCCTAACTGTACGGATTATACAGTTTTTAAAAGTGTCTTAAAGTGTGCGTTTATTCGGTCGCATCGAAAGTGTAGCTCACGCGGGAGTGTTTGCCACCGAGAGTGCAAGTGCGCTTAATATGATTTTGAAAGCCTGGTTCACCACCGCAACGATCCCGACGACGAATTCGAGGAACGGAAGAGGAAAATGGTGGACGAATCAGGATGCAAGCTTCTGTCGTTTCGACGCACCGATGGAGCCAGCACGAGCAGCAGCGGTGGATCCAACGGTGACGTCAAACCACCGCTGACCTACCGGCAACTTCGCGAGCAACGTCGGGCTCTCCGACGTCATGGTGCCATGCTTCGGGCCTCCTCGGCCCCCAGAACAAACGTATGTCCATCCTTCATTCGCTTTATAGATATATAAGCTCTATTAAAAAAAATAAAATAAAAAAAAATAATGGGTTGTCATTTGAAATATTCTACTGTTGGGGGGGGGGGGTCACTATACTCTTTAGTGCCCCTTGAGGACCCCCCTTCCCCATCAATTGTGAAGTCCAGTTTTGACATCCAGAAGTTTATCTTGATAGTACCAGACTACCTGCAAAGTTTTTTTTTTTCAGCCTTGACCATAAAACATTCATTACGGGTGAACGGTCAAAACTCGCTAAAGACACTTAATAAACCAATGGAAAAGTATATCAAACCTGGAGTGTTCAATTGAACCCTCAAGGAATCGATACTTTCGTATGTATTTACGTGAGAGGACAACGATTATCGAATTTTCACGAGTCCTATTGCACAGATTGCAGTGGCGGCTCGTGCAATCTGGCAACCGTGCACTTTTGCCATTTAAACGTATGCAAAAAGATCGATACTAGGTGAGGCGCTACGCCTCACCAAGTAATCGATTATTTTACACAGTTTTAAATGGAGGAAATCCATTGTTGCCACATTGCACGAGCCGCCGCTGACTGATTGCGATGTATCAAAGTCTGTTCTGTGTAAACCCATGGGGGAAGATCCGATTCTCAAGAGATTCAATCGATATCGTAATCGATAATCGAAGGGTCGATTCTTTTGCATGGGTTCAAATGAGAGAACTTTCATCAGTTGTTAGTCCCCGTGCACTGATTTCGATGTATTGATGTCTGCTCTCCTTACAAACCTATGGAAAAGAATCAATTTGCGGGGGGTTCTATTGAACTTCGAAGGAATCGATACTTTTGCATGAGTTTAAATGAGAGAACAACGATTATTATCAATTGTTCACGAGCTGCCACTGGTATAAGACCGCGTCTGCCTCCACAAGGGAAAAAATTATACATCAAAACCATACTCTTGTAGTTGATTTTGGCCTCAACCTTTTGGTTTGGGACACTTTACTATACATCTGATTAGCGTCATCAAACTATATACTTCGTAAATTCACCGTAATCTCTGAGAAGTTTAGCCGGACGTCTGGTAGAGTTACCTATACCTCATACCTTATAGTTAGGGCTAAAACCAACCGCAAGTATGATGGATTTTACTAATAATTTTTCCCATTTTAACAACTCAGCTAATCCGCATCGAACACATCTTTAATCCTCATCCTCGCTGTAATCCATAAGAATTATCCTCATTAATCCTTACCAAATTTCCAGCGTGGACTTGTTCGGACGAGAGATTAGAGCCATATTTTCAGCTTCTATTTTTGATCTTTTTTTTTCGTACTTGAGTATTTATCGACATCGCCGTCGATCAATGACGGCTCGTGCTATTTGGCAACCATATTTGTTGCCGTTTGAACCTACGCAAAATTATCGATTTCTCGTGGATTCAGCGAATCCCCTGAAGGTTTATTATGTTACGTAGGTTTAAAAAGTGAACAACATGGTTGCCAAATAGCACAAGTCGCCATACTGACATCGATCTCATTGCGCTATGTCGATCGGGTATCACGGAGTATAAACTCGATCATTTGATTAACTCAAGTCCTACGATACTGGTTTGTGTCTAACGACGATTTCCTAACGTTCATTGGCTCATCTCTCGGTAGAGTCTCATTTTATTACTCGGCCAGTTTGATCGTGTTTTGTTGCATAGTTAATCATCCACCTAATTTTAAAAACTATCATTGATCGTTAATCGTCCGGAACTTTTCTACTTTTGACCAGAATGATTTATTTTGTGATGTTGGAATGATTGTGTCGCGAACTTTTTCTACAGCCAATTTGAGTAATTGATTCCAATATTAAAACAATTACGAACTAAATGGCCAAAAACACAATACAAGTAAAAACTTAAAATGGGAACTAGGTCAACAACAAATAAAAACCTCCGAGACGTCTCGGTGCGCTCATAGCACCATTTTCTATCGGAAAAAATTAGTGAAAAAAATAGAAAAAAATTGTGAAAATAAAATAAATAATAAGGACAGAATTTCAACATTTATTTCCTCGACTCTTCCTCGAAACATGATCGATTTGAAAAGTGTGCTTAATGGCACTTTTCAAGTCAAGGAAGGTTCGAGAAATAGTCCGGAACGTGTAAAGTCGTCTCCAAGACTTGTTTTTGTCGATGTGAGACATAAGTTTTTCGACTTGGATCTGGTAAGGACCTCTAAAACTCACTGTAGATTAAATTAGGCATTAATATGCGCAGTGAACTCCCTCGAGTTCGAAATTATGTAAGTGTAGGTATATATTTGAAATGTAATGTTTAAATGCAATGTTGTCAAACTGCGCTTTACGGCATAGAGTCTCTCAATATGAACATTTCTCTTGCAACCCAGCGAATAGCCTTTATATTTATTATGAAATGAAGCGTTGAAATATATGATGAGATATGCGCCACTAGATGTTGCAAAGATTGTGCACTTCTTTCTTTGTCAACACATACCCATGACGTCCTGTGAAATGAAATTTTCAAATAAAATTTCTCCTTTAATTAATAATTTTTCCAGGTGGGAAAAAAACGGTTTGGTAAACACAATAAGTATTCTAGATAATCAAGGAAAAGATGCACAATCTTTGCAACGACTGATGGAGCATACTGCTCAACGCTTCAAATATCGTTTTGTAATTCGTAACTCGTGATGACTTCCACGAAAGTTATCACGAGTGATGTTCGAGTCTCAGTGACCGTATCTCATTCTGATGAGCCTGAATTCCGATCAATATCTTGCGTTTCCTGATAAAAATTATCGCCGAGGCCAAAATCGTTTAATTAGTTTCATCTCTATCACAGGATTTTGGAGCGAGTATGAGATATAAAGTTATCAAAATTACTTTAGTAAATTAATTAGTTATCAAATAAGTTGGTTTCTTAACATATTTACCATCATCTCTACATTGTTTTAAACGGTCAACAGCGTCAACGCTCCAGAGCAGCCGTTTTGTGTTGAATTAATTGCATTATTAATTCACCGATGATTCCACCGGTTGAGAAAATATTACACAGCTCAGTTCAATGTGACTGAACTGCACGAAAATACTCTGATCTGTAATATTTCTTCAATCGGTGGAAACGCCTTTAATTAATTAATTCAATATCTAAGTTTTTGAAAGTCATCGACGACTCCACCGGTTGAGAAAAGAATACAGATGCGAGTATTTTCTTGCCTTACAGTCATACACTGAACTGGACTGTGTAATCTTTGCTCAACCGGTGGAATCATCGGTGAATTGAAAAATGTCATTAATTATACGCAAAACGGCAGCTCTACAGTCTACAATACTCATGAAGTGGTGTGCGGATCGTGAATGAATAGACCTATAGCTAGTAGCAAAGCAAGAAATGTCCGAAACTGGTTTGGCCATAGCCCTTAGTTTGAGGATTTAAATAAAAGATTTCGGCCAAGCTTGGAATGACCGAGTGTTGGTAACGGCCTGTAGGGGCTTTCAAACTCGATCCTCGGTTGCAGCCGAGGCTATGAATGGACTATAAATCTGCTGGACAACGTCGCATTTCACCTAATCTAACGCTTCATTAAAAGTGTGGCAGTTTGTTTGGAGGGCTCTCAACAAAAGGCCTATGAAATACTAACAACTTTTAAGGAAATCTTCGTTCATTTTGGTCTTACAAACGTCTTTTCTTTTTCATAGTCTCAGCAAGAAAAATCTAGAGTCACCTCCAGAAGAAGGTTCCTGGGGTAGTGTTTCCTGGCTGGGCTTCCGACTTTGGGGGCTCCCATCAAAAGAAAGTGCCATAGTTAAAACAAAAAATAAATCGGGCTCGAAAATTCCACTTCTACCCTGGGCCTCAAAATACTTCTTTGACGAGCCGTGGTAAAATATTTTATCTATTATTGGCATATTGTTTCTCTGCAGGTTCAATTGGCCAAAATGTAGGGTTAGGATCACACCAGTAAAAGGTTATTGCAACTTTTTTGGTCACCGTAAAATTAGGGAGTGATGATTCGGTAAAGGGGCGGTTAAAAAAGAGGGTGCCATTAACCACTTGCGTTCAAAAAACCCGATTTCCAGAAGGTTATTGTGGGTATGAAAGTTTAATTGGGTCGAGTTATTTTAATCATCTGACTGTTAGACTATAAGGCTCTAATTGTTCGATACTTATGAAAATCTCGTTTTTCTCATTAGAATATTGCGCGGTAGTACTTTGAAATCAAGATTTTTGAGTGCGATCGAGCACAGCCTGTATTTTACCCGCCCGTTTAACGAATTACTCCTCAATTTTTCATGGGTTGTACAGTATTTCCACCGTTACATTGAAGTTAATTATATCTGTATCAATGGCGCAACAGTTATAAAAATCTGCGTTGAAAGAGTGTACGACGTTTTAACTTCATTCGGTGATTCATTCAGAAGCCTGCAGCTCAAACCACACACATACGGTACGCCCCTTACTATTAAACGTGCTCAGTGCCATAAAACCGCTCACAGTTTTACTCCGTAGCATAGTCGCAGTCAGGATATCGTCTTTCTCCCTCTCAGCCCATTTAAACACATGAGTTAGAAAAGGACAGAAAGAGGGGCTGAAGTCACGTGACAGCCCCTATATCCATCCTTTTCTAACGCATGCATTCAAATGGGCTGAGAAAAAGAAAGACAATATCTACGGCCGTCGGCCATGCTCCGTAGTCCGTACTCGTGCCTGCCTTAGTTTTTGCGCAAAGTTGCTGTTCATTTAATTGAAATTTGGCATTTATTCTCTATCTTTTAAAATGATCAAGGATTTTAGTGAGGTTCCCCCCCCCTCTATTTTTTTTAAAAAACGTGACAACAATGAGAGGCGACTCGACCTCAATTGAGGGCATTGCCGAAAAAAGCAGTGTTGCCCATTGGAATGAAATAAATTCAATTTTTAAACTTTATGGTGATTCTTCATGGATAATTCCATTCCATGGTAATAGGAATTTTCGCTGATGCTGAAAAATGTACGAAGTTCAAGTTATCATCAAATTTTCGTTCAGTTACTGTCAAACTTGTTGAAAACAACGTCTCCAACTAAAATAGTCATTCGTTTAGTTGTTTTTGTTTATTTTAATGATGTAAAATTGCTGTGACATTTTATGGCGTCATTGAAAATTTTTGCCACCGTTGAAATACCTCCATAGGTGGACTAAAAGATTATTGGTTAAAGTATTTGTAATGTGATGCAGTGGCGTAGCGTGCAATTTGGCAACGTTGTAATGTGTCTATTTAAACCCGGGTAAAAGGTCGAATGCAAAGGTGTTCACCGAACACTCAATAGTTCGATCTTTTTAATGCATGTAAATGGGCACATTACAACGTTGCCGAATTGCACGCTACGCCACTGATGTGATGTATTCCTTTACTTCTTATAGACCCTCTCATTTGACCGCCATCTGAGAATTTTCTTTAACAGATTTATTGAGTTTGTGAATGGATTTTGGAACTTTCTGATGCACTCAACGTTATTTTCAAGTGATTTTACACGAATCGAACTTCCATAATCCATAAAGCTGTAGAAAAAGTTTAAAACAGATCAATTTCTATTGATTTCACACAGGACGGCAACCCTGGAAAAATGATGCATTAAACCTACAGTGTGCTCGTACGGAGGATTCAGCTCTGCGACGGAATGAAGTGTCGTTCGGAAGAACACAACCTACGTTTCTGCGCCTTTTTTCGGCAGCTCTTATACTCTAGTTTACGAATCCATGCGCAAATCACTCAACTGAACCGCGTATTTGTATTGGTGTTTACTTGTGAATCAAAACTTTTAAAGTGTCGTGTAAATCTAGGCGGTGCTGCTTTACTCAATTATCACTCATCCTACCCCTCTCCTAAGTGACAGTCCCCGCCACCCCCCTCCATTCACGTTTCCTCCCTCTTCTTCTGATGCTTTCTGTTTTTTCCAGTGAACTTTCGAGCTTTCTAAATTGTTACGCGCTTTAAAAGCGATGATCCATGTACTCGCGAATTGAACAAACGAAACCGAACGACCGAAATTCCCCCTCCCCCCCCCTTGGTCTAGTGCGGCAATGCAGATTTTACTCGTTTCGTGAGTGAGTGAGGTCTCAGAGAGGTCCAGTGTACAGAGTGTTCCCTGTGACGGCGCGTTGCAATCTGGCAGCGTTGAATTTTGCTCAATAAACGTCACGAAAAAATGTCGAACTATTGGGGGGGGGCGGGGGGCACACAGTGCACTCCCTCGAATCGATATTATAAATGCCATGAAATTTACGAATTGCAACTTTGCCAGATTAGTGTTCCTCAATCGATTTTGCGCAACTGTAAAATTAGCACAAATCATTCACGGAAAATAAAGACCGGATGAATTTACCATCTGTATAGCTGATTTTGGAGTCTGCTATCAAGTATGGTAAATTTTACCATCATAGGGTAAATGCAACGTACCTTGTGGTATATTTCACCACAATGTACTATAACGGGGACAAAGATACCTGGACAGAAAATGCAATTAGCAACACACCAAATACATGTGTCGAATGTTATATTCTGTGTTTTACGTATTGCATACCCTGGCCAGGTATCTTAGTCTCCCTCGTACGATGGTAAAATTTACCATACTTGATAGCTATCTCCAAAATCCACTATGCAGATAGTAAATTCTACTAGTTTTTCTCCCTGTTATATTTGAGATCATAACAGGTAAAAAAACTTTTCCATATTCATAATTTGAAAATCCTTGCGATTTGAAGATGGCATTAACGTTTCGTTAAAAAAAGTAAAGGTCTAGTGTGTTGCTTCCAATTCCCCCCCCCGGAGTTAACTTTTGTGTGGACCTACGAAATTACCCGTTTCGGACTGCTTCAAGAATCTTTCGTTTGAAAATTTCAACTTTCAAATATTCCGTAATGGCCATCTGCCCAATCCAAGAAAAAGTGGCCTTTCTACGGATAGTACTGAAGCATCAGGTCTTCGCATAGGCATAGGTCTCCAAATTATCATGAATTTTTGACGCTCTGGGCTCTCAAATTTTTGTTTTAAAAATCTTCAAGGGAGTAACGCAACCTAACTTAGGGGAGGGGGGAGGAGGAATAAAAATTGCCAAAAATTTACCCTGCGTGTAAATAAAATCGTGGTCGTGACCAGGGGTGGGCCCCGGAGGTTAAGCCCCCAAAATCTCCCCTGCATTGATGTTTCGGTCATTTTAGCTCCTTAATTGCTGTATGTATATATTTTTAAGAAAAATTCCGACGCTGTTCAGTAGTTAATTCCTACTTACTAAGAAGGTATGTACGTTGGTCTAAGAGAAAGTGAAGAGTTTTCCAATTCGTTTTAGCCTCATGGAATCACCGGATCGCGTGGCTTTTAGGAACCATGCGCCGGACCCTCTGTATAACCTGTGCCTCTGCGTCGATCTGAAATTACCGCTCGCCAATGCAATGGTTGGTTGGTTGGTTGGTCCCAAGCTCCAAATTTGTGCTCCCGTAATAATAATTAATCAGCCGTTAATCCATCCTCGTGCATGCATGCTGATGAGTTTTTGATACGGGGATTTCGTGGCTGGGTCCAGACTTGCGTCTTGCTCAACGGTATCTGTTAATAAAATGTGGTTCATGCACACATTCCCCCCTCCCTCTTAGCCCAACCGGCGACCTCCCTCCCTTCCCGTCGCTTGCTTCTGTCAGTCAGTAAGTAATTGTCAAGCGTCGCGTAATTCACGAATTTGCGCAAACTCCAAGTCGCTGTGGTAATGGATACTCCGTAAGAAACATGAAAATGTACTTAGATTTGGTCGGAACTATTTTCTCTTCGACTTGATATCGTTCTGTTTCACTTCAGAGTAATCTAATTGACCTCGGTAGCTACAAACTCATCAGATCATTCTCGCTCATCCTCTAAATAATTAAATGCTTTGTATAAAAGTATACCTGTACCAAACTACTAAATTAGATTTTAAGTGGAAGAATTCGCATACGTTTTTGGTCTCGGAACATAACTACTCCCCATAACGAAAATCCTCTCCATAGCACAGACGACTACAGGAATATATCTGTCTCTCTCCTTCTATTTGAACACGTGCGTTAGAAAGAGACGGAGAGAGGGACTGAAGTCACGTGATGGCCTCCTCTGTTATTCTTTTCTAACACACGTGTTCAAATGGAAGGAGAGAGACAGACAGACATATTCCTGTATCCGTCGATACTCCTTAGCTTCCTCTAACTATTTACTACACCCTCACTGCTTTTTTACGTTTCTGTTCTCATACACAAATCTTAAATTTTCATCTCATTTCTCATTCTTATCCCTTTAACCCTTTCAGTATTGCGCCTGAGTATCTTTTGCGTCACCAAGTCTAATTAACTCTCTTTCAATGTCTTATTATGACTGTAAAAATGACTCTTAATTGTTAAGAGTTGCAAATTGTTGATTAGTCAAGCGCCTTCAATTATATGGGTAGGCAAAATGAACAACGCGGAGTAGGAACAGTTAACTACTCGTTAAATAGTTAGAGCTCATTTCACGAAAGAAGACCGATGACAGATCGCATGTGGCTCGCTGCGCAAAGACGTGTTTGCGTTTTTGCACATGCGCAAAAACGCAAACTCGTCTCTGCGCAGTAAACAAACCTATCTGTCATCGGCCAACTTTCGTGAAACGACCTCTAGATAGCGTTGATTTGGGATACTAAAGTGCAAATTGAATAGAGATCTACGGAATCGCAAAACAATCAATTTAATTTTGGTGGAAGGAAATACATTGATTCTATGAGAAAAAAATAACCTCTAAATTTCATTTCCCCCCTTTTCTTCAGCTTAAAAACATAAATGACAAAACACATAAATAAAAATACAAATGGTACGACATAATTTAAAACATAAATGAGTTTTTGTGACTTTTATAGTTTTCCTCCTAGACTCTTCAACTGTCGTAGAAATCGCATCGCTAGATTTCGTAGAAATCGCAGGTTCAAAAAAAAAATTTAATGTTGCCGCGCTGAAATCACACTCTTTTGAACAATCGAAAGGTCATTCTGCTAGGTCATTCCGCCTGTTTTGACTCTTAAAAAGCAATATAATTACAAAAATTCATCAAATACTGTCCGTTATTGTAGTTGTAGAACTTGCTGAAAGAAACGCTTTTAGCAGAAACATCCATTTATTTGGTTGCTGCTTAACATGTTTTTACGATGCAATTTCCATAGCATTTTTGGCATCAGCAGAAACACCTGTGACAGTGGAACTAAAACGTGAAACGTTCGTTAAAGATCGTATCAGAAATGTAGGCACACCTAGACCGATAATCTTTGGAATTTTCCAACGTTCTTTCTCATATTACCCTGTAAAAATGATTAAAAACAGATTTGAATGTTGGATTGTCAATGAGGAACTCTTTTAAATTTAAAGTCTAAAGTCGTAGGCAAGTTTTGTTTAGATTTGAAGGAATGAAAATTGAAAATTTGCCAAAGATGAGTTAGCTTTGCCTACACTTCTGAAAGAAATTCTACTGCAATGCAGGTTTGGGCAAAGGGGATAGTTCTCGGGCACCGCGATTGTACCAGTACTCAGGATTAGTAAATTTTTGAATCGTATTGCAGCGGTAATCAGAATGGAATTTAACGAATCCAGGATAATCCCATGTCTGAAATTATTAAATTGAACAGGCCTTATCCTTGATTCGTTACGAATCCAATCTGATGACCGTTGAAATACGATTCAAAAAATATACGAATCCCGAGTACTGGTACTCGTGGGACTCTTGTACTACCCGGTGGTGGCTCGTACAATGTGGCAACAATGCATCCTCTCCATTTAAACCTACGTAAAATAATCGATTTTTTGGTGAAGCGCTATGCCTCACATAGAATCGATCTTTTTGCACACATTTCAATGGCAAAATATAGCTCTGTTACCAGATTACACGATCCGCTACTGGTACTACCCTATTTGCCCATCTCTGCTCTAATGTTTGAATATCTCCCCAGATGGTGAAAGGGTGAAGAGTTTAAAGTGCAGAGGGCACGTCAGATCTCCTCCGCAATTTCCACCTTCAGCTATAGTGAGCCGGTCATGCAGGTGCACGGTGTATCTATGGTAAAACCGATTTCTAAAAATTGAATTGACTCGTCAATCAACCAAACCAACGCAACGCTCTGAAGGATATTTTCAAAACTAACCTCCTAATTATCCGCCGACTGCATTACGATACCAAGCACAAACATACATACACACTTACACACTCACACCACGCTCTGCACTAACGCTCGGGAACACGCACCGCCTCGCGCATGCGCAATCGAATTACCACTAGTACATATGCGCGCATATACGCAATCGTACAATTGGACACAAGAATCGGAAGTGAAATCCTCGTCGTAGTAAAGTAACTAACAAAAACTAAACGCTCGCACACACAAATACACTCTCACACTCACACACACATCATGTAAGAAAGTTATTTCTTTTCTTCTTTTTTTTTTAAGTGCGTAAACGAGCGTCATGAAAATAAAACAGCGTTCGCATCGCGCATCGGTCGGTATGAATTGTACACAACGCACGTCGTTGACATGACGAACGCGAACATAAACACAGGGGCTCCATTAACTGAGACTGATGGAATGGGACAGCTTATAGTCAGTCGCAGCTGAGGTGCAGATTCCCTTTGGCGCACACTGGATCGAATGGACGGATTTTTCCGTACAAAAGAAATTGCCCCCCCCCCCACACTTGAAAAATATTTTAGGGCTTTGAACCGACGTCTTCGGTTCGGTTCACGGTTTGGAATTCGCAAATAAAATCGGTCCGCGGTTCGGTTCGAGTTCACAGGGACAATGGGTTATTCGGTTTGGGACGGTTCAAGAGTGTCGTTGAGCTGTTTGAACTGGTTCAACTTGAAAAGCAAAATAAAGTGAAAAAATACTTTTAACGAAAATGCTTTCACGCTTTTTACTTTTTAACTATTTAGCTTTTCTTCTTATTGAAAATTATTTTCGTTTTCAGGAGCAGAACATAGTCAAATTTGTATTGTTTTTCTTGCTGCTTGTTTTTTTTTTTTATTTTTTATTTTATTAATGGTGCATCAATTTATGAAAATAGTCTTATCCTCATAGAGTCTATGGTCATTATAACTTGAACCGCTTTTGGAAAATTGTCGAACCGGTTTATCCCGTGCGGATCGGTTCGGTTCGCAGCTGAAAGTCTCTTCTGAAAATCGGGTTGGCGCATGGCGGCTCGATTCGCGGTTCAGAAATTCATGAGGCGGTTCGGAGCTGTTTTCGGTTCGCGGTTCGGTTCGAAGCCCTATTATTTTAGAATCAATATATTATCTTGTGGGAACCATGTTTTCTTACTCATTTTAAGCTCTTACATAAGTGATTTTACACAGTTATCTTGATGCTGAATGTCCATAGTCATGACTTTTATTTGCGTACAATTTTGTCCGGGAGATTCCAAGTTTTGATTCTATGTGTGACGGAGGTGCAGATTCCCTTTGCCACCGCGCGCGAGTGGTGAGTGCGAACTCCGAAGGTCATAAGCTCTTTGAGCCAGAGCTCACCGCTCCACCGCACCGGTTTTGTTGGTCCTCCGCTGCTGCGCCCCCGGTCCGGTTCGGTTCGGTCCGCGAAGTTAAGTTCGGTTTCCGCGATTTCTAGCCGCCCCGTCGCGTCGTGTTGCACTGCGCCCGGTTGGGCCCGGCGCGGCGTCGATCGGAAATGCCAGCCGCACTACCGGTCACCGGGTGGCCACCGCACCGCCACCGGCCGGTCCCCAGGTTACAGGTTCCCCAGTCTCAGGCTTGCTCTCTCAAAAAGGCAGTTTGTCATTTTCAGCGGTTGGCAGTCATATTCCATAACCCGGGCTCTAGCTCTCTTCAAGTCTTCACGCGTCTATTACGCAATTTAGAGTCTGAGTCGTTGTTTATTTGCACGTTTGTTTGGCGTGTAACCTGCAATGCCAGCATGCATTCTTCGACATCGTAATTGCCGGTAATTGACCGATTGCTGTTTAAGGTGCGGCCCGGCGCTCATCGGTAGGAGTCAAATGTGTAATAACCGCAATAATTATCGATCGGGAAGGGAATGGACCATCGCACCGATCACACCGATCTCACCTATCGCACGTACTTTTAGAGAATGCACGGTTTCTGAAACGGCGACTCCTCGACCGGACCCCGCGAGTTCAAGAACTTAAGTCGTGGCTCTTCTTTCGATCGTCAAGGCCATCAGTTATTATCAAATAAGAGGATTTGCAATGTCGCTTTTTAAAACTCATGAGACTTGCCCGTATTGGATCAAATCGTCCTATAGATATATAACATGCGATCGACAAGACAAAATATTGTTGTTATAATAATGAGTCATTCGCGCAACAATTTAAGGCACCGTATCTCGCAGAAGTCCTTCATCTGTGGTAAAGAGTACACACTGAGAAAAATTTTCCGGTGGGTTCAACCGGACGTTTTGTTAATACTTACTTAACCGGAATTCTTGTTGTTTCAACAGGAATTTCTGTTACTCGACCAGAGTTTCTATTGAAGTAACATGAATTTTTGTTGAAATAACATGCATTTCTTGCTAAAATAACAGGAATTCCGGTTAAGTATGAATGAACAAGACGTCCGGTTGCGTTAACAGGAAATTTGTCTAAGTACAGAGCAATAGGCTCCATCCTTGAGGGCCGAGGGGTGGCAACAGGGACGTTGTTTCAACTTTCGCAGAGGAGGAAGCAAAATATTGATGACCCATTTTTTTCTATTCCTCTTTTTTCCTTCTCACTCATTTGACCCTCGGAAACTCTAACCATGGATGTCCTTAATGACCCGAATGTCTTTTTTCAATTACAATTTTGGAAAACTTTGGGCAAAAACACACAATAGGCTCAAGTCTATGAATATATTTTTCTTTTCTTTTCTTTCTTTGGGGAGTGTTTTTTTGAGTTCAAGAAAGTGACGATTTCGACTACTTTGCATAGCAGGGAAAAGCGGTGGTATTCGCTACGATAATCCTCTTAGGAAATGCAAGTTTCTACATTTCGTCTCATCAACGAAGGCATCAAACTGATGTCAACATTTCCTCGGGAACAAAACCATAATTTTTTTTTTCTCTCCTTTCATACCTACCCTCTCGTTTCGTTTTCAATCATAGATGAAATACATTCTGTAACTGCAGCAAGGCTTCATTACTCTAAAAAAAAAAAAAAAAAAAAAAAAAAAATTGGATGACTTGATAAATCCTGTTCAAAAAATCCGAAAAAACTTGATCTTGATCTCGCGGTGAACGCAACCCTTAAAAAAACCCCTTGTCCGCGACCAAGTCTTCAATTCTACATCTTTTGTTATTCTCTTCAATCGCGGCATGTTTCATTCTTCTTAGCCAATATTTTTATTCTCGTTCTTTTTTTTGCGCTTCCTTTCCTTAAAAAAGGGAAGGAGCCTTTGCTGCCCTCATTGCGATCTTCGCGGGTGCGGAAATGGCCACCGATATTCGACAAAAACTCCCCCTCCCCCTCCGCGAAAAAAAAATAAATAAAAGGGTAGGAGAACTCCGGAACTTGGGTATTATAGGTTCTTCGTCATTGAGGCTGTCGACGCGGACGACCGGCGCCACACGCATCAGATCTGCGCTATTCCTCCCGTGCGGGTTTTGCAATCGGCGGACGGAACTCTCAAACCAGTCAGTCCTTTTGTTGATGCGTGGATGCGTGCGCACTGTGCCTCTATTCATACACTTTACCGCTGCCCGCCGGCCGCGTTGCGAGTTGGGTAAACTGATTCATTGTGCGTTTGGTAAACTTATCAAGTTACGCACGATGCGGTGTCGCGGGTCGGGGTTGGCCGCAGTGTTGCCAAGTTTGAGATTAAAGTTGTATTTTTTATATTGATTCTTATTTTTGGTCCAAAGTCGTCCATCAGGCAACACTGGTTTGACAATCGTTTTTCACCCGCGTTTTTTTTTTTCTTTTTTTTTTTTCTTTTTTTTTTTCTTTCCCTTTTTAAGGGGGTATCTCTTGCGATCTTGGTATTGTTCGTGACACGTACTTACTTACGTTTTTTGTTTAGTTTTTTGTTTTTGTTTGTTTTTTTGTTTTTGTATATCCAACGATAACCTAACTACAGCATTACAAGACCATACACAAAGGTGTGATGCCCATACGACGAGACTAGCCTTTATCGTATTTATCCTCCGGTTGCAGATGTATTAAATTGATGTAATCAGAGTTGTCACATCTGCAAGCCGATTCCGATCTCTCGGACGACTCGCGAGTCCTAACACCAGCCGAGATAGCGCCGGGAATCGATTAATCACATTGGTTTAAACGGTGTCACGTGACCATTCCAACAAGACTTGGAGTCATTCGGTTCGGTCTAAAACGATTCACTTAAACGACTCAAACTAATTTACATAGTCAGGTGACGCCGTTTAAACCAATGAGATTACCGGATTAATCGATTCCCGAGGAGCTATCTCTTGTCGTTTCCTTCAGAAGTGCAAAATCGGTATGCTGGCCTCCGGACTGATCTTTCAACTCATTAGATAAGACTGGTAAGCCGGTTGAGTGGAGGGTTGAGTAGTCGCTGTTGAGCGACACTGTTGAGTATTCATAGAAAAGTGAAGCTCTAAGCTAAAGGCTGCCTGCTTGCAAAAAGGGTTCAGAGTATCGGTGTCCGGAAGTTTCGGCGCCGGAAATCTCGGCGCGAAAATTTCGGCGCGGGGAAATTTCGGCGCGGGGAGATCTCGGCGCACGGAAATCTCGGCGCCTGATTTTTTTTAAGCGGTAAAGTTAAGTAACGTCGAGTGTAGTTAGTACTTGGATTGATTATGGGGAGACCGTTTTTTTTCAAGCTGTAAAGTTAAGTAACGTCAAGCGTAGTTAGTACTTGGATCGATTATGGGGAGACCGTTTTTTTTTCTTCAGTAAAATCATAATATCTTCAACTTTTCCTTCACACTTATCCAAGCTTAGGACTGGCCAAGAGTTTTTTTTTAGTGGGACACCCCCCCCCCCTAAAGAACACTCTTGGGCGTGTTTAAAAAGTTTTTGTGACGGGTGTAGATGGCCCTTTGTCAATTTTCTAAAAATGTGCTAAAAGAGAATGAATAAATAGATAAATATGTGGCATATAAATAGGTATTGCGGGTGTATACTGCCCTTGTCGAATAAATTAGAGAAAATTTAATATTGCAAGTTGTGAGCAATTCCTCGAAGAAAGTCTAAAGTTACAAGATTTTCAAAGTCTTCACACAATTTTTCCAATCGCTGTGTCACTGCAGAATATTTTTTCTTTTGCTTAGCTTCCTCCTTCTTCGAAATGAATCCCTCCAGCCTCACTCGGGTCAGTTTTTCTTCACTCTTGAATGCATTTATAACTTTCCAAATAGAGGGGTGGCTAGCCATGAGGAGAGAATTTAAGGTGTTATGCCACCCTTCTACGCCCCTATTTGTCCTGGGCAAGCCGTTGACGACGTTGTTGAAGCAATTCCACATTTCGACAGGAAAGAGTGGGTTACTCTTCACAAATTCCATTTTTAATGGAACTTTTTAATTTTTTTAAACACGCCCAAGAGTGTTCTTTAGGGGGGGGGGGGGTCCCCTAAAAAAAACTCTGGGCCAGTCCTAAGCCTGGATAAGTGTGAAGGAAAAGTTGAAAATATTATGATTTTCTGAAGAAAAATAACGGTCTCCCCATAATCGATCCAAGTACTAACTACGCTCGACGTTACTTAACTTTACAGCTTGAAAAAAAACGGTCTCCCCATAATCAATCCAAGTACTAACTACACTCGACGTTACTTACCTTTACCGCTTGAAAAAAAATCAGGCGCCGAGATTTCCCCGCGCCGAAACTTCCTAGATTCCAGAGTATCAAATGTAGCGGAGGGAGATTTGGTTACCGAGCTTTACTTCTCGATAAACACTATATATGTATAGAGGGACCGGTACCAATATAAACTCCCCCATTCAGCCAGTCTATTAGTTCTATCCAATGAGCTATAACTTTAAGAGTGGTAGCAGATTAGTCCACCTTGTGCCCCACAGGGTAGAAGAAATCCCGGGAAAAAGCGGAATTTGGACGGCAGATTCCAAAGTTTGAGGTTAAGTTTCGTAGGTCGTTTCCGGCGATGCCCGAGTTTGTTTACAGAACGACCGGAAACTACCTACAAAATTTAACCTCAAAATCGATTTTTACGGCAAGATGGCGGCGCCCTAGGTGTCAACAATGAGCCAGCGGAACGTTCCTTGATGTGCCACTCTAAAGTTAAAGCTCATTGGTCCTATCCAATGATTTCAAAGATCAACCATGCAGGAAAATATCGGTATTTTTATGTCACTTTTATAGAGGTGGCAAAACTCCAATCTTTATTCTCTGAGGTCAAAAAAGAGTCAAATAAATCGCTCCGTCGCGTCGTGGTAGCAAATGGACAGCCAAAGTGGCTGCGGCATAATAACTGCTTGTAGGTGTAAACCCGCCTTGAGGATCAGAGATATCGATCAAAGAACTTCGCTGATGTCGTTTCCATCATAGAGTCGTCTTATCTGGCTGCAAAGCGCCACTCTCTTTCAGTTGCCCTAGGCCCGAGGCGTTGCTTTTTCTCTTTCCCCCGTGGACCTTTAACCGCGAGTGAAACGCTGGCCACTGGATGCGGTTACCGTGGGCTCAGCGCGCACGGCGGGAAGCATCAGGCGCCGTGCGGCGAACTACATGGTCAGTGTTGCAGTGTTGTACGGGAAAAAAAGACTGGTAGAATCTACCATCTGCGCTGATTTAGAAGTCAGCTATCAATTAGATGGTAAATGCAAAGTACGTTATGGTAAATTAAGTTAACTTGTCGGTACATTTTACCATGATTTTGTGAGAATTTACCATATACTTTTGATAGCTGACTCCAAAATCAGCTATGCAGATGGTGAATTCGCGACCAGTTGTTTTTTTCCGTGTGTCAGATTTATGGCTTCAGACTGTGTAAATTCAGTAGGAGAATCATCCGATTCTTCCCATGTGACTTAATTTAAAAGTTGGTTAGTTGTAGACAAATCTAGCATCACTGTGCACTGTTAGAAATCGACCAAAAAACCCGGGGTGAAAATTTGAGGGGTCGGAAATATGCACTGAAAAAAAAATGTTTTGCTCTACTATTCATAATTATTAGTGAAATTCGCGCGATCAAGTAAATTGGTTGTACTTCCCAAAAAATTAGGTACTCGAACTAAGAATTGGTATACCTGGTACCAATTATATTGGATAATTGCAAGCAATAACATTAGGGTGTTCCCCATTCGACGTTGGTAAGATTCGTATTATTTTATTTTTTAATCATTGAATTTTGCTGAAGTGCCTTCGTAACCTCATTTTTTAACCATTTTTTTGTTGTTGTTTGTTTCAGGTGAGTATTCCCGTAAATAAGCAACATATTTTGAATTTTGCGATAAACCGTTCGTAAGTAATATGCATGCACTTCCCTGAATTTTCTTCTTATTTTTCCAATAAGTCTTAAAACTTCAGAACTGGCACCGTGGCGCTAGACAATCACTCGCGCGCGGTTTGCCGAAATCAGATTTATTTTTCCCGGTGGAGGGTCAATGGGCATTCATTCATAAAGAGGCGTTAAGGTGATTCCTCGCCTGTCCTAAGGGATATTCCGGCTCAATAGATAGCACCACTAGTCACTTTTTGAGAATTTGACTTTACAAGTTTATAATTTTTTTTTATCTGAAGTGAGATTCCGCCTCAATAGATACCACCACTAGTCGCTTCCTTAGAATTTGACTTTAAAAGTTTATCATTTTTTTTCCCCCTGAAGTGAGATTCCGGCTCGATAGATAGCACCACTAATCGGTTTTTGAGAATTTGACTTTGCAAGTTTATAATTTTGTTTGTTCTGAAAGCATTACTCAAAAGGGGCATCCTCAGAGGAACTACGTAATATTTACTCAATTTTTTGAGCCAAGTTTCAACAATAATGGTTCTAGATCGACGGAGAAATTTTGGCAAAATATTGGGCTTGTCACATGATAAAAAATATTCCTACCTACATGGCCTTATATTTTGTCAAAATGTCGGTGCTTGAATTCTCGGACCAATACTGTTGAAAGGCTTAAAAAATGAGTAAAAAATTATGCAGTTCCAGGGGGGGGGGGGGGGCGCCCTTCCGTTTAGTGCTTTTAGAAAAAAAATGATATACCTTCAAAGTCAGATTCTCAAAAAATGACTAGTGGCGATATCTATTGAGCCACTACTTCAGACAGGGTGAGGACTCTCCTTAAAGTTTTGAGTGCTGATAAATATTATTCAATCGTGAGATCTGCGTTTCTGTAATCTTTGCCACGAACCAACGTATTTTTTGCGTGCAACATCGCTGGCGTGCATGGCGCGGCGCTTCTAGCTCGGGCCATGCAACTTTGTATCAGTAGGGGATTCCACCACTCGACCACTCGCACTTGCTACTGAACTACTGCGCAAGCGCGGAAAGCGAATGCACTGACGCGGAAGGAAGCTCATGCCGCGCCGCGACTCCGACTCGCTATATAGTCGATTGGAATCGATGTTCGATAAACATCGAAGAGTAATCGAGTCGTCTTCGTGGCCGGTGATGCGAGATGGCGTGTCTTGGTGCATCAGCGACGTCTGCTTGCGATTATTATCACTCTCTCCTGTTCAGTCCAGTGTTGCCATTTTTCGGATAAAAATTCGATTTTTCCCATCTGACTTAATGTAAAAATCGGATAATTTTTGTAATAAATGGCAACACTGTTTTGTTCGTCCGATCTTTCGCAGTTTGCTTGCTTGGTCATAAAGTCCTTTATGCATGCGACCACTGCGAGGGAGGGAGTGGAGGAGGCCGGAGAACAGCCAGCGCGGGCCTAAAAAAAGGGCCTCGAGGCCATAATGCCGGCCGACCAGTCTGGGAGAATCGCTGCGCAAAAGCACCGACTTTGCGACGCGCGACGCTCTGTGGCCGACAACATAGAACGCGCAGGCCTGCACCCGCGGCCTTTTGCTAATTGCTATCAATTGACTGTCTATTCATATGTATATAAATGTATTCACCGTGCAGTATATAATCTCAGCGCTCTTTTATTTTCTTTTTTTCTCTCTTTTTTTATGTTATTAAAAGAAAGAAAGAAAGAACCGGTTATGCAGTTACATATTTCGCAGCCACATCGCTCCTTAGGAATGGTCGTTACTTCGTTTTGGATATATAGCTAACCGCGGGAATCGTGAGGAAACAAGGGCACTATGGCGTATCAAGGAATTTTAGGTAGGGGAAGGAGGTGTCTGGGGTCCAAAAATTGCCAGGTCCCCCGAAGGTCAAAATTTTGTAAAATTTCTCTGACAAATTCAAAAAATTACTTTTAATTAATAGGCCAAAGTTCGGGGTCTATAGGGGGTCGATACCATCTGGACCCCACTCCATGGCTATATATGCTACTGAGGAATGACATATACAAGGGATCGGAAAGAGGGAGCCCCTAGTTTCTGAAAAATGCCGAAATATGTGGGAAGAAGGCGGTAACTTGCCCGAAAGTGTCACAGAAGGGCCAAAAATTGAACTTTTGCTCCTCCTCACACACCTTGATGATTTTGCGACCATCCTTGAATTTTTCAGGATCTCGGTTTTTTAAGGGTTTATAGCGTTGCTCGTGGTGTGTGTATTCCTGCATTTTCTTCTTTTCTGCGTGTTTTTGATAAAGAGTGCAATTTGACCCCGAAACGTCCTTGTATATTTTCTCTTGGCTATTTTAGTTTTGATCCCATTTTGGCATTTTAAATATATGTCTATAATAAATTAAGGAAGGCTATTATTTAATTTGCATTACTTTTCTGTTCGTAAACTTTCAGGCTTTTTATGGAACTTTGCAAAGCTATCTCTTAGTATAAACCTATTACTTTAAATCAAAATTTTTAATAACGATGTTACGTGGTTTTACATTCAGGCTGTCTGAATGTGAATGTATGATGAACGTTCATTTATATAGGGTGTCCCAAACCACGCAAACAGCTAGGGATATTTTTTTTCTCGAAAATAGCTGGTTATAATGTTTTAAAATTGAA
The DNA here is from genome assembly GCA_011764245.1 of Trialeurodes vaporariorum. NCBI lineage: Eukaryota > Metazoa > Arthropoda > Insecta > Hemiptera > Aleyrodidae > Trialeurodes > Trialeurodes vaporariorum. Next base: position 55,192,360 of record VMOF01000388.1, on the reverse strand, counting down.
AGTCACATAGATAATTGATCCCAAATTTTTCATTTTTGATGTTACCACTTCTGTTCTGTCTGAGCCACTGAGCGCTGGATCTCGCACTTCCCGGAGAATATATTATATTGTTGACTTAAAGTTCCGTGCCCTCCTATTTATTGAACGACTGCCACTAAATTTAAAAGATCCCAAAAAAAAAAAAAATAGTTGCATCAAGCCTATAATTTGATCGTCGCAATACCCGAGGCACGCGAACCAGTATTGCTAGATTTGGCATAAAATGATACACACTTTATATTAAATCATACAGGGAATTTGTATCTTTTAACGCCCAATGTGGCAGCACTGTCGTAAGCAGTTAGGAAACCTCAAATTAAGACGTCGCGTCAGTCAGACACTCATATCGGTTCGTCTGATCGATCGAAAGTTAAATAGAAAATAGGAATCGGTTGGAGTATATCTCCCCACACACACACAGACACACACCTACCGCATGTCGGCCGTTTCTAGCAGGTTCCTAAGAGAAAATGTAAAAGTTGAAATAGTATATTATAACTTGCAAGAGATCAAGATAATTTATCGTGTGTGTGTGTAATGACTATTTTTATTATTGAAATTGCTCGTATCAGCTCCGGTATTATGTGTTCGGCCACTCTTCAAAATCAAGATAATGAAGCGAGTTTATGAGTATGAGTTATATTAGTCGCTTTTTTGGCAAGGAAGTCGGACTTGTTGTATATACCAAGGATATGTATACAAGCTGTTTGGAGGATAGGGCGTGGAAGAGTCATCAAACCCAAGTTTTCTAATATAAATCATATTTGAACATGAAACGAGTGCTTCTGTCTATGATGAATTTTTGTTCCTTTTAGCATTCCACGTGCATCACAGTACAAAAGTCAAACTTTCAGTTTCATTTTGATCGTTAGAAAGTACAACAATATTAAAAATAAAAATTTAAAAAGATGAGTGAGAGGGGGGATTATAGTATAAATTACAAAGACACGGGCAATTAGAAACCCTGCTCAGAGTTTGCGATAGGCATCGATTTTTAAGCGTGACCAAACATAGGGCATGCTTTTTTCCAGTTCAAAAGTCGCGACCTATCGAAACAACATCCAACAGTCGCCATCTATTGAGTCATAGACTTATAGGTTAGGTTTTCGTCTTATTTTTCACTGACGTTTTTGACGGAATAATGGTTCCGAATTAATGATTTCAAAATTATATACATGTGCCTTAATAAATTGAAATTTTGACTTCAAAGCGACGTTCCAAGCAGACTTCGATTGGAGCAATGTTCACCGCTCAACATGTTGGCTGCTGTTATTGTTGAGCCCCCGAACAAAAATGAACCCATTTGACTTGCCGCTTTTTCATGACACGAGAAGCATAGTTTGTTCTGGGTCTCTATTAGTCTCTGTAGAAAGAACAGAATATTTGTTGTAATAATAGTCACTGTAATTTAACATGAAAGTTTTTAATTCGTTCTCTTGCTTCCTGTTTCCGAGGGAATTTTTTTGCGAGATGATCAGGCAAAAGAAAATCCGATTCATTCCGGACGTTCTGGTTTCTTCATTTAAAGATTTACTTTTCAGAATCCTGCTCTTTTTATATTCATTCATTCAGTTTTTCGTAAAATCATCAAAGGTGAATAATCCACTCACTCACAATCAGTAACTTACCTTCCTCGTTCGTATATCCTTCGGGCCGAATTTTCACACGTTCCTTAACTTTTCCTCGAAACTTCCTCGACTCGAAAAGTGCAGTTTGAAATACATGGAGGATGAAATGAGGGCGAGGATCAACTAGAGGAGAATTTGGAGAAAATGAGGTAAATGGATGATTATGAAATATTGGATTAGAACTGATGGAATACATAGAGAAAATGCTTAATAAATAGAGACGGAATAGGTATCTATTGAGGATGGAGAATTTTAGGATTTGGAGGAAATCTCAAGGTTGGTTCGGATAAGCCTATTGATCTGGTTGAGGTAAAGTTAATTAGCGTGTGCTACAATTCGGCCGCTCGATTAATTCACGGAAATTCACCATACTTACCGAATTGGACTAGATATCTCCAACCCAGAGAAAAATAGAGACCCAGCACATGCTATGCTTTCCCGTGTTATGAAAAAGAGGCAAGTAAAATGGGTTCATTTTTGATCGGGGGCTCAAACAAAGCAGCAGCCAACAGTCGCCTACTTTTAAGTGGTGAACATTACTCTTATTAAAATCCACCTGAAATTTTGCTTTGAAGTCCAAATTTCAATTAATTAAGGCGTCGTTTAAATTCCTTTTAAATAAACGACAATTTAAACTTTGACTTTCGTTTCAAAGAGTCCCGACCAAAATTGAGCGGGAATTTTGGACACGTGTCCGGAGCTGGGTCTCTATTTGTCTCTGATGCAACCGTTCAAAAACTATTCAGATGTCTTTATACTTTGTTGACCACCCTGTAAGTGAATGAATGTAGATACTATGGTTTCGATGAGTCCCTACCAAAATTGAGCTGGAAAATTGGACTCGTGTCCCAAGCTTTGGTGCCGGGTCTCTACTCGTCTCTGCTGCAACCGTTCAAAAACCATTCAAAAGTCCTTATACTTTTTGAATCAGCCTGTAAGTACATGGATGTAGATACTGTGGTTTCGACTAATCCTGACCAAAATTCACTTGGAAAATTGGACACGTGTCGCAAGCTTTGTGCTTGGTCGCTAAAAATTGTAGAACAATTGCCATTCAGATGTCTTAAATAAACGACAATTTAAACTTTGACTTTCGTTTCAAAGAGTCCCGACCAAAATTGAGCGGGAATTTTGGACACGTGTCCGGAGCTGGGTCTCTATTTGTCTCTGATGCAACCGTTCAAAAACTATTCAGATGTCTTTATACTTTTTTGACCACCCTGTAAGTGAATGAATGTAGATACTATGGTTTTGATGAATCCCTACCAAAATTGAGCTGGAAAATAGGACTCGTGTGCCAAGCTTTGGTGCCGGGTCTCTACTTGTCTCTGCTGCAACCGTTCAAAAACCATTCAAAAGTCCTTATACTTTTTGAATCACCCTGTAAGTTCATGGATGTAGATACTGTGGTTTCGACGAATCCCGACCAAAATTTGGCCTGGAAAATTGGACACGTGTCGCAAGCTTTGTGCTTGGTCGCTAAAATGTCTCTGCTGCAACCGTTCAAAAACCATTCAGAAGTCTCTAAACTTTTTAGATTACCCTGTATTCTGTAAGTGCATGGATGTAGAATACGTATTGCCAATCCAATATATCCATCTCAGTCGAGAGCTCGTGCGATATTCCTTCCAAGTCTGAAATTAAAGGCGTTTCGCGGTTGTGCGTCGGCGCTATGACGCGAATCAAGGATTATCTCGCAATTTTGCACGTGAGATAAGCTCCGGATTCCGGCAAAGATTTTCATCAATCCTTCGGGAGTGCGTCAGAGTTGGGATGATGAGCAGATTTTTTTTTTTTTTTTTTTTTTTCGACGAAATGTTTCTCAGACAGACCTAAGACGTAAAAGATTCGAAACTTTCATTGTTGTCCCCAGAGCATTGTGAGACCTCAGAGTCCAGTCCGATCAACAATAACCCGCCATGCGTATTGTATTGCGTACCGCGACTTGAAGTGTAGAGTGTATTAAACCCATGTTAATCACCGCGAGATCAACTTACAACGTGAAACATACTGAACGATGATGTACTTGCGTGTACTAAATATACTGAACGGTGATGTACTTATGTGTACTACAATTGGGTGTCCCTTATTTCGCCAACTTTGTAATTTTTGTCACGGCGCACACTGGATCGGAACGTAGATTTTTCCGGACGATGAGAACTTGTTGCTTTTTTGCTTTAAAAAGATTTTAGTGTTGATATTTACTACCCAGAATCATGTCATTGACTTGAGCTCTTAAGTGAATGAGTTCACTTATTTTTAAGTTATCTTATGCTATTTATTGTTCATTATCCTGATTTTTATTTGTAAAATTATCTCCTAAAGTTGCATTTTTTGTTTTGTTTTGTTTTTCTTCTTCTTAATTTACACTGGAAATTTCAAAATTCAAGAATCATGCGGCAACAGTTAGAAAAACAACTGAGCAGGTTACATTTTCTAGGTTAATTGCATCCTTTTAAACTTATAAATCGTGACAAAATTGCATATTTCGCGAAAAAATGGACACCCTAATGTAAGTTTACATTATCATGGCGGAAAGATCTTAGGACAATCCAGGATTGTGTCTTTAGAGAAAACAAAAAACCTTATCCTTTTCAACTATATACCTTATCTTTCTCCCCCTATTTCAACAGAGAATCAAATAATCCGCCATTCTACTTGTGAATTCAAGTAAATTTGGTATTTATCACCTCTGAAAACTTCAATAAGCTTTTTTGAATATATGTACGTCTTATACGTTGCAAAAGTATTTTAACGAGGACTGTAAAAGAAAAAAACAAAAAACAGTAAGCGAAGACAAATACATTTGAATAAAACGTGAAAATTGAAATATCACTTTTTATTTTGGAATTTTGTTCCTTTACATTTCATATCATTCGTGAAGTATTGAAATAGGAGAGTAATTTCTGCAAGGGGGTATGCCCTGACCCTTCAGGGAACTAGAAACGCATTTTTGTCGTTCACTATCGTTGCGTTGCTGAAATTACTGACGTATGTCCGTTCGGTACTCAACCGCTCGCCTCAGGTAAAGCTCATTTAACTTCTTCTGTATTTTTCTTTTCCAAATTTTCCATTTTAATTCAAATAATTTATAAGAAAAACACAAAATACCTGAAATTAGAGACCGAAAAAAAATTGTTACGTTCAAGTTATTAGTTCGCTCTCTCAAACTTTCTCGTCACGAGTCCCTTTTGTTTCATCAGTTTCCATAAATTTTTATTCAGTTTAAGTCTAAAATTTGGCCCATTTCTTACATTTCCTTGTGGGTTTGCATCAGAGTTGGGCAAATGGGGATGGTTTTCCGCCCCTCAAAGTAAACGTACGGTGTGTAAGATATTGGCTAATTTGATGAAGACTAATCTCTTATCATAAAATAGATGTTGGGACAGGTGCTGGATCCGCAATATCGTCGTAAAATACGATTTCGGTTTAATTCGGTTCGGCGCCTACTTTTTCTACACCAACATTTTAATTTTAGATGGTTAGGTTAGGTCATAGGTCTTGTATTATTTAATTATCACGCTGTAAGTATTAACTATGTAAATTTCTGCACAATATAGGAATCATCGAAGGGTAAAATTTACCCCTCCAATTTTTTCCGATTCATACCGTAACAATTTCTTCACCTCCTCCACCCCCTCCCACAACAATTTCTTGGCTGTGTCGACCAGAGTTGGGCAAATGGGCGTGGTAGGTAATCGATTACTCGATTACCAAGTAATCGTATAATCGTCGTTTTTTTCGGATGGTGTTGTTATGGTAAGCAAGGCTGACTTTTTTATCTGAGTTGCAAAAGAATTAGACCTAATCGAGAAGACCCTAAAGTTTACTATTTATCTGCGAAAAATACATTTAATTACCATCCAAAGGTTTGACGATTACCGATTACCCAGTAATCGTGTAATCGATTACATTCCTATTTGCCCAACTCTGGTGTCGACATCCATTTTCAATATTTTGCTTTCATCATCGCAGATCCAACGAAGTATTCAGTTTGACGAGCCGTAATAATAAATCTCAGCGAAACGGCGCGGCAAATTTCTTTTCCGTGCATGTCAGCGTTGTCGCTTTTAAACAACGCGCGTCCTCCCAGTTTCTCTTTCTCTCTCTCTCTCTCTCTCTCATTACTACATCGCACATCGTGTTCTCCCACTTTTAGAATCGGAGTGCGAGCGAAAAAAAAAGAGAGGAAAAAAAATTAATAACAGTGATAGTAAATAAAGAAATAGATACATAAAATAAAAAACTTTAGCCTTTTGAAAATAATTGCGGAGGGCCCGGTCTTTAATTTATCGGCCGGTTTGAAGTTGCAAGCGCCCAGCCCGGTCCGTCCGGTGCATGTAAATCACGCAAATTGATTCATAACCGGCTCTCATGTCGGAAGCATTGCACCTTCTTTTCCCACCTCTCCTCTCTCTATCTCTCTCTCTCTCTTATACATTGTATACTGTGTGTGTGTGTGTCTCTCTCTCTTATACATTGCATATTGTATGTGTCTCTCAGTCTCTCTCTCTCTCTCTCTCTCTCTCTCTCTCTCTCTCTCTCTCTCTCTCTCTCTCTCTCTCTCTCTCTCTCTCTCTCTCTCTCTCTCTCTCTCTCTCTCTATCTCTCTCTCTCTCTTATGCATTGTATATTGTATGAGTAGTTCGTGTGTCTACGAACACTGAACAGATCTTCCTCGGAGATCGTTTGGACGTTTGCCTCCCCTTTTTTGCACCCAGCGAGCAGTGAACAGAGCGAACTAGCTGCGAAGAGTCAAAGTTGCACTTTTTAAACGGCTGTGAATTAAATTGTGGTCGTCCTTTCACCTTTTCTGTTTTCTGTCATTGTGTGAGTGTGCATTGACCGCAGTGACCATTCAGTATCCAGCAACAATCGTGAACTTTGCTGTTCGGTGTAAGTTAACCCGCTGCGTTTTATTCCTCTTCTTTTTTTTCCGTTCACCAATGAAAGTGAATCCTCTCTTCTTTTCCTTCCCCTACTCACTCTCTCTCTCTCTCTCTCTCTCTCTCTCTCTCTCTCTCTCTCTCTCTCTCTCTCTCTCTCTCTCTCTCTCTCTCTCGCTCTCCTCTCTCTCTCTCTCTCTCTCTCTCTCTCTCTCTCTCTCTCTCTGCTCTTTTCCCCTCACCTCACATTTCCCCACCCCGCCTTTCCAAAGTCCACAGTTCCATTCGCGGCCTTTAATTTCGAATTGGGCAAAGGTCGAGACTCGAAATGCAAAGTCAACGCCGAGCATGTCGAGCTTTGATTGTGAGGTCGGCATAGCCTTATAGCCAGGAATCCGTTTTTCTTTCTCTTTCCCCAATTGATCGCATGTGTTAGAGAAGGACAGAATCAGGAGCTGAAGTCACGTGACAGACCCTTTCTCCATCCTTCTCTAACACATAGAATCCAGTGGGCAAAGAGAGGGATAGACACATTTCTGGGTACGGCTGTGGTGAGGCGTGAGCGTAAAAACGGCCGTAGCGTGCTCGAGCGAGCGCGAGGAAGGCTTGTTGCAGCACAGTGGACCAAAATGTGGGTTTTTCTGGACATGAAAGGTTTTCGGTTGTTTACCTCGACGACACGTTAATTGTATTCATATTTTTTCGCTAAAGCAGTGTATTTTTTTAATCCTTTGCTTCATAGGCCTATACAGAGAATGTATTGTTAGTGTGGATACGTATTAAAAAAAAGAAAAAAAAATCCATGCTCATGACAATGCACTATAGTTAATGTCTAAAATTTGAGAAGATATTTTTTCCCACAATTCAGCACTAAAAGGGGTATTTTGCAGTACTAAGGGTAAATCCACGGGAACCTACAGGACTTTTCGCGGATAATCGTAATTTGTCAAAAGTTAATGATGTATTAAGATCACACTGCTTTTGAGGAGTCAAAAGGTCATTCTGCATCTATAGACGGAATGACTATGGTCACTCTGTCAGGTCATTCCAACTGTTTTTACTCTTATGAAGCTACATAATTTCAATGATTCATTAAACTTACAATTTATATTTGTGCGGAGCTTGCTGCAAGAAACTTTTTTGACAGAAATATTCATTCATATGGTTGCTTTAGACGTTTTCATGGTGCAATTTCTGTGAAATTTTTCGGCGTCAGCGAAAAGTCCTGATGTGATGGAACCATCGCTAATCATTAAACTCAGTTTTTAGTTGCGTCGCCATTTACGGTCGATGGTCTTGATTTTTGTTCAAAAATATCATCGGTGTTGTTCAAAGAGGTGTAGCTCGATTTAACGTTTCAAAATCACCTAACATCACCGTCTCTTCCCTCAGTGGCAAACCAACCAGCTGCGATCTCCATGAAATTTTTTTTGAGACCTGGTTGCACTTAGAATTAGGGAGAAAATCAAGAAAGTGTTTTTTTTTTTTTTTTTAAGTGGTTTATTGGCATTAACACTCGAGTGGTCAGAGCCGTTTATAAACGTTTGAATGGATTTTGCCATTGCAGCGGTCAAGGCCGTTTATAAATGCCATTCATGAATGCACGCGTATTAAGCATAACGGACGTTAAAAAACGTCCACTGGTTTACGGGTTGCATCTAGGGGTATGTATGTAGTGTCCAAAAAATCCGCTCGGGCCGAAAAAAATAAAATAAAATAAAAAATAAAAAAAAAAAAAAAACGAAAATTGACCGACAACATAAGTGTTAATCCCTTATTGGGCTTACAACAGCCATCGTAGAGTTCATTTGTTCATCGTGTTAGGGAGAAGGAGGGGTGTACATCCATTAGTAGCCATCAGGGCCGGGCCACTGACCACCAGACCTTGGAGGTCAAGAAAGTTTACTCTTTTACTTTTCCATTAGAAAGGTGCGAGATTTTGAAACGTTGCTTTGAGCTACGCCTCTTTGTAAAAACATCGATGGTATGATGATGTCTGGAAAATTTTCTGATTTAACCGACTGTGCGCCGTGTCGGGAAGAGCAACTCTTATAGTCTTATGCCAGCTGCCAGACTCCTCCCGTGGAAAGTTATGTGAGCAAAAATTGCAGACGCGTTACCTGTATGGTGTATGGGGTTTAGTGATACCCTGAATGCATTGACTCTAAGTTGAATAAGAGTTTACGGGATTTGTTAGCCGCGCGTCGCACGTAGCTTTTACCTCAGCAATTTCAGGAATCGATGCCTTATAGAAGCTTCTCGCCACGCAAAGTTGTCACGGGGCAATAGAACCGTTGATGTTGTCCAGGGTCTAAAATTCTGAACTTTGAAGGTGAATTTTCAGCGGTTGGTTAAGATTCTTGCCACCGGAGAACCTCATAGTGGTCGTTTCAGAAGAGTTTGTCGTTGTCAGCTGTTTTGTATAGATACGTATAGAGAAGGGTGCATTCCTTCCTGCATTCTGCGCAAGTTTCCGTCAACGGAACCAGTGGACACATTGAATGAACCTTATTTGCGTGGATTTTGGTTTCGACAACCTGCGCAGATGACGTGAATACGCCCCTCTACGCATGCACAGAAAGAGCTGTTAAATGGCTAACTTCTCGTGAACGAACTCTACTTCCGATTGATTGACGGTGAATGATCAGATGATCAGAAACGAACCTAGCGTGGTTGCTCGGATCCAGATTGGGGAGCACGGGGACACGTGCTCTTAGGAGCCTCAAATGTCGATTTTCTCAGCAGAAAATAGCCCAAAATTGCTTCTAGGGACGCGAAATATCCGAAATTTCATAGAAGCGCCCCCTCCCCCTCCTCCTATATCATCCTATAAAGTCCTTTCACAGCGATTCATTCACCTATGTAGATCAATGGGTAACTCTTGAAGTTGGAAACGTGAGTTTTGAAACACCCTGTATTTTATGAATTTTTAGCATACCCACTCGTTTATTTGAAACTGTCAGAAAATTATGGACCACGTGCTGTTATTTCGTTGCGAATAAAATCTTATCACTGCTTTCCCAGTAATTGTTTGCAATTTAAAGAGCATAAACAAAATTGCGCGCTACGCCCGCCCCGTCGCCCCTTATAAACCTCCTTGTCTATACCCATATTCATTTATAAGAGGCTTGTATTCAATTAATCTATCAGGAATGACATTGTAGTCAGTCAGGGCATGCATTTTATTGCGCATTTCAACCATTAAGAAAACTTCGGCAATTTTTTTTTTCCAGTCTCATCTCTTGAAAATGAATGGACTTTTAACAATTTTAAATGTGATTGATTGAGAAATTTGTTGGGTTTAATCTTGCAGTCTGATCTCTGGCCATATTGATTTGATCCTTTTTGAGATCATTTTGATAATTTTGTTATTCTTTTTCCAAGAATTTTATCAGAACGAACCTTCCGCAATACGCGAACTTATGTGGAAAGTTTCAGACAGAGCTTTTGTCAGTGGTGTGCAACAACTCCCAAAAAAATCATGAGTGTCGAATATTTTTCCAAATTTCCCCCCCTTTCTTTCAAATTCGTTCATCTCACCACGGATCTCGTCTAAATTTTACGGTGTCTGCAATTTATTTTTGTTCGTCTCAAGAATATGTCACAAGTGAGTCCTGATTTAAATGTGCTGTGTAGAAAATGTTTTTGGGAGTCACTCAGTCACGTATATTCGCACTAGTTCCGAATGGTTTATTTTTTTATGATCCTAGAAGCATTATTTTTTGGTCGTCTACTATCCTTATCAATCTTCCGTTAAGCCCCCCCCCCACCTCACCTCCCGCCGTAGAAATTATAATTAAGTTCGATTATTACACTGAAAGAAAAATATCGCAAACGGTCCTAGAATAAAGGCAGCAATTTGGCAACCATGCATTCAATGCATTTCAACGCATGAGAAATAATCAATTCTTGAGGAGACCTTGGCCCTTTTACGAATCGATTGTTTCTCTTACATTCAAATTGGAAAAATCCACATTTGCCAGATTGATTGGTCCGCCTTTGGACCTGTGCATATTAATGACCCTCGGTATTTTGACGTATTCGCCGAATCTACAAATTCTCGAAGCAATAACAAACAACTAAACATAAAAAGAAACAGGCAAAATTAATTAAAAATAAAACAATTAAAGTTGAAACTTGTACATTACATGTATTTTAAATTGAGAAGCATCCGATTTGGCAGTATTGCATTCTGTCTATATTGATCGTTGCAAAAAGTCGAACTCGATATCTAATCGTTCGAGCTTTTTTTTCTGTTTGAATGGACGAAATTCAACATTACCGGATTGCCATTGCATTTTTTTCTTTTTTTTTTCTTTTTTTGAATTGACACTTTGTGTATAATGTATGCCATTTCACCGATGTTTCCATCGGTTGACCAAAGGAAGTTCAGTTGAATTTGTGTCTTAATGCACGATAAAACTCGTATCTGTAATATTTTTTCAATTGGTGGAATCACTGTTGAATCATCAAAATATCCGCAAGTTTTGTAAAATCAGTGACGGAGACTCCTCCGGTTGAAAAAATACAGGGTGTTGAAAAACTGTTCCTGAATATTTCAGGGGCGGATTCTACAGGTCAAAATAAGACTTTTTACCCCTGAACATGGGTCCGAAATTGCAGTCTTTTCGAGTTACAGTGTTGCAAAGTTTCCGAAAAATAAATTGAAAAATTGTCATAACTCCCTCGTGAATTTTTCTTAATGCTCGAAAATAGGTACTCTGATGGAGTTTTAGGCGTTCTTGCCGATTTTGGCCGTGAAAATGCTGTATGCAAAAATTTGAGGGGGGTTATGGGGGTTTTTCTTGATTTTTCTCACTTTTGTTGGCCAAATTATGTGAAAACATGCTTTCGGATTCATTGAACCCAAAAACAATTAGCATTACTCAAAAGTTCGTAAAAAAGTATGCACTTTTAGTCCTTACAAGTTTTTCCAATTCGTAAACCATTTCCGAGAAAATCGTCCCTGAAGTTGCAGAGGTTGACCAAGAATTGACAGAATCAAAGAAAAGGCGATTATTGGCCAACCTCTGCAACTTCAGGGACGATTTTCTCGGAAATGGTTTACGAATTGGAAAAACTTGTAAGGACTAAAAGTGCATACTTTTTTACGAGCTTTTGAGTAATGCTAATTGTTTTTGGGTTCAATGAATCCGAAAGCATGTTTTCACATAATTTGGCCAACAAAAGTGAGAAAAATCAAGAAAAACCCCCATAACCCCCCTCAAATTTTTGCATACAGCATTTTCACGGCCAAAATCGGCAAGAACGCCTAAAACTCCATCAGAGTACCTATTTACGAGCATTAAGAAAAATTCACGAGGGAGTTATGACAATTTTTCAATTTATTTTTCGGAAACTTTGCAGCACTGTAACTCGAAAAGACTGCAATTTCGGACCCATGTTTATAGGGGTAAAAAGTCTTATTTTGACCTGTAGAATCCGCCCCTGAAATATTCGGGAACAGTTTTTCAACACCCTGTATAACAGATCGGTGTTTTCCTGCATTATAGTCATGCTCTGAACTGAACTGTGTAATCTTTTGTCGTTCCGTGTGTAATCATCAATGAATTAGAAACTGCCGCTAAATACATACAAAGTGGCAGCGCTAATTTTTAGTCCTCGTCAAAATAATATATCCATCTATCGATCTATCGTTCGAAGAGATCACAATCCAACCTCTGATTTTTTAAACTGACCCAGAGCCCCTCCCGTAGGGGAAAAGGGGTGTTATAAACCTGAATCTACAAATGTCTACATCCACCTCTGTCTGTGCCTGCAGTGTATACGTTTTACAAGTTCCGTTCAAACAACATAGCCGGAAGGATGGATACTTTTCAATACTAATTTTACGCCTGGTGTCAGTTACATATCCAAATACCTAATCTAAACACCTCCAACTCTAAAATACTTCGGCTCTTAATTATGAGAAGGTCCCATGAAAACACCAAGGTGCGCTCTCACCAAGAAATCAACATTACAGACGAATGCGGATCTTTTCGGAAGAGCATACCGGATGTTTGGTGGGACTCCCTCCCGGAGATTGCCTCAATCTTAATCATGGTCAGCAACCTCTCGTTAATTAAAATGTATCACGGATTTATTCGACGTTATATAGTTGCGATGGGCATGAGTAAAATGTGTCGAAGGAGCTCTCGTCATTAAATTGGTGCATGAGAGCGTGTAGAAGAAGATCCACGCTGAGGGCGTGGAGGATAAACATCCTTTCATTGCATATTTTAATTTTTGCGCTCACAAACTGAGAATGATCTCAGTCAAAATACCTTTCCTTGTTATACCACTGAAATTTATATCCGATTGGTGGCGAAGCGAGCAATATGGCAATGTTGCATTTTGTCCATTTAATCCTTTGAGAAAGGTCGAAGCCCCCAGTGTTTTTGCCGCACTCCCGATCGTTCGATACTCTTCATGCGTTTTAATATGATTAGATTGCAACATGGAGAAAAATGTCTTATCGGTATTACTTACGGAATGTACCTTGTGGCTCGCTATACGTTGCATGCAGTGCAATGTGGCAACGCTTTTCTTCGCCCATTTGAACTCATGCAGAATATCAATTGAAGGGTGTGCACTGTGTACCTCTGAAAATGCGACCTTTTTCGTGCGTTTAAATAGACGAAATTCACTGGATGGATATACGACCGTTATGTCGGTCTTGGAATTTACTTAGTTGAAACGCATATATTGCTTTTTGAGTCAATTTTGTAATTTTTAATGCTCCCAACCAGTGGCGCAGTGTGCAACTTGGCAACGTTGCAGTTCCGTTTGAACCCATGAAAAAGATCGAACTAGTGGGTGTTTGGTGAACACCCTCGCATTTGACCTTTTACATGGATTTTAATGGACACAGTATACAACGTTTGAAAATTGCACGCTACGCCACATGCTCCCAACGTTATTTTCAAAGTATATTGTCAATAATCCTAGAATCAGGAAAGAAGTTTGCACAAGACACATTAGTTGTTGTATAAATGAATATTTTAAAATCTAGTTGTGGCAACAATGTTGGACGCGACGATCGGTAGTTCCACACCTCAGTTCATGCGTGCTGGACGCTGGCTTGTGTGCATATGATATCTATGTAAATTGTAAATAGCTTGCGAAAGATTAGATCGAGATACTCAGAGAGGAACTGCAGGTTTCCGATTCAGATTAATCGAACGAGGAACTATGGGTATTGTATCAAAAGAGAGTGCAATTTCATCGTTGTCTCGCTTGATCCTCGTGCAGTAGGTCTGGAGTTTTTTTATTTTATTTAATTTATTTATTTTTCTCTCAATTTTGTTAGGGAGAATGGGTCTGTTGCAAACTTTTGCTATAACGATTGAGAGTGTATAAAAATCACCTGAAAAGTCCGTTGGTGGCATCAGAAAGTCATAAAATGCAATAATAAACTCACAAGAGGCGTTTAATGAAATCCAAGATGGCGGAGAAATATTGAGCAATCTGTATGCATGCACCGTGAACATCCAAGGATGACCAACTTTGACAACCTCACTGGAGGTAGAGGTTATGTGTTTGTTTACGTTGTGATTGGTTGTGATCAATATTGTGAGGTTGGCTATCCTTGAGTGTTTATGGTACATGCATACAAATTGCTCGATATTTCTCCGCCATCTTGGATTTCATTAAACGCCTCTTGTGAATTTATTATTGCATTTTATGACTTTCTGATGCCACCAGCGGACTTTTCAGGCGATTTTACATTTGATTAAACACTCTTGTTATAGCAAAAGTTTGCAACAGACCCATTGACCATTATCACTATCGGTACTATCAATAGACATTTTAGACTTACACGAACAATACAGAATACTGTAGCAGTTTTATCTACAGGTAATTAGTCAATCCGAAAGAAGGTGAGAACAAATTAAACAATTTAGGAATAAAAGTGGGACACTATTCTTATGGTCTTTTTTAGTCGAATTTCGGCAATTTTGGCTCAAAGGTCTGGCATGTTTGACCAGAAAAAGCTGGTGGAAAATGTCGGAGGTTTATGCCAAAATGTCTAGAGTTCTATTTGAAAAGACTTTCAGAATTTTCCTGAAAAACTGGAGTAACTTTTTTCCGGAACTTATTTTTATTATTAGTAAAATTTAGAAAATGTTATAGAAAGCGCTCTTAAATGAAGAGTCAACGCTCTAAAAATGACGCTCTAATCTTCATTTTCGTCCCATTCCATCATGTAATCGGAGAAACAACGTTGAAAAAATTCCAAAGATTACCGATCAATCTCCGTGCTCCATTCCTGAAATGAGCTATAGAGCTCGTTTCAGAATTGTAGGCGCACCTAAACCATAATCTTTGACGAATTTTCCACTTTAATTCCTTCAAATCAAAACCGAACTTGCTTCTAATTGTATTCTCTGGCTTTTAAAGTGCTCCTCATTGAAAAATGAACGCTCAATTTCATTTTCATTCATTTCTATCTAATAATATCAGAAATTATGTTGACAAATTCCAAAGATTATCGGTCTAGGTGATCCTACACTTCTGAAACTATCTCTATCAGCATACTTACTGTAGATTTGTTCTCCCCCCCCCTCTCTCTCCTCTCTCTCTCTCTCTCTCTCTCTCTCTCTCTCTCTCCCTGTCTCTCTCTTTCTCTTCATCTCTTGTGTTCTTTCCTGTTTTAACCTCCTTATGGTCCTCTGAAAAAAAAATTCGAGCGTCGTCGCTTTGGTGGCCTCCGCGGCCGTTAGGTCATCGAAACTCAAGGTACTCGGGAAGTAGGGCTCATCCACTTTGGAAAGTGGCCAGACTCGGTGACGCGGTGACGAGCATGAGGGGATCCGTCAACGATCGCTCCCAAGTTCAAAAATGACGCCACGTGACGCCCGTGTCCGTCCGGAATTCGTATTACTTTGAGTATCGGTGTATAGAGGTAATAGTAGCCGAGCTTCGAACCCGGCCAGAATGAGTTTAATGAGGACTTGACTCAACGCAAAGGCAACGTGACCATTACTTATTCATGTTTGTTCTTCTGTTCTCTTTTCTTTGACTCAATCTTCGTTCTCTTTCATCGAGCATCCGATTGTTTCTTTAAACGCGTGCATAGAGAGCGCTCACACTTCTATACACTAAACGAACGCACCACATGAAGGGCTGCGAGAGCACACTGCTTAGGCGCATACTCATACCTACTCATATGTTTTTACTCATACTCATTTGTGGGTTGTTTCAAATTTCAAAGCTTTTCTTCCATTTTTATCTCCGCGTTTCTACTCGCGGGAGGGAGGGAGGAGAGAGAGAGAGAGAGAGAGAGAGAGAGAGAGAGAGAGAGAGAGAGAGAGAGAGAGAGAGAGAGAGAGAGAGAGAGAGACGTCCTGTCATCACCGTTGCGTGAATGCCGCGTCGTGTGGAAACGAATCGCATTCTTTCACATTTAACCCCTTATGGGCCAAGCCCGAGCCTACTCGTTATTCTCCTCTAAACTATTTTACACATGGTTGCAGTCTTCATTCTAGATAAACGCGACTATCGATGACAACACTTACAAGATACGGTTTCGTACGGGCGCCTTCAATTTGTCGTATAGGCAATTCCAACTCCCTCGAGTACGAATAGTTAACTACCTTCTCTATATGAACGGAAGAGTTGCGTTCTTTTGAACTAACCTGGTCTTTAAAGGGTTAAACCCTTTCTAAAGATCCGACTGTCGAGTGTTGATCGAAGGCGGAGCCAGCAATCTGGCAACTATGTATCCTCCCCCATTTAAGTGCTTGAGAAACAATCTTTTAGTAAAAGGGCCATGACCTTCTCAAGAATTGATTATTTCTCAAAGGTTCGGTTTGTCACGTTGGAGAAGACTCCAAAACTGTCGAATATTCCCCCAATTTGTTTGTATAAATTCCTCCAAAGTTAACAATATCCCCCCCCAACTCTCTCCGGTGCAATCGGACGTGAACTTTGGGGAAACCGTTCATGACTGCGTTTTCTGTGCCTATATTTTACCCTCAGCTAGTTATAATAACCGCCCGGCAACGGTGGGTCTAAAGAGGCCTAACAAGGTGTATTATACTTCAACTGCATGCTATATACATAGTTAATCTCGGTCCGCATAGTAATTTTCCCTCTGATCAACCAAAAAAGTCTTCTAATCACCAGCGAACAAACAGACCTGCTTTCTATTGATGTAAGATGCGTGTATTGTTAAAATTGTTTGAACACAACGATACGTTTATGCAGTACTCTTGCTCCAGGAGACATCGAAGTTCGTGTTGATTTCTCGATCAAGGTCAAATCTAACACAATCGTAAAGACTTCAATGAATTCGTGTGTAAAATCTCCACAGAATGTTCAGTTAGATTTGAACTAGTTGAAATATGTACCCCAAAATTTTCTAGATTTCGTTCATTTTTAACGGGGTTTGAGGTTTGAAGTCTGGTTAATTTAAGGTCCTCTCCCCCTTAGCGTTTTCTTATGGGTAGACCCCGAGAGCCGAGAGGTTAATTACCAACACTGGATCTGTCATATGTTTGCAAGGTAGAGTAATACAGGTAGATGCATAAAAACATAGTGGATAAATACAAGGATGTTGTGAACGACTTGCGCAACTTAGTGAGCTGTGATTGGTCAATGTAAGAGGTCAATACATACGGGGATTTGCGTTTTCGAGCTCCCGACCTCTGATTTGGGTGAACCAGCTCTGGTGAACCGCGACCCGAGTCACTAACACATAAGCTCCAAAGAGAAGCGTATCTCACACAACGCTCCAAATATGCTATATAATTCATTTACTTGTATTAATATACCTTGTTATGTTTGCGGGACGTTTGACAACATCTTCTGTTCTTCAGAAGAGCCTTAAGGGTACATCGCGATGAATTGAGCGCGCGGTTCGTCACGTTGCGTTGTGGAGGAGGGTTGCATTGCGTGCAGCTTGAAGGCGCCGCGCTGTGACTTCGCCTGCGCCATACCATTCCAGTGAAAGTGATGCCGCAGAATTGCCCAGCCGCCCCGCACAGTGCTGAGTGCTCTGTATCAGCGAATACTTGGACAAACTTCTGCTAACGGCGCGGCTTTTATTTCAGTACAAGTACTTCATTGACGAACCGTAAATTTAACGATGAATATTTCAAATTATGTTAATTTTTAAGTAATTTTTTTTTTTTTTTTTTTGTCAAAACAATGAAAAATATCGGGGTCAGCGAAAAATTCTGTTGTAATGGAGCTACCTTTAGTAATTGAACCATATTATGTGCCCAGAATTATTTAAATTTGTTAGGTGTTTTTCTCCAAAATTACAATCTGAGAACAAAAAAAAAACAGAAATTTTGTGGTCTAGCTAAATGATACATGCTAAAAACTCCCAAAATTGATTTTTGAGTAACATTGGTCCAAAGTGACTGAAATTTAGTTCAAAAATAACATAAAAAGTGGTTCATTAACAACCCACTGGGCATTTATGAGTTTTAAACTCAGTTTTTAGTTGTATCTCTATTTCTACTGTCGATAATTTCATTTGTTTACATAATATCGTGGAGTGTTTTTACAAAGAGGTGGATTGCAACTCAATTTAACGTTTCAAAATCTCCCATCACCGTTTCCCACCCTGTTATCGTGAAACCACCCTCACCACTTCAGCACCAAGTTTATTAAGTCAGCAGATTAGCGAACAAACTGTCGAATCAAGCTGGTATATAGATAAATATTCCTACTCGCGGTTCTTCAATTTGCCTACATTATCAATTGAAGGCGCTTTCGCGTAGCCCGCCATTCGGGAACGTTGCTCTCATCCATTTAAACCCCTTAAAAAGATCGAACTTTTTGGTGTTCACACCTTCGCATTCGACCTTTTACATGGGTTTAAATGGACACAGTATACAACGTTGCCAAATGGCACTCTACGCCACCACTGTTTACTATGTATATGTCTATGAGAATCACCCATATTCTCAGTTTTTTGCGGATTCTAAGAACTTCACTTTTTGTCCGATATTATGGCTTCCACAGAACACTGTGCGCCGTGATGTGATACGACCGACGCATTACTGCTTCAAGTAGCCACCGGGCGACCGATCGCAGTGCGGCCGACTGACTGACTGCTATATGCCGCCCGCCACTGCAGAGCTTTGCTTGTCCGCGCATTTCATTCGCATTGTGGACCATCGAGATCGAGAATGAGAGCCATGGACTCCTTTACAGCCAGAATGCGCGCGCAGCCTACCTTTTTGGAGTACCTACCTGCACTCTGCAATATTGCATAATACGCGCTGCATTTTATGAGGTCGTCTTGCCTGTGTCAAGTCGGTTTTTTTTTGTTGCCAGTTTTAAGGTTAATCCACGCCTTGAGACTGTGTGCATAATAAAGAGCGTCCCGTTTGAAATCGATCAATCAAGTCGCTAGCTCTACAAAACGCATCTAATTTTAACACAAATCCACGGTACTATCATGCTCCATATTGCTGTTGGAAGAGGGTGCAAAAGATGCATTTTCCCAATCGAGAATTCAGTGGGTGCTTGTGAAATTTGTCAACAATGTTTTTACTCCATTTGAATCTAAGTACAATATTCGATTGTTGATGAAGCCTTGCTTCACCATCGAATCGATGGTTTTAATTTTACGTAAAATCAAATTGAGTAAAAAACATTTTTGCCCCATTTTACGAGCCGCCACTGCAATCATCGAGTATAACTGGTGTTTATGCAAGGGCACGAGTTATTTATACGTACGGTACCCTCCGACTTGACCCATCGATAAGCTAATGCGAGCCAATGATCCGTGAACAAGGACCAATTTAAGACGGAATTCTCGACCAAACATTTTACAATACCAAATTATATACATTTACAGGAATCAAAAGAGCTAATACAGTGGCACCTGTTCATAACGGAATCTCACGGGGCTGATACATTTTTCCGTTAATATCAGGTTTCCGCTATCGGCAGGTTTACCGGATGGAGAAAAAAAAATTGAAAAATTGAAAATTGAAAAGGCAACTGCTCTTACATTTATTTACCTTCGACCTTTGGAACTTAATTAAATCTATGTAAACTCAAACCTGAGACCGTTACTCTGATGTCTATATTAATGAACCAAAATTTTTGAATGCAGAGGTTAAAAATGAAATGGGCACACCTATGGATTATCGATGCCCCTTAAAAGCATGCTTTAATGGTGTTTGTTTTTTGTTTTTTTTCTGAAAAAGAAAAGAAAATATTTTTTTTTCTCTCTTTTTATTTTATTGTTTATTTTTTCGATGAAGACTGTCAGATCAGCCGTCGTTGATGTAAAGAACTCTACTTTCATATCATTTAATACCAAACTTGAAAATTATTTACAAACTACATTCGGGCTCCTGTCATTTTTTTCTCTCTTATTCCTTATTCCCCCTCCCTCCTTGTGAAAGGCAACCGAGTGAATAATAATCGCCTCGTATGTTTCACAATGTGCTTTATCAGCAAGAGCCGTCTAGTTGGCGACTAAAACCATTTCTGGACCAAACGTCCTCTAGCCAATCAGAACGCTCCATTTTTAGATCCTGCAATGCCCCTGATCCATTAATTACGTCTGATTTTATTCTTATTCTGTTCGGTTTCAAGACAGCGCAAATATGTCGCCAAAAACAACAAATTGGACAGCTGTCACGCATTTGATACAAAATAAAATCGGACTCGCAATATCAAATTTGTTCATTGAGATAAAAATCAAAAAAGGTTCCACTTGTCTCATCTTCGAGTCATAGAAAAACGAATAAAAATGCACATTGAAAACAAACTTTTCTGTCCACCAATTGGAAAAGGTTTGATGCCAACATGCAGAGCTGCCGATTTGCGTAGATTTTATGGCATTTTGAAATTCACCGAGGATTCCACCGGTTGAGAAAATATTACAGAGTTCAGTTCAGTGTATGACTGTAATGCACGAAAATACCAGCGTATTTTTTCTTTTCTCAACCGGTAGAGTCGTCGATAACTTTGAAAACTTGCGGATATTTTAATTAATTAATGGCGTTTCCACAGATTGAGAAAATATTACAGATCAGAGTATTTTCGTGCATTACAGTCATACACTGAATTGAACCATGTAATCTTTTCTCAACCGGTGGAGAACCATCGGTGAATTTAAAAATTTCATTAAATCCACGCAAATCGGTAGCTCTGGAATCTGGATGCCAATCACATGGCAATGGGTATTTTGCAAACTTTTGTTACAGTCATGCATATAGTAGGTCAATTCTAGTGTAAAATCGCTTGGAAATCGCCTTGAAAGACTCAAAAAGTCCCAAATTCGACTCATAAACTCAATTTATGCATTTAAATAAATTCCAGGACGACTGTCAAATGAGTGAGTCACAAAAAGGGAGCCCCATCTATTTGCAACTTCCTCTACGAATAGAATCACTTTTCTTAGCATAGAAAGTTGCGAGTATTGATGGGACTTCCCTATTGAGACCTGCTCATTTGACAGCCATCTTGGAATTTTGTTGACACATATTCATTGAGTTTGTGCGTCAATTATTGAAAAAAAACAGAAGAAAACGCTTTGCTAGCGATGACTAAACCGTTGGTATAGAAAAGTGTCCCAGCAAAAAACTTTAGTCGAGCTAACCGATGGTTTTATACGCCCTACTAAAGAGAATTTTCTGTGTGAACCAAAGATTTGATTGATTCAACTAAAGTCTTTTGCCGGGTCATTTTTGTACCAAAAAGTTGTCATCAGCGCTACTAAAGTATGGTTTTTATTCCTGTGATTTTGAAACTTTCTGATGCGGCCGACATAATTTTCAAGTGATTTCACTCAAGCATTTACCTTTTTGCAAAAGTTTGCAGCACACCCATCGTCATCGAACATCTCATCTAAAATAACTTCAACCAGGAGCCTGGCGACGTGGGAAATATTTAGTTCGTGCAAAATTGTTTCAAAATACCTTCCCGATGGCGGAATTGTTTTACGAACGATTTAATTACCGCAGTTTAATTAATTACAATTCGGCAGAGTGCGAGTGAGGAGTCGTTAAAAAGTGTAAATTCTTGAGCGCACCGCAATCCGCAAACTTTAGATAGTTTTCTCTCCTTTGATTTTTTCCCCCCTTTCTCACGCACACGCAGACTCGCTCGTAAGCAACGTACAGTCACGAACGCACACAAATGCAATATAAGTGCGCGCGATGAGTGTGTGTTCGAACGTATACATATATATGCTCCAACGACCTTGGATGACCCTCATTCTGGATCTCGTTGTCACACGAAACCAGGAATGCGGATGACACCCGACATTCTGCGCGAGTAGACCAATCGTTTCGGATCTCGAACTAAAACTCTCTGTTGTCGATTACAGTCCACCAGTGCCAAATCTATCCACTGGAGAAAAATTAATTTAATTTAATTTATTAATTTATTGTTATTTTAGTAACCCTTTTACTACCTGGTTACAAAAGACAAACCAATGTTCGCTCGCTTGAATTTAGTGGGTAGTTAAATATTCCTACATCGCGGTGCTGATTTTGCATATACTATTGATTGAAGGCGCTATTTATAAGGCGTATTATTTTTCATACATTGACAATTGGGAATCTCAATTGAATGTAAATAGAACACACTGAAATTGTGTGAGGCAGATCTAGTCACAGAAACGAATATACTCGGGGGGGGGGGGGGGGGGGGGCTTATTGAAAGGGCTAAGGACCTTCTTTTAAGAGAAAACTCGGGGACCATTCGTACACTGAAACCTTGGGTAACATTTGGTCGATCAGTCTTGCCGTGAAAAGTCAAGTCATTGCAATAAATTGTTTCAGTTTTAATTCAAACCGAGTTTTTTATATTGTTTTAGTTCAATTTTTTGAAAAGTTATATTAAACACCGGCTAAAAGGCAAGAGAAAGGGTAAATTTCACCTTTAGAAGGTTCCTATATGGAGTAGCATGGACTTTTCGTTATCATTTACAACAGTCCGATTATACTTACAGTCTTAAGTGCAGTGCCGCGCCATAGCGTGCAATTAGGCAACTTTAATCGCAGTTCGTCCATTTAAAAACCCTGAAAAAGATATAACTATTTGGGTGTTAGGTGAACACTTTCGCATCCGACGACCTTTTACTGGGTTTAAATGGCCTCAATGCATTTTTGCCAAATTGCACGCTACGCTACTGTTGTAAAGTTAATATTCACAGTTAGGTGGTTACTTTTTAAGCATCCAAATCTCGGCACATTATAGAAACCATTTAAGGGTAAAATTTTCGCTTCCACTTTTTTCCAGTATAAAATATAGTCCTGTAGCTCTTTTGAAACTAGATAACTCGCGTTTTGCCTACACTTTTGATTAGACTTTTGCGAATCTGTACGTAAATTTGGCAACCGTATGGGAGCTCGCATGGTATATATAGGGTCACCGTTTTCAGAGCAGAATCGAGCATGAGCAGTGAGCACATTGAACAGCCTTTATAGGGTGATCGTTCGCCTTGCTCGCAGTCTTAAAAGACTCGAGTTTGCTCTGTGTGAGTGTGAGTGTGGTTGTTACAGCTTGTTTTTTACCGCGCCTGCGCAGTACGCAAGGTTGACGCAACTCGATATACACGCCAACTGTATGTGTAATATTTCTAGATCCTCGATACCCAGAGCGATTTGGCCGATAGAAAAATGTTCGGCCGATATTCGAATCCAATCCGCAAGTAGATCGAGTCATCGCATCGCGGTTGAATCGAACCTGGATCAAATTTCTTTTTTTTCTCTCTTTTTTTTCTTCTTCAATGTAGTTTGATTAGAATGACCTGAGTAAACTGAGTAAGGCCAAACTTATGATGTCACACAACACTATAAACTGTGCATGACGCATTTACACTTAATAGACAAACTATAGGGACCAGGCGTCGAACGAGGACACAAGAAGGGGTCTTTATCCCTTTATTTATTCTTATCTGACATATACAGGGTGACTGTAAAAAAGTCCCAACTCAAAAGTCAGGGTGGTCGCCGGTTGAGGAATTGAAGGAGTTTCTTCCGTTTTCAGTACGATTTCAATTTGCAACACAGGCCTCAAGATTGCTATTCTTCATTACTACTTCATTTGCTTCTATTTTTACTTTTGAGTCGACTTTATTGCAGGTTTGTGTAGAAGTTGCTCCTCTAATGGTAAAAAGCCCCTTCATTTTCTCAATCGGCAACCTGTACAACTTCTGAGTGAGGACTTCTTTTATAGTCACCCTGTATGTTTTTATGGAGGCAGGAGAGAGACATAGACAGTTTTTCTCCGTTGTGCTACTGTATTAAGCATGAAATTGTTTCTGTAGAGTTTTGCAATCTCCCTCGAACATAACTATACCATTTACGTGTTCTTCAAATGAGTATGTATACGTTGTGCGCCCATGAGCCGACTTGTTCTTTACTGTGTTGTGACGTCACAACTTACAATATAGATTAGCCTTGGTGCAAGCATGCGTGGATGGCATCACGCGGGCGATTTTTTTTATTAAATTGACATACCTCGTTTAGAAGTGAACGTTATTGCTTTCCAGTGCGTCCGTCGCTTTTTCCGTGTTTTACGTAAGAATGTGATACACGGCTGCAACGAAAGCTTGCAACAACCCCATTTTACACTGAACGTGTACAGTGCTGCTGTGTTGCGGATTTTCAATAAAATTCTACCATCCAATCCAGTAATCTTTGGTTCCACCGGTTCCTGTTGAATTACCGATGGATCGTAGAATGCTATTCAATATTCGAAAATCAGCAGCTTTACTATTGAGTATATTGATGCCTGATTTATAACGAAGGAAATATTTCTGGAAATTATGCTGGTTTCATAACCCCCCCTCGTCTGATCCGGCGATTCCCTCTTCCGACCTAAACTCGAAACATTGGCGTTAACCACCTCCCCCCCGACAGGAACGTGTCATCTCAATTCTATCCTCGCCATTTTTTTTTTTTTTTTTTTTTTTTGGTTACTTCTCTCTCATAGAGTTCCTTCGTAGCGCTTTCTTTGCCAAATTGTTATCGCTAACGACGTTAATTTCTCCATTAGTTCACCGAGCACGTTTGTAATGTCCGTTCGACGTTGGCCACCGGTTGTGCGTCAAAGTATTTCCCCTCGCGGTTTCTGCATTTGAAGTCGCGCAGATATGACCACGCCCACCTCTCGATCGCTTATACAGGCTACAAAACATCCCACAATAGCATATTGACCGCGAAATATTCGGCGGTTTTCAAATAGCTGCATGTTTTGCATTGCTTCGTAACTCATCCAGAGAGTGACCATTTTGACAACTGCCGCACGATTGGATGAAGGAGGTTCTCTGAACTACAATGCCCAATGCCAACTGGAAGAGGACTTGTTGATTTTAGAATATCTATTGAGAATTTTACCGGTTCCGTGCTTTTCAATTTTGAGGCCATGGGTTTATTAGCTCTGTTCCTTCTGCGGGAAAGTACACGTAACAGTAAAGTACGAGTATTATGGCCATTCATTTCTAACGCCTTCTTCGAAATTTCATACATATTTGGGAATCTACGCCTCCCTCCCCTCTAGGAGTAATGACGTTATGAGCCAATGACGTCGTGAATAATCAATTATATTCGGGTGGCATTCCCCCCCCCCCACCTCTCTTTTGCCTTTGGATCAAGACGCAAAAAAAAATTAAAAAAATAAAAAGGTCATCAGATTTTTGTCCCCCCCCCTTCTAAGCATGATGCCGCTGCCATCACTGGAAACCCCCCTCCGATGGCCGCGCCCGTAGAAAAATTTCCTGGTAGGGGCAAATTTGTTGAACCCAAATGAAAGGTCAAGGGGACAGCACCCAGTGATGAGCAGGTCTAGGGGACCCCTCTCCCCCTTCTCTAAAGACAAAGGGGGAAAACCCAATTTTTCTTCCAAATGGTACAATTGTAAGCTTTTGTAGGTGTGTAAAATAATAATATTGATTTTGATGGGTTTGGTATTATGAATAAAGTGACAGCAGATGATAATGACTGTAAGAAAAATGTACATGCTTCCACTATACCGTTCAAAAAGTGAGTTAAAAAACCAGTGAAATGACAAGTTCGTCAATTATTACTCCTTTGATTAACATGTCATCTTCTTTTGTTCTTTTCATTTTTTATCGTGAAGTTTAGACTGTTCAGAATTCCGGGCGGTGCCCCCCCCCCCTTGCCTCACGCCACGCTGCGGGTGCCCATATCATACGGGAGGTAGCGGGAGGGGGTGCCCCATCTCCCCTCCCAATCTCGGAGGCGCCCATTCGGAAAGTCATCGAAGCAATCGTTGCAACAAGGTGGAAGTGCGTATCCGCAAATAATACAGCAAGTAATTGAAATGTTCCGGGAAAAAGTTATCGACGAATAGTGGAAATGAAAATGATGTAACTCTGCGGAGATGAGTGATTTCCATCTTAATCGTTTTTACTGATTGTGAGTTTATGTGAGTGCATCTAATCTGTTTGGTCATGTGGATTGTGCGTGAGTATGAGTTGCTGCGCCGCTACTTTTCTGTACGTTCGTTGAAGTCTCTGGAATCTCCGATGCTCCTCAGTCCTCACCAGTCTTGACTCTGACGATAGCTTTGTAAATTAGGAAAGCAAACCAGGAAAGCTGTCGTTTAAAATAATCCCTGCTTTAGATTATAAGTGCGCAGTCATCCTTTTAGATGCTATATCATCTGAACTGAACTATAGGGCGGGTGAGGGGTGGGATGCTTTGCGATACTGAATGAATGTTTGCGTGCGTGCGTAAAAATTTAATTGAGAGAAGGAAATGGGAAGGAGTTAGTTTACTTTGCAAAGCAAAGTCATCTTCCGCGCAAAACTCCTTAAGCTTTGAAATATATCCACGGATGTCGGAAAATGCTACTCATACATGTCGGTATAGATGGATATGCTAATCTTGTTTCATACTTTCTCTCGCTCCGACATAATTGCTAGCTAGCTAGCTTCTATCATGTTGTGCGTTCAATTGGGTCACAATTGAATCGAGCTCTCAAACTATCTGTCAATTTTTATTTTATTTTTATTTCCCCCCCCCGTCAAAGTTGCGTAAACGTTGCCATACGAGCAGTATAATTATTACAATACTAGAACTCGTTTCAGATGTGTAGGCGGACCCTGATCAATAATCTTTGGAATTTTGCCATTGTCATTTCCAGTTATTTCTCGTGTCACATATGATGGAAATAAATTAAAATAAATTCGAGCATTGGATTTTCATTAAAGCACACTTTCAAATCAAAGAGTGAAAGTCCCAATCAAATTTTATTTTTATTTGATTTTAAGGAATTAAAATTTAAAATTCGCCTAGTATTATCGCTTTGAGTCTAATTGGAAAAATACCAGAATTCTAGCTCATTAAAAAAGTGCCAGAATTTCTCTCCGGGAACTTTTTTTAGAATGTTGGCCATTTTTAGTGAAAGATTTTTCTCCGTGTAGCAAAAGTTTACAGTAGACCTATTGTTGGATGAAAATTGGTGGCAGTCTACGACTCTACGAGTCGTTTCAGTTGCCACGAATGTTTAACGTTTTATTTGCGCGGCTAATATTTAATTGATTCTTTGATTTGAATCTTGTATTTCTCTCAGTGGCGAGGCGTGCGATTTGGCAACGTCCCTTCTTCCCAATTAAACACATCATGAAGGTCGAAATGCCTGGTCATCGCCGATGACTGAAGCGTTCGACTTTTTGGTGAATTTAAATGGAGAAAATACATTGTTGCCAAATTTCACACCTCGCCACTGATTTCTCTCTTTTTGCCTATTTTACTGCATGGGTTAGAAATGACAGAAACAGGGGCTGCGAAGTCACGTGACAGCCTCTCTAGCTGTCATTTTCTGTCTCATGCGTTTTAATGGATAAAAGAGAGGAAGATAAATTCCTGGCAACGGCAACACCGCTCTACGGTATGATAGTCAGATTTGTAGGAAAATTCAATAGAATTTACATTCATTTCAATGCAATTTGTGGCCATTAATCAGCTCTACCCGGCAACACCGCTCTACGTCAATGTTTACGCGCGAGGTGCCTCTGCGGTCTCGTTCGCGTCTGTCACCTCAAGCGATGCCGCGCCGCCGCCGCAATGCATGCCGGTTTAATCAGCGTTTTGATTTCGAGCGTTCATAATTATTTTGCTCTCTACACTTCGTTAAAAAGGCCCCCCGTTCCCCTTTCGACCCCCCCCCCACTTATTCGTTTTTTTCTTTTCACTTTTTATCGATCCCTCGCGGGGAAAAAAATGAAAAAAAATTGTTATAATTTCTACAGCCGCACGCTTTTTATTATTATCTGTTACAGCGTCATTTGGACAAAGCTGGAGACCTGTTGGAAGAGGCGGGGCTATGCGGGTCACCCGGCTACGGATTGAAGGAACTGGCACGGTCACTTAAATCGCACTTGCGAGGTTTCACGGAGAGATTGGAAGACACGAGGGAGCGATTGGAGGATACTTCGAGATGCTTCGATCTCGTCGATCGGGTATGTTCTATAATATTTGTAATTATAATTTTCATTATTACTTTCTTCATCGTTTTCATTATAATTTTAATTCAACACTGCGTATGATGTTGATTGGAATAAACTACTTACAGGAGGGAAGAAGTCAAAGCACAATAATTGCTGTCATTTGTCTGACCAAAGATGTTTTCTCAAATTTTGCTCCGTAGTGTGTAGTGGAATAGGACGGGGAAAAAAAAAAAAAAAAAAAAAAAAATCCCAACGAGATATAACCATAGAGGGGTCATAAGGAACGTAATCAGGTATCTATGGAGTCTACCCCTCCCCTCCACCTATATTTGCCCTTAAACAGGTAACTTTTTGCGTTTGCAAGGAATTTTACCAAATTTTGATCCTCAGGGGGGTTTTTCCCCGTACCAACTTGCAAGTCCCGGACCTCCTCATCCACCTCAAAAACTCCTGACCACTCCATACTAAACGTTATTTTGAAGACACTCTATAGATGCCATGATGGGGATCTCAGGTGACAGGTGGAATTGTCCTTTTTACTTAAAATGTCTAATGTACAAAAAGGTCCAACAAGACATTTCTATTGCAACAATGTCCACCATAAAATCTCCAATTCACAATCTGTCCATAAAAAAATAAATGTCGAGTGTATAATCTGTCCATCATACACAAATACCGCTTAAAATTATGTCCAACCAAAATTTCTAGCAATTCGACTCGTTAAAATTTCTTTAAAATAACAACAGGGGAAGGAGCCCTGGTAAAAATGACGACTATGCGACTATTCCAAAAACGACTGTAAACATAGTTGCCGACTATAATCTATAGTTGGCCAACTATAATCCATAGTTGGCCAACTATGTTTATAGTCGTTTTTGGAACGGTTATAGTCGTCATTTTTACCAGGGAGACAAACAAATACGAGTGATGATGCACAATTTTGGCAACAACGTATTGAAAGCAACAAGAAAGAAGTCATTTCGATTTTGTATCACCAAAAAGTTTAAACATTTTGAACGGAGAAAAATGTGAAGTTATACACCCCTGAGGTTTTCAGACTCATGAACAAAATGTACTATTGGACATTTTTCTTAATGGACCTTTTTTTATACTGGACCAATTGTGCGTTGGACAATTTAGAGCGGACATTTTTCAAATGGACGTTTCTTCTTGGACATATTATATTCTGTTCATTTAGAATAGGACATTTCTACTGAGCATCGGATCTCATGGCTGTTTCTCACGCTCAATTTTCGTATTTGGTCCTATTTTCCAATTGGTTAATTTTCCTGATTTGTTGTCGCAGGCTTGGGAGTGGGCTTTGGACGCTATGAAATATCTCTCCAGAATCCGACCTGACGAGTCGCCAAACTGCGAGCAAACCGTCAAACAGCTTCAGCAGTACCTCATGGCTCACCCACCTCCCACTGAAGAACTTTTCGATGAGATGATTCAGCTTGCCACCAAACTGGGCACAGAGAAAATGTTGGAGCAGTGCAAGGTAACGTATAATTATTTCGCTCTGTTTAAGCATCGAAAATTACGCAAAATTGACCGCACGAGAGAAATTTCGGTAACAATTTTATTTTAGACAATTTTTTCCCCCTATAATTTAGAGTCATCAATTGCAAAACAGTAGCACAGAATGCTGAGGGTACATTGCAGAGAATCGGCGAAAAAACCCCCTTGATATGGTCTTGCCTTGAGAATTCCTTGAGATTTTCCCATTTAAACTGTGCATAAGGAAGTAAGCAAAGCAGGACCCTGATCAGAAATGAAGCGTTCTGTAGACAATTTTCTAAGGTATAGCTATATAACGATCTACCTTGGGAAAGTGCCTCCAAAACGCATCATTTGTCACTGCTCTAGATATAGATCCACAATTCTTCTTGCTTACAGTTTAAATGGGAAAATCTCAAGGAATTCTCAAACCAAGGCCGTCTCAAAGAGGTTTTTTCGTAGTCTCTCTGAATTGAACTTTGAAAGTCTATCAACAGTTTTATTAAATGACTAAAACTCATCATAATCCAACCACCCAGGTCAATAAATCTAGTGGACGAAATGAGGCAGTTGCAAGGGTCTGAAATGTTGTGGTTTTTTATGAAGAAAATGAAAGTACTTGATGAGCTGAGATCAAATATGCCTTTGGTTTCTATTTAAGTCCCATTGTGTCGGAGATGAGATTTTGGCCCAAAATACATTGTTTTAAATTAATGAGAATTCCTTATAGTGACGTCATTACGCTCACGATTTTTTACAACTTTATCTCCAAAACCGGGACACTGAGGAAAAAACCAAAGGCACCATTGTTCTCAGCTTATCAAGTACTATCATTTTCTTTATAAACAAACACATTTCAAACCCTTGCACTTGTCCCATTGAAACTTCTGCGCGTGTTTATTGAAGTTTTTGGTATATCCCTGTGCCCTGAATATTTATACGTATTACAATCGGGCGTAACTTCAATATAAAATGACGCTCTCTGATAAGCGATTTTAATCTGTTCACGTGTGTTTGTTTTCAGGTGGCCCAGAGTCGATGCGAAGAAACTCTCGGCCAGATCCAAGCGTGTCTCGGCGAGAACAACCGCGATTGGAACGCGAATACCCCGCGTCCGGGCAGACGATGCTCGCTCCCGGCTCCGGCTCCCACCGGCTTCAACCCCTCGTCCAACTCTTGTGCCTGCTGGGACTCGGGAGGCGGCAGCGGGGGAGGGAGCAGTGACGCTGGAGGTCAGCTTGTCAACATCCAAGAGGAGCAATGCTTTTGCCCCCCGAGGACGCCCCTGCAAAGGTCGTGCACCTGGCAATATCCGACCGAAAATTTCGACGAGGAGGATAAAATGAGCTCCTCGGCCGACAACACCACCGAGAGCAGCGAAAGCGGCACTAAAAGGTAGGTAACGGCGCATGCGCACGAAACCCATCGAAAACGGGCCTTCCACATAATCTTTGGCATTTTTTTCGAAGTAATTTTTTTTTCTTTCTTTCTTTCTTTTTTTTTAAAGTTTAAGGTGCTTCCTCACAGCTTTTTGAAGTAAAAGTCTGGCTCAATAGATAGCGCCACTAGTTATGTTTTTAAATTTTGGCTTTAAAACCTCACAGTTTTTTTTTTTTTTTTCTGAAAGCATTAATCGAAGGGGGGCGCCATCGCAGAAACTGCGTAATTTCTTACTCAATTTTTGAGCCAGATTTCAACAATATTGGTCTTAGATTGACGGAGAAATCAAGCATTGAATTATTTCTGGCAAGATATTAGGCTAGGTAGGGGAGTTTTATCATTATGATAAAATGCCTCTACATGGAATAACATTCTGCCAAAATGTTGGTGCTTGATTTCTCCGTCAATCTAGGACCAATATTGTCGAAAGGCTCAAAAATTGGAGTAAAAAACTATGCAGTTCCTGGGGGGGGGTTGTTTCCCATTTTGTTTTTAAAGAAAGTTAGCCGCTTAAAAAATTTAATTAATAGGCATTAAAAAAGGAAAATATTGTTATCAAACTTCCAAAGGATTTATGCATTCTTCCAAAAAAATGATTGTCACGAAGCAGATTTGGAGCCCATTCAGTGAAAGACACCACTATCGAGTAAGGCTCCGAGGTTATTCTGATTTTACTGATTTGAAGAAAAACATAATTAATAACATAGGTAATTCATAATTTTACGAAAAATCAAAAATCGAATGTCAATCATAGACTGAAAAGATTTGAATGAGTTATTAATCATTGATTCGTGTGGGTGATTTTGCAGTAATGATGACGTTGATGAAAATTGTGAAAACCCTTGCGATACAAGGCCGGTTCCACCCGTTGCTGTGAATAGTCATTTGCATTGCTCCGCCAGTTCCCTGCAAATAAATGAAGAAGGCTGCGGAGTTCAAACTTTGAAAGCACAAAAGTAAGTATGAACCCATGCCATGTCATTGTAATTTATAATTAAACAAGCCTATTCTCTAAGTATTTATTATTGATTCTTAAATTGATTTTTTTCTCAATTGAATTTTTAGTAGAGTTCCAGGGTATAATTTTTCCTCTTGTCCTTCAATTATTTCTTGAAAAACAAATTACATGCTTCACATTCATGACGGTTAAATCTTGTTAAAGCAAATTAATCAAGATGGCGGCGGCGTGTTGTTAGTACTTCAAATCGCAGCGTTTGAGCAAGCGCACACGCTGAGAATGTCTGCGCTGAAAAAGGGAAAAAAACGTCTTCAGATGCTACGGTATGCAATTAGTCTTGTCTGCGCGTAAAATAGTGATTGAAGCGCCTTCAACAGTATAGATATGCAGACCGTCAGACCCGAAGGACGTTGAATCAAGTTCTGAGAGGATCAGTCGCTTGATAGTGAAGATTTGAAGAATGATAGTTACAATTAACGTGAAAGTTTTGATTGCTGGAAGAGGTGGTCTCCATTGCAATGCCTTATAATATTGAAATTTTTCCTCTTCTCTAAAAAAAATAATTTTAAATCATGATTTGCAATCTCAAAAAAAAAAAAAAAAAAACGATCTAAATTGTTCTTCATTCAAATTTTATGGATTTCTCCTCTGTTTTTTTGCAGGACTTTAAAATTAATACTACGAGAAATGATAACAACGGAACGTGACTATGTAAAATCGCTAGAATATGTTATTGAAGTAAGTGGATTTTGCATTATCTCTTTTAATTTACTATTCATCAAACGTTTGTAATAATAGGGCAATGAATAGCTTCATGGTAAAAAATGTGGTTCTTTTGACTAATCGCTTCCATTTTATGAAGCAAACCCCGAGCAGTGATGTTCTGTGGAATGTGTTTCTAATTTGATCTTCAAATTTTTAAATTGATGAAACATTTTAAATCCTGATATGGCATGTACCTTGAAAACTAGCAATGATGTTGCCTATATTATCTAAGTTTTCATAAAATGATATTAATGTGGTTAAGAATCATCTTGTCTGTTCTTGTTGGCAGACAAAGTCTCTAGCAATCACTAACTTTTCAGTGCAATGAAACCGGAAGCAGATGAACAAAACACATCGATTTCACCTGGTAGATCAATTGTTTTGACTCCACGGCGATCTCATGTCTCTACTTTTCATTGACAAAAATTAGTAAAAAAATTTTAGTATAAAATAAAGAAGGTATTTCATCTCTCGGAGGAAAATTAGCAATTGCTTGCTCAACAAATGAGTCTGAACAGACAGTTGACAATGTGTGGACTGTGGCGACCGCGCTGTCCAAAATCCAGATCCATCCGACTTCCACTCGTCGGTCAGAGAAGTATGCGGCAATTGCCGAGAGAGGGCGCCACCGGATTTTCCGCGGTGCGTTTCTCATCTTCTTATAACCGCGAGCCTCGAACGACCTCTCCGCTGAAACTTGGTATTGTTGGGACGTTTCCACCAACACTACTTATCAGCGGACTCTCCCATAGGCCCATGTAGAGTGCCTATACGATGATAGAGAATGATCAACTCATACTGATCAGAATAATTGATTTCAGCTCTCTAATGTTGTTTTATTTTTTGTTGCCTCTTTTTTTCTTAGAATTACATATCAGAACTAGTGAGAGAAGATATTCCTCAAGCTTTGAGAGGTCAACGGAACGTAATCTTTGGAAACATAGAAAAGATATACGAATTCCACAACCAGCATTTTTTGCAAGAGCTGGAAAAGTGCGAGCATTTCCCGCTCCAAGTTGGCCAAGCCTTTCTGCGACATGTAAGTCATAAGAACAATTCATTCACTTTAAACATTGAAATGTACCAGAGCAGTGGTGTACTGAACCAGCAAACAAGGCAGGCTCTGTCTTCCTGAAGATTTTCTGAATTAATCAAAATTATCCTCTAAAGCTTAAAAGCTACTAATTTTCAATAATTTTTCTATCATTCCACAAAATTCTGTTTTGGAGGAGTACTTGTCTAATAGCTCTATTCGATTTTTTCATTATTCTGGAAAGCATCTTAATCAAACTTACAAAATTTCATGTTACTCAAAGTAATTTTCTTTCTATTTACTATTTTCAGCTCAAGTACCTTATTAGTTGTTAATTTTTTTTGGTTTGTTTGGTTTCAGGAAAAGAAATTTTATTTATATGCGTTATATAATAAGAACAAGCCAAAGTCTGATTCCCTCATGTCTGAATACGGCACTAAGTTCTTTAAGGTAATTTTTAGATCATCCTTGAAATTTTAATAATTGATACGTATTTGTATCTTTCGGTTTTTGTTTCCCCGTCAACCTATTTGTTGACTTAACTAAATGATAATAATATGTTGACATATTTTATTTTTTTATCTTTTACTCCAATAAATCTTATTATTTGCAATGTTACAATATTTTTTAATGCTTCTAGGCCAAACAGTTTCAATTGAAGGACTCGATGGATCTAGGAAGTTATCTTTTGAAGCCTGTTCAGAGGATGGGAAAGTATGCTCTTCTCCTTCAACAATTAATGAAAGCAGCAAGAACAGACATCCCGGAAATTCGAGAAGCCGAAACGATGGTCAGATTTCAGCTACGTCATGGAAATGATTTACTTGCGATGGACTCGCTCAGAGATTGCGATGTAAGAATTTTTGCTTTGTCGGATCCTACTTCATTTTTTCATCGATTCGTTTCAACTGTCTGTATACTGTAGAGACAAGCTAGGCCATAATTGCAAAAGATTTTCAAGAGATGGAGCTGTGGCAGTTGAAGTTCAACAAGCTGAGTGCCAAAATAAATTTCAAATAAACAAAAAAATTAAAAATTAAAATAAAAATAAATTTGTTGAGCACAAGGGAGGAAACTATCCAGAACTTACTCTGTTTCTTACCATATCTCAGCGCTATTTTCTCAATGTTTCCAGCCGCTTTAAGAAACAACCTTCACGTAAAAAAAACATTATTTTAAAACTGGAAAAAATGCTAGAAACTGAGAATGCACTTTACAATGCAAAAATTGCATTTATAATATTATACTTTAGTTAGAAATATTACTAAAATAATCGCTGGTAAAGCAAAAAATATTGCTAAATCAGCAATTTTTTCGGTAAATTTGCATTTCATCAATTGCAATTTTTGCAATGGAAAGTGTGTACCTGGTTTTTAGCATTTTTTTTTTTGCAATTTTAACCTTTTAATATTTTTTTCTGTGTTGCCTATCTACATTTAGACAATTTCAGAGTAGAGAGTAGCAAATACAATGATCTGGGTCGCCAAATTGAGACAGATCAGCAGTATCATTTTGAGAAATACTACCATATATCTCACTTGATAAATAGAAAAACATTCAATTTAGTCGTGTTGTGAAATGTGTTAAAATCAGTTAATAAATTTTTAAAGAATTAGCATAAGTATAAGTTGGACTTTTGTAAATAATTTTTTATTGTTCTTTTTCCCATGCTTTAAATTTGTTGCACCTTGATTGGCTGCGTAACTATATCTGTCTATCTATCTATCCAAACTTGATTAGCTATAGCTTGTATTCTCAATTGAGCTGTACGCTAAGAAGCATCAG
Organism: Trialeurodes vaporariorum; assembly: GCA_011764245.1. Lineage (NCBI taxonomy): Eukaryota > Metazoa > Arthropoda > Insecta > Hemiptera > Aleyrodidae > Trialeurodes > Trialeurodes vaporariorum. The sequence continues at coordinate 55,156,926 of VMOF01000388.1, read as the reverse complement.
CATAACAAACGTATGGCAGCACAGCTGCCGTTTGGCGTATAATTAATCAATTTTTTTCAATTCACCAATGATTCCACCGGTTGAGGAAAGATTACACTTTTCAGTTCAATGTATGACTGAAACCCAAAAAAAAAACTCTGATCAGTAATCTTTTCTCAATCGGTGAAAACTCCATTAGTTTATTAAAATATCCAAAAGTTTTTGGAAGTCACGGACGACTCCACCGGTTGAGAGAAGATTACACAGATGGGAAATTTTTGTGCTTTGTAGTCATACACTGAACTGAACAAGTAATCTTTTCTCAACCGGTGGAATCATCGGTGAGTTGAAAAATGCGATTCATTATAAGCAAACCGGCAGCTCTGTATGGCAGCGGCGGCTTGTTTGATGTGGCAACCATGCAATTCTTCCATTTAAACTTTGGTAAAACAATCGACTGGGAACACGACAGGAAACTGGCAACCTCCTAGATAATCGATTGTTTTACATTTGTTTAAATGAGGAAAAACACTGTTACCAAATTGAGGGGCGGTTGGAATTTTCTACAACTTTTACCATTAATTTGCCCCCTCTCTGTGTCTCTAGAAACATTTTAAGTATTGTTTTTTCCCTTGCTTTTTTGTTTGTTTCTCTAGCTTGTTAATCCGAATATTTTTTTTTTTTCAGGTCAATCTGAAAGAGCAGGGGCGATTAATAAGGCAAAACGAATTTTTAGTCTGGCAAGGCAGAGGTAAAAAGTGCCTTAGACAAGTTTTCCTCTTTGAGGAATTAATACTATTTAGTAAAGCTAGAAGATTCCCTGATAGAAAGGTAAAGTTTTATTCGAATATTCATTTTTTATAGAAAGGTAAACGTTGCCGAATAAAGGGTGCATAAAGCATGAAACGTTCTCATCTACCCTCGCGATTTGCGGGGGTTGACAGTACAGAGAACGTGTTATTATGATGCGAGAATAAGACATGTTTAGTGCGCCGCTTTCCTGGCACATTTTCTTTAATCCTGTGTTGCGGAATTAAGTTGATAAACTCTGTGAATAGTTTTCGTCTTTTTTTATGTTGTGTGTTCTGTTATTTCTCAGGTCAGTATTTTTTTAGACTCTTGGAGTTTTTTCGAAGAAGAAAGAGACCAAGAAAAATCATGTTCCTAGAGACTTGACAATTTTGCATTTTCAAGTTTTTCCCTCCATAAATGCCGCAGCAGAAATGCCTTCATTTCTTGAAGTATGCAATTTTGTCATAGAAATGCGTTGCTGTCTCTATACACTCAAAATTGAAGGTGTATATTGGTTAAGAAAAGAACGGTATCAAGAATGGTATGTAGAGAAATAGAAAACAACTTGCGTTCTGGCAACCAATACAATGTTATGTAAATTTTGCCATTTCTAAATTTTTCAAGGTTCTTTCACCCTCCTTGCAACCTCTTTTGACCACTATCAACTAAAAGGATCAAATTTTTAAACCTCTTTGCCCTTTTGGGAATCTTAATTGTTTCAGAATCTTGACCTATACATTTATAAGCATAGTATAAAAATGAGTGATATTGGTCTAACTGCCAGAGTTGGAGATAGTGATACCAAATTTGAAATATGGTTCAGAAAACGCAAGCCAAATGACACTTTTACGTTGCAATCAATGTCAAACGATATCAAACAGACGTGGACTGGAGAACTATCTACTTTACTATGGAAGCAAGCGATGAGAAATAGAGGTAAGAACTCTCAATTACATTTTAATATAAAAATCAAATAGGTATTGATTCACAACCATCCAGATTTTTACTCTTAAAGTAAGGGAAAATACTCGTTTTTCAATAAAACAAAATTCATTATGACTCAGGAGTCTTAACCGCAGGCTCAAGTCCAAAAAAATAAACCTAATTTTGATAGACAACAGGTCAGCTCGTAAGCTTGTTGTTAGTAGAGTTTCACATATTAATCAATTGATGATGTTGCAGAATAAAGCTAACGATCAGACTTGCTGTTTATGGAAGTGAAGTAGGTACTATGACTTTCAAAAGAAAGTGTGGTACATTGGCACCTGTTTGTATCGGAACCTCACGGGGCGGATATGTTTTTCCGTTATTATCAGGTTTCCGCTATCGGCAGGTTTACCGGATTGAGAAAAAAAAACTTGCAAAAATTGAAAATTGAATCGACACTTTGGAACTTAATTAAATCTTTAAAACTCATTAAATCATTAAAACTTTGAAACTTTACAAATTATAATGTTTAAAAATTTGAACTGTTTAAGGTTTGAAAAAACGTCCAGTTTTAACTGTTGAGAGACAAAAGTTGCCCGTTTTTCTAATAATATTCTTGCTTTACCAATAAGGTCAAGCCCTTCTGCATCATTTTTATCTACGGCAAAGCTACTAAGGTTCTCTTTTCTCACAATTTTTCTGTTAAATATGCCTTTAAAACCGTCCATCTCCGCGTTGGACAGGTTCCGCTATGAGCAGGCTGATTTACATTGATCTACCATAGCAATTCCATGGGACCGGAAAAATTTTCCGATAACATCGGGTTTCCGCTACCACGAGGTTCCGTTATAAACAGGTGCTACTGCAGTAGACATTTTCATTCTTCCATTCCTCGACTAGTTTTAAATTTTTTTGGAGTTCTCAGGTGTTTCAGAGTCCAACAGCATTGCCACTTAAAAGCATGGCTTAAAACATCTGAAATTTTTTGAAAAATAATAGACGGTATAGTCAAGGACCGTTTCGATGAAAGGACTTCCTTTCATAGGTCATTGTGCATGGTGTTTGACTCAGGCTTGGTAAGGACTTTTGGGACCTGCGGTATGCGCTTTCTATAATTGTGTGTTTAGAGCTATGAAATTGTGTGTGAGAGAGGGAGAAATAGAAATTCCTCTGCTCCAGGGGTGCTGATTAACACTTTTTTGAGACAGTACAGATCTTTTCCGAACCCAAAGGTGAGTGTTAACAAATGGGCTGCATCAGTCGAATCGATATTTATGAATAGCAGGTCAGTCCAGTCGGCTCGCCGTGCCAGCATGTCCGTGCTACGGGTGTCGTATTCCGCTTAATAGCTGTTGATTCTGCTGAGTGAACCACAATGGGGGGGTGATGCAGTACGGGGGTACGTATGGAAGGGAACGCATTAGCCCCGCCTTACTATTGGACTGGTCGGGTATTAATAGATTTTGGGTCAAACTTTGTTCTGTAAAATAATTTCTTTTCATCAGTGATTCTTTTTATTAATAAGTTATCTGATTTATTTTTGTAACAGAAATACGACTCGCTGAAATGATCTCGATGGGAATCGGAAACAAACCCTGTTTGGACATTCGTCCAAGTGCCGACCAAATAAATGACCGCTCCATCAGCATAGCGCAATTGAATAAAAGTAAGTTTCCTCTTCCTCATATTTTTGCTTCTAAATATGATTTCAGTCTGAAATTTTCAGACTGACTGTCAGAGATTCCAATCCAATAAATAATGCCACACAAGTTGCTTCACCAAAGTCTGTATTTTTTTGGTAATTTTACATTAAATAATAGCGAGAACTACTGTAAATATTGGATCTTCAGAAGCTTCTCTGTAGTTTTTAAAATGGATTTTCGAAATATTTATGAATAGTTTAAGCTGTCCCAGAATTAAATAGTTAAAGATTTTTATTGAAAATGTAATATGAGATACCATATTGAAAAAATTCCAAAAGTTATCGGATGAGCTCCCTGCCTCCTCTTCTGAAATGAGCTCTACCATTTCTAGAAAAATTATCTGCTATTGACGGTTCAATTTTCTAACTCATTCATTTGTAATTTGTTCCCAGCAGCTCCCAGATTTCGTAATTCCATCGTTGTAACTTCACCAACAGATCAAGTTCGTAAACGACCGCATTCTATAATCTCGATGAGCAGTAGCAGCAGCAGTAGTTGTAGTGGAGGAGGAGATATCCGGCAAACAAGTCAATGCTCTTCCGGAGAAAGTGGAATCGTAACCGACTGGTCCAACAGTTCGGTCGCATCAGAATCTACCTCATCTACTCATCAGATGTCTGTGAAATTATGAGGAATGATCCACTCCAGAATCTGATGAAATTTGAGATGAAGCTCAGAAGAAAAACCTCTTCAGTTGTAGTTTGCAGAATTTAATTCAAGGCAGTAGCTTTTGTCTCTCTCTGTTGGTACCTTTTTGTTCAAACAAATAGTGGTATCTAAAATAGAGACGAGACTGTCATGATCAAATTGTTTAGGCTGTCCGTCTTTTTTGATACCAAAAGTTTGAGCTTAAAAAAGTGTGGAGCAATGAGAGAAGTGCTAGTATTGTTGTCGGGTTGAGAAGTTGCAAAGTTCTTAGACTAAACAACATTTTTAAGAAACCCTAGTGATGGTTTTAGTTTGATGATTAAAAAGAAAAGAAAAACCCAATTATTTTGTTCTATCTTTTCTCTCTCTCAAAAAATCACCATCCAGAGACAGAGATGAACATTGCCCGATTGGATGAGCATGAAGTTAAAGAGTAATTTGCGGGTACCGTTTTTTCTTTCTTGGTGGCTAGTGTTAAGAACTTTTATATTTTTTTTCAACTTTCTGTGAAAGTTAAAAATTTTAGGAAGAAAAATGATGCTGCGCATGTTGTCTAGATATTGCAAAAAGTTGTGCCTGAAAATCGGCTCTTTTTGGTGGCGTGAAAATAGATTCAAAGTTTGTCCATCCAAGACTGTGTCTATGATTTGAAGAAATTTGATTGATTTCAGCATATACATAGTTGTTTCTTAAAATACAAAATTTTACATTGTGGTAACAAATACAAAGGCAGTTTTAAAAAAAAAAATTAACATTTGTACCTATACCAAAGTAGATACAACTTTTTGCACTGTTGACAGCAATACCTACTTATTTAAGAACAATGGACCTAACTTGGACAATGGATCATACTTTTTCCAAGTACATCAAAAATGTATAATCTACTGAGGAAAAAATAAAATGAAATTGATTTTGTAATCTTATTAATTTGAATATGAGCTTTTAAGCCCTACTCATTGATTATATATCAAGTGTTACAGGCTTTTGCGGACTGAAATAAATTTAAGTTTTTATCAATAAAAATGGATAACGACTTATAAAATCATAATAGATTAATGTGATCAGGCCTGATCCAAGCTACATAGTTTGGTAAGTATCTTAACCAAAGATGCTTAGGTTGAATATCTTTTAGTGGCATAAAAAACAGCATCATTGTGTAGGGAATATAGTTGCCTAGAGGGCATAATTTATGGCTCAGACTACATTAATGCTACGCATCACAAGACTGCATTGACGTTTGTTTATGGTTTTCTTGATGGAAACAATATATATGAGCAGTAATTATCATATTGGTCTTCCTAAATTTTAAGAACTGTAATTCAAAGGAAATATTCCATATTCATGCCGCTGCTGTCTCAACCGTAAATGTACAGGTTGGCCAGCATCGCAATCGGCAAATTTTTAAAACCATACTCCATTACCAAAAAGTAATTCACACTTTGAATTTTGTCTCGCAAAAGTGAACTGCCTCGTTTTTTCCTCAAAGATTACTGGGTCTAATTTTTGATTAATAACCAAAAGCTGATGTGCCGTAAGTTAAGAGTATTGAAATCATTGTAAAGTTAGTTGTAAGCGAACTTTTTTTTTTCTTTCTTTTTCTATTCCCCGGTTAGTTTCTTTCAACTTTCACCGATAAACTTTCATTATTCAGTCTATTTTGTCGAAATAGATCTTAGAGTAATTACACCTTCAACTTATCGATAAAACTAGCTTGAGTTGAGTTCTTTGTGAAATCGTGTTTCTATTCTGGTCCATTTGCAGCGAGTCAGTACATAAAAACTTATAATTTTTGTTTTCGTATAAAAATGCATTAAATTTACCAGCATAAATGATATGAGATTTTGTTGTTCTTTTTTTTTCTCTTTTTTTCCCCCCCTTTTAACAAATAATTTAAATTCCAGATGTATAGTTGTAAAAAGTAACCATAAAATATTTTATAATTTTTTTTTTTTCTTTATGTTCAAATTAATTTGAAGAACAAAGTTGTTCAATCATGTGTCATAACCCTATAATTATGTCTTTGTCCCTCCCTCTCCTTTTTTCCTAGTTTGTAAGTATCAGATGTGTTTTTAATGAAAATAATTTTATTTATTGTGACAGAACCCAGAGGAGAATCCAGGAGTTTGTTTCTCTCTCTCTTCGTTCATTTGAATGCATGTGTCACAAAAATATAGAAGACAGTACATCTTGTGACTCCAGCCTTTATATCTCTCCTTTTATAATCACTTACATTCAAATGGAAGGAGAGGGAGAAAGAAAAATTCTCAGATCTGCCTCTGACAAAATCATATTTTTTAAATTTTTAGTGCTCTTTCTGGGTGTTTTTAAAACTTTGATGTTTTAGTTTTTAACACCAGATGGCATCAAGATACCTTTTCTATTAACATTTATCATTCAGGTGTCTCAAGAAGTCGATTGAATGTTCTGGAGATTTGCAGCTTGAAAATTAATGTTTTTGACCACATTTTTGTCCTAAGAAAATTGTTTCATGGAAAATCCAAAGGTCCGCTGTAAAATCCAAAAGTTAAATAATTACGCCATTTTGGTAGCTAGGCACTGTTTTGGCACTGATACGAAAAATTTCAAACTCCATTTAAATATTATTTTTTTTTTATTTATTTCTTTTTTTTTAAATTTATTTCTAAGAGCTCAAACAGTCAATGAACTTTATCAGAATGTAATCCACATCTATAGAGACAAAACAAAAAACTCATTCTCATAAAATATGAAATTAAAAACATTTCACTGAAACAGCACCTGTATATCAACATCCTAGGGTGTCCTCTAAGGTCTCAGAACTTTCCTATCGTGTCATAGTGATGTGGATATTGGTTGACACACTAGCCAATGGGACGAGCCTATTTTTCACTTTAATCTGGAGGGGAGATTATGAATAATCGTATGAGAATCCTATCGAGTACGTGTCATTTTTATGAGTGGTGTCAGTATGGTAGACTCAATCTCTATAGAAACCCTTCCATCTCTATAATACGCGCACGATAGCGCAAGAGTTATCGGTGAAAATCCGCAGAGATTGAAGGGATGACATCACCCATAAGAATAACTCTTATTGGATCATTTACTCGATAAGATTCCGATACGATTGTTCATTATCACCCCCCTCAGCAGTATTTATGAATAACACACATGTTTAGATATTTCAGATTCTCTCAAGCATAAATAGGAGTCGCAACTGAAATATACGTAAAATATTTAAACTAAGAAACGTTCTGGTCAGAAGCCCTAAAAATGCCTCATCAAATCTGAACCACAAATATCTTCAAAAATGCGATATACTGCAAAAGTATGATCATCCCATTTGTAAGCTCGAGTGCCACTACCGGAGTTATTGAAATTATAACCCAAGAGGCTTCCTAATCTACCCCTTGGTAATTTCTGTATTTATAAGAATATGTTTATGTATAAATTATACTAAGGTACAATCATTTGATTTTCCTTGTTTTGTTTTTGTATTTTTTTCAAATACTTAACAGTTCTGTCTTGTGTTCATTTTTTTTCTTCCCCTCCTCGTCTATTTAATTTTTATTTTTACCGTTTGTACTATTATCTTCATTGCATGATTAGATATTTGGGATTGGAGTGACTAAAATTGTTGGGTTCCTTCAATGTTTTAGTGTGTAGAGCAATTTTATCGATGATAATCAAACAATTCCTGTTTCTTGTTTCATTTGTGCATCGGTTCCTTTCTAGAAATCATGATCCTTTTACTTTTCCAATCCATCTGGACATCAAAGTCCTCGAATTTTCTGAGTGTAACAGCTGAAGTCACTCAAGAGATATCAGCCAGTATGTAACAGAGAGTACCAATTCACATTTTTGCCAGGCGTATTTAAAAATTTACAGCTTAGTGGAATAATCAAATGGAATCAAAATTTGCGACAGACACATTGAATTATCTTCAACGATCATGCACCCCCTAATTGGAGGAATGATAATTTCATACAAAATATCAATTAGTTACTTTGAATTACCACATTTCCCCTCAAATTACTTGATAAATTTGTTGAATTGTTTCATGAATATTGATTTATTGATGCTGACTACAGTTATGAAATAGTTCAAGAACTTTCTAAAGAAGTCCATCATCTATCTCATGTGTGCCTTATGTAAAATTGAAGTGCTAACTAGTGTTAGTTCAAAACCTGCCCCATCAGATTTTTGAAAGCTTCTCCCAGATTTCCTAAACAACTATCATTTTTTAATCAAAGTTACTTAGTCTTTAATTGCACCTTCCAGTGTTTATTTAATTTTTTCTTATCAAATAAATGCATCCCTGATAATTCAATTTAAAATTTGTCATCTTTCAACTACATACCAGCTGGACTTTCTGCTTTGTAAACTAAAAAAAAATTCGATGCATGCCAGTAAAGCTGTTTAAATCTTTAAAGTATGCTATAAAAATATTTTTAAGATTTTTTAATTTGAATAGACCGATATAGTGTGATGTCAAAGGGCTACATTTTACTTCAATGTACAGTGATTGCAGATAGAAGAAAATTTGAGTGATGGTATGTTTTCCTAAATATAACCAGGATTTTTTTAACTTGTTGTAATTTCTTCCAGTCCAAAAAAATAAGAATTACTGTACAATTGAGTAGAATGGAAAATATCTTATTCCGAATCAATATTAGTTGCTAACTTTTTCCAAATTTTATTCCTGACTCATTCACCAATATCCGCTTGTGGGTAAGAGGTTAGAGGCTGAAGGAACAACCCCACTTTCAAGGAATATCTTGCTCATAACATTTTTACAGTTTCAGAGTAGTAAGTAACAAATGTGCCTTAAAGTCGAATCAGATATGCAAATGCTGCTCCAGCCATATCTTACTGCAGCCTAATTGTAACCAAAGCCTTCTACATCAAAGGACAGAGGTTCCTCTTACTTGTTTTCCGTAAATTGCCTTTTTGCCCAAAAAAAATGTCTCGATTTCAATTAAATGCCTCTTGCACTCTGATGAATGCATTAAAAACAGTAACTAGATTTCTTCAGAATTAGCGATAGGCAAGCTTGTTGTTTCTTGAGCTATGAAATAAATGTAGGAAACAGTAATTTATTCTAATTGATAACTAGCATGAAAGAAAAACCACTGAACATGAGCCACACTCACAAATTGTTTTGTTTTTTAATTGATCAAATCCAGTTGTACAAAAAATATTAAAGAAGATCTACTCCCTCTTAGTTCAATGTGCCTGTAATTTAAATTATTGCTGTTACAATTTTTAAGCTAAACCAAAGTCTGATAGTTAAGAAGTATTTTGAACAATTTTATTTTATTGTATTTTTTAATTACAAGTTGTACTTGATATTCGTTTATTTTGAATTAATAAATTTCATACAATCATCGGAGTGTTTCTCTTTTTTCAAACAAACAGACCAACAGACCTCTATGAAGGTGCGGGAGGATGAACTCTTAGTGAAAGCTTCCTGATTGCATGGAAGGATGAAAAGTATGAAAAAATTGTATCAAATGAATAATCTTTAATTTTTTTAAAATTGTATTTTTTTTCAATTAATCCGGGCACTTAACAGAAGAATTCAAAAAGAGCTTTCAAAAGTGGTTTCTCTGAAAGAAGACACAAACACTGAAACTTGTGGGAGGTTAAACACTCAGCTTCCCTAGAAAGCGGGAGGATAAACTAGCAAATGAAAAAGTTTTGACAGCAAAAAATATACATGGAGAGCAGCAGGCTGATTTATTACATGAGAATTGCCACTTATCTTGAATTCTTGACTCCCAAAACTTTTTCGTTTGATAGAACACCTTTCTCAGCTCCTAATGTTTCCAATTTTCTGAGCGACTGAACTTCCTAGCGTAGCTTTAACTAGCACTATGAAGTTGCAGGAGGATGAATATCTTGCTTTGCTCAAAAGTCTTGCTTAAGATTCTTCTGTAGGGCTGTGAGCCAGACCTCATAATTCTGTTGGGTTCATACTCACGCAATTTACGATACCATGACACACTCTTTCATGGGGTCAAACATCTTAAAATCAGATTGTGGCTACTACCATGAGCCAATTGAAGCCAGCGGGCTGATCATTTACTTTATCATTAAGACAGTCTATGATAGACGCTATTTGTCGAGAATAGAAAGACTTAGCTGTTGCTATGGTGACCATCATTAGAATGTCTGTTATTTACAGGCTATTCATGAATGGATTTTAAATTTGGGCACTTTAACAATGGTTACCATAGCAACAGCCAAGTTTTACAATTTTCGACCAATAGCGTCACTCATAGACTGTCTTAATGATCGGTTTAATAACGATTGGTCTGATTGAAATCACCAGCAAAGCAGCGGCAATAAAGTCTGTAAATGATCGACCCCCCAATTCGCGACCGAGTTCGCCAATTTCCCTGCCGATTACAAATATCCATCCTACTGCCGCTCATGCCTGTAAACAGAGCTTGATACGGTTGTAAAATGATTTAAGCCACCATCAAAAAGCGATTGAACGCAAGTGACCAAGCAGGATACTGATTGAAATCACCAGCAAAGCAGTGGCAGTAAAGTCTGTAATTTTGTTGCAGTTTTCAGCTTGTGGTGCAGCCCTTTTGTAACTATTTGACTGCTATTATAGACCCATTGTTACCAGTTTTGCTAGCAATTAACCCTTTAATAGCCAAGCCCCAGTATACTCGGGCTAGGATTAGCAACCTCCGTTATACCACGCCCGAGTATACTCGTGAGACTTCACGTTACACTTTCCATTGAAAACTGGCTATAGGGAAGACCGGGGTTATCTGGATCAGGTTTTTGTTTGCTTCTCTGCAAAGAAAGAGAAGCACACAATCTAGAAAATGGTGCTAAACATTAGTTCAGGATACTCTAAGCAAAATAATTCTTCATGAACCAGATATCCAGATTGTTTATCTTTGGTGCTAGAACCAGTTTTTTACAAAAATCCATTTTGATCCAGATAGCCCCTACCCGCGGTTATGAGGATTCCCCCTGGGGCTATCTGGATCACCTGTATCAGGGCTATCTAAATCACTTGTAAAATGAAAAGAAAAATAAAGTTACAAATTATATATTTTATATGATGACAAAATGAAGTTAGATGGTGAGGGGGAGAGGTTATCCGGAGGAAAATTTGAAATTGACCCAACCCCTTCCCTCAACCCCCCCCCCCCATTTGTTTTGCTTGTTATAATAATAAATGTTTATTAAAAAAATGTTTTCTTTTCATTTATTCGACTGGCGCCAAGGTTACGTTTTGGAAGCGTCCTGAGCTACCACGCGCAAGCGCGCGCACACGCCAATCGAGGGGAGCGCGCGGGATTCGTTTTAGAAGCTTGTAAGTGTTTCTGAGCTACCAGGCGCAAGCGCGCGCACACGCCAATCGAGGGGAGCGCGCGGGATGCGTTTTGGAAGCGTTTCTGAGCTCCCATGCGCAAGCACGCGCACACGCCAATCGAGGGGAGCGCGCGGGATGCGTTTTGGAAGCGTTTCTGAGCTACCAGGCGCAAGCGCGCGCACAAGCCAATCCAGGGGAGCGCGCGAAATGCGTTTTGGAAGCGTTTCTGAGCTACAACGCACAAGCGCAAGCACACGCCAATCGAGGGGAACGCGCGGGATGCGTTTTGGAAGCGTTTCTGAGCTACAACGCGCAAGCGCAAGCACACGCCAATCGAGGGGAACGCGCGGGATGCGTTTTGGAAGCGTGTAAGCGCTTCTGACCTACAACGCGCAAGCGCGCGCACACACCAATCGAGGGGAGCGCGCGGGATGCGTTTTGGAAGCGTTCCTGAGCTACAACGCGCAAGCGCGCGCACACGCCAATCGAGGGGAGCGCGCGGGATGCGTTTTGGAAGCGTTTCTGAGCTACAACACGCAAGCGCGCGCACACGCCAATCGAGGGGAGCGCGCGGGATGCGTTTTGGAAGCGTTTTAAGCGCTTTTGCTACAACGCGCAAGCGCGCGCACACGCCAATCGTGGGGAGCGCGCGAGATTCGTTTTGGAAGCTGTAAGTGTTTTGAGCTACCCAAAGCGCAAGCGCGCGCACACGCAATCGAGGGGAGCGCGCGGGATGCGTTTTGGAAGCGTGTAAGCGCTTCTGAGCTACAACGCGCAAACGCGCGCACACGCCAATCAAGGGGAGCGCGCGGGATTCGTTTTGGAAGCTTGTAAGTGTTTCTGAGCTACAACGCGCAAGAGCGCGCACACGCAAATCGGGGGAGCGCGCGGGATGCGTTTTGGAAGCGTGTAAGCGCTTCTGAGCTACAACGCGCAAGCGCGCGCACACGCCAATCAAGGGGAGCACGCGAGATGCGTTTTGGAAGCGTTTGTGAGCTACCACGCGCAAGCGCGCGCACACGCCAATTTTGGGGAGCGCGCGGGATGCGTTTTGGTAGCGTTTGTGAGCTACCACGCGCAAGCGCGCGCACACGCCAATCGAGGGGAGCGCGCGGGATGCGTTTTGGAAGCGTTTGTGAGCTAAAACGCGCAAGCGCGCGCACACGCCAATCGTGGGGAGCGCGCGGGATGCGTTTTGGAAGCGTTTCTGAGCAACAACGCGCAAGCGCGCGCACACGCCAATCGAGGGGAGCGCGCGAGATTCGTTTTGGAAGCTGGTAAGCGTTTCTGAGCTACCACGCGCAAGCGCGCGCACACGCCAATCGAGGGGAGCGCGCGGGATGCGTTTTGCAAGCGTTTGTGAGCTACCATGCGCAAGCGCGCGCACACGCCAATCGAGGGGAGCGCGCGGGATGCGTTTTGGAAGCGTTTCTGAGCTACATGCGCAAGCGCGCGCACACGCCAATCGAGGGGAGCGCGCGGGATGCGTTTTGGAAGCGTGTAAGCGCTTCTGAGCTACAACGCGCAAGCGCGCGCACACGCCAATCGAGGGGAGCGCGCGGGATGCGTTTTGGAAGCGTTTGTGAGCTACGATGCGCAAGCGCGCGCACACGCCAATCGAGGGGAGCGCGCGGGATGCGTTTTGGAAGCGTTTCTGAGCTACAACGCGCAAGCGCGCGCACACGCCAATCGAGGGGAACGCGCGGGATGCGTTTTGGAAGCGTGTAAGCGCTTCTGACTACAACGCGCAAGCGCGCGCACACGCCAATCGAGGGGAGCGCGCGGGATGCGTTTTGGAAGCGTTTCTGAGCTACAACGCGCAAGCGCGCGCACACGCCAATCGAGGGGAGCGCGCGGGATGCGTTTTGGAAGCTTGTAGTTTGTGAGCTACAACGCGCAAGAGCGCGCACACGCAAATCGAGGGGAGCGCGCGGGATGCGTTTTGGAAGCGTGTAAGCGCTTCTGAGCTACAACGCGCAAGCGCGCGCACACGCCAATCGAAGGGAGCGCGCGGGATGCGTTTTGGAAGCGTTTGTGAGCTACCAACGCGCAAGCGCGCGCACACGCCAATCGGGGGAGCGCGCGGGATGCGTTTTGGAAGCGTTTGTGAGCTACCACGCGCAAGCGCGCGCACACGCCAATCGTGGGGAGCGCGCGGGATGCGTTTTGGAAGCGTTTGTGAGCTAAACGCGCAAGCGCGCGCACACGCCAATCGTGGGGAGCGCGCGGGATGCGTTTTGGAAGCGTTTCTGAGCTACAACGCGCAAGCCCGCGCACACGCCAATCGAGGGGAGCGCGCAAGATTCGTTTTGGAAGCTTGTAAGTGTTTCTGAGCTACCAGGCGCAAGCGCGCGCACACGCCAATCGTGGGGAGCGCGCGGGATGCGTTTTGGAAGCGTTTGTGAGCTACCATGCGCAAGCGCGCGCACACGCCAATCGAGGGGGGGCGCGCGGGATGCGTTTTGGAAGCGTTTCTGAGCTACCATGCGCAAGCGCGCGCACACGCCAATCGAGGGGAGCGCGCGGGATGCGTTTTGGAAGCGCTTCTGAGCTACAACGCGCAAGCGCGCGCACAAGCCAATCGAGGAGAGCGCGCGGGATGCGTTTTGGAAAACGTTTGTGAGCTACGATGCGCAAGCGCGCGCACACGCCAATCGATGGGAGCGCGCGGGATGCGTTTTGAGCGGTAAGCGCTTCTGAGCTACCACGCGCAAGCGCGCGCACCCGCCAATCGAGGGGAGCGCGCGGGATCCGTTTTGGAAGCGTCTTTTGAGCTACCAAAGCGCAAGCGCGCGCACACGCCAATCGAGGGGAGCGCGCGGGATGCGTTTTGGAAGCTTGTAGGTGAGCTACCTGGGGCAAGCGCGCGCACACGCCAATCGAGGGGAGCGCGCGGGATTCGTTTTGGAAGCTTTAAGTGTTCGAGCTACCAGGCGCAAGCGCGCGCACACGCCAATCGAGGGGAGCGCGCGGGATGCGTTTTGGAAGCGTTTCTGAGCTACAACGCGCAAGCGCGCGCACACGCCAATCGAGGGGAGCGCGCGGGATGCGTTTTGGAAGCTTGTAAGCGCTCCTGAGCTACAACGCGCAAGCGCGCGCACAAGCCAATCGAGGGGAGCGCGCGGGATGCGTTTTGGAAGCGTTTCTGAGCTACAACGCGCAAGCGCGCGCACACGCCAATCGAGGGGAGCGCGCGGGATGCGTTTTGGAAGCGTTTGTGAGCTACCATGCGCAAGCGCGCGCACACGCCAATCGAGGGGAGCGTGCGGGATGCGTTTTGGAAGCGTGTAAGCGCTTCTGAGCTACCACGCGCCAGTCGCCAGTAACGAAACACAAAGGAAAGGTGAGAAAAATATATAAAAGCATAGATCCAGATAACCCCGGGGAGACTGATTCAGATAGCCCCGAAGTAGGTTAAATTTTCAGAGGTTGTGTAAAACTAAAAAAGTGAGAAATACAGAAAAGTAAAAATCAATTCATTCAGAGTCCTGCAAATTGAGTCTAATCTGTAGGAAATTAACTGGAACACACAAAAATAATCACTTCGTACTTACCACAGTAAACAAACATCAAATAAAAAAAATCCACGATTTGTTGTTTTTTCAGTGGGGTTATGCACAAACAATCACTGTTGACAGCGACAGCGTTACCGTATGTGCAGTTCTCGCTGAAAATATACCTTAGTACTAACCTACCTAGTACCTGGTAATAACCAACCTACTGCAACGTCAAAATGAAAAATTCCCTTTTTCCCTCGAAGATTTCTGCGCTGATCCAGATAGGCCCTGATCCAGATAACCCCGGTCTCCCAGCTTCCAAACATCGCGACATATGTGCTCGATCTACCGCGGAGAATTTCTTTGTGTGGAGCCTCGATCCTGCCCCGAAAAAATTCAACTTAGCAAAAGTTCCACTTAGGAAATTGCGATCAGAGTTTCGGAGGTTTCTAGGAGCTGAAAAAAAATTTCACTTGGTGAGATATTCCACTTATAGGATGTTCCGCGCAACAAACTTTCACTGTATTTCTGTATTGCTACCGTTTGTGCCCTTAAACCAAGAAAAAATGTTAGGCTTGCGATCGGCAGCAAAATGGGCTTGAACAGAAGCAACATGGCAGGAAATTTTCTGCAAGTAAATCAAGGATGAAGGAAGAAAAAGACCAAGGTTGAGAAATTCATCGGTAACAAAATTGTGATTTTCACAAATTTTTTGTTTATTACATTGTAAAATAATGTTTACATTTGAACATGATAGATAGATATTTTTCACTTTAGTGATCATAATCAGAACAGTAAATTGAATACCCACCTAAAAATTGAATTTACTATACAGAACTACAGGAACTTAAATATTGGTAAATATTTTTACACATCAACAGATAGAGCATGAAAGAATATGGAACGAGGAAGGAAAATGAAATAAATAAAAAAAACCAGAGAGAGCAAAAATTATGTCAAATAAAATATTTTTTCATTCAATTCGAGATCAATCTCGAACGTTTTGATAAACGCGAATTTAAACAAGTCCAACGCAAGTTTTTGCGGTAGCCTTTAGAATAACCCCATGGGTTGTAAAATTTCACTACAAAGGAGATGAGCGCATTAGAGAATGCTGAATTCATTTTTAAATAGTCTGAGCCACCCATGCTCTCACGTACCTTTGGTGAATTTGTAAAATCATGATCACTTTACAATAAATATAACAGGTATACAGTAGATAGATTAGGCACAAAGACAATTTGAACTATTCAATATAATTCCGAGGTACTTTGGTTCCAAAAGTTGTCACCACGCGACGCTTCTCCAAAACTGTCAAGTTTTTGGCCAAAATAAAGAAAATTATAAGAAGATTGTCAGGACCTAGGTATTGTTTACTTTGATTTGTTGAGCTATCAATTATTAGAATCAGTTGAGAAATAAAGACATCGATTAGTATTATTGGAAGTTTGGAATATCTATTATAATGAGTGCGAGTAACTCTACACCTTTTTTACACTTGCTTGTTGGTGACCGAGGTCCAAACAAATTTACTTTCAATTAGTGGCTCTAGATGGCGCAAAAACGAAAGGTAAGTCTGGCAAAACGCTCACATACGTCAAATTTACCAGTCATTTTACCAGTCACTTTTCAAAATATCGTCCAAATATAATGACAATTTGATTCGACACTCAACACTCCTGCCTATTTTGTGGTATTTTTAAACAGCGAATAATTTTAAAATGTTTTAGAGAAGTTGATAAGCTGCCATCCATTATACCAGAAGTGTATTTTGGCCAGCCTTGGGGATTCTCCTTTTTACCTTAGATTGAAGGTCTTGCCACTTATTTCTAACCATAGTTTTCTTTGCCCATTTTTTTACTGCGTTACTGAAAGTCTAAGAAACAGTCACGAGGAGAGGAGGGCAGGAGGGCTTCTGGCAAGAAAAGTCAAATTTGATCAACCGGGATAAAAATTTTCATTCACTGGGATAGCAGCTTATAAGTGCTTGCCTCCTGGACATTTGTTGCGTGTCCAAGAGGAAAAAATGAAAAGAGGAGGAAGGATGAAAAGATGCAAATGTTCAATACAAATTACAAAGAGACTAACTTTTAAAAGGAAGTTGTCCCCCATGAAAAAATTTTATAAATCTTTTAAGATAAAAAAAAAAGAAATTACTCTTAAAATCACAAATTTCCATTCTTACAAAACTAAAGAATTGAAACGACAGTATAAACATACAAAAAAAATTAACAACTAATAAAATATTCACAGATAAATTTTTCCAAAGATCTATAGGCTGTCCAGAAATCAATAAATTTTTGTAGATAAAAATTCCCCCTTCAAGTAGAAAGAATTTTAAAAACCAACCCAGCTTCATTGGGAAACGAAAGCATGAAGATAAAGAACTTTTCTGGGCAGCACTTCACAGCGGCTATATTCAAAAATTTTGGGCACCATTTTTTTTTCTTTCAGAAATTTACAGAACTAAGAGGAGGACATTAAATGAGGCAACACATTAAAAAAAATGCCTTTCTCCTGGTCGTTTTTGATCGATCTAGGCTTAAAAATTAAGATAAATAAGTGTATACTAGTCATGGTAAAAATTGAAACTCTGCACTAACCGGGAAAGTGAATCATGGACATAAAAACTGTACAATTTAAGGTCTGATCTCTGTTAAAGAGGCAAACTTGAACTCTTTCTTCAATCTGCTTGACAGAAACAAAAGTGCCAAACAATTTCATGAACTGAGGCCTCTCCATTTCTTCACCATCACAACCTTTCTCAGACCCCTCCGGAAAAAAAATATAATCCTTTTCTTCATTCTTTCTTATCCTTTCTTCCTCATTATTTAAGCATTTTCAGCGATGGACCTCTTTTTCTATTTGGGATCCTCTGATGAGATTAGAACTTTTAATCTCTGGATACAGTAAACTCTCAACTTTTGAATCGTTTTAAACCGTATCAGGGTTATCCAGGGGGAGGGTAAGACAGGATGGGGTAGACCTCTAATCAATGATTGGGGGGAAAAAGAGCCGTAAAATTTTACAACATTTTCTAGCTGGAATTCCAAGAAAACTCATCAGATATTAGGAAAAAAAATATGTCAACAAAAGTATTTACAAGAACAAATTTTTAAAAAAAATAATTACGATGACTAGGATAGATCTATATAATGCAGGATAGGGAATATACCAGTGCTGCTTTTTTGATTTTTCTGGAGTACCAGGTTTACACCAAAAGGTATGGAAATTTTCACGAAAAGTTTGTGGAAAAAGTTCTACCTTTGATTTTCTGGAATTTCTTCAAAAATTCGGAGAGTGATCAATTTCTGGTTCAATTATCAGAAAATAAAAGCGTTCGGTCAAACATGGCCAAGTCATGGGAAATAGCAGCACTTCAACAGGTAATGGTGACAGTGACGCTCCAGCCACATTCTCGGTTTGTTTCAACACGAAGCTTTTTTCTCACGTAAGGTAATAAATTGGATTTTCACTCCTCAAGCAAAAATTCTCTTCTGCTTATGAAATAAAAAATAGAAAAGTCCAAGATTTTAGAAAGAAAGAAATGACGGTTGGGTCAACTCTTAAATTAAAGGGCAAGGACAAAAACTTCTGAACGTAAAATAACACTGATCAAAAAGAAAAAAAGAAACAAACAATACCAGACAAAATCTGATAAGACCATTGTGATGTGGGTAAGTTGAAACAGAAATTGTTTCCACAAACAAATGGAAAGTCTCCATAACAATAACAATACTTCCAGAAAGGTGACTTTAGTTAGTGATAATTCTCAGAAACTTCTTCTGAATCAAAATTTAAAAAACTTGAGACAATTTTGATCATCGTTTTTTGCAGGCTATAAATTAAGACGGCACGATGGCTCACCACCAACGTTTAATGAAAATTCAACCTTCGCCAAATGACAAACGTTGTTAAGAGATAAATTGAAAAACCGAAACAACAAATATAAATAAGCTCTGGTAACAGGTCAATATCTGCCGACTGCATTTCAGTGAGAAATTTTATAGGGTTCTTGAAATGGCAGTACATGTTGTCATCGCACGGGAGGAAACCCCTGTTCAAACCATACACGGAGTAGACAATACTTTGAAAACCTGCTCGTACAAAACTAAGATGGTGCAGCCAGACAAAGTAGAAAGGAACGTCCACTAGTCGGATTGCAAAACCAAAAACGGAGAAAAGTACTACTGTTACTGGTCCTAAAAATACTGCAATCTGGAAAAAAAATACAAAACAAGTGCCATTGATGATTGATTGATTGCTGATGAAAGGAAATATACGCACTAAAATAATATCAAATGGGGTCTTAAGTTCTTTAAAAATCATCATGAGAAAGTTTCAGACACTTTCCAGAGGTTTATATACACTGCAATTGAGAAATTCAGTTCCTGCAAGAGAAAATAAGAAATTCTAACAAGAAACTTTGAATTTATAACAGCCCATTTACAAAGGCCGTCTACAGTAGGTAATACGAGGGTTGTCCGTAAATTAAGGTCTCCAAAGCTGTTTCACGTAGAAAAAATCTTTTTATTGAAAAAACAAGTACAGATTCTGAAAGCTTGAACTCTTAGCTTTTTTTCTACGTAGTCGCCATTACGATCAAAATATTTTTCATGTCTCTCAGAAAGCTTTTTCACATTCGCGTCATACCCCTCTCCCGCCAACTCGCATAGTTAGGAATTGACAGCTTCTTCGAGCTCCTCAAAACCCCCAAGTGTTGTTTCAAGTTGGGGAACTAATAATAGTTGCTTGGGGCCAAATCAGGACTATATGGAAGGTGGTCGATGGTTTCCTACCCGAATTTGGCGATGCGAACTGTCGTGACGAAGAGGACGTGAGTTGAAATCGGGCGTTCTCTTGGTGTAAACGGACTCTTTTGGTCAGTCAACCTCTCCTTTTGTTCTGTATGGCCTGGCGCAGTTTTGTTGGTGTCTTGCAGTACCTTTCCTTGTTGATTTTCGTACCTTTTTCAAGGCAGTCGACCAGCCAAACGCCTTTTTTGTCCAAGAATACAGGCCACAGGGCCATACAGAACAAAAGGAGAGGTTGACTGACCAAAAGAGTCCGTTTACACCAAGACAACGCCCGATTTCAACTCACACTCACGTCCTCCTCGTCACGACAGTTCGCATCGCCAAATTTGGGTAGGAAACCATCGACCACCTTCCATATAGTCCTGATTTGGCCCCAAGCAACTATTATTAGTTCCCCAACTTGAAACAACACTTGGGAGTCTTGAAGAGCTCGAAGAAGCTGTCAATTCCTAACTATGCAAGTTGGCGGGAGAGGGGTATGACGCGAATTTAAAAAAGCTTTCTGAGAGACATGAAAAATATTTTGATCGTAATGGCAACTACGTAAAAAAAAGCTAAGAGTTCAAGCTTTCAGAATCTGTACTTGTTTTTTCAATAAAATGATTTTTTCTATGTGAAACAGCTTTGGAGACCTTAATTTACGGACAACCCTCGTACAAAGAGCAAAGATTTGCTGAACCCATTACAGGTTTTAGAAAATTGTTAAAACTCCGAATCGTTTATACACATATATACAGGGTGTAACAAAAGCCCCCTCCAGATCTAACTTTAGAACGAGTTGAGATAAAAAATTGCAAATTACGCCAACCATCGTTATTTATTTTGAATGAAGAATTTTTTCTGCAAGAGGCCCCTCACTGGGGTTATCTCAAAAACTTAAAACGGCAACCCAAATATTTTGATACATCATTCAAAAGGGCATCAAATACTAAGACTTCTGATGCAAATCAGAGGAGTTTTTCATTTTAGATACAGTGATACCTCGTTATCCGCGACCTCCATATCTGCGGTTTCACTTATCCGCGATTGTTTTTTTGCGGCATATGCTCGTTATTTGCAACCCTTTGCCTCGCTCATCCGCGGTTGAAAGGCCAGAAAAAAAATTCAAACGCTGAAACTTGTATTTTTCACAGTTTCCAAGGCAAAATTTGTCATTCCGCATTGATTTTTCTTGACCTTTTCACTATTCGAATATCTTTTTTCAAATTACAATCAAAATTCGCCGTGAAGACGTCAAATTTTAAAAATTAATCCTCTATAAGTAATATTTTTCATTTTTATTATGTATTATTTTTTTTATCAATCACTCATTCAACTCAATAAGATTCAATTTGTTCAAAGTTCCCTTTCTTCCCTTTTTTACCCCCTTTTGCCCCTTTTTGTAAGCGTTTTTACAGCTGTTGGTCCCTAACCCTCCATTCCCATAAGACTATTGCCTCTGTATCCGCAGTTTCGGTATCCTCAAGGTTTCCGCGGAACGTAACCCCCGCGGATAACGAGGTTTCACTGTATATCAAAAGCAACGGCGTGGGTAGCAGTAACTGCGTCCGTCGCAATTTTTGGAAAAACTGACTTTCAGTACTAAATGTCCATTTGGCCCAACGGAGTCTTTGGATAAGATGAGTTGAACAAACAGTCAGGCCGCCAACAAGGAAACTATCTCTGAAAATCATTCGGATTAACACGACTGAGGTATACTCACAGTGATAGGCAGAAAAGAACCATACAGATATCCAATACTTTGCGCTGTAAGAGAAGTCATAGTGGCAAATACTATGAATGAAATCCACCTGTGATATTCTAGAGGTTGTCCGGTGAATATATAGGATGGTCCAAGGTAGATAAAACAGCAAAGAATCTTTGGGGAAAACAAAGGAGCAGAGTTAAGCAAATTGTTAAATTATGCGCAAAATCGTCAGTCATTGACCTCTGCCTCATCTCCACCAGCCAACACATTCATAGACAGTTGCTACTGTTTGACCAATACTTGACCTATTCAACTCCCATGTTCACACAGACGCTGTTTCGTATTAGCAGCAAAATCGATATGAATATTAACGATAGGCATTAATAGCTTGTTAAAAATTTAGTAAAAGTGATAACTTCTCTTCTATTGCTTTTATCATGCTGTCATTTTTTGAGATTATGGATGCACCTCATTATGTTTCAGTAGTATGCGGGGAATAATTCACATTTTAAGCCTCAAGACACTGATCAGTGGTCAGTCGTATATTCATGAGGAATCATGAATACTCAAGAGGCTAAAGTAGCAGAAACTAGCGAGGAAACACTTGGCAACGCAAATTTTTTCTTTATGCGAGCACTATGTTTTGGTGCTGGCAAGGTCTAGCAACGATTGCTGGTAGCCTATTCTATTGCGCTCTAAAATAAAATGTTTCGGCAAATAGTAAAGAAGGTAAAAGTGAGCTAGAGAGTCATTTGTAATGTGTAAATTTAAAGAGGTAAAGTCGGATTGTAAAAGAAATGTTTAGTTTAGAATTTTAGTTATTTCCGTAGATCATTTGGTGCCAAAACGCCCTCACATCTATGACATTGACCCTAGTCTGCCAAACATGGGTAAATCAGACCCGAGGCTTCTTAATAAATTGAGCTATTTTTTTTTCCTATTGACCTTAAAAACTTGTGCTTCAAAAATGGCTCAACAAATATCTTGAGAAACCCAATTTTCGCATTATAAATATTAGGTGGCAAATCCTTTCTCTGGAGCTCCATGCTCCTCAAGCCCCTAATTTGCCTAGAAATGTGACGCGCTCTGTTAAAACCGACCTTACCTTCACCCAGAAGAAAATTGAGGTATTAGTACCAATGCATAGGAGAGGTTATGACGGACAGTTCAAAACCAAAAACGTGCGAAAATTCAAATGGAAATTTGATTTAACAGAAATAATGTGATTTAAGAAAAGAGGAGTTAAATTTTTCGAACAGTTTTGAAAGTCATAGTCAACAGAGAAATGTATCAATTCACAAGCATTTTTACGGCCTCTATCAACCAAATTATAAACTAAAACTTTCTGCAGTTACTCTTAAGGCTGCTAAAGAGCATTTGGTATAAAACATGAAAACCCATAACACAGAATAATACGATCAGAACGGAAACTCCCATAAGAGCCAATGGAAGCAAGTTTGGAATTTAACGGCACCAATAGGCAGCGCTGTGGTCCTATATCCCAACATGGCGGACATGGTTGATTTGTGTTGAAAATCATTTATTTCTGTAAATTCTGGAAAGAAATCTTAGTTTCCGGCCTCACTTTTATTCTACGGGCATTCCAGAATGAAAATTTTGCGGATCATGTCCTACATTTTTTTTTTGCGCGCGCGAATCCAGATGTAAACATCCTATATCCCAACATGGCGGACGCGGAATGAATTGCTTCAAAATCCGACAGAGTTTCCGTTCTGATTGTATTATTCTGTGCCCATAATTTTGACCCCAGCATCTTACTTTTGCTCTCCTGAAAATAATGCAGGGCTGCCGTTTTGCATGTAATTAATGATATTTTTTAATTCACCGATGATTCCACCGGTTGAGAAAAGATTACACAATTCAGTTCAGTGAATGACTGAAATGCACAAAAATACTTGCATCTATTATCTTTTCTCAACCAGTGGAGTCGTCGATGACTTTAAAAAACTTGCGGTTATTTTAAAAATTTAACGGGGATTAAACCAATTGAGAAAAGATTACAGATCAGAGTATTTTTGTGTAGTACAGTCATACACTGAACTGAAATATGTAATCTTTCTTCAACCGGTGGAATCATCGGTGAATTAAAAAAATAACATCGATTATATGCAAAACGGCAGCTCTGAAATAATGGTCTAACAAGATAAGGTCAGTTTTGTCAGAACGCATCACAAATAGAGAGGTATTTGTTTGTTTGAAAAGCTTGCAAGAGCCTCATTAAAAATGAATCAAATAAAATTAAAAGAAGGAGAGTGAAAAATTCAAAAAACCTACCTGAAATGGTATTTCCACAAGCAGCATAGAGACCATGTAAGGCCCCAATGAATACCATCGGTTGAAGTGCTCTCGTTTTAATACTTCCATCTCGAGTGGAACTGTGGGAGAGAAAAAAATAAAACATTTGTTTTTATACATTCATCAAGTAATGTTCAATCGCTGATAGGTCAAATGTAATAAGGAATAAAATTGAGAAAAAAAAAAAAACACTAAACTTCGGAAAGCAAACCATCTGATGAAACTTGTACTGACTAGCAAAACCTCTTCAATACAAAGAAGACACTCTTTAAAAAGTTGGACATTAATTCACGGAAAAATTATAGAAGTATTTTTTGAAGTACATAATTACGAGAAACAGAAATGCTCCCAAAGCAAAAGCTTCAAGTAAATCTGAGTACACTGCTTATGCGTTCATTCTGTACTTATGACCAACCTAGTGGTCAGACCTAAAAAATAGAGTGAAGCAGGTGGTGCTTCTATCTATTGAAAAACGCTGCAATCTCTTGAGCTCGTTCTGTTGCTGTGAGATCCGTAGTGACAGGCATATGAATTGCTTCAAAGTCATGATGAGTCTGACTCTTCTTTTCATGTCAATGCGATAAATACTTAAAAATTATGACAAAATGAATAAAAAAGACAGGATTATTACAGAAAAGAGAAAAAATTTTCCTTAGCACAGAGATATTCACTCAATGGGGAAAAGTCTCAGCTTTTAGGAGGAGTCAGAAGTCCCGATGCTTATAATGTTAAATGTGTCGTTACAAATGCCCCTTTTTCTCAGGAACCATGAGAGATATTTGAGCAAACTTTTTAATGCTGGATTCCAAATTGCTTTGAGCAGATTTTTATGCTGGGATTTTTGCAAATTTGAAAAATTACAGGTTTCATGAATTTTTAAAATTTTCTATAAAAAATTGTTAAAAATTTTTGTCTAAATTGAGTCATCATTAAATGAGGAGTCAAAATTTTGAAAAAAGCCCAAATTGAAATTTGTATCAGAGTGTGAGAATTCAGGCAAAAAAAAAAAAATTGTTCAGATAACTTAAGTAGTCTCTGAGAAAAATGGGCATTTGTGGGAAAAAATATAAAATTGAGAAAACTCACTTTTAAAACTGAGTAACATTTTTTCTTTCAATGATTCAGCACATAAATCAGCACGCAAATTTGGAAATACATTTCGTGCACTGCAGTCCATAAAACAGCTCATAAAAACCGAACCAATGATCAGAATGATAAAAATGTGCACGAAGATGAACCCGAGGATATGCTGAGTAAAAATAAGTAAAGTAGAAAAAAATTGAAGTTTTGACTCAGATCGACTTCCGACTCCCCGCAGGACTATTACAGAAAAGAAAGAAATTTCCTCAGCGCAGAGATATTTACTCAGTGGGGAAAAGGCTCAGCCTTAAAATCACAAAAAAGAATACAAAAATACTTACAAGATAATAAAACAGCCATATGACCAGTATAGACAAGGAACAAAATAGTGCCGTAGAGAAAAACATAATTTCCTAAAATAGTGTTAGCTTTGTTTCCAACATCGTGATACAGGTAACTAAATACAAAAGATATGAACAAATGGGCCACCAGCCGTAGACCAAATTGTGCCTGAAAATCATACGACAATCACACATTATGAAATAACATAAAATAGATTGTGCTACATTTTACATTTAAAACGAAACAAAAATCTTCAAACACTTTATAGAGGTTGTTTCAGAAGTGTAGGCGCACCTAGACCTATAATCTTTGGAATTTGTCAACATTATTTCTTATGTTATAAAATGAAAATTTATAAAAATGAATTTAAGCGTTGGCCTTTTATCAAAGAACGCTTCAAAATCAAAAGTTCAAAGTCAAAGGCAAGTTTTGTTTTGATTTGATGGAATGAAAACTGAAAAATTCGCCAAAGATTATGTTCTAGGTGCGCTTACAGTGCCTACACTTCTAAAACGAGCTCTACCTCTAATTAGAGGCTGCTTATTGATTACATCATTCTAGAAAAAAATGGTGTCTCCGGAAAAAGTTTAAAATTTATGAAAAATACCTAACTCAAGCCTGTGGGGGTCACGGGCCAAACAATGTTTGGACTTCACGATTCTCCTCATAGATATATGGTGCGTACTTACGAGTGGCTTATGAGGGGTTTTAACACCTGCCAATGACCGCTTGTAAGTGCCGAAAAGTCCAAACACTATTAGGCCCCTGCTGGGTACCTGAAAGTGCTGACTCAAATGGAATGAGACTTCTTTGAAGCAGTAGAGGCTCAAAAAACCAATTAGTTACGACAATCTTAATTAACAAGAACTTTTACTTTTCATGATGGAAAAATGAGATGAACTTTTCATGAATTGGAATCAGGAGCGCTGATTTAAACAAAACTAACATAATTTCACGAAATTATATATTTAATAGGAACTACATATTTTGTTTTATTTAAAGTGGTTTCCTGTTTGGTGCTCGTTCTGCAAACCAAAGAAAATTAGCCCTAAATGTCCAGACCCTCCTCTCATCCCAATGTTGGTGCTTTTCCCCTTCTTTGTGCCTAGGTAAAAATAATTTGAAGTAGCAGTAGTAAAGTCCAGCCGCCCAAATACAGTAGTTTGTAAAGCTGGTGTTTCACTTTATTACTTTAAAGAAAAAAAAAAAAATCAAGAAAAAAAAAAGAAAACGAAATCAAACTTCATAAACTGACCTTGCTTCTCCTTAGCGCTAAAATATTTCTACTCAAAAGTCGATAAGTTTGAGCCCATAATGGAGCAGGACTAGGTTGCTTTTTACTGAATTCCAGAACATCTTCCGTCTTGCGCTGATGTTTTTTGAGGACTAACATTCTGAGACCTAGAAAGACAGAAAAAAAGATATCATTGAATGAAAAAACACAGTCATGAAAGAAATGAACGAATCATTGGAATGATGCCTTCCGTGCCCAAGTGACTGTGCTTACGACCGACATTACAAGTCATGATACTGGTCATTGAGATTTTCGAAATTGAGTTTCTTCCGAGCTTGTCAGTTGATAGTTGTTGAGAATTGAGGAAGAGAGGAGTAAAATTGGAAAAAGTGGAGAACAATTCAACAGCTTTTTGCAGAAAAAAACCAACTACTGGTATGATTTCCTATGTGGTTGGTTCCTTTCACAGACACTGGGTTGATGCAAACTTCAAAAAGGACACGGCACATTTCTTATGGCGCATGGACCACTCAAATTGTCCTTTTTTTGCAGAAATCAAAACTAGAGACCAGTCTGAGCGAAAGATCTTCCAAAAGATTTTCATTTCAAGTTTAGTCACTATTAAAGTTTGAAAATGGATCAAAACACTTTGTGAACTTGGTTTTGAGCATACTGTATCAGAAAGAGCAAACTCACTGCATTGACTCAACCTCAGATCTTACAGCAGGTAGAAACAGGGCAAGACGACCGCTGCAGTATGCTCAAAAAGGAGTACACAAAGTGTTCTGATCTTACTCTCAAACATTAATAGCGGTTAAACTTGGCATTTAGTTAGGCTCGTGAGAACTTTTGCTCAGGATGGTCTCTGGTTTTGATTTCTGCAAAAAGAAGTACAACTTAACTGCGGTAAACGAGCCGCAAGGAACATGCCATCCTTTTTGAAATTCCTTCAATTACTTATATTTTGGAGAAAATTAGAGACACCGATTTGGTTCAACAGTTTACAATTCAAATTCCGTGTTGAGACGGGCTTGTAATCGAAAATGCCTGATAAAATCAAATTCCTCAACGATTCCAATTTTCCATGTTTTTCCTGATGCTTGACATATTGTCTCTATTGATTAGGGTTTGAAAAAAAAAGTGAATGAATTAAAAAGTCCTAGCTTGAAAGAAATCTATCTAGATCAGGAATTTCAAACTTTTGGAGTTTCAAATGAGAACCTCAAGATTGGAAATTTAAGATCTGTGTTATAGTTTTCGATACTAGAGAGCACACAGACACTTTTATTACTTTCAGTAGAGTTCATACCAAACTTTAGACCAGAATTTCGGTGGCTTATTCTCACTTTTCAACTCTTCATCTATGTCCTTTTCTTCGATTACATACTTTTTTATACTTTATTTCAACGCAGGAAGCATTTCATGATGTCCTCACCAAAAAATAACGTGACAATCTCAAAAAATGGAACTTCAAAGCTTAAACATATTATTTTTGATCTCTTTCAGGATCAAGAATACATTCTCTATGGTACCAGAAAGATAAAAAGTAAAGCGACAGACTATTCAAAAAAATATTCGAAGAAAAAGTTTATTAGGGAAAAAAGAGAGATATAAGACGATAAAAATGTGAAAATGGAAATGGCTAAAGACAAGAGATAACATCTAAAAGTCACAGCTTGTTTGAAAGTCTAACTAATAATTCGATTGGAAAACTAAGAACTCGCTCATGTGCATCAGCTTAATACTCTGTGAAGACGCAAGACGAAAACAAAGAGGTTATTTCCTTGTCATAGACTTGGTTGAGTTGTAACTTAGTGATTTAGCTACCAAGAGGTTAACACAGTGTTCAGCCGTTAAAATAATTTTTTTTCCTTTTTCTGTTCAATGGAGTGTTTACTAACTTTTACTAAAGCGATTGAATAGATAGTTCTGAAGTAAAATCCAGCAAAATTACAATGAGCACATTAAAAAGTTACGAAATTTACTCACAGGCTCACACAGTAATTTTAACGTTTTTAACGTTTAAAGCATAACAGCGTAGCAACAAAGGTACCATGGGGGATTCCTATCTGATTTTTAACAACCCTCTGAGTATTTCCATAGAGGTATTGAAAAATTAAATAGGAATCTCCTATGAAACCTACATAGCTCCGCCATCTTTGCTCTTAAATGGCGGAGCTACGCAGGTATCATGGGGGATTCCTGCCACTATAGAGGAAAGTCACTAATTAGATAGGAATCCCCCATGGTACCTGCGTAAATCCGCTATTATGCCTTAAACTTTAGAGTCATTCTGTGAGTTTGTGAGTGAAATTCATCATTTTCAATGTGCTCATAGTAATTTTCGCAGGATTTTACTCAAGAACTTCTTCAATCGCTTATACCAAAAGTTAGCAAAAACCCCATTCCAAGAACAGTTCAAGTGAGCCTCATTTCACTACCCACCATTTCTCACGATATGGAAACGAAATTTTTTTTACACAACTGACAACGTGCTTATATTAATTGAAATTAAGATACTTTAGCGATACAAAAAAGGAAAAGCTTGAAATAATTGATGAAAAAGAGTACTCAGATTGAAAAGACAGAGCAAGGAAAATTAAAAAATACATACATACTGAAAGAAGCATTTAAAGAGAAACGAGAAAGTAAAAAGTACATAAATACAAGAGAGCAGATAGATTTGAAAGAAAGAGAAAGGGAAGGTAAGAAACAGATACAGTGAAAGTTTGTCGTGGAACCTCGGTCCTGCACTGAAAAAAATTCCACTTGGGAAATAGCGGTCAGAGTATGGGAGGTTTTTTACACACAGAAAAAAACTACGGTGAAAATAATCTTACGGATACCTGACTTTGGCACCTGCTAGATGTTATGGTAATGTTAACCAGAAGTATACTATGTTTGACTAGGTACTGGGGTGATGTTACCTGATTGCACGTCGAATTTACTCAAAGTATTGGTAAATGTACCATACTTCTGATCAAGTTTACCATAACATCTAGCAGGTGCCAAAATCAGGTATCCGTATGGTTAATTTCACTAATCTTTTTTTCCGTGCAGTAGGTACTGAAAAAATATTTCACTAGGCGAGATATTCTACTTAGAGGACCTTCCAAAAAACGAATTTCCACTGTAACTAGGTATAATGACAGGATGAGAAACGAGAAAGTAAAAAGTGTACATTGAAAACAGAATCTAATTTATACAAAGTGACAAGTCAAGCAAATTGGGGACTTCACTTCAAATCCTTTTGGGACAAACATGAATATTTTGGCAAAGAGAACGACGTTGCCAGATTTTCCTATAAACTATCAACTTTTATACTAAGTCATGTTGCCAGATTTTCCTATAAACTATCAACTTTTATACTGAGTCAAATGGGAAAAATTGGGTAGTATCCAAAAAATAGCAACACTGTAGAGAATGTTTGAAAGTGTTGAAAATTGTAGACTATTCAAGGATTAGATGGTTTCCAGAAAAAGCGAATTAAAGGTTTTTCAAACACTTTTCAAACAGGTCACCAAATGAGATGACACTTTTGTATATGAAAATTAAAGTCAGTGGCTTGCAGCAGTTATGAAATTAAGGCAGGCAATAGAGTTGGTTTCAGAAGTTTAGGCTCACCTAGACCAACAATCTTTGGAGAATTTTCCATTTTCATTCCTTCAAATCAAAACAAAACTTGCCTGCATTTTTGACCTTTCAACTTTCAAGCGTTCCTCAGTTTAAAGCCAACGCTGAAATTTATTTTCATTCATTTTTACTAAGTAACATGAGAAATAACAATGGGAAATTCCAAAGATTATCAATCCAAGTATGCCTATACTTCTAGAACGAGCTCTACACCAGGAGTATTCAGAGACTTTTTTAAGACAAAGTGCTCATGAGAGTTAAAGACATAAGCCCGCCAAGGGCTGAAAAAATTTCAAAATCTCAAAAGAAAAAATTATGACGTTACCACACAATATGAAAACAGCAATAGTGTCAGACACTCATAGCTTTTCCATTTTTCCTGAAAATCTCTTTTGGACACTTGGATCGTTTAATATTCAATACTTCAAAAATAAACAAAAAATATACATCCAATCACATGAAAAACTCTGCAAATCATTACTGCTATATGATAATAAACACGGCCTTGAAACAGTACCTGATCAGAGATTAACTACTTCACAAAAATAGAAAGTTAACAATTCAAAAGCAGAAGCTAAAATTGTGAGAAAAATACTTCTCAAATCAAACAATTGAAACAAAAGAAATGCTATGTGAAGTTGCAAATATTTTGGCACAAATCCATGCAACAATGTTGTGGTACAAAAATGAAACGAACAAGAAACGTTGCGGAAAACCAAACAAAAACGGCAAACATTTACTTTCACAACAATCAATCTTACCGTCTGCTGATTCTTGACTTGTTGATGGTAAGTCAGCGTCTAAAAATGAATTTTTTATGAGAAAAATTATTGATCGGCAGTTAGCAGAACAAGAATTCAGGGATATTTTTTGGAGCATGAATTGTTGGTTTATACCTTTTCTTGAGTGGTAAAGCTCCAGATACTATTTTTGTTAAAGGAGAATACCTAATGATGCTAGATTTGTAGCAAACAAAGTTAGTTGGTTGTAGAATTCTGCTCAGAATCCTCTGAGAGCTTTTCTCTTCCCTGTCAAGTAGGACTTGACATACAAGCGGTAAGGGTTAAGACAAGACAGAAAATGAACTCACAGAAAAACAAGTGCCATAACCATAAGTGAACATAATATATCAAAAAGTTTCCTCTAAAACATTCAACCAGACATCAAGCGCTCGTAGAAATCCTTAATCACAGGCAGATTTTGTGGCAAATTATTAGAGAATTTCTGCCTTTCTGCTGTTTCAAACCATTCTGTTGATTGAATAGACAAATTTGATACCTACATTAAAGTCTTATTCATCGTATGATCGATGGAGAGGAAAGCCTAGCGGTTATTTCAAAACAGCAATATGTGGCAAAGAAAAATAATTAAAATATTTGAGTCCAGAGATAATTTAATAATAAAGATTCTTTTTTTCTTTTTTTCCGTATGAACGTGTTGGAGACCTGTGAGTTAGTTTCACCAAGCCACCCGAAAGGGTGGTTTCCCCACTCCCTTTCGAGTAAAGTATGTCTGAAATTCTTTTTTCATTTCAAAGATGGAGTTCCTGTTTATAAAAGAGTCGTGAAAAATAAGAAGCAATTTAAAAGGGGTTCTTGAACACTGCTGATATGCGCTCATTAAGTATTTCTCGAATAAAGCAAATGTTGGTGCAGAAAACTTGAAGAAGGGAGTTTAAGGTGTTTACAGGCAAAAAATTCCTAGATTTCAATCCAATGAATAGCGCCATTAGTCACTACTGGGGAAGGTCACGCTTTTGGCTTTTTAAATAGAAAACAAAGAACAAACGTAAAATCCAAAAACGTTGGCAGTTACGTGATTTTAATAATTGATTTTTTGAGCCCAGAACGAGAAAAATTGGTTGGGAATTACAGCTGTAGAATAGGAAATTAATTTCGCCGTATGCTTAGTGAGTGTGAGTGATACTACTTCTACCTGCCTCACTTGCACTCGTTGAGGCTTGTGGGAATTTTTGTATTTCCAAAATCCCGGCTTCATTTTTGAGTATTTCAGCTTGACACTTTCAGGGAATCTCCCTGGCCCTGTAGAGTGTTCCGAAGTGTCCACGTTCCTAAAATTTGTTCTTTTTGCGTGCTAATATTCATAAATATGTGCCCAAAACTGTAAATTTTTTAAATAACGACAAAGGGTGCCTTCGGTGGAAACTAATAATCATCTTAAATCAAGATAGTAAAATTGCTTGCTCCAAAGAATGAGTCTAAAATTCTGAAAACTATCATTTCCACAGAGACATCTTATAAGGGGACAATCCAACATTACAGAGATGACAAGATTCAGCAGCCAATCAGATGTAATACCTCAAATGACGCGACACTATTATTAAAAACAGGGACTCCACTAGCGGAGGGATCAAGAGAAAATTAAAACAGGAATGGAGAAAAAGCTTAGAGAACATAAGAACTTACCATCTTGAGATGTTATAATTTGATCTGTCCTCTCTGATCGAAATTGGGACGAAGCAGCTTCCACCAGAGTAGTATGATCGGCTCCGTATTCACCCATACTGACATCGATCACTGTAATCAAAGTGAGGTTAGGTTGAGTCAAAGTGATAAAATGGGAGAGTGGTCACTGTAATGGGAGCTCTGAAACTGCGTTTGGAGCAGGTTTGGAGTAGAATCGTAGCTTCATGTACGCAACGTCAGAGTGCGTATCGTGTACACAGCCGGAGAATTGGTGGTGTGAGTGAGTTCGACACTGTCAGAGCGCCGCTGTGTGCGTTTTGTGTACACAGTGGAACAGTTAAGGTGCCGCTGCTCTCTCAAACACCGTTTCGTTTTATAACATTGAGTGACCACTCTACCTATTCTTCCTTTATGAATGGGACTCACGCTAACTTTTGCTAAAAGAAATTGAATATTTAATTCCTGAGTAAAATCCAGCATAAAAAATCCAGGAATTCACTCACAGACTCACAAAATTACTTTAAAGTTCAAGGCATAATGGCGAAGCTACACAGGTACTATGAGGATCCCTAACTAATTTGAGCCTTCCCTCTATGTGTTTCTATAGAGAGAGAAAGAGTGACAAATTAGATAGGAACCTTCTACGATATCTGCATAGTTCCGCCATCTTTGATTTTAAACGCCAGAGCTTCACAGGAGTCATGGGAGATTCATGTCTAATTTGCCACTTTCTATAAAAACACACAGAGAAAGTCCCAAATTAGATAGAAATCTCCCATGGTACCTGCGTATCTCCACCGTTACGCCTTAAACTTTAAGGTCATTTTGTGATTCTTTGAATGAATTTCATAAATTTTCAATGTGCTCATAGTATCATCTAATGCGGCAGTTGCAAAGGGTCTAAAATGTTGTGCTCTTTATTAAGAAAATGAAAGTACTAGTGAGCTGAGAACAAAGATGCTTTTGGTTTCTAATTAAG
This sequence comes from Trialeurodes vaporariorum, assembly GCA_011764245.1. NCBI lineage: Eukaryota > Metazoa > Arthropoda > Insecta > Hemiptera > Aleyrodidae > Trialeurodes > Trialeurodes vaporariorum. The sequence continues at coordinate 55,123,548 of VMOF01000388.1, read as the reverse complement.
TCTCATTGTTTCGGAGATGAAATATTGGCCCAAAATACATTGTTTTTAATGAGAATTCCGCATAGTGACGTCACTAAACATATGTTTTTTTTACAAATTTACACATTTGTATCTCCAAAACCGAGGCACTTAGGAAAAAACCAAAGGCACCATTGTTCTCAGCTTATCAAGTACTATTATTTTCTTCGTAAAAAAACACCAAATTTCAGACCCTTGCAACTGCCCCATTTGTCTCTCTCTATAGAAACACACAGAGGGAAGCCTAAGATTAGATAGGAATCTCTCATAGCACCTGCGTAGTAGCTCTGCCATTCAGCCTTGAACTTGAAAGTCATTCAGTGAGTCTGTGAATTAATTTCATGATTCATTAATGTGCTCATCATAATTTTCGCTGGATTCTACTTCCGAAAAAAAACAGCAAAAGTTCGACTTACAGCAAAAGTTAGCAAGAGCCCAATTGAAGCTGTAAAAGTTAAAACTGCAAACATTGGTTTTTTGATGAAGTTCCACATCGACTTTTTTAACCTCAAAGTTGGGTCTTTCTTAATTTCGGCCGACTTTAAGCACTTAAATCGATTGAGTTGTTTGCCGTGATAGTAATTACCGATGCACCTAGCTAAGGAGGACTCTGATAAGCCTGACTCGTCTATAAAATAGACAATATTGAGGACCCAAACCCACTACAAATATAAACTTCTGTGAATGAGAAAAACAGACATCTCTAAACGCAACTGAATTTTCAATAGAATCACGTACATGAATGAAACAATTGCAGCTGCACAGATTCACGCCAAGGGGAGGGGAGTCGGGTGGGTACTCTTACTTCGGTACTCCCTAACCAATTTTCCATCAAGGAACTGTATCTTCAGATTGGAGTTTGTATGAGTATTTTTCTTATTCCTGATCTACATTTAAGGTCATTTCTTTTCTTCAAAAACAAAGAAGAAATTGAAAATAACTTACAAAAGTCAGCTGGATTGTTATAAGGAGGGCAACGCAGACCAAGATCAGAGAAATGATTGACTAGATCCTGAGTGCTGCCTTGATAGATGCAATCTCCATTGGCAACACCGTAGAGATGATCAAACTTCTCGAATAGAAGAGCCGTCGGTTGGTGAATCGTACAAACGATCGTTCGTCCTTGTCGAGAAAGTTCCTTCAATAGTTGAACACATTGATGACAAGAGGTGCTATCCAAACCTCTGCAGAAAAAAAGAAATTTTGAAAGTAACAATTGAAAAAAATTAAAATAAAACTAAGTTGAGCCACCTGATACCTGCCAAGTCAAATATAAAAAAAAAAATACAATTTGGAAGTCAGATGACTTCCTAGATTTTGACTTAGGTAGACCACCAGCGACTCAAAAATTCATTGAGATAAGTAAAGGCAAAACTTTTCCAGATTTAAATCTGATGGTAAGCGCCACTAGTCCCTTTTGCAAAAAGTTGTGTTTTTGGTACTTCAAATTGAAAATAAAGAAAAAACACAAAATCCAATAATATCGGCCCTAGTGGTGGCTCGTACAATTTGGCAACAATGCTTTCCTCCATTTGAATCTGTGATACATTGACTCAAATGGTGGAAAATACTGAAGCCAAATTGCACAAGTCGTCACTGGCACTGAAGTAATTTGAGCCCAAAACGATCAAAATTGGTTGAGAATAAAATCCATAATATTGGAAATTGATTTTGCCATGAGCTTAGCAAGTGCTAGAGAGTGTGAATGATATTAAGGGTAATCTGCCTCACTCGCACTCATTGAGGCTTGTAGGAATTTTTGTATTTCTAATAACCCTGCTTTATTTTTGAGCATTTCAGCTTGGAACTTTCAAAGAATTGCCCTGAAGTAAGCTTGCAAGTGTTAACATTCATCAAATTTGTGCTTTTTTCATATATTTATCAATTTTAGCCAAAAACTGTTGACTTTTCAAGTACAGCAATGTGGTGGCTTTGATTGGAACAAATTAACCCTGGAATCACCTTAAGGTATTGTCAGTCAAGATGACCGGAAAGGCTCTCGGTGATGATCCACGAGAGAAGTAAAGGAAAAAACTCCGCTGAAAACTTTGTGTTCTACTGTACATGCCCACTTCCAAATGAACTATGATATTGCACATATTGGTGAATTCTATTTTTTGAATGAATCAAATCAGAGCATTCAAATGCTAAATTCAGCCTTGAACTACTTACTTGTTAACAGTTGTAACTACTTACTGTAAACAGTTTCAATTTTCTTACCATTTGAAAGGTAAATAGACATTTTACATTGATCAAAAAAAGTACATGTTCATTCATGTGACCTGACTTCTTCATTATATACGGAATTCTGTGAATAATTTTTGCTAGATGTTAGGCTCATATGCACGTTCCAAGAAACATGGTCCCTAAATTTGGCCAAAAACTACCAGAATTTTTATGGATTTGTATGAGAAATCTGTTGAATTTTTGGCCTCATCTGGCAATTATGCAAAGAGCAAAGAGCAAAAAAAAATTCACCTTGACAAAAAAAAAATGAAGATAAAAGAATAAATTTATGTAAAATGATACACAGAGATAAAATTTCTTTTAATTAATTGTCTCCGAGAAATTGATCATGCATCCTTCATTTGTTGATAACTGACTGACTCCCTGCTGTATCATGGATTTAATATTTTAATTTTACCAAGCACAAAGTTTCAAACAAAAGTCTCAAGCAGAACATTAAAAACCTTGACTGTTGAAAAGCATCACAAAATAGAAAATACTTAATCAGAGCTGAAACGGTAGAAAGCATGAAATATATGGTCCAAGACAGATTTCTCTACCATCATTAATATATAATATTTGGAGAGGGGTTAAAAAATATAAACATTACGCAGGAATACATTTTTAGGCAAAATGTTTTTTTGTTTAATTTGCTATACTTTTCAGGAATGTTCCATTGCACTTTCATTAGAATTAAAAAAAAAAGAAAAGTAATGGTAGTAGAAAAATTACCTAGGTATTGGTTATTAGTGATAGTAGTAGTGGTTGATTGGTACCTACTAGACTACTGTTAGTCATAAAAATAAAATTCAGCCCAAAGCATTTATTTGCTATGATTGTATTTCAAGGCAAACAACTGGACTGTGAATAAAGAAGGGAACGAAGAGGCATGGAGGCATTAAAGTAGGTACTTTACGGTAAGGGAATGAAAAGAGGGCTACAGTCCCGAGCGAAACACCCTCGTTTGATTAACCCCCCCCCCCCCCCCCCCAAACAAAGCTCTTCCGAACTTAAGATGATTCCAGGGTCGATTAGTTCCAACTGTGGACACCACGTCCAATTACAGGTGAAATCGAAACCTGTAATCTTTGCTGATACGACTCCAAATCACACTTGATTTTTTCTTTGCGTGGTTACGTCTTTATTTCTGAGCCAATTTGGCCTGTATTTAGCTTAAAAAATCATGCAAAAAATTACGCAGGTGCTAACAATCCGATTTTTTGTCTCGTATTCTGTCTGTTCAGAGAAAAAAGCCGAAAACCGTCAAAAACCGGCTATTTTTGGAGCCAGCAACAAGTGTAACGTCATCTATCGGATTAAAACTTCCGGGAGTTTGCAATAGAATCACCTTAATTCTTAACCAATTTTGCTCGGCTCCAAAAATCCACAACATTTTTTTGCAGGTGCTGATGTTATTGAATTTTGCGTTTTATCTGTGGTTTCAGTTTAAAAAGCAAAAAACACGACTTTTCCGAAAAGCGACTAGAGGCACTATCCATCGGAGTGAAATCTGGAAAAGTTTTGCCTGGAATCACCTTAAAGGGTACGAGAACAGAAAATCATAAGAAAACATCACTTACGAGGTAGGCTCATCCAGGAAAATTATAGGAGGATTTGTGATTAGTTCAAGCGCAACTGACAATCGTTTTTTCTGTCCACCAGACAAACTTTTAGTCATAGTATTAGCATGATTTGTCAAACCTAATAAATCCAGTAACTCTGTCACCTTGACGATGAAACAATCAAATGAAAGAACAAGATGAGTAACAAAATGAGTTCGAATTAAATAAATTCCTGAAATAGCTTAAAAAAGAAAATATAGGTATACACAAGCAGAAAACACAAAAAAGATGCAAGACGAGTCAACAGAGTGAAATTGAAAGGGAGAGGGGGGATTGAAACAAACTGATACATTTTAGGACCAAAGACCGTCTTCTCTTTTAAAAGGTCACTCTGATACTCTTTGCCCGACTAAAATGTGGACTGTCGCCTCACGAGGGGATCGTTGAACCCAAGATCTTGGTTCAATTCAAGATCTTGGTTCAACCCAAAGAGTAAACTAGAGTCCCAACAAGAAATTAGAAAAATAAGCCAAAATTGAATTCGAATCGAAAGTCACAATCAATGGGCTGTTGTTGCACACTTTTGCTATTAGCGATTTAACAGTCGATTCTGGTGCAAAAACCTCGACAAATAACGATGGCAGTACTCCGAAATTCACTCCTAAACCCAATAAACGCTGTTATTTGCGCGAGCGTAATGGTGGCTGAGGGCACTAATAATGACTCATTATTGATGAGAGATTCCCATCTAACAATACTTGCTGTAAATCCATCAAGAAGTGACCAATAAGAGATGACTTTCATGTGAAACCAGTGTTACTAGGTGTCATAGTACCATTCATCGGATGTGGATCGTTACTCTGATGACTAAATTACTCTGTGAATCATCCTTGTCAGCATGGAGAGAGTGGCGAAGTTAAGATAGGAATCTCCCATTATATTACTGCCTTCAGCCACCATTACGCTCGCGCAAATAACAGCGTTTATTGAGTTTATGAGTGAATTTCGGATTTTTTAGTGCGGCCATCGTTATTTTTTGAGGGGTTTTCTCCAGAATCGACTATTAAATCGCTTTCAGCAAAAGCAAAGACTTCTAATACTATCTAGACTGGACATAAGGCCGATTTTAGGGCGGGGAAAGTGAATATGAGGGGTGGGACAAAAATCGCATGTTGCGCCTGGCTACGCCGCATCCACGATTACAGTATGTGCTAAGATTTTAAGAAATACATTGATTTAAGTGGGAAAATGACTTTTTTGAAAAATTAATTAAAAATACTAAAAAAAATATTTTTCCAGAAAACTTGGTACCTACCGTTCGAAAGCTCATGATATGCAGATTTCGGTTCGGGTCGGTTTTATACATGATTTTTGAACGAGAAACATTCTACAGGGGCTTAAAGTTGGGTACCGATTTTCTACAGGGTGTTTCATAAAATTGTTTTCTTCGTACCGTTTTTGAATGGTTACAGCTCAAAAAAATAAAATTTATGCGATAAATTATTGAGATACACAAAACGAATAACTTTAATCTTAACATAGATTACGTAAAATTGAGTATATACAGCTATGTAGGTTGTCTCAGTGGGGTACCGAAACGGTGGAACACCCCGTAGAATCGAGGAAAATTGACCCAACTTTGAGCCTCTGTCGAATGTTTACGATTGAAAAAACGGTATAAAAACCGGCCCAAACCGGAATCTGCATACCATGAGCTTTCGAATGGTACCAAGTTTTATGAAAAAATATTTTTTTTTAGTATTTTTAATCAATTTTTCAAAAAAGGCATTTTCCCATTTAAATCAATGTATTTCCGAAAATCTTAGCACATACTGTAATCGTGGTTGCATACCGATCGGTTTCAATGGGCAGGCGTTATGTCCAGTCTAGATAGTATTAGAGTCCCTTGATGGAAATATTGTAGAGGGAGTACCGACACGAGCTCAACGAGTTGTGATTGGTCGTTGGTTTTAGGCTCTCACGGAGTCGAGCAGGAGTCGACGACATCGAAGGCTCCACACGAAAGGAGTCGATTCGTAGAGGAACGTATGGGAACGGACCGGAATGCCGGCAAATCCGCCAGTCCACCACTGGTCCACTGTCGAACTTAACCTTCGAATGCGTTCACGCGGTCGACAAAATCGACTCCTGTCAAAATGCATAAAGTGTCGTGTCGGTACTCCCTATACAATATTTCCATCAAGGGACTCTAGATAGTATTAGAAGTCTTTGAGCAAAAGTGTGCAACAGCCCCATTTGACGGCCTCTGATTGGCTGGCGAAAGCCTGGGCCCAGTGAAATCGTCTCTCAATGGTGAATTATAATGGGATTTTCTACTTTGTCTCACTTAAAGTTAAAGTTCAAGAAAATTATTCCTCCTTACCTTCGGGAAATGCAAATTATAAATTTTGTTGAGGCTATAACGAAGAGATTGGTGGGTCATACTTATCACTTCATCGAAAAAGTAACAGAATAATATAAATCTGAAAGTAAAATTACTGGTAATTTTTTGCAGTGTTTTCCTCTCTTCGCACCTGTCGCGTCGCGTCGGGCCGAGTGAGTGGTGTAGCAGTTGTTTTCCCCATTTTTCTTATTTTAGTTTAATGCAGATGGTTTGAAATTCATTTTTGGTTGAAGGAAATACGCCGATTTCTTACATGAAGAAAATCGAAGACGTATAAATACACGAGAAAATATGATGTTCAGCGTGGCTTACTTCAGGGTGTTTCAGACCAATCAGACCACCCGTCCAATATCTTTTCACTTGTTATCTAACTGACGCCGCTATTATGCTCGGGCGTTAAACAAAATTTAATGAATTTAGGAGGGAATTTCGTGAGTTTTCAGAGCTCTCTTAGTTATTTTTGGAGGTTTTTATCTCGAAATCGACCCTTAAATCGCTTGAAGTAAAACCTTCGATCCACGCATTGTCCATTGATCTTCAAACCTTGATGAAGTAGGTACATCTGGTACATACCTACTTTTTCTACGTGATACATCAAAATAAATCATGATAAGAAAATTATGATGAAAAAAAAAGGAGACATGTCTCGGAATAATAAGAATACCTGATAGACTTTATGATCACTTGGAACATTGACACCGAGCTTGAGATGGGCAGCAATCATCATTGCCTCCCTTACGGTGAGCCTCAGTCTTAAGTGATCGTCTTGTTGAATGTAACAGGAGAGACGTAACATATGTTCTAAATTGTCTGCTGTTCTTGCTCTACCATTAAACATTACAGTTCCTTGACTACCCTTAATCCTGAAAGAGAAATCAGACTGATTAGAAAATATCTGTGACGTATTTTTTTTTTTCGTTCCTCTAAATATTAAAATTTCTGAATGGGGACGTCGACAAATTTTGCTACAGATGACAGTGTGCATATTGATAGAACGTAAAAGCCAGCAAAAATAGATTATGACGTCACTGCCGGCGCGGGGCGCGGCGTAGAGCAGCGGGCCGATCCTTGAAATTCACGACTTTTGGGTCGACTGGATACGAATTGAAAACGGTGATTGGTGGAGACGAGTCACGTGGTTGCCAAGTCTAATCAAAATACGGAATTTATCTAATTGGTTATCAGGTACTCCAAGAGTGCCCGATAACCAATTAGATAATTTCTGTATTTTGATTAGACTTGGCAACCACGTGACTCGTCTCCACCAATCACCGTTTTCCATTCTTATCCAGTCTACCCAAAAGTCGTGAATTTCAAGGATCGGCCTGCAGGTACCGACATGGCTCCCGAATGGCCGTAGTGACTTCAATTAGAAACCGGCCGAATTGAATGCGGTCAGAAATCGTCCTGTGTTTGGCCTAGCTCCATAGTGGGGCTGTTGCATACTTTTGCTATAAGCGATTTAATAGTCGATTCTGGTGTAAAAACCTCAAAAACTAACGATGGCAACAATAAAAACTTCCGAAATCCACTCCTAAACTTGATAAACGTTTTTATTTGCGCGGGCGTAATGGTGGCTGAGGGTAGTAACAATGGGAGATTCCCATCTAACAATACTGTAACTCCATCAAGAAATGACTAATGAGAGACGACTTTCATTTGACACCGGTATCACTCGGTGTTGCGGTACCATTCATCGGATGTGGATCATCACTCTGATGACTAATTACTCTGTGAATCATCCTTGTCAGCATAGAAATAGTGACGAAATTAAGATAGGAATCTCCCATTGTTACTGCCCTCGCCTCGGCCACCATTACGCCCTGGCAAATAAAAGCGTTTATTGAGTTCAAGAGTGGATTTCAGAAGTTTTTAGTGCTGCATGCCATTGTTATTTTTCGAGGTTTTTACACCAAAATCGACTGATAAATTGCTTATAGCAAAAGTGTGCAACAGCCTCATTGGCTTTAGTCGTCGAAGTCGATTTTCGCTCGTTTTGAGGCTTTTTTCAGCTTACCGAGTGATTTCATTGGCTAACTAAAAACTAGACAAAATCAGACCCTTTGCCCCCATTTTGATAAATGCCTCATGCACGGCCGCTGCCAGCGCGCCACAATATACGATCTGAGGTCGGAAAAAAAGCGGCAAACAAATCAGTGATAAGAAGTAATCAAAAGTCATTCCGACCTTTCAAGTTTAATTTAAAACTTTTCAGAGACATTTCTAGGTTTGAATTACTCGTTCAAAGTGTTCTATAAATGATTAAAATTGATATTGAAAGTTTATAAATGATAAATTTACTAATTAATTATTAATTAATTATTTAATTTTATAATTTATAAATGATGAGAAATTTACTATCTGATTTTTGGCCACTTTTTGATGGTCACAAATCACAGTGCGCCGCGCTACTAATAATTTTTTTTCGACAGGTTGGCAAAGAAAATCCGCCTTCACTTTGAGAAGACGCAACACGAACAGCACGAGTTATTTCCTCGTGCCCGTCGTGTCACGGTGAGCTGAGGCTGACTTTTATTGACGAGAGCCGATCACACGATAATTAAAAAAAAAAAATTCACCGATCATTATAGCTAAAAGACAAGACAGATTAAGACTGGTCAGTCCGGTAGTAGGTGAGCACGTTTCAGAAAGCGAAGGCGCGGAGCTCACACCGATAGTAATCTTGGGAGTTTTTCCGACGTAGTATCTCACATTGCGTAATTTCACTGAACTAAAAATGTATTTGAGAGTTTTCGTTTATCATTGAAGAGTGCTTTTAAAACACAGTGTGAAAGTGGGTAGGTCTCAAGCCAAAGATAGTAATCTCTCAAATCAAATCTCTCAAGTATTCCAACGTAATCTCTCACATTGCATAAAGGAACAGAACAAAAATGTATTTGTGAGCTTTGGCTTTCATTAAAGATAGCTTTTAAAACTTAATAAGAAAGTCTCAAGCCTTCAAATCTGCAGTGTGCTTTAATTTGAAGGTATGAACATTGAATATTAAACTTACGTATAACCCGCTAAAATGTTCAGTAAGGTGCTCTTCCCTGCTCCGGAGGGGCCCATGATTGCTGTGAGCTCCCCGGCCCGGAATTCACCACTAATTCCATGTAGAATTGTTTTGTGGGCTAAAACAAACAAACAGAGAAAACCCCTAATGAATAAACATAGAATAACATCGTTGGGGTGATGCTATAGAGGAGAAGGGTACCTAGTCAGGCAGTTGAGGTAGTAAGGGGTAGTAGGGTGGTTGGCGCACACACACAAACACACATCAAGTCGCCAAACAGTGAGGACAGGACATGGAAAACGGAAAATGGAAACTGAGAAGATGAATACTTTCTTAAAGGCGGGAGTCTGCCAACTGCTTATTAGAGCCCCTTGGAGGAAGTTTTGCTATAGGGAGGACTGTCACGGCGCTTTTATGCATTTGAAAAAAGTCGACCGCCTGAACGAATTCGAAGTGGTGAACATGCATATTATTTTGCCGGCATTTCGGCCCGTTCCCATCGCAGTAGCGGATCCAAGTAGAGTCCCTATATGAAAGAGTCTCGCCATACGAGGTTCATCTTGATTGGCTGCTGAAAAGTGAAGAAGAAGAAGGTTCTATGAACCCTGGAGGCGCGCCTCTTGTTTACATCTTCATGGAACCATCTTCACTGCTGCCTAGCTTGAGGGAACTTTCGGCATTTTAGCTTGTACTGATAAATTGAATTAAAAATTGATGAAATGTGTTCAGAACAGAATAAAATTCACGCATTACTTTAAACAGGTAGTGAAGCCAACGGGTATTGGAGGTTAGGTTGACCTAACAAAGATTACTTACTCACGAATACATGTATGAGTAATCTTTGGCGGGAAGATCGTTGGATAAAAATGTAAACAAGAGGCGCGCCTCCAGGCTCCTCAGACACCTTCTTCTTCTTCACTTCTGTTCACGTGTCTTGACTCTTTCATATATAGGGACTAGATCCAAGTAGAGAGGGGGGATGAAAAGCCTTTCGCTCCCCCTTACCAACACGTTTCGAAAGTAGCATTCGACGGTTTTTGGAGTGCGCAAATCACCCTATAACTATTTTCATGCCAATTTCGCGCCAATTTTCTGCCTTGTAAAATTTTTCTCTCTTCGCCCCCCCCCCCCCAGTCTTTATGACGCACCGCCTATTACTCCATCGGGTCCAGAATGCATGCCAGATCATTCGTGAAAATACGCTCTTAGTGAGCAGTAAATTAGTTTTTGCGATCTGCGTAAATTATGGCGAAAACATTGCAATGGAACGACCGGTGGCGTCACTCTCCATAACATAAATGCAATGAAACGGGATTTTCGCGATTTACTGCACACAACTAATTTACTAGAGAGACTCACAAAATGGACTTATCAGCACAGAAAGACTGCAGTACAGGTGAATTAAGCATGAAAATCCAATCTTGTGTTTAGATAGACAAGGCACGGGGGGAAGAAATATATATAGGTCATGAAACACTCAACTCGAATGATAACACAGATTGCAATTGAAAGTATTTAGTCATGAAAAACTGCAGTTTATTAATCTCGCGTTGCAATAGTTCAAAGCGAGACGCGAGACCTGCGGACGGAGGCGGGAGCAGTGTTACCACATTTGAGGTTGAAAGCCGCATTTTTTACATTGATTCTTATGGGAAATATACGACCCAAAGCTGTCCATCATGGCAACACTGGGCGGGAGTCGAGTCGGATGAAAAGATAGGTCATTGTTCTTTGAGTCGTTGGGTCATTGGTCATTGCTCACCTTTGTTGCACATTCTAATTCATCCATTCATCCTCCGTACTCAACAGAGTTGTCAGGCTGTTTTGAGAAAATATCTTATACATATCTTGCGCCTTAAACCCATGTAATTGGTCGAATTCGAAGGTGACGTTTACCGAACTCCCAGTAGCTCGATCTTTTTCACGGGTATAGATGGAGAAAAATCGATGTTACCAAATTGGACGCTACCCCACTGAAAGCTCGATCTTTTTCACTTTTTTAGATTAAAAAGAAAAACAACGTCGCCAAATTGGGCGCTACGAGCTACGCCACTGAGCGCTCGTACGATTCGGCAAGCCCCCCCCCCCCTCCTTCCGAACTTAACTGAGTCATTACGTTACAACTCATGACCTCAGCTCCCATTATCACGAAGCGGCGCGCGCAGCTTCCCCACAACACATCGTCCCGCATTTTCATTTCGAAATTTCCCTCTCTGTTTTTTCTTCTTCTTTCTGTTTTCGCAATTCTACATCGCGCTCGTCTAAGGAACGCGACAGCTTAATATCGAGGAAGGAGAGGGCTGTATGACCTTCCTCCTACCTAAACTCACCTGCTCATTTAAAAAAAAAAAAAAAAAAAAAAAAAAAAAAAAAAACGGTTTCACGTTGCAGGACTTTGGTCACTGCAGGGGTGTCGGATTGTACCGCCAAATTTTCGAACAGCACATTCAAATCCCAGTAAAATTCGAGTTTTAGATAATTACCAAACTGGTAACAATGACGATACATAGAGAAAACGCTGTACGAAAAATGGCTAGAATGGGGCTCTTTGTTGACTTTCACTGTACGTTTTTTCCTGGAAAGTATTTGCTGTTTAGAGTATTTTTGACTCCTAGTTTTCTAAATTCCGACTTTTCAAATGGGAGTTCTGATTTTTTGAAAATGGGTCGAAATCGAAATTTGACTATCGATAATATCGAAGACGAAAAACGACATCGACCTCCGGTTTGCGCCAAAAGTCTTAGAATTTTATGCCCTTTAAAACAAGGTATCACAAGATAGGGGTTGCCATTTGAAAATTTTGAGTTAAGGGGCGCCCCCCGGAAATTTTGGATACGCCAAAAAGTAGTTCCCATTAAGTTATAAACATCCCCGAGTTTCGTATTTTTATCTTCAACCGTTCAAAAGTTAGAAGGGGGGGGGGGACTTTTCTCACACCCTAATGAATAGTTAATTCTTGCGTAAAAACCAGGGAAAATGACGATGAGTATCCTAAAATACCACAAAATGACTTAAAAGTTCAAGGCGATATGGCGGAGCTACGTAGGTACCGTGGGAGATTCCATCTAATTTGAGCCATTCCTCTGAGTATTTCAAAAAAGGGGGTGCATGACAAATTAGATAGGAATCTCCTATGATACCTGCATATCTCCACCATTCTTGCTCTTAAACGGCGTAGCTACGCAGGTGTCATGGGGAATTCCTGTCTGATTTGTCACTCTTCCGATGGAAAGACACGGAGAAAAACCTAAAATTAAATAGGAATCTCGTAGAGACCTGACCTGAATGGCTCAGCCATTGCGCCATAAGCTTTAAAGTCATCTCATGGGTCAACGAGTGAATTTCGCAATTTTTGAATGTAATCAAAGTAATTTTCACTGGATTTCACTCAAATATTGACTCACAGCAAAATTCAGCAACAGCCTCATTTAGGAACCATGCCATGGAGACAGCGAGTATACTTAGAATGCTAGATTTGAGGTTAAAAGTACATTTTACATCGAGTCTTATCAGAAATATAAAGCCAAAAGTCGTATATGTGGCAACACTGGTGAGGACACTGCACTCGTGAGGATCACGACAGAAGAATGTTTTCTCATTTGTTGGTCGAGTGGCGCGGCGCACTGTAGTCTATAAAATCGAAAAAAAGTGGCAAAAATTCAGTAAGATAATTCATCAAAAATCATCGTTTTCGACTTCTTAAGCTTAATTTAAAACTTTTCAGAGACATGTCTAGGATTAAATGACTTGTTAATAAGGTTTTCAGGGGCGCCATTTCAGATTTTCCTTGGGGGGCAGGGCCCTCCATAAATTCATAAATTTGGATGACCTTTTTTTTTTTTTTTTTTTTTTTTTTTTTTGCCGTTCATCTTCAAAAAAATCTCTCTCACTTGATTTTTCGGCCACATTGAAAATCCTTGGGGGGGGAGAGGCAACCCCCCCTGCCCTCCCCCAAATGGCGCCACTTTAAGTTTTCTATGCTTAAAATTGTTTTCAAGAATTTATAAATGATAAAATGATGATAAATGTACTTTCTGATTTTTGGCCACGTTTTGATGATGTTATAGACCATAGTGCGGCGCGGTGCACATAGAGCGCGCGAGGAGTCGAAGATCGGCAGATGGAAAGATTGAGAAGGGAGGGGGGCGGGGGAGTTAAAGGGGAAGGAGGGAGCAAGAGGGAGCAAGGGAGCAATGTTTGTGATCCGGACAGTACATCTGCGATTCATTAGATTGAGCTCGCGCGATTATAAAATTAGTCGTCAATTAATAATGTGGGTGAAGAGCAGTTTAACAGCATCGTTTCATTAACTTAAGCGATGCTTATTTATACAATGCTTCGTTTGATTGTTTAATTACTACGGCAGCAAGTTATGTTCGCGCGGATTGTGCACAGATTTAAGATAAATTTGTTTCTTCTTTTTTCTTTTTTTGAGTTTAGATCTTTCTGCTAGAGGGTGGTAGTTAATGGTGGCGGGCGGTGCACAGTGCAGAAATGAAGACGAATTTGGCGGTCAAAAATAAGAAGGTTAAAGTTGCCTAGACTTATTGTTAAAAAGCTTTTGAGACCAAAACTTCGGAAAGAACTAGAAAACGGTTCCGATGCAGGGCCATTCCACTATAACTGCCCCACTCATTACATTTTTGACAGCTTACCAATACCATCGCTGAAAAATTAAAAAATAGAGTTCTGAGGTGAAAAATATAATTTTAAGTCACTCTTTTTCGCTTCTTACGCAACGTACAACTTTTCTGTGGGTATCACCGTTTTCGTATCCCTCGCGACAAAATCTGTGAGAATCTACCTTTAAATACAATTTGAAAACCAAAGGCAACAATCTTATTAATCCAATTTTTTCGTTACGTTTTTTTGGTTTTTTGTTTATTTTTTCGGGTACAGCACGTGCGTAGGTAATGTATACATACACGGCAGTTGGTCCATCTAAGCCTCCAGCTAGGATTTCTCTGCGAGGAGTGGGTTTTATACGTTTGAAACGGTCTCATCCTTTTTTTGCTATATTTAACCTTTTAAGGACCAGGTTAGTTCAGGAGAACACCACTCCTCCATTTCTAGAGGAAAGGTAGTTAACTGTTCGTACTCGGAGGAGTTGGAATTGCCTAAACGACGAATTGAAGGCGCCCGAACGAGACCTTATCCAGTGTAGTGATTTAATCGTTTGTTTTTAGAATGAAGACTAACACAATGTGAAATGGACTCGAGGAGAAAAACGAGTCAACTCGGGCTTGGTCCATAAGGGGTTAACTTAACACAATATAATGAGGCAAAGCCTTGCTGGAGCCGGTGGCGTCGCGTGCCATCTGGCAACAATGCAAAAGCTCCATTTAAACTCATTAAATATATCGAATTTATCTTGTGCACTGTGCACCCCCTGAATTCGATATTTTACATGAGTTTAAATGGATAGAATACATTGTTGCCAAATTGCACGCGACGCCACTGGCTGGAGCTCAATTGGCACGGGTGTTTTTGAGGAGCGCCACGTTATTGTGGCAACTTTTGGAACTAGAGTGCGCTTTAAACTTGAAAGGAAGACTGATCGCTTGCGGTCTGCAGTCCATTTACCAATTATTGTCCAGAGGCGTCATTTCAACTGTTGCCGGGGAAGGGGGGCATAATATTGATGACCTTTTTTGTTTGCAACAAGTTAGGACAGTCGAACTATCTGACCTTAAAATGCTTTAATGTTGCGGATCTAAGGACTGCGCTAAACTAATTATCGTCTACGTTTAAGTCTAATTGTTCAAACCTAATTGGAGTGTACGCAATTTAGTTTTGACATTTTCAGACGTTAGTAATACGCATTGCACACACCGACAGAGGTATGGGTTTCTTTAATCGTAAGCCTGTGCTTCGATGAGCTCGCAAAAAAAGAGAGAACTAATTCACGTGCGTATGACTCTGCGTGTAACCCCCCCCCCCCCCCATCTTGATTTACCTATCGCCTTCTTCTCTCCCGATATCTTTCGTTCTTTGAAACACTACTGATCGACAAAATTTGCACCATATCCATAGCTTCTCTCGCTTTGCCTATTTAATTACATGTATTAGAAAAGGATGGAAAGATGTAGATACTATTTCGTTACTTCTATCTCTATTCTTGTCTTTTCCTAACACAGTAATACATAAAACATGTGTTTGAATGGGCAAGGAGAGAGACAGGCATATTCCAGGCTACGGCTCTGATTTGCAGGATGACCGAGCAGTGTCAAAGCCCTCGTTAGTCGAACAATGCATCCAAGCCGCTTTAGCTGGGATAATATGTAACTCGTACGTATTATTGCCCTTTAAAAAAAACACATTTTCATTCAACTTCAATCCTCTTAATCACGTGACCCTCTGTGCATGCTCGATAGGCTTTGATTCGTATATATCTTAAAGCGGAGACTTGCAACTTCGCCTATTAGAATCGGTTAAGTCCAAAAGGTTATGCTAGCAATTAAAGCTTAAACTGTTCTGTCGTTGCGTCGATGTCGACGTCGGTTCTTTGTGTCTCTTCATTCGTTCTGACGGTATTGCTTCAGCTAGAGCTCTGAACTAGTTTCAACGCAAAGATCCCACAAATTATAAAGACATTGATCCTGCCGCCTCTTCAGGTTATAGTTTCAATGTATCATCCATGGTAACATGTTTTCATCGGTCCAAGTTCGCGAGCCGTCAGAAACGTCAAACTTCACAGGATATGTGGTTTCTCAATAGACCGATTTCGTAATTCGTATGGCATAAAAAAAACAACAAATAAAAAATTGGATCTAGACTAACGTTCTGTTTCACTCACTTTCACGGGGCTTCCCATAGGTAATCGGATGCAAATTTTCAAATGCAGATTTTTGCTTCTACAACAAGCGGTTTCTACAGATTTTACTGCACAGATAGATTTTACGTACCGGTTGCGGTCCGTAGGTTCAAAAGTAAGGGGGGGGGGGTTGCTTGAAAAAATGTGATTGTTTTTTTTTTGTTCATTCTTCTTCCTCTTACTTTTCTTGGCCCCTACCCTGACACAGGGCGTTTGACTGAAATAACAGTTTTTTAGGTTCTCCGAATACGTAGTTCGAACTAATATCGCGGCGCGAAATTTTCAAAATAAATCGAAACTTGAAAGTTGGCATCGCTGAGAAATACATATGAGAGGATTAAAGTGAAGCGAAACGGACAAAATGAAGGGAGGCGTCTTACCCGCAGTGAGTGCGTGAGTGTGAGTAAGTAAATAAGTAAGTGTGTGTGTTTTGTGAGTCAGAAACAACGGTCAGTACTGGGCGATCGAACCGCAGTCGTTTGAGGGTCAAAACCACGAAAAAAGTTGACTGATGAACGGACGCGCGCCGCGCCAGCCGCGTTGCAGAGTGCCGACCGCAAACCAACCCACCCCCCTCCCGACCCCTCCTGTCCCCTCCATCCGCGCGTTCAATAACCGCGGCGAGCAATTCGATGAACGGAATCGGCAGAGTCAACAGTCAGCACGGAACGCAGCATCCCGCAGTATCCATCAGCAGCACTCAGCATCAGCGAATGAACTGGTCAACGAAAAGAAAAAAAAAAAATCGATATTATGCAACCGACGCACAATGGATCGAAATCAGCGGCGTAGTGTGGAATTTGGCAACGTTGCACTCTATCCATTTAAACTCACGTAAAAGATCGAATGCGAAGGAGTCCACCGAACGCCCAATACTTCGATCTTGTGCATGGGTTTAAATGGACGAACTGCAACGTTTCCAATTTGCACGCTACGCTACTGATCAAAATACGGAATTTCCGCGACATCGTTTCAGTTTTGACTGCTTCACGAGCACGGAGAAAAATATTCTACTAAAAATGGCCGGAATCCTAAAAAAAAAAAAAAAATCCCGAGAAGAAATTCTGGCTGTTTTCAGAGGAATTCTGATATTTTTAAATAGAATCCTGCAGGCTGCTTAAGAACAATTGTATTTACGAAACGATCGAGATCGTGTTATTCCTAATTACTATGAGCGGCACATCTACACCTCAAGACGAATCAAACAGTACCAGGTGTTAGGGGGTTTTAATGAGCGGTTTTCTTGGAATCCTAGGCAACAGATCATATAACGCTTAAATTGACAAAAACGAACTGTTCGGTGTATAATAAGTGTCCGCGGACGCCACCTTCTTGCTCGGGGGTTTTGGACTTGGCCTGGTGGCTACCGCCACTTATGATGGGTGGTGTCATTTCGATAGGTTCCATTCCGATATAAACCCGTCCATCTCTGAGGGAATTCGCCAATAGCTCAGGAGTCATCGGAGAATTTCTGCAGAGATGGAGGGGTTTATATCGGAATGAAACCTACCGAAATGACACCACCCATTAGGATATAACGTAAACTCGCTGGAATTACGATACGATCGTTCATAATCACCCTGCTGGTCATTCACAGCAAAAACGTACAAAACGCTTCAGTAGCGATGACAAAACCTTCGGTAGAAAAATTACCAGGCAAAAGGCTCTAGGAGAGAAAACCAAATCTTTTGTTCACCTGACCAAAGGTTTTATGCGCCTAAAACTAAAGAGGTTTCAATCGACATAATCTCTTTAGTTAGGCGCACAAAGTCTTTGCTTTGGTGAACAAAAGATTTGGGTTGCTCTACTGGTTTTCCTACGTGACCAGAATTCTACTTAAAAAGACCAGAATTCTCCTAGAAACTACCAGAAATTCTTCAACGTAATTTTTAATCATAACTCTGGCCATTATTCGAGGAACATTTTTCTCCGCGAGGCCTTGATATTGTGCATTCTACACATGAGCAGCAGCGCAACGAAATTTTCTCTATTTCTCTATTCTCTCCATGGAAAGGCGTACTATGCAGTAGTGTGGCGTGCAACTTGGCAACGTTGTCTTGTTTCCATTTAAACCCGTACAAAAGGTCGAATGCGAAGGTGTTCACCGAACACCCTATCGTTCGATCTTTTTCATGGGTTTAAATGGACGAACTGCAACGTTGCCAAATAGCACGCTACGCCACTGGTACTATGACTTTCAAAAGAAAGTCCTCTTATCGAAACGGTCCTTGATTAGGCTATGTTCATTATATTTTTCAAAGAGTTTTAGATTTTTTAAGGCATACTTTCAAGTAATTCAAGTGGCAATGCTGTTGGACTATGAAATACCTGAAAACTGCAAACATTTATAAAACTAGTCATAGAGGAACGGAAAAATAAAAATTTCTACCAGCGCACTTTCTTTTAAGTACCAGCGCACAGTCATATAGTACCCATGTAAAACAAGGAGCGACAATTAGGGGATAAAACCCCCTCTTACACGGGAAAAAAGATTAGTGAAAATAACCATACGGATACCTGATTTTGGCATTTGCTAGATGTTATGGTAAATTTGATTAGATGTATGGTACATTTACCGATACTTTGAGTAAATTTGGCATGCAATAAGGTACCATCACCTAGTACCTAGTCAAAACATAGTATACTTCTGGTTAACATTACCTTAACATCTAGCAGGTGCCAAAATCAGGTATCCGTAGTTTTTTTCCGTGCCCATCCTTATTTTACTTATACATTCAATGGGAACAAGAGAGAGAAGAAAAATATTCTGGTTGTGCTTGCGCTACTGTACACAGCAAAAAAACAGCAAATAACCCGCTTTATCATAGCGCTGAGAAAACCTTTGGTAAAAAACCGACCCATAGCAAAAGACTTTAGTTAAACCGACCAAATCTTTGATTCATCCGTGCTAAATCTCTTTAGTTTGACGTATAAAACCTTAGGTGTGCTCCACTAAAGTCTTTAGCCTGCTCATTTTCTCTACAGCATAGGTTTTGTCAGCGCTACCAAAGCGTTTTTCTGTTTTTGTTTTTGTTTTTTTCTGCGTATCCAACCATCTGGTGTTTACTGTTCACAGTGCGCCTGTTCGCGTTTTTTTCATTTTTTTTTTTTATTTTTATTACGTCACGACATTCATTCGTTCGTTCCTTTCGTGCGACTTTTAATGAATTTAATGGTTCCCTTGACACTGGCATTCGCAACAGCCGACGGCTCTGTCGTTGCCGGGCGATTTGAACGTGAACGCACCCCAGTGACCGACAACGCTTGTACTTGCCTCCGACGCAACGCGATGTCTGCGTCTGCGTCTGGTTGTGCTTGTGCTATGGTGAGATGCGGATTTTGTGATCACGTCACTGGCATTAGCCTCGTTTATGCGAGAGATCTCAACCCGAGTTCTAGAACCTGGGTTCAGCCGAACCCGGGTTGAGATGCTCGCATAAACACTTCGGTTTTCGCTGAACTCAGGTTCGATTCGAACCCGAGTCGAGTCGGTGAACTCGGGTTGAGATTTCACGCATAAACACCTCGAAGTTCAGAACCCGGGTTCACGCGGCATCGATGTCACCAATTCGAGCGAGGTTAAGCACGCGTCTCTTATGGGGTGTCTCCACCTGCGAATTTAAAAGCGCGAATAAACTGATTGAGCCAATGAGCTTCTTTGTTGTCGATACATCGGACTCGACCTATCGACTTCAAGGCAGCTCATTGGCTCAATCAGTTTATTCGCGCTTTTAAATTCGCAAGTGGAGACAGACACCCCTTTATGTGGTCGCACTTGTCCGTACCGCACTAAGCATCGCCGCCATTTTCGTCAAAAATGTAAACAAACACAGTGTAGAAGAAGAAAGAAATCCTTCCAACTCGAGTTCAAATCCGCGGGTGTTTGTGCGCTAATCCGAGTTGAACCCGGGTTCAAAACCAACCCAGGTTGACTCAACTCGGGTTGAGATCTCTCGCATAACAAGGCTATTTAGTTCCAACGCATCGCTTCTGAACAAAGACAGAGATATAGTTCTTGAGTTCATCGGACCGCACTGGCGGATTCAGGAAATTGTCCTTCTCTCTCTTTTCCCATAAGAATGAAGGTATTAAGAGAAGGACAGATTTCTTGATCCGCCAAGGTCGGACTAGTTAACCGGTTCAATTTTTACCCTTTTTACAAGGTAAATTCAGTTTCAAGAAAAAACAAAAAAAAAACCTCGCCTAGAACTATCAGAAAGGACCTTCCCTACTAAATTTGAATGCAAAATGGACTCGCAGGTTAGAAGTTATGATGTGCCATAGACAGATGGACGGACGAATAGACAGACATTTTTAGAGAAAGTGATTTTTGAGATCAGGGGACCTGAATGTCAAGAAATGGAAAAACCCCAACTTCTAAATTTTTCATGACGACAATACTTTCTCTCCTTGGGAGGAGCGAGAGAGTAAAAACTATCGTTTCAAAATTTTCAGGAATAATTCAACACACTTTGCAATCCCAACAAATAATTTTTTCAGGGAAATGTGTGGTTTCACAGTCTCAAATCAATTAGCTTATTAACGATGATTTTGGATGATTTCCACTGATCGATTCGTTGATTTTTGGCCGTCAAATCAGTCAGTTTTGCCAACTGCGCGCTGAACGGCCGGGCCGGCCGCACCGCAGACAACTTAAAAGAGTGGCGTGGCGTTCGACGCACCGCGTAACTTAAATTAGGAGCCGGAAATTTGACGTCGCTGACAGATAACAGAGGAGGTTTAAAAAAATAACTCGAAAACCGACCCGAACTGTGAATTTCAGAATTTCATTTCAGCGCGGAGCTCAGCTTATAGGGTAAACAGATAAACTCTTGATTATGCATGCATGTCAATATACTAGTGGCGAGGCGTGCGACTTGACAACGTTTCTTTTTCCCATGTAAACACATTAGAAAGGTCGAAATGCTTGGTCATCGCCGGTGACTGAAGCGTTCGACTTTTTTGGTGAATTTACATGGAGAGAATACATTGTTGTCAAATTTCATGCATCGCCACTAGAATATACATATGTTAAGCTGCGTACACGTTTCATTCTTCAGTGATAGGAGAATCAGGAGAAATACGGGGGGGGGGGCAAAAATTATGACGATTATACGGTGTTATATAAGTAATAAACAGGCTGTGTTATTTCGAGAAATGAATGCGGTCATCGATGCTGTCGGGGATCATAATCAACTAGAGTCCCTATAAACTATGAGAGTTGCGACAAGACTCTCAAAATGAAGAAAAAGAAGCGGATCAATGGAGCCCCCAAGAGGCAAATTGCAAATGGCGGATGGCCGTTTACCTCTGCGCTGTTGCCACTATTTCGCTGCGTTAGGTTCAGATTCTCGACAATAACGGTCGTTATTGAAAGAGATTATGTTCTCCAAAATAACATTCAAGCAGAGGAAAAATTAACAATAATTACTGCGGTCACTGTTACTTCAAATGTGTAATGAAAGCTAGTGCGCGAAAAGTAAACAAACCCTCCGCCATTTTGCATTTGCCTCTTGGAGCTTTCTTGACAGCCTAAATCTGATAGCCAATCAGAAATGGATTCAGCAATGGCGCAAATCTCATGGTATACAGGGACTCTATAATCAACAAGGCACGGATTCGTTTCCTGTCAAGATTTACAACATTTTGAAAGTTTCAACGTCGAAATGTCCGTTAATTTACAAATATTTAAAGGTAATGAAGAGGCAAAAATTAGACAAAATTGAGGAAATAAAATCCTCAAATTCTTTGCTTTCTATAAGTAGAATTTAGTGGAATGTCAGTGAAGCTAGTACGTTTACACGGGAATTTTGAACACACCCTTTGGGTGTGTTCGAAATTCTTTCTTTGGGTACACAGAAAAAACAGAAAAATACACTTTGGTATAGCGCTGACAAAAGTTTTGGTAGAAAAATGGCCAAACAAATGACTTTGGTTGAGTCAACCAAATTGTTGGTTCTCCCGGCAAAATCTTTTTGGCAAGACGTACAAAGCCTTTGGTTGGCTAAACTAGAGTATTTTGCTAGATTATTTATCTACCAAAGGTCTTGTCAGCGCTACCAAAGTGTTTTCTTTTCTGTTTTTTTCTGTGCAGGCAGTGCCATGTGCATTGTGCCTGCCTTACTTGCTGTCACATGGTACCGCACTCCACCAAAAGTGATGCATACTACGCACCAATCAGCAAAAGCCCACTTGGGAGCTAATTTAATCGTCTGAAGAGGCCTATTCAATCTGGCTGATTGAGCCGAGGACTTGAGAGACACACTGTATTTTGAATTTACTTATGAGACATACTGTATTTTGAAGTTAATTAGAGCGAGATGCTGCTGAGGCACGAGCAAGGAAGTCACATCGGGCGACAGTGCGCCACGATTAAGGATCCTGAATACCAACCACGAGCAATACAATACAGGGTGTGAAAGTGAGTACGTGAATCACACAATGGTGCCAAAATAAGAGCTTCAACGCGCGTGTTCTGCTCTTGGAAGAATCCGTTTGATCCGTTATCCTTCGGTGCAGGCTCGTGATTCTTACAATAGGTATCGATAGCTGTCCCATATAAACCCATGAAAGATATCGATTCAAAGGCAGTTCGATATCACCTCTGAAGAATCGATACATTAGCATATTCTCAAATGGAAGATGGACTGGCAACAGTGGACTCAGCGCCGCGCTGGGATAAAACGCGATGCGGGATACCGCGCATACAACTCGTTCGAACCAAGTATAAAAATCAAGTTCAAGATACAAAAGAGAGAGAGAGAGAGAGAGAGGGGCGAGGGAGAGAGAGAGAGAGAGAGAGGAGAGAGAGAGAGAGAGAGAGAGAGAGAGAGAGAGAGAGAGAAATTGGAGTTCAAGATACGATGGCATTGTGGAAGCATGCCCAAACTCTACCTCTTCTCTCGTTTTCTTTAATCCTATAATGCCATGCTGATCAGACATCCGTTTCAGTTTTTTCGAGCTTTTTCTTCACACGTCACTCTTCCTCTACTTTCTATTTATATCTACGAGCAGAGGTTCGAGAATTTTCTTGAAGTTGTGATATGATCTTCAAAAGAAAGTCCTCTTGTCAAAATGGTCCTTGATAATGCTGTTCATTATTTTTCAAAGATTTTTAGATTTTTTAAGACATACGTTCAGCTGTTAGACTCTGTCTGAAACCAGATTTTTTTTAACAGGTCAAGAAATTGAAGAATGAAAATTTCTACGAGGATACTTTCTTTTGTAAGTCATAGTACAAATCAAATTTCAAGTATTTGAACAAAGTGATATAAATAAAATATAATAAATACGAGGGTCGTTCATTTCGGTTCTTCTTAAAGCTAGAAAATCTCCAGTAGCACCATTAGACGTTGGAATCAGTTTCTTGGAATTAGAATCCAACATATACTGTTGCTTCACAACATAAATTTTTTCTGCATCCATGACTGAAAGTTTCCGTCCAATTTTTTTTTTTTTTTAAAAAAAAAGATTTAAAAAAAAAATCCACTGAGCCTTTGAGTTTATGAAGGTTTTAATGGTGCAATTGCATTTTAACAATTTTACTAAGGAGCCTAGCCAAGAGTAAAAATATTGGTATTTATAATTCGAGTGACCCTCGTACCATAAGGAAAAATAAAACAAATTTGTATGAGTTAATTTTCTTTTTTTCTTTCTTTCTTTTTTTTCCAAGATCATTACTCAAAAACAGTTGAGGCAGGTACTGAAGGTATACAAGGAGGAAAAACAGATAAACAGCTGATTTGAACGTATGGCTAGCCTCAGGCAATAAGTTATTGACCTACGTTTGCCGTAACACCTAACTCAGAGCAGGTTCTGATGCCTCCGTTTTATAGTAGAAACATGAGAGAACAAAAGAAAACGCGGCAAAGTGAAGACTCTACAGTGTTGCCAGATCCTGTAGCTTTTTGTACATGTTCTTATGGGAAAAGCCGAAGATCTGGCAACACTGAGTAGTACAGTCAAACTAGCTTAAAAACAGCCCTAACCTCAAAAAAAATCGGAACCAAATTCGGACGACAGGGCGTTATTCTGCATCGTCAGGACAAGGGCTCCTCAAAAGTCCCCATGAATCCGAGTTTTCCAAAGTCCCGAAAAACCGGAAAAACCCGGAAAATCCGGGTATTTTTCAAACGCTGATAACTTCGGTTCTAATGAAGATAAAGAGCACCGATTTTTTTCATTTTGTAGGAAATCTAATGTTCTATCTTTTCATTCTCTAGGGTTTTCATCCCCCAGCCGTTGCATTTCTTGGAATTTTCAAAAAACTAAAAGTTCATTTTTTTTTAAATTTTGAAAGTGAAAAATGAAGATTTTTGAGCTAGACAACCAAAAAATTACCTCTTACCAAAGTTGTAGAGAATTAAAAGAGCTTTAAAATGGTATAATTGGAAGTGTTTTTTGATGATTTTTACGCGAGGTAGGCCTGGAAACAGTTTACAAAACTGTGAGCGCAAAGCGTGTCGCAGCGCGAACGTAGCGCCCGAGCGCCGCGAAGTCCAGCGCAAGGCCCGTAACCATGTAAAGTGAGCAGCTAAGTATTATGTTTTAGTCCAGGCAAATTAGCATCTGTCAAGGAAAAAATTAATACTGAATGTTTTTTTGCGGGAAGTTGTTGGAATTACCTTACTAAATATCATACTAAAAGTCCCAGTGTCACCGACCGCCGCTAACGCCGCCATCTTGAAAAAACGCGGGGAGGGGGGTACCCCTGGCCGGTTTTTCGTGAATTACGCGGAAACCGCTCATCCTACGTTAAAAATGAACCAGACTTAATTGAAAGAACACAAAATTTCCTATCGAATGAATGTATTGTGGTTTAGATTAATTGATTGGTTACTTTAGCATAGCGCGATTAATGAAAATTCGATTTTTGAGAATTTCTGAAAAAATGTCAAAATGCGTCGGTTTTTCGTAAATAACTTGAAAAATAATTGTTTTACGTTCAAATTGCACTCAGGTAAATTGAAAGATTGCTCAATTTACTATCGAATCAATGTATTAAATTTCACTTCAGTTCGATTTATCGTGAAAATATTGCGATATATCGAAAACATAGATTTCATTTTTTTTTCTCTGAGGACGGTTTGCAAATATTCTGCAAATAATATTGAGGAACGAAGCTTGTAAACGATGAAAAGACACGTTAATACGTATAAAACTCGTTATTTTTGTCAATTCGACTCTTCAATTCATACTTTTATCGCTTTTCCGTGGAAAGAAGCGGTACAATGCCGAGATTTGCGAGCTTTCTAATGCTCTTGCATTCAAATAGTGGCGGCTCGTGCGGTTTGGCAACCTTGCTTTTTGGCATTCGAACCTATACGCAAAAGCATCAGTTTCTCAGGGATTCAGTGAACTCCCTGAAGATCGATCATTATACATAGGTTTAGATGGAGAGAATCCGTTGTTGTCACATTGCACGAGCCACCACCATACTCAAATGATATTTCTACAATGTCTCCAGGAACGGATGCTTTGTGCAATGAGCTATAACTTTAGAGTGGCAGCGGGCTGGTCCGCCTTGTGCCACACAGGGTAGAAGGAATCCCGGGAAGAAGCGGAATTTGGACGGCAGATTCCAAGGTTTGAGGTTAAATTTTGTAGGTCGTTCGGAATTTGGCGGGAATTTGGACGGCCGATTCGTAGGTCGTTTCCGGCGATGCCCGAGTTTGTTTACGAAACGACCGGAAACAACCTACAAAACTTAACCTCAAAATCGATTTTTACGGCAAGATGGCGGCGCCCTAGGTGACAACAATGAACCAGCGGAACGTTCCTTGATGTGCCACTCTAAAGTCATAGCTCATTGGCTTTGTGTGATAAAAGCGGAAAGTAAGCATTAATCTGTTCTTAAGTCCATCAAATCAGCTCTGTTTAACCTTTGTTATACAGGAAGTTAGAACGCACTTGCCTCTTCAGGAGGTTGCAGAAAGTTTTGACTTTGTAACGTTGAATCATCAACAAGCAATCAACATGTGGAATTACAGCGGTTTAGAGCACCTAATAGTAAAAGAGATGACGAAGATACGACTAAACTGATTGAATGGTTTCGAAACCATCCGCCGTTTCCTGAAGCTGAGAAATTAACAGCTCTCTCTACAGCTATGTCTGCCGATTGTATACTATCAACTGCGTCAAAATGCCAAAGAAAGGCATTCATCAAAAAAGCTCATCAGGGGCTGAAAGCAATAAGCATTGATTTGTGTATCAAATCCACTCTCTGTGAATGTCCACCCCCCCCCCCCCCATAGCTCTAGCTGTAAAGTCGACCATCTCCAAAAATGTCGCTTGATAATAAACCCTTGAAATATATAGACGAGTAGCATCCGATGTAGGAGGCAAGATTCTTAATTTCACTTTGATCCTGTCTTTGGCAACTACCTACGCGATTGAAGTTCTTGTAACGATAAGAATTTAAGGCATCTGTCTGATGAGTCTGCTCCGTAAAATATCGGAACAGAGTCCGCTCCTACGTGGCTGATATCTGCCTTCGAAGAGGCTTTTTAATAAAATTTGAAATCGATAGGCCCTATTTTTTTTCTTGTATTGAAAAATTTCGTGAAAGAAGTTTTATTATTTGGAGCGGAAGGCAGACGTCCTATATCACATCCACTTGCTGCGTGGAAATGGTCTTTGACATCTGCGACTGATTTTTGAAGATCTCTGGAGCTTAATAGTTTTTTGGTATTTTCCCCTTCCGAGCTTTATAACGTAGGCATCCATATCCGCTATGGGGGGGGGGTGGACATTCACAGAGAGTGGATTTGATACACAAATCAATGCTTATTGCTTTCAGCCCCTGATGAGCTTTTTTGATGAATGCCTTTCTTTGGCATTTTGACGCAGTTGATAGTATACAATCGGCAGACATAGCTGTAGAGAGAGCTGTTAATTTCTCAGCTTCAGGAAACGGCGGATGGTTTCGAAACCATTCAATCAGTTTAGTCGTATCTTCGTCATCTCTTTTACTATTAGGTGCTCTAAACCGCTGTAATTCCACATGTTGATTGCTTGTTGATGATTCAACGTTACAAAGTCAAAACTTTCTGCAACCTCCTGAAGAGGCAAGTGCGTTCTAACTTCCTGTATAACAAAGGTTAAACAGAGCTGATTTGATGGACTTAAGAACAGATTAATGCTTACTTTCCGCTTTTATCACACAAAGCCAATGAGCTATGACTTTAGAGTGGCACATCAAGGAACGTTCCGCTGGTTCATTGTTGTCACCTAGGGCGCCGCCATCTTGCCGTAAAAATCGATTTTGAGGTTAAGTTTTGTAGGTTGTTTCCGGTCGTTTCGTAAACAAACTCGGGCATCGCCGGAAACGACCTACGAATCGGCCGTCCAAATTCCCGCCAAATTCCGAACGACCTACAAAATTTAACCTCAAACCTTGGAATCTGCCGTCCAAATTCCGCTTCTTCCCGGGATTCCTTCTACCCTGTGTGGCACAAGGCGGACCAGCCCGCTGCCACTCTAAAGTTATAGCTCATTGCACAAAGCATCCGTTCCTGGAGACATTGTAGAAATATCATTTGAGTATGGTGGTGGCTCGTGCAATGTGACAACAACGGATTCTCTCCATCTAAACCTATGTATAATGATCGATCTTCAGGGAGTTCACTGAATCCCTGAGAAACTGATGCTTTTGCGTATAGGTTCGAATGCCAAAAAGCAAGGTTGCCAAACCGCACGAGCCGCCACTATTTGAATGCAAGAGCATTAGAAAGCTCGCAAATCTCGGCATTGTACCGCTTCTTTCCACGGAAAAGCGATAAAAGTATGAATTGAAGAGTCGAATTGACAAAAATAACGAGTTTTATACGTATTAACGTGTCTTTTCATCGTTTACAAGCTTCGTTCCTCAATATTATTTGCAGAATATTTGCAAACCGTCCTCAGAGAAAAAAAAATGAAATCTATGTTTTCGATATATCGCAATATTTTCACGATAAATCGAACTGAAGTGAATTTAATACATTGATTCGATAGTAAATTGAGCAATCTTTCAATTTACCTGAGTGCAATTTGAACGTAAAACAATTATTTTTCAAGTTATTTACGAAAAACCGACGCATTTTGACATTTTTTCAGAAATTCTCAAAAATCGAATTTTCATTAATCGCGCTATGCTAAAGTAACCAATCAATTAATCTAAACCACAATACATTCATTCGATAGGAAATTTTGTGTTCTTTCAATTAAGTCTGGTTCATTTTTAACGTAGGATGAGCGGTTTCCGCGTAATTCACGAAAAACCGGCCAGGGGTACCCCCCTCCCCGCGTTTTTTCAAGATGGCGGCGTTAGCGGCGGTCGGTGACACTGGGACTTTTAGTATGATATTTAGTAAGGTAATTCCAACAACTTCCCGCAAAAAAACATTCAGTATTAATTTTTTCCTTGACAGATGCTAATTTGCCTGGACTAAAACATAATACTTAGCTGCTCACTTTACATGGTTACGGGCCTTGCGCTGGACTTCGCGGCGCTCGGGCGCTACGTTCGCGCTGCGACACGCTTTGCGCTCACAGTTTTGTAAACTGTTTCCAGGCCTACCTCGCGTAAAAATCATCAAAAAACACTTCCAATTATACCATTTTAAAGCTCTTTTAATTCTCTACAACTTTGGTAAGAGGTAATTTTTTGGTTGTCTAGCTCAAAAATCTTCATTTTTCACTTTCAAAATTTAAAAAAAAATGAACTTTTAGTTTTTTGAAAATTCCAAGAAATGCAACGGCTGGGGGATGAAAACCCTAGAGAATGAAAAGATAGAACATTAGATTTCCTACAAAATGAAAAAAATCGGTGCTCTTTATCTTCATTAGAACCGAAGTTATCAGCGTTTGAAAAATACCCGGATTTTCCGGGTTTTTCCGGTTTTTCGGGACTTTGGAAAACTCGGATTCATGGGGACTTTTGAGGAGCCCTTGTCCTGACGATGCAGAATAACGCCCTGTCGTCCGAATTTGGTTCCGATTTTTTTTGAGGTCAAATGCTAGTTTGACTGTACTAGAGGCTCTGACAAGTATCTCCGTCCGCTCGTCCGTTCAACAAGTGCATTGGCAGAAAAGACGAATATGGCTAGCAAAAATCATTGCTCAGAAGCTTCCGGGACTAAATTTTACTGACTTGAACCCAAAGAGTAAACAAGAGTCGCAATGGGTTCTGTTGCAAACTTTTGCTACAGCGATAGAGAGTGTTAAATCTTGAGTAAAATCACGTGAAAAGTCCATTGGTGGTAACAGAAAGTCATTAAATGCAGCATTAAACTCACAAGAGGCGTTTAACTGAAACCCAAGCTGGCAGTAAAATATCGAGCAACCTGTGTGCATGTGCAGTGTGCACGCACCGTGAACATCCATGATGGCTAACGTTAAAAACCTCACAGCGCAGCATCGGAGGTTATGAGTTTGTTTGCGTTGTGATTGGTTGTGATCGATGTTGTGAAGTTGGCCATCTTGGACGTTCATGGTGCTTGCATACACCACACAGGTTGCTCGATATTTTACCGCCAACTTGGATCTCAGTTGAATGCCTCTTGTGAGTTTGTTATTGCATTTTATGACTTTCTGCTGCCACCAATGGACTTTTCACTCGATTTTACATGAGATTGAACACTCTATAGAGCTGAAGCAAAAGTTTGCGACAGACCCCATTGCGACTTTTGTTTACTCTTTGGGTTCAAGTCAGTAAAATTTAGTCCCGGAAGCTTCTGAGCAATGATTTTTGATAGCCATATTCGTCTTTTCTGCCCATGCACTTGTTCATGGGCGCCCGCAGAAAAATTTCCAAGGGGGGGGGGCAAAATTTTTGAATCCCACTGGGGGGTCAAGGGGGACCCCCCCCCCGAGGAAAAAGGGAAGACTCCCCCCCCCTCATACAAATAGTGTACAATTATTAAGCCATTTTAGGTGTATCCGAATAGTAATAATAATTTTGACGTGTTTGATTTTATGAATAAACGGACAACAGATGATAATAATGGCAAGTAAATGTATAATTCTACTATTCCTTGCAAAAAGTGAGTTAAATTTACAACATAAACTAATAATAAAGTTCAGATTCACATTTAATTTTCTTTCGGTCCTTTCATTTTTCTTCGCGAAATTTTGACTGTTTTGAATTCGGGGGGGGGGGGGGGGGGGGGGGGGGCAGTACCCCCCCCCCCCCCCCCCCCCCCCCCCGCGGGCACTTGTTGAACGGACGAGCGAGATCTGCGTGGTGTGGTCAACGCAGATAAGAGATCGGAAACGCGGGCTGGCCTCTGATTGGCTGTAATCGTGGTGCAAAACTGTTTTAGGCCTTATGGAAATTAACACGGGGTTTTCGTTCCGGGACGTTTATCTCGAAACTTGTGCAAAATTATCTCTAAATAATTAATACGAGTCGATTTAGCAGAATTTTCTCAACAAATTGATAGGTCATAAGTGCCACTTTATTGCAAATTCGAAAAGACTGTCTCAGTTAAAAAGTACGCACAATAGTGTGTTTTAGTCGCGGTTCGTGCTACTTGGCAACTATGTCTTCAATCCATTTGATTTCATGTAAAACAATCGATTCGAAAAGTGAAGCAGCGCTTCACCAGCAATCGATTGTTGGACATAGATTCAAATGGAGTGAAGACATTGTTGCCAAGTAGGCACGAGCCGCCACTGGTGTTTACATGCTTGGCGTGTGTGTTTGAGTAACTCACTATTATGTGTACTCTTCAACTGAGACAGTCTTCTCGAATTAGCAAAACACTGGTACTTGTGACCTATCAATTTGTTAGGAAAATTCTGCTAAATTGACTCGTATTAATTGTTTACAGACAATTTTGCACAGGTTTCGAGATAAACGTCCCGGAACGAAGACCATGCGTTAATTTCCATAAGGCCTAATACAGTTTTGCACCACGATTTCCCTCCATTTCCAACCAATCAGAAGCCGACTCTTACCAGCATTGACCACGCTGGCTCTCGATGCAATTGCGACTCTTGTTTACTCTTTGCTTGAACCACTTCTTATGCACAATTCTAGCTAGAAACTGTACTCAAATCGTCTAAAGTCAGTTCAGCTTCAAAATTATGATCATTTACCAACAAGGTGATTTTAACTTGCTACTTTTTGACCGCCAAATTGCAAATGTCTGCCCACTGGGCGTTTGTTTGAGTTACGTGTTTGTTTGTTTGTTTGTACGTTCGTTTGTTTGCTTGTTTAATAACTTATTCATTTGCTTGTTCGTTCATATCAGTGGCGGCTCGTGCAATCTGGCAACCGTGCACTTTTGCCATTTAAACGTATGCAAAAAGATCGATACTAGGTGAGGCGCTGCGCCTCACCATGTAATCGATTATTTTACACAGTTTTAAATGGAGGAAATCCATTGTTGCCACATTGCGCCAGCCGCCGCTGGTTCATATGTAACAACTAACAAGTATTTGGAATCTAAGAGGCTTCCAAATCAAAAACCAGAAATAATCGAAAAGTGCAAATTTATGATTGATTGAATCGATGGAAATGATTTATAGTTTGAGGATTAATATGTCTTGACACAGACAGTGACAAATGAATAAAAGTGAGTTTTGCTAAGAACAGATAATATTTCAGAGACATGCTATGACTGTATCAATGGATCGATCTATACATATTACAGTGGTGGGCAAAAATAACGCACACCCCCCTCTGACTTTTTTCCTATTTGATAATTTGAGAATGCAGCGCGTAAGTGCGGCATTGTTTATTTACATCGGGAGGCTCTTATCACAGAACTTCTCTAGGGCTCACTCTCACGAATCTCAAGATGAGAATAGAGGTCATTTGAGGTTAATGAAAGTAATTGAAACACGTGTCAAACTTTCTATGGATCACATCAGAATATCTTTGTTCCTCTTTAAAACGCTTGCTCGAACCTTCGTTCTATCTCATAATAATGTCGTTCCTGCCACGCGAATTGAAGAAATTTATAGCCGATTCTTCTCCAATGCAGTATTTTCTTAATAGTTTTAGATCGATTGCGTTACATCATCATGGAATACCACAACCGTACTTTATTTGCATCGTGTGTATAAGTTGTAAAGTATAGAGTCGCCTCGCAGCGAGGTTTTATATCTAAGTTTTGGAATTAGACATTTTTCGACGCTTAAATTGAATCCTCGATCTAATTCGATTTTAGGATCCACCAAGAAAAGGTTAATGACTGGTTATGAATGAAACAGATTCAAGCCTCAGATATAGTGGGTATATCAGCCATTTTGATTGTAAGTTTGTGATACTTGCGCTTCGCGGTCATCAGTTCAAATATTTTTATCGGGACTGCGTTTATAGGACTATTTATAAACGAATAAGTGTTACAGTTGTTCTAATTGTATTGCGTTATTTTTTCCAATCTAGTAATTTTTTTCTCATAGCGCTTGTCATTCGTTTATCGGCGAGTAGCATTACACGGTTACTCCAGTGCAACGCTGCTCGCTACTAATGTAGTTAATGGACGGCAATGCTCATAAATCCTAGAGAGATTCCTGTCGCTCATTTTAGCTCAAGGCTGCTTCCAGCTCATTTTCATCTGGTGATCCTTTCATACGATGCGTTTTTCCCCCATCCACTGCACTGATCCAGCGAAAATTTAGCTGGGACTCCTGCAGGCTGATTCTCCCTATTTCACGAGACGAGACGAGATAGGAAGAAACGATGAATCCCATTGGTTTAAATGGCGTCACGTGACAGATTTGAAGTCATTCTACGACGACGGCAACGGTGCCGAGTCATGAATTTGGAGAAGAATGACACGGATCCCGTCGATCCACCGTTGCCGTCGTCGTCGAATGACTTCAAATCTGTCACGTGACGCCATTTAAACCAATGGGATTCATCGTTTCTTCCTATCTCGTCTCGTCTCGTGAAATAGGGAGAATCAGCCTGCTGGGATCCACCTGTTCATCGGTCCATCGAAGCGTTTCTGTCAATTCGTACGATTTAGACTTGTAGAGGTTAGGGTTCGCCATTTGTATGAACGCAGAATGTAAACAAAGAAGGCATATTCAGCGGAGACCACTCAGGAGACCGCTGGGACCGCTCGCTGGCAGTGGATGGAGTCCATCGGAATTGAGAGAAACGGTTTGCTGGATCGATGGGCAGCAGATTGGGGGGGGGGGGGGGCGGCGGGGGGTCCTAACGTCCTCAGTAAGAAATCGAGGGGGGAAAAAGCGTAGGTATGAACCAAAGGCTGCTTTTCCCTGTCTCCAATTTGAATTGGGAAATCACTGTTAACATCTTTAAAAGCGTCTGTTGCTTACTTTCGTTACAGCATTGTGACACAAGACACAATGATCCTAACGCAAGATCTCGCAAAACTTACGATTTGCAAATGAAAAGCTTTCAAAATTGATACGTTTAACTAAGGGTGTCTCTTCCATTTTTAGTAACTTACTATACACTATTTCAACCGACAAAATATTACTCCAGAGATAGGACCACCGTATGTAAACATTTCCCGCCCGTCACTAAAACAGATACCTACATATATCTACCAAAATGAAATTTTGCTTTGACGTAACGTATCGCAGTGAGAACCCGCAGTGTTTTGAGTATTATCCACATTGGCGTAGCGTGCAATTTGGCATCATTGCAATTTGTCCATTTAAACCCATGGGAAAGATCGAACTATCGGGTGTTCGGCGAACACATTCGCATTCGACCTCTTACGTGGATTTAAATGGACACAGTACAACGTTGCCAAATTGCACGATTCGCCACTGATTATTATCAACGCGGTAGCAGAGCAGTGCGAGAGAGTTTGTTGACCCGACTGCGATTCGTATGATTCTCGGATGACGGATGGCCCAGTTTTGAAACCAGGTGGCCGATTGATCAGCGATCAGCGTATGATATGCTGTTAAACGGTGAAAAGGTCCGAGGTCATCCAGCCTCTCTTGCCTCTCCTCGTTCACTCGGTGATGAGTGAAAAAAAATTCACTCCCTTTCTTCCTTCCTCTTGGATTTACATTCATAATTGCCTCCGTCTCCCATAGTGTCTCAAATTCATGTCACCGTTGCCAAGTCGACCTCCACAGACAGACCGTTTCCGTTAATTGATAGTTCGGTTTGTACAGTTGGCGAATTAAATAATGTCAGTCGACGCCTTAAGATTTTGGCACAGGTAGGCAACCTGCAATATGATAAGTATTGCAGATTGCCTACCTGAGACTTATTTAATTCGACGACTGTACAAGTCAAAGGCACTTTGCATCAATTCTCAGGCATTTTACAAGTGGTTTGTAAAAGTAGGTTTGCATAAAGGTTACGGACACACGTGATTTCTCTGTAGTTTGAGCTGCCAATAAGTTTCCTCGGAGAGGAGTGAGTTTTAGACTTGTTCAATTGGTTCATCGTTTTTCTCGTTAAATTCTAGGTACGATTTGACAATCCATTGATCAACAGAAGAACCTTGCAAGATCTCCAGTAGGCTAGTCGTTTTTCTCGTGTTTAATTGGTTCATCGTTTTTCTCGTGTTTAATTGGTTCATCGTTTTTCTCGTTAAATTCTAGGTACGATTTGACAATTCATTGATCAACAGAAGAACCAGATCTCCAATAGGCTCATCGTTTTTCTCGTTAAAGTCTAGGTACGATTTGACAATTCATTGATCAACAGAAGAACCTTGTAAGATCTTCAATTGGCTAATCGTTTTTCTCGTTTAAATCTAAGTGCGATTTGACAATCCATTGATCAACAGAAAAACCTTGCAAGATCTCCATTTCCAGCATTGTATCTAATGAATGATAAGTCGCTTAAAGTAACCATGCGCGCACTTTAAATGACCCAAATTCGTAATTGAACTCAAAAGCAGCAAACGAAAATGGTTTTACTCTCTGATTCATCATTCACTGTATACTGTTCAGCCTAGTTCTCGGAAGAACCGTTCATTTTCCGATTCTTTGAAGAACTCGCTTGCGTTTTGGTAATAGGTTCTTAAAATAATTCGTTCCGCTGGATTTTAATCCTGATCAATTGACTCGTTCCAAAATTAACAGGAGTTTTGTCAGGTGAAATGAATCGAACCAACGATCCATCTTGATGGGAAGTTCTGATTGTGAAAGTAAAGCATCATAAGAATCGATTTTATTCTTTTTAACGAACGATTCTTCCGAGCACTAGTTCTGCGGGTTCTGCCTTATTCTTTTCTTTTTTGGATTACTAGCCGGCTGCTGTCTTGACATAATAATGTAAACAAATGAAACCTAGCAAAAATCATTGAATTAATTAGCTACAACATTGAAATTTTCCATAATCTTCTTGGATGAAATACTTCGACTGATAATGAGTAATTAGTGTTATTAAATCAGCAAATCTCGCAACATTCTAACGACTAATCAGCAAATCTCGCAACATCCTAACTACTATCCTATTTTTTTTCTTTCACCTCCTCAAGTCGGCAGCACCACTGCAAATCTTTACTAACTTTCTATAATGTTCTGCTTTTGAAATCCCCCCCCCTTCATAAACGCGTGATTTAAAAATAAAATAATTGTTCGTAATGTCAAGCGTAGAGATCGTTCATCAATAAAGACTCTTATCATCTTCTTTGTTCCGTATTTTCTCTGGATGTTGTGTTTTCTTTTTGTACGTCAAAAAAAAAAATAAATAAATAAATAAAAAATAAAAAATAAAAAAATAAAAATAAAATAATAAAAAGAAGTAGATAATTATCGTCGAAACACCGCATACTAGGTTTGTGGTATGCGTCGATTAAAAATAGTTTCCTTTAACATTTCCTTTCTCTCCTTCATTCTCAGTTTCGACTTTTTGAACCCTGGAACAAGTTTAGTGAGGTCTGCATTATGCAAGGGTTGAGTGGAGCTCTTGCAAGGTTTACCTGTGCGCAAAAGTAGGAGCAATTCTGTTATAAAAACTGAGCAAATAACTATGAAACCAGTTAAAAAGTCTAAAAGTCACTCCTCGCATAGAAAACTTTGCTTAAAGTTCAGATAAACCATCCTTCATGTATGTTTGCACTACGCACGTTTTGCACCCCAAACATAAGAACTGTGCATTGAATTAAGTGGCGTTTCTCTCGCTAACCACGCAACGTAGAACTTTTTGGTCAGTTTCGCCATGTTTCTCGCGACAAAGTCAATAAGAATCAACCTTCAAACTGTTTGAAAACAAAATGCAAACAAACTGCTAGTTCTAATTAATTCGCGGGTTATTTTTTTTTTTGTTCGAGAAAATATACATGGTGTTTGTACAAACACAGGCTCTCCGGCTTACCATCTTCGCTCTTAAATGGCGACAAGAGCCCCATAGACTGTTTTAGTAGAGCGACATATCGTATCGATTGCCGTCCGAGGGCCTCTGGTTCCAAACAAACTCTGGTTCAATGTAATTTCCCCATAATCGAACTTTTGAACGGAAATTTAGGATATTAAATCGAACAATTAATTTGCGATTATGAATTCTACGTTCTCGAAAATGCTTAATTTTGCCTGGTTCCACTCGTAAAACTGCCAAAATCAACAAGATATTACAGATTAAACGATGCGTTTGGAGGTTGGAATCACCCAAATGTTATTGTTGTTGTTGTGGAATTGGCGGGATTTTGGGCGATTCTAACCTACAAATGCAACATTTAATCTGTAATATCTTATTGATTTCGGCAGTTTTAGTCAAAGAACCAGGCATAATTAAGCATTTTCGAGGACGTAGAATTCATAATCGCAAAAAGGTCGCATTAATTGTTTGATTTAATACCCTAAATTTCCGTTCAAAAGTTCGCTTATGGGGAAATTACATTGAACCAGAGTTTGTTTGGAACCAGAGGCCCCCGGACGGCAATCGGTACGATATATCGCTCTACTAAAACAGTCTATTCATAGTCCATTTGCCTGTGCAGCAAAACCTTACAAAGCTCCATTCAAATGCTCTCGTTGAAAAATGTAAACTTTACAAGCTCAATGCAGAGGGAAATGTATTCATTTGTTTCCACGTCACCGCGCTTGACGATAGTATTGGATGAATCGCTGAACAAAAATGAATCATTCATGACTGTAACAAGTCGATTTAAATAATGTAGATCGCGCGCGGCACGTTGGACGTTCGTTTCTCTCCGTGACGTAGGTTGAGCGATATTAGACAGCACGATGATTCATTTGCCGATTAACATTGTCTTGTTCATTCCATCATATCAAGTGTGTCGCAAATGTATTGTCACTAACTCGCTGATGACACTAGTATTCACACCAGCTTCTCTCGATGGAACTAGCTGTGATAATTCGTTGTTATTTCAACCCATCAAACTAGGTAAACATATTGATAGCATATTTATTTTTTTATCTATAAAAATATTGACGTTCGTCCCGTTTAAACGAACTGATATAATACCTGCAATGCATAGCTCCACCGTCTTTGCTCTTAAATGGCGGAGCTATGCAGGACGCAGGTATCGGCATTCCTATCTAATTTGTTTTTCTCTCCATAGGAACACACAGAAAAAGCCTTAAATCAGATGGAAATCTTCTTTGATACCTGCACTCAACCATTATGCCTTAGATTTCGAAGTCATTTTGTGAGTTTATGAGTGAACTTCGTGATTTTTTAACGGAATAATGAGGCTCTTGCGAACTTTTGCTATAGGGGATTGAAGAGTTGATTCTTGCATAAAAACCTGTCAAAACGACGATGAGTACACAAAAAATCACGAAATTCACTCTCAGAATCGGGCTTAATGGCGCAGAGACGCAGGTATCAGGGGAGATTCCTATCTATATTGATTTTGATTCTTTTTGATATTAAATTAATTCTGTTGTCGTATCTAAATTGAGACATATCTCTGTTTCCGTAGTGAAAGTGACATAATAGACAGGAATATCCCATTTTACCTGCGTTAAACTGCCATTACGATCTTGCCATTATAGCACTTATGTGAGTTTATTACTGAATTTTAGACTTTCTTAGTAGGATGTTCGTGATTTCCGCTGGTCTGTACATCAGAATGGACTATTTATTTGCTTATAGCAAAAGTTTGCAAGATCCCCATGGGGGTTTCAGAACACTGTGATCACCTTTCAGTCGAAGGGGAAAGTTGTTGTGGTAAGTTTTTTTGCAGGACCGGCGGCAACAAAGGAGAGAGAGAGAGAGAGAGGGAGGGAGAGAGAGAGAGAGAGAGAGAGAGAGGGGGGGGGGGGGGGAGGGGAGGGAGGGAGGGAGGGGAGAGAGAGAGAGAGAGCTTTGATAAAGCTTATTGGTAGGTACCAAAAATGTGTTTAAGTTTGAGAAAACTATGTCTATGTGGTAATATGGACCAAGGTACACAGAATCCGAAAATTTGCGCAGAATTTTGATTTGATTTTTTGTTTTCTTGTCAAATCAAAACGGGTAGAGCTTTCTGCAGGCTGATTCTGCCTATTTGGACGAGACGAGACGAGACGAGATAGGAAGTAACGATGAATCCCATTGGTTTAAATGGCGTCACGTGATAGATTTGAAGTCATTGATGCTCCACGACGACGATCGCGAGTCATTCATTTCAAATTCATGACTCGCGATCGTCGTCGTGGAGCATCAATGACTTCAAATCTGTCACGTGACTCCATTTAAACCAATGGGATTCATCGTTACTTCCTATCTCGTCTCGTCTCGTCTCGTCCAAATAGGCAGAATCAGCCTGCAGGACGACCCTCGTAAAAATAAATCTCAAAATGGGTAACTATTTTTTATAATTATCACAAAAAAGGCGCTTATCTTAGCGATGATTTAGAATCCAGATATTCGAGTGTCGACAAAAGTGGACCTACACAATAACTTCCTGATAAACAAAAACTGGCGGGAAAACTTCTTTTTCAAACGAGCCCGTAATTCCACAAAGGCACAAACCGGTCGGGTCCAGCGCTGTTCTGTGCCAGGGTGGCATCGAAGTTTGAGGCAACTTCTCACAATTTGCCAACATTATTCAGTAATCCAGTCTACAAACGAACAGAAACGAAACTGAAAGCGATCAATTCATCAACAAAGCTATACAGTACTCCGGCCGCCTGTTATCTATCATCTAACTCGTCTGCTCAGAGGTTGAGGGTTAGACTGCCAAGGAAGTCAGAAAAAAATAAAACTCGGTTATTTAACAATACCTCAAAGAGATATATACTTAATTATTCAATTTCTACCGCTTTGATCGCGTTGATTTTGTCATTGTTTCATGTTTACAAACCTGTTTTAGCTAAGCTTTTTACACATTTTAGCAATCCAAAAGTACTATCTTAAACTGTACTGTTTGAAGGGCAGTTTACAGTGTAAGTATTGTTTAAAGGGCAGTTTACAGTGTAAGTACTGTTTAAAGTGCAGTTTACAATGTAAGTACTGTTTAAAGAACTGTTTTAATACCTCCTATTGCTGACATTGAAATTTTAAATTTTAAAAGAGCCTTGAAATATAATATGAAAACACCCCGCATTCCTTATTCATGTTATGCGCTGCCTTTGAATTCATTGAATTCATGTCGATAGTAAAACATTCTTCGATATTAATCTATGCCTCGATTCTTTTATTATGTAGGTATGTGTATTGCTGCGTATTCACATCGATGCAACTACGAATCGTTGGGGGTTTTACAGAGAAGCGTAAATGAATACAGCGTTTCAAAATCTCGCAATATTGTTTCATTTCTAAGGGTAAACCGACAGGGTAAATGTTCTAGATTTCCCCCTAATTTTGAAAGCAACTTAGAAAAGTTCAAAAAAAAAAAAAAAAAAAAATCATGAAGATTGGCTGCTTGGTTCACTATATACGAGTAGAGGATCAAGAAACTGTGAACGGAGATTTGGACAAGTGTAATTGGTTACACCTTTTTATGAATAAAAAAAAAAAAAAAATGAATTTAAAATTTGGTGTCAGTTATTATTTCATTCTAAGTTTAATTAAGATAAGGTGTCGTTTGTTCCCTGACAAAAGAGATATAAATATAAATTTCACAATTCACACACATAAAAACTTACTGTGAAATACCAAGAAAGAAAAAAAAAACCCCCCCCCCCCCCAACAACCCTCAAATTCAATTTCAAGGAAAAACAACAAAAAAATGCCTCTAGCACTATCAGAAAGAACCCCTCTTGCCAACTTTGGATGCTAATGAACCCATAGGTTAGAAGTTATGATGTACCACAGACGGACGGACGGACTGACGGACAGACATTTTTTGGGAATATGATTTTTGAGTTCAGGGGGACCTGAAATGCCAAGATATGGAAAAACCCCAACTTCGAAATTTTTCATGATGACAATACTTTCTCTCCTTAGGGG
Source organism: Trialeurodes vaporariorum (assembly GCA_011764245.1). Taxonomy (NCBI): domain Eukaryota; kingdom Metazoa; phylum Arthropoda; class Insecta; order Hemiptera; family Aleyrodidae; genus Trialeurodes; species Trialeurodes vaporariorum. The sequence goes on along the minus strand of VMOF01000388.1, from coordinate 55,083,240 downwards.
GGAGCGAGAAAGTAAAAAAATAACTTTCTTAAAAATACTTTTTACTGTGGTTGTGACGACACGATGAAAGTATAAGACGTTTTTCGCTCGCAAATTCACATTTCACAAATTCCTTGAATCAAGCTCTTTTTAGGCGCACGTCACGTCGCGGCGGTGCTTTATTCAAACGTCGCAATTTTGTTTTTTGTGGTTTCAGGAAAACGAGCAAAAAAAAAGTGTTCCTTGAATGAGATATCTACAATCGCAAAAATGTTTCAATAATAATTGCACTTCTTCACTATAAAACTACCAAATCAGCTCTTCTCTAAAAATTGTGGCGTTTCTTTATGCGGTAACAAGGAAAGCTGCTGATTAAAGAGCCTTTTTTTAGAGACCGTGCTTTAATTGTGGCATTATTTTCCTCGTTTTCGCATCGAAAAGTTTTAAGTCTGAGTCCGGTGTTAAAGCTAAGAATTTATAATTGAATTTACTTCGAAAGCTACGTATATACTACAGTTTTCCAACGAAAAACTAATTTTGGATAAGTTAGACACGTACATTTAAGCAGCAAAGGAGTTTTTTTTTTTTTTTTTTTTTTTTTTTTTTTTTTTTTTTTTTTTGTAAACCTGAATGAGTGTTCACACCGACCCCCTTCCTTTTTTTTCTTTCTTTATTCTCTCTTTCTTTCTCTTTTAATACGAGAGACGGTGAAATCAATTAAATTCCAACTTTGAATTGGATAATAGTACCAGTACGACTCGAATCTCTTCAATTTACCGTTTGACGCTGATAAATGAATTAAAAAATAATTACAGTTTTGAGGGCAAGGTTTCCTTTTATTAGATAAAATCCTTTTTTGTGCGAAGCGCACAAGAGAGCTTTTAATCCTTTTAGATCCGAATTAAATCTGCCTGAGGAAAAAACAATTTTGTATCTTTGGTACCTATGATGATCCAGCATTTTTTTCAGATTTTTTCAACGCGCAGTTTATTAGGTGCCGACTTCGGACACACGATTAAAACCTTGACTCTTACGGGAAAATCTAGAAGAGCGCTGGAGAAAACATCTGATTCTTGAAGTTTAAAAACACCATTTTAGAATATCTTACATATTACATTGTTGAGCAAAACTGTTGTAATTTTTTTCTGGAGTGTTATCGTTATCATCAAAAAAAAAAAAAAAATACTTAAAGCGCAAGAAAAAAAAAGGTGTGATTTTTCGAATTTATGGAAATTATGTCCTCCGTGGATGACATGAGTCTCTAACGGTTAATTATAAGTGACCAATAAGAGCGTTTATCAAAAAGGCTCCCAGAGTGAAAGAGGTGTCGATGGATCAATAGCTATTTTTCCATTTCAATTAATGAAAAAAAATCGAAATCAAAGGTCCCCAGCTAATACCCACTCAATTTAATCCAGTGAAAATAATCGCTCTTCAATCTACACCTCTTCTAGAATTGATTTTTTGCAGGTGAAAAAAGTCAGGGTTGCCAGATCGCATAAACCGTCACTAATAGTTGTTGTTGTTGTTGTTGTTGTTGTTGTTTTTTTTTTGTTTTTTTTTTTTAATTAATTTTCAAAAGGGAACGCTGCATCGAAAATGAGATGTTCATATCATTTTCGACAGCAAAATTTTTGACGATGTATTTAGGATGTTTTTTTTTTCTTCTTTTCTTTGATGGAGGGGTAATTCAAATCTAACATCTATCGCGTGCAGCTTTGTTAAATTTTGAATGAATTGTTTAGAGTCCAAGAGGTTCAGTGTCGTGTTGCGTGCGCAATCTAAAAACGTAGCATTTCGTCCTTTTAAAACCACGAAAGAGGTCGGATTTGAGGTGATTCAATGTGCACCTCAAGTCTTAGAAGATATTTTCCATGAGTTTAAATGGGCAGAATCCACCGTTACCAAATTGCGAGAGATGAGGAATTGACTGACAACTTATAACCGATCACCAAACCGGTGTCTCCGATTTTCCTCCACGAATGCCATCAACAAATTTCTACCGAAACTCTGAGTTCTTGCCAAAAGTTTGCTTTACATTCCATCGAAAATTTCTCTTGAATAGCAATCTTATGATTGGAATCTACTGCACAACCAGCACAACCTTCGACTCGAAAAAAGAGCAAATCATTTCTTTCTGATTGCATCTATTTTGGATAGGATTTATTTTTTGTGTATATTACTGCGTGATTAGAGACTGCAAATTTTCCGCTGATAAACTCAATTCAGTCGAGGCTCTTGAAAACTTGAACTTAATTTAAATGAGGGAACTAGGTCGAAAAAGATTTTGACAGAGATGCAGTGTTGCCAGATTGGGGTGAAAAAGCCGTGCGTTTTACATTGATTTAAATGGGGACGATACGGCTTTTTACCCTCGATCTGGCAACACTGCAGAGATGACAGTGACACAGTTTCAGCTACGGCGAAGAGATAATAGAGCAGTGTTGCCAGATTGAGGGTAAAAAGCCGTATCGTCCCCATTTAAATCAATGTAAAACAAACGGCTTTTTCACCCCAATCTGGCAACACTGTAATAGAGACGCAATTGACGCATAGTGGACTGAAAAGGCCGATTTGATGGGAAATAATCAGGAAAAAGTGAAATGAAATAAAACTATAGTACTTAAACTTAAAGAACACAGTCCATCACTTATGAAAAAACAATATATTTTTTTCTATCAAAGGTCTATCAAATATATCATTGATGGAAAAGTTAAGACATTTGACGTTCAAAGAAAAAACAGGGAAACCCGCTTCAGTAGCGCTGAAGAAACCTTTGATCGAAAAATTACCCAGCGCAAAAAGACTTTATTAGAGAGAATCAAATCTTTAGTTCGCCTAACTAACCTTCTATCGCATGAATAATTATTTTTCGGGTGATGCGAATGAGCACCGGGTTTCCTGGGCTCAATTTTTCAAAAATTTTGATACCTATATCACACGAATTTTGTGAATTTTCAAAAGATTACATACACTTGCATTGTTACCTAGAGGTAACAATAAGCTATAGAGGGCTAGAGAGATTTTGCTTGGTGAGCCAATGATATTTGGTTTGTTCTACTGAAGTAAATATGGGTCAATTACTATAATAGTAATATGGTTTGTCTATCTATGCAGTCTATGGGTCATTATTTGTCTACTAAAAGTTTTTTCAGCGGTATCACAGACAAAACAGAGAAAACCACTGTGGTCGCATGGTAGCGCTGACAAAATCTTGGATAGAAAAATGACCCAGCAAAAGAGTTCAGTTAAGCCAACCAAATATTCGGTTCACCCAGCAAAATCTCTTTTGTCACGCGAACAAAATTTTTGATTAGCTCTATACTACAGTCTTTTCTTGGGTCATTTTTCAATCAACTTCGTTTTACAGCGCTACCAAAGCTTTATTTCTTGTTTTCTCTGTGTTACAATCGCTCGCTCGAAACGCTTAAAAACTTTGAAGTGCATGATTTTATGTCGCTGATTTTTAACCACTGAATTTGGTCATTCTGCCAATGTGCGACGAACGCTCATCGCCATCTATCAAATATTAGTTTAGTGTGATTGCGCGCTGGACTTTTATTGACATCGACTAAAACGCTGCGCGCGACCAACTCCTTGAACCTGAAGTCAAGTCCTTGTGGAAGTCGATCGAGGAACATTTTGCAAAAGGCGATCAAGATCAACTTTCCACCCCCCCCCGCCCCACTCTCCCCCTGTTACCTCCCCCGCCCACTACCACGGCCCCACTATATCAAGATCATGATTTTTCACGTATAACTCGCCGTGCAGTCACAGTCGATTAATGTCCAGACCACAAACTGATGATCAGCCGCGTGTGAAAAGCGTCGGTTACGCCGAGTTTGCACTTCCGAGTTGGGATTTGCTTTGGAGGAAATAAAGCAACGAGTTATGAATTTTATCTTGAGTCTAATGCGTACGTAACCTGCACAGAACAAGAGACAAATAGAGGCAGTGCAATAAATAGCTGCAGCAGAGGCTCGCTTAAGGCTCTTTTCAAACGATCGAATTGGGTCCTCAAAGTGGCTCCCAATGAGGCATCTGGTAATCGGTGCGCAACACAATTTTCAAAGACATAGTTGCAAATTAACGGACATGTTAAGTCTAAATTTTCAACAAATGTTGTGCAATTGTGTGCATCTTGACGGGAAATGAATCAGCGCTATAAGAATGAGATTGATGGTGCCCCGACAATCCTGACATTATCGATAATCGTCAAAGGTGTTATTTTTTTTTGTTTTTTTGTTTTTTTGTTGTTTTTTTGTTGTTTTTTTTTTTTTTAAGTTGAGGTGTCCTCTTTCGCCAACAAGGGTCCAGCAGAACGGTAGAGAGAAGAGTTACATCCACGTCCTTCCGAAGTGACAAGATCTGAGCCCATAAAATCTTGTCACTTCGCCCAGGATTCGAACCCGGGACCTCTGGGCGTCAAAGCTCAAAGGTTTGCAGACCGCCAAACTAAGATTGTGGATGGTGTGTGTGCATGTGTATCATGGTATCAATCACCAGATGTTCACAAATAAATTCGTCGTTAGCAATTAAAAAGATGAACAAAATAATTTGAATAATTCAACGGCACTGCAACGGAAGTTTGCTTCATTCCCCTTTGGATTCGGAGGCCTTGACTGTCTAGACTCTATAGGACTCTAGGAACAGAGGCTCTAGACTCTAGAGCCTCTATTCCTCCCTTCCCCGTTGCCTATGAGGTTAATGATGATGAATTACTTAATTCGATTAAAATTGAATAATTAAACTCGAAAAATCGCGGTAACTGAAATAGCATACAGTTACGGCAAGAGTATTTTTAGCCTTATTCGACCTTCGTATTGACTTTGTCGAATGAAATAATTTGGGAGGTCGTTGAAAATAATCGCCTTATTACGGCCCCCTCATTCGAACCGATGAAAACCTCAGGTGAAACTCAGCAAAAGCCACTTTTCCCGTCCCACTTCCCACTAGCTCCGTTTTCTTTTTCTTCTTCACATCTTATCTCTCCATGTTTTCTGCAAAGGGTGTCCTAAAAGTATTGGGACAGATGCTGTAACCTCTAAACTAAACGTTTCAAAGATCAACTCGTTTGATTTCGGTTGAGCGCTCAAGATAAGCACATTTGGTAAAAAAAAAAAAAAAAAAAAAAAAAAAAAAAAAAAAAAAAAAAAAAAAAAAAAAAAAAAATTGACGAAGTTATGACAGTTTGTAAAGAAAAAATAAATGTAACCTCCTGTACGCGACGTTTGAATAAAGTAGCGAAAAACAAAGGACTGAATTTTCCGATGTACTCTTTCTCACCAAAAGCACACGGGAAAAAAGACTGGTAGAATTTACTATCTGCTTAGCTGATTTTGGAGTATGCTGTCAAGTATGGTTAATTTTACCGTCATGTGGCAAATGCAACGTACTTTGTGGTAAATTCAGATAACCTGTTGGTACATTTTACCACAAGGTACGTTGTATTTACCATATGCATGATGGTAAAATTTACCATACTTGATAGTAGACTCCAAAATCAGCTAACAGATAGTAAATTCTACTAGTCTTTTTTCCCCCGTGTACTCCTTATAAATATTGATATTATCTGACTCAATATGAGCGACCGATTACGCTCAATGGTTGATCACACTGACCATGGGCGGAGCCAGAAATTAGGCAACAGTGGATTCTTCCCATTTGAATGAATGAAAAACAATCGATTAGAAATTGGGCCATGGCCCCCTCAAGAATCGATTGTTCCTTATACATTCAAATGGATAGAATCCACAGATGCCAAATTGCTGGCTCCGCCCATGACACTGACGAAAACACGTTTACCGCTGAAAAAAATATTCGTTAAAAAACTCACGAGGGGTCAAAGTTTTTTTTCTTTTCAAAACTGCCATAACTTCGTCAACTTTTTACTAAATGCGTGCATATCTTGAACTCAATTGAAAGGAAATGAGTTGATCTTTCAAACGTTTAGTTTAGAAGTTACAGCATTGGTCTCAGTAACTTTCGGACACCCAATGCTTTTTTTTTTTTTTTTTTTTTTTTTTTTTTAAGTAGATTCCATGAATCTACTTATTGCGGAGGGTGCGATGTTGGATTTTTCGGGAAATTTTATCAAATGAGCACGTTTCATGGTCCCCTGAGTGAGAAAATACCACTCGTTGAAAATTGTATATATATATATATATATATATATATATATTTATATGTATGTTTCAGCCAGTTTTACCGTTTTTATGTACCACGATCCTGTTCGTAATTTTTGGATTTTGTTCTTGAAATTTTTCTCAACTATTTGTTGGGTTGATTTCTTGGATGAGTTCGAAGATGGTGTAAATCCGATTGTTAGTTTTCGCGCTATGGGCCGTGTTTGAGTCGTGAAATGTGTTTTTGACGTTTGTTTTTAGGAGTGTTTGTATTGAGCGTTTTTTTTTGGGAAAATTTATGTTAACCGTTTTGTTACGCAACTTTTTTACTTGAGTCATTTTTTTGTGTTTTGCGTTGTAAGCGAGTTAAAGTGATGTGTTTTCGGGTTTTTTGGCAGTGTTTTTATATGAAAAAATTGTTTTTTTGGTTCAAAAATTTCAGTATATATCGTGGAGGATGTTTTTAGTTCATATGCTCCATCCCTTAAATTTTCCTTGTGTTTTACGTGTTTTAGGAGCTATTTAGTTTCTTATGGGATTTTACATGTGAAAGACAAGGATAGAGTATTGGTATAATTGCTCGTTCTTTGTTTTACACGTGCGCTGTTGCTTAGGTACGTTATTTATTTATTTTCTTGTTTGATCAGCTGCTCTTATTCAGATTTATTCCTCATTAGCGTTACAAAGATTACACATTTTTCTATCTTGGTACTATAATCTTTTTCTCATGGGTATTTTATTTAAATGTTGAACAGCTGATAAAAAAAAAAAAAAAAAAAAATGAATAATTCAAAGAAAATCATAACATAACCTATTTATTGAAATTTGTGAAAAACTTATATAACCTAGCTTTTATTTCTCACTTGCATTGTAAAGATTACACATTTCTCTATTGGTAATATAATCTTTTTCACAATAATATTTGGATTTTGAGCAGCTGATGAAATAAAAAAAAAATTTAACGAAAATTATAACCTATATGTAAATTTTTGAAAAAATGATGTAACCAAGCATGGAATCTACTTCGTCTTACCGGCCTGCCGGGAGGCATTTTTTTTTTCAATCTATGTCTTTCATTTTAGAGCTCGCGAAGAAAGACTTGAAGACAACCACCTCAAGCAGAGCTGTTCCCTTTCAACTTCACCCAACTATGGAGGGCCTCTTCACTTGTCAAAGTTTACTTATATAATTAGACCAATATGTTTTTCTTTCTTTATGAAGTGAGTAACACCTGTCCTTTTTCCCCAATCTCATTTAAAATTCAGGAAACCTCCCTTTTTTAATCTATTGTCAATCAGAGGCGCAGTTAAAAGTCACGGTTTTTCCTCTGCTTCGACGATTATTTTCGACGCTCAATTTTTCGCAAATTTGCACGTTTAAGCATGCCACAAACATATTATTTAATTATTTTTTGTGCCATAAAGGAAAGTGAATGCTGAGTCATTAATTGGCTCGTTGACGAACTAAAATGTGACAAATCCATGAATAAACGAACGGAAGGAGAGAAAGCCAATATCGAAAGCACAGTGGTGAATGTTGAAAGTCAACGTCGGATGTTGTCTATTTAAACTTATGAAGCAAATTTTAGCGATCGAATATCATTCACTGTCGCATGATATTCGATGGATTTGCATTTTATTTTGATGATATTCGATTGTTTCGATGGTCTCACCGGAGACCGCGTTGAATTCCAAATATTGGATAAATGTTATGTACCACAATCTTGTGGTTGAGTAGATAACATCCACATCAAATTGCTCATTTCAATCGAACTCTCGCGATCGAATATCATTTACCGTCGTATGATATTCGATGGATTTGCATTTTCTTTTGATGATATTCGATTGTTTCGATGGTCTCACCGGAGACCGTTGAATTCCAACTATTGGATAAATGTTATATGTACCACAATCTTGTGGTTGAGTAGATAACATCCACATCAAATTGCTCATTTCAATCGAATTCTCGCGATTTACCGTCGAATGATATTCGATAAATTTGCATTTTCTTTTGATGATATTCGATTGTTTCGATGGTCTCACCGGAGACCGTTGAATTCCAACTATTGGAAATTTCGAATTCACCTCCGGAGGTAGATTCAATTTCGAATTGTTGCAACCGGTGTCAGAAATCTCATCTTCTATCCTTTCTGACTCCTTTCGCCACGATAATTTCGGAAACGACGAACACACCGAATAAAGTTTATTGTACAGACCAGACCATGCGTAGAAGTCATTTTCCTGTGAGACGAACATAATTTTAGCTTCAATATCGCTAGTTTTTTTTGTTAAAAATGGCCATGTTATTCAGAGCTGATTTAGAGGTTATGTTATAGAATATTACTATCGCAGTTTTCATTTTCACGAGAATATCATTCAGAAGTTCATTCTCGACTCTCATTGGCTCGATTTTTCACCGATCAGCGACATCAGTTATAGTCTGTTCGTTCTAACTTGAGTCCTGAGCGGGCGATAAATGAATTTCGGAAAATAGAGAATGGCAACACTTCAATAGGTTGTCATAGCTCGAGAGTCGGGCAGCGGGTCTGTCACCTCGGCTGATGGACGAGGGTTAGTACTCCTACGTTGCCGCAGAAGGCAAGTCTACCTGAATCTCCAGGTCTCAAGTTAGAACGAACAGACTACAGCAATTCATCAATCAATATTCGATCGCTAAAATTTGCTTATGTAAAATAAACGATCTTTGACATTATTTTTGTCCCCGACTGTGTATATACGTATAAGGGGAGACCTATGATTCTTTTTGCTGTGGCAAAAGACAAGTGTGCAAACCACCCATCAACAGTTTCACCAACGCTAAAGGACAACGAGCCGGGGATAATAGAATTACCGGGGTACAACGGAGCGAGATAAATGATCTCCTTTCTTTTCCCTCTTTCGACACCCCACCCCCATTGACATTATTTTCATTTCACGGCAAATAAATTACACGGAGTATTATACAGATGGAATTGCATTGTCATAATTAATGTCTATAAGGTATAAGATAAGCTCGTTTATACGTCCCGTGCGGTGACCGTATCTTACGGTTATTTCGCGAGTCGGATTCTGCGAGTTTCCGATGGCGGATTCCATGGTATGGACGTAACGGTAAAGAGAGTTAACAATTAATTAACGGATGGTTGATGGTTAATTAATAATTACTCGAGTGACGTTGCGCATGGCGATGGCCACTACAGCGGATCCAAGATATTGTCCCTCTCTCTTTCTCTCTCTCTCTCTCTCTCTCTCTCTCTCTCTCTCTCTCTCTCTCTCTCTCTCTCTCTCGACTCTTCTCCCATAAGAACGAATATGTTAGAAAAGGATAGAAGAGGGAGCGAAAATCAGTGGGTTTGCGGCATATTTTTGCCATAGAAATATAGAGGGTTGATTCTACAGTGTAAAATCGCGTGAAAATCACATTGAGAGCATCAAACAGTCTCAAAATCCACCCATGAACCCACAAAAGACGTTTTAAGGAAAATCCAAGATGGCAAGTGGGTCATTCTACGGTAAAGTGGACATGATATGCGAACATTGAAATTTAAAAATTATTGCCTGACAGTCTTGTTTTGCATTAAAATGCAACTGCAACCAGAGACGAAAATATTATCTAAATCTAATAAGGTCAAACGTGTTGATGTTACAGTAGGTTTGATGTGTATTTTCAATGACGAAATCGCATGCGTCCCATCACCCGTTACAAAACCTAGCTGTCCCACCAGTTACGCTACCTTTTAATTTTTTTAGAGAAAAATAATTCATTAAATGGAAAAAACTTTGTGTAGGATCAAAGCTTATACCCTCACCTTCAACATATATTTTTTCCAAATTTTTATCTCTTCAAAACTCACAGAGTTTCAACTTTTTCTGAAGTTATTCATAAACCTTGTCCATTTTCTGTCCCACCCGTTACACCCTTATTTTGCTCTTTTTTCAGCTTTGTATAGACTTTTTTTAAATTTTGAAAATCCTATCACTATCTAGAAGTTAATGCCTTTCTGTTAGTGGGATAGTTTTTTCATTTAAATGATTAAAATGTTGAAAAAATTACTTCAAAGTCGTCTGAATGTCCCACCCGTTACAAAATAATCCCAGTCGAAAGGACGAATCAACACTAAACAAAATAATATCAGAAGCATGACAATTTGTGAACCTATGTAGAAATAACTTACAATTAACAGGATTCTAGTGTTAGTACCCTATAGTTTTTGGAATTTTTTTTTAGGATATTCTAGTTCTACGACCATATTCTGGTATGAACACAAGAATTTTCTGGTCAAAGTACAAGACTTTGTGTTGTTCACATATTGGTTGTGCGCTTCTGGCGATAATTATGACTAGAATCTGGTACAATGACTACAGCTTTTTTTCAGTAACCCTGCATGCATGCACCACGAACACCAAAACATGGCCGATGACGGCAATTTACAATGTTAGAAAAAAATGTAAACAAATAGTAACTTCCTCATAGTATCTACTTATATTTTGTGTCATTCTATGTGTTTGTTTTTTTCCCGGTAAACTTTACTTTCTTGTTATTGTACGTGATTACTATCGTGAATATATATTACGTTCTGTGTCGACTTGCTGGGCGTCTGAAAAGGAAACGCCGGGCATAAGTACCTACTTTGTCGAATGCTATAGTCGGCCATCTTTGCTGCTCGAAATGCATGCACGCTGGGTTATTTCGCCCTTTCAACCGCCATCTTAAGCTTTCCCTAAAACGCTTTTTATGGGTTTATGAGTGGCTTTCGAGACTATTTGATGCTAGCAATGAGATTTGCACGCAATCTTACACACCCGAACCAACCCTCCATAACCCTATAGCAAAAGTGTTGGCTCACATTCTCACCAGAGGGCCGATCATTTACTTCATCGTTAAACCGATCGATAAGACTGTCTATGAGTGATGCTATTGGTCGAAAATTGTAAAACTTGGCTGTTGCTATGGTAACCATCGTTAAGAGTATCGTTTTATAAAGGCTACTCATAAGTAACCTTTAAAAAACGGACACTATAACGATGGTTACCATAGCAACAGCCAAGTTTTACAATTTTCGACCAATAGCATCACTCATAGACAGTCTTATCGATCGGTTTAACGATGAAGTAAATGATCGGCCCTCGCAGGAATAATGTAGTACTTTTGAATTTCGCGCCAACTTTGGCAACACAAACTTTGAGTCCCCATTGTGATCGTGAGTTCTCCGCATTATACGTGGGCAGGCTTTTTCCGCGCCTGTGCAAAAGCAAGAGCAAATGGGACACATAGAGCACGAGGACGAGACATTGCGCATTGTACCGGGACTCATAGGCCACTCGGGGCCGATACATCGATGCGCTTGGCGCTTGCTTGCGCACTGCGCAGCCCCGACTAATTGCGCTCGTGTTGGTAATTATATGAGTTGCTCTATGATTTTTTCCATCCACCTTCGCGCATGCGCATGAAACAGACGTTGCAAAGAGGCCATGCAACAATCGAACAGTCAACACCTAATCAACACTCAACACTAAACAGCCGTGCGCTCACCGGAGCTAAGCTCCCGCCCTCTCCCTTTACATTGGGAGGTTATCATCTCTCCCTCGCTCACCTCCCTACGAGACACGACACCGCTAGAGGTAGTTTCAGAAGTGTGGACGCACCTTGACCCATAATCTTTGGAATTTTCAGACATGATTACTCTCATTACAAAGTGAAAATGAATCTGAGCGTTGGCTTTAGCCATTCCAGGGCCGCTTCAAAATCAAAAGATCAAAGTTGCGGGCAGATTTTGTTTTCACATCAAAGAATGAAAATTCACCAAAGATTATCGGTGAGCTGCGCCTATACTTCTAAAACTAACTCTACATGGTGAATCAAAATATAAAATCTTTTGAGCATAGTTCAAGGTGTTGGCATAAACTGGAGGGGGGGGGCACGACGACGACGACCCAGTTGTGGCTGGTGCAATGTGGCAACAACGTAATTTCTCCATTTAAACCTATGTAAAACAATCGATCATCAGGAGGTGCAATTTCACCCCCAAGATATCGATACTTTTGCATAGTTTTCAATGAAAAATAAGCATGGTTGCCAAATTGCACGAGCCGCCCCTGCGACGACCAGTGGCGGCTCGTGCAATTTGGCAACCGTGCTTATTTGCTCTTTAAACCAATGAAAAAGTATCGCTATTTTGGGGGTGCAATCGCACCTCCCAATCGAAGGGCTAACACCCTTCGACGCTCCGATGCTATTTAGCTATATTTACATGGTTTAAAAATAACAACAAAATCATCAGTGGCGGCTCGTGCTACTTGGCAACAATGTCTTCACTCCATTTGAATCTATGTCCAACAATCGATTGCTGGTGAAGCGCTGCTTCACTTTCGAATCGATTGTTTTACATGCAATCAAATGGAGTCAAGACATTGTTGCCAAGTAGCACGAGCCGCCACTGATAATCATGAATATTAACAGCGTGACTGTGAATTAGACAGATAAATCCCGTTATTTTTGACCACTGCGCTGTGAGTATTTGAGTAAGAAACGAAAGCAACTCGTCCAGAAATGCGAAGTTCGACCACAATGACGATTTCACGCTGCTGGGGGTAATCATCATCAACGTAGACACAGTACACAGTGTTGCCAGATCGAGGGTAAAAAGCCGTATCGTCCCCATTTAAATCAATGCAAAACGTACGGCTTTTTCACCCCAATCTGGGAACACTGACAGTACACATGTATACCTGCATACACCTGTGCACCTTTATATTACTCGTGTACCTGCGCTGCGGCGAAGACCCTCTGTCTTCTGACTCCACGAAGACTGTTTAATTACCGGCGGACAAAATGACGCGAAAATCGTGAAATGAAATAAGAATACCCGAATTGTGTAACGACCGAAGCCAACGCTCGGTGGATGGCGGTTGGCATTGTATAATCGGAAAGCAAGGATCTCTCCGATAACAGATCGCAAATCACGACAATCATGGATCGCAACAAAGGAATATCATCCTGTTTTCCGTCTGGCCTCTCTTCAAGAAACAATTGAGCTGTTGACACACGCTTCGTAATTTTTAATCGTTCTTCAAAAACAATCAAAATAACAGCTAGGGACCAAATAAAGCAAATTTTAGCGATCGAATATCATTCACCGTCGTATGATATTCGATGGATTTGCATTTTATTTTGATGATATTCGATTCTTTCGTTGGTCTCACCGGAGACCGTGGAATTCCAACTATTGGAAATTTCGAATTCACCTCCGGAGGTAGATTCGAATGATTCGATATTGAATTGTTGCAACCGGTGTCAGAAATTTCATCTTCTATCCTTTTTGATTCCTTTCGCCACGATGACTTCGGAAACAACGAACTTTTCGAATAAAGTTTATTGTACAGACTCTGCGTAGAAGTCATTTTTCTATGAGACCAACATAATTTTAGCTTCGAAAACGCTAGTTTTATTCTTAAAAAAGGCCATGTTATTCAGAGCTGATTTAGAGATTATGTTATGGAATATTACTATCGAATTTTTCATTTTCACGAGAATATCATTCAGAAGTTCATTCTCGACTCTCATTTGCTAGATTTTTCACCGATCAGCGGCATCAGTTAGCAATCATCAATTCTTTAAGTGAATGATATTCGATCGCTAAAATTTGCTTATAATGTTACACACCAATGCAATGGTCCCACATACAGATGATTGGTGAGTAAGTATGTACTTATAATACAGCCGTTAACAACACTACTTGAGTATTCACCATCCAACCAGTGGGGACCATTGAGCTTTCCTCTCTTCATTTAAACTGGTTAAAAATATCGTGCTATTGGGTGTTCAGTGAACACTCTCGAATTCGACCTTTTACGCGAGTTTAAAAAAACAAAACACAACGTTACCAAGTTGCACTTAATGCCACTGCATCAAACGTCATCATCCAAGGGGACCTTCAAGCCAAAACAATATTTGGTTCCAGATGTGTGATGCGATTCCAAGGTATCAGAGATCGCTTTGCTGACGCCTCGCCACACTGACGAATTTCATGGAAATGAAATCATCGAAACATTTTAATAAAACTAAACATTTTTGGAAAAAGACATTGGTTTTTTGAGAGTGCGGTGAGCACCCTGGAATTTGACCTTCTGCATGGGCTCATACGGACAAAATACAACGTTGGTAAATTCCACGCTACGCTTCTGTAACCCAGATACCCAAAATTAACACGGAGAGTAAATAATTTTGAGCGATCAACTCTCTGAAGATCGACTGATATGACATCAATAATCAATATACAAACCTTTTTGATGGGCATCACGAATTCACCATTCATCAAGTCCTTTGCGACAAAAATCTCAACGTTTGCAACGATATCGGAGCTGGCTCAACAAACACGAGCCGTTGCAAGGCGGATCCGACAATTTTGGCAACCATAAATTCAGCCCATTTGAATATATGAGAAACACTCGATTCTTGAGGGGGCCATGACATTTTTACTACTCGATTGTTTCTCATTCATTCAAATGGAAATAAAACACAGTTGCTAGATTGCTGAATCCGCCTTTGAGCCACCGCACCGGTGCGTCCGCCACACGTCACAAACGTCTCCGCAAGGACTAAAGTTCGACACACATCACTGCGTGAGTACTTGAATCAATAAGATTCTACGATCAGATAAAAAAAAAAAAAAAAAAAAATAAAAAATAAAAAAATAAAAAAAATCTTTGGAGAATCGGCAAACGGCACTGCGCTGCAGCCTGCGACGGAAGGAAATGCAGTTATCGCGTGAATAAATTATCTCCAGATGTGGGTGAAGGGTGAAACAGAACATCAGAGCAAACGGGGGTTCATTTTTTTCCACATTTTTTCCTCATCTCTCCGCACTCTTCATAACATAAACGCCGGATAAAAAATAATTAATGTGTTTATTGTTGCGAATGTGCTGAACAGGTTGGACGCACGGACGCACGGTGAGTCGAACGAAGGATTTTTCCGGACACATAAAATATGTTGGTTTAGGCATCAGAAACGATTTAGTGTTGATGTTCTCGGCACAGAAAAAGAAAAAAAAAAAACACTTTGGTAGCGCTGACAAAATTTTTGGTAAGAAAATGACCAAGTAAAAAACTTTGTAGAGCAAACCAAAGGTTTTGTTTGCTTTGACTATCACTGAGAAAAATATTCCTAAATTCTAGTAATATTACCAGAAGCACAACGATATGTGAACAACAAAAAGTCTAGTACTTTGACTAGAAAATTCTGATATTAATACCAGAATATGGTCATAGAACTAAAACCAGAATTCAAGTGTTTGCAATATAGTTCTTGACAATGTTGAGGAGATTCTAGTTCTATACCCATATTCTGGTATTAACATCAGAATTTTCTGGTCAAAGTACTAGACTTTCAGGCCGTTCCCCCAAAATCATTGTCCTCAAGTATATTACAAGGAATCTTGTAAGTTTTTAAAAAGTTATTTTAGGGGAACAAAAGTTGTTTGGAAATTCTACAAAGGGTTTTTTTAATGATTAAGGTCCGTTTTATTACAAAAAAATTGTCAGCGCTACCAACGTGTTTTTTCTGTTTTTCTGAGTGCAGAAAATCAACACTAAATTTTGATTTTGGTGACAGTATGTTAGTTTTCCTCCGATTCTGATTACACCCCGAAACCCCTTTTGTGTAGACAGTATTCTCTTCTGGATTATGTCTACAATATTTCCTATTTTACCCAATGTACTAGCAATTTCTTGACGATAGCTTGGAGGACCAAAGTGCTTCTCTGCAAAGTTCCGCTCTAACGTAAGGTGACTACCAAAAATTGTATCAGCGTAGCACAGGTTTTTTGTTTTTCTTCAGAAATCTCTCTTTCTTTGTGCTCTCTCTCTTCTCTCTCCCCTCTGCTCTTCCTCCCCCAATGCCCCCTCTCTCACTCACATCTGTTCTCCTTCTCACTTCTCCCAAAATTCCTCTTTCACCATCACGCTGACCCTCTTCTCTGACTTTCTGGCCGTCTCCGTCTCTCATCTCAGCGTCTCTCTCTCTCTCTCTCTCTCACCACTCCTCTCGTGTACATTCACGTGTTAGGCAAGGAATGTGCGGGGGCTCATCTCGATCCCGTTTTCTCATTTCACGTTCACTCGTCTCTCTGTGTGTGCTCTCTCTCTCTCTCTCCCACTCTCGCCGTTAAAAGAGGAGAGGAGAGGAGAGAGAGGGAGAAAGTGAAGTGAGGCCGTTTCAACGACTTTGGTCAGAGAGAGAGAGAGAGAGAGAGAGAGAGAAAAGAGAAACCCCAAATGCCTGAATTCGCCTCTGTTGACCGATATCACACCACGAGAGAAAATATAAATAAAAGAGGAAAGAAATTGTTGGAACTTTGAAAAGTTTTTAAAGGATGAAATTGCGAGGAGCTGATTCATGACTGTAGGCGACGTCACCAACGTCAAGATCCAAGGCAACCAACATGAAGAACGCTCAATACCATTATCATAGTATTCACGAGAGCTGCGATGCCAGATATTCCACGAAGCGTGTGATGCGGATCTTTCCTATAAGAATCAGCATCACATGTTCAGATGATCTGGTAGTGATCTGGTAGTTGGTGCGCACCATCCACCCATTAGGGTTTGGCGGCCTGCAAACCTTTGACGATCATCGAAGATGGCTGAGATTGGCACCAATCATGATACAGATTCATTTCTCGTTAAGATACACATTATTTGGAAGGTTTAGACATCAATGGGTCTGTTGCAAACTTTTGCTGCAACGATTAAAAGTGTTTCGTATAATGTTAAGTCGCCTGAAAATTCCATTGGTGGCATCAGAAAGTCATTTAAAATGCAATAATAAACTCACAAAGGCGTTTAATGAAATCCAAGATGGTGGAGAAATATCGAGCAATCTGTATGCATGCACCACAAACATCCAAAGATGCCAACTTTAACAACCTCACTGGAGGCAGAGGTTATGTGTTTGTGTACGTTGTGATTGGTTGTGATCGATATTGTGAGGTTATGGCTATCCTTGGATGTTCGCGGTGCATGCATACAAATTGCTCGATATTTCTCCGCCATCTTGGATTTCATTAAACGCCTCTTGTGAGTTTAGTCTTGCATTTTCTGACTTTCTGATGCCACCAATGGACTTTTCAGGCGATTTTGCAGTCGATTAAACACTCATAATTGTTGTAGCAAAAGTTTGCAACAGGCCCATTCTCCGTTAACTTACAAATATTTGAAAATGATGCAAGTTCCCCACCGATCAACGGTTGCCCAGAGAGGAGCCAATTGGATGGTTTGTAAATAAGACCTTCATAATCGTTGCTAACCAACCGCTTACAGATGAATTCTGGTGCATCTAGGAAGGAAGCCCCGCACTAAGGTACTGTTTGTTAGAACTCGCGTCCACTATTCAAGGATCTTTCAAAGCATCATGATATTGATATACGAACCCTGGTTAAGGGAAATTATTGGGACATTTCAAATGCTACACACCCCATATATGCCAATTACCATGCTGTTTCCGTAGGCTAAAGTTTGCGGTAGACCCGCAGAGAGGCGAGATCGTAGGTCAATCAAATTCACCCTGATCCGCCACTCTATAAATTACCAAGTCTTCCATTCCAATGGGGCTCTTGCTAACTTCTGGTATATGCGATCTATTTTGGTTTGGGATGATTCCTAGCGTAAAACCAGCAAAAGTGACGATGAGTATACTAAAATAACATGAAATTCACTCAAAGGCTCACAAAATGACTTAAGAGTTTAAGAAGTAATGGAGGAGCAACATGGGTACTATGAGAGCTTCCTATCTAATTTTAGAATTTCCTCTGTGTGTTTCTGTAGTGTGAGAGAGAGATAGAGATAGACAAATTAGACGGGCATCTCCTATGATAGAAACCTGCTTAGCTTCGCCATCTTTGCTCTTAAATGGCGGAGCTGAGCTGAGCAGGTATCATGGGAGATTTCTGTCTAAGTCACTATCTCTCATAGAGACACAGCAAAATTAGATAGGCAGCTCCTAGAGTCCCTATATATGAAAGAGTCTCGCCATACGAGGTTCCATCTCTGATTGGCTGCTGAAAACTGGAAAAGAAGATGAAGGGGTCTATGAAGCCTGGAGGTGCGCCTCTTCTTTACATCTTCATGGAACCATCTTCCCAGCCGCCCAGCTTTTAGGAAACTTCCGGAATTTTTAGCTTTTACTGATGAAATTTTCAGTTGAAATTGACGTAAGTACGTTCAGAACAGAGTAAAATTCATACACATTACTCTTCATTGTAAATTAAAACAGGTGTAGTGAAGCCAACGGCAATTGAAGGTTAGGTTGACCTTACAAAGATTACTTACACACGAATACATGTATAAGTATATAATCTTTGGCGGGAAGATCGCTGGATGAAAATGTAAACAAGAGGCGCGCCTCCAGGCTCCTCAGGTTTACTCTTTGCTCCTCAGACCCCTTCTTCTTCTTCACTTCTTTTCACGTGTCTTGGCTCTTTCATACATAGGAACTCCAGCATCTCCCACAGTAAGTACCTGCGTAGCTCCGCCATTAGCTACCCTTTAAACTTTAAAATAATTTTGTGAGTCAGTGAGTGAATTTCGTGATTTAGTAATTTGTTTTTCGTAAAATCGCTGGATTTTACTCAGTTATTAAATATTCGATCGCTTACAGCAAAAGTAAGCTGGAGCCCCATTCGATCGTCAATTCGATACTATCGATTTGCTGAGGAAGATATTCATTCACACTACTTGACAAACTTGCAGCAAGGATTATAACCTGTACATAGAGGGACAATTTATTCGACGTCTAGCTACAGCTGCGCTGACTGTTGGCTTTCAAGACTTGTAACAAAGTAAGGATGGTTGCCACCGGTTTGGGATGAAGAATGGCCAAAGCTCGCCTCCTTTAATTGATTAATGTATGACTTTATGACCATTACAAGCAATTACTAATGATAGACTGACTGACACCTACAACAGGATTCTATTGGATACCATAAAATTATCGATTTTGTGCGGGTATAATGTCTAATTGGGTATCTATGCACGGTTTCTACGGTGAATTAACGTTGCAATAAACAACTTACGCCGCACACAGGCCCGATCTTCCCGATGAATTTTCAAAAGCAAAAACTCAACACGTCAAAATGAGTACAGAGAATGAAGTAAATAAGAAAACAAATTCATTTCCAAGCTCTAAATAAGTGAGATTGCATAGTTGTAAGTAGAACACTTCAAAAATGAAACTTTTCTAAGGTGAAAAACTAAAATTGTTCATGTCCGGAATTTTGTTTCTTAAGACCCACTGCATGCCAGCTTGTTGCACGTAGATGCAGTTTGAAATCCAAGTTTGACCTAGTCTTCGATCGATGTTTCCATGATCAATCATCTCTATTAAACAAAAGGAGACTCTCCTTCGATTTAATGATGCGATATCAATTATTATTATAGTGTGGAGGTGATTTTATCACAAGGTAGGTAACTATTCCTACTTTTTGGTTGAGCAGTGTAGCATCAAGGTGTTTTGAAGGCGATTTAAAAAGAAAGGAAAAAATCAAAAGAGGTAAGTGAAATATGGATTTTTACACTTAATGCAAATGGTTGTAGAATGTAGGTCCTCCTATCCCCAATTATTTTCGTAAGGATCAACCGAAAAGTATTCATTGATCAGAGAAAGAGATCATTTTTGAGCTCAAAATACGTCAGATTACACGGACTTAAGACGAAAGTTAAAGACTAAACAGTAAACTTTACTGCAGCGAAAAAGACAAGTTTTTGAGTGAATTGATAAAGATTGGTAGAACGCCGGCCGGAGAGACAGTAGACGGTTTTAGTGACGCTGTTGTTCGGAGAAAAAGTTCGTTAAGAGTTCAAAACCATCTCTTTCAGTCTCACGTGACCCTCATGTATCGCTATCTCACTCTCATGACTAAAATCATGAACAGAGACATTATGATATCGTGACATTTTTTGACATCAATGAATTTAGCGGGTCATTTCAATGGAATTTTGAGAGAAAAAATGTGATGAAAAACCCGCAAAATTCAACACTAGAAAGAGCAACGAATGAGGGTCACGGGCGAGTGAGAGAGATAGTGAACGTTACGCGAGTTTTGTCACAGCTGATCGTGACCGATGTGAGCATCGTTGGCTAACCGTTTGACTCCTTCCGTAACGCCGCGTTGCACCAAAACCGTATTTTAACGAGACCTGTGACCTTAGGAGTCACACTGTGAACGATTTGAGATGAGAGGAAATACAAACGATGAACGGAAACGAAAATTGAGAGGATGAGGCGATTGCCCATAATGCATTGCTCATCCTGATGAACCTCCCGAGCGACATGATTAAGTCGCTCGAACTCTAGTGATACGATCGGCTTGCCGACTGCGACAGCGACAGCGGCACGCGCATGCGTAGAAGCGATGCGCGAGGCCTCGGCAATGGGCAATGGGCATTGGGCATCCGGGGCCAGAAAATGGGTCAACGGCGCGGCGCTCACTTCACATGTGTAATTGAAGCTGTCTCCGAGCGCTCCCTCGCACATAGGGTCGAAACTCGGAATTTTCGGGACATAATGTGACGAATAAAAATCAAGCTTAAACAGTAAACAGTAATCAGAAAAATTTACTTAAAAATGTGTGAAGTCATTTCATTTCAAAGCTTGAAATGAGTAAAAAAAAAAAAACACTGTTTTTGCAACAAAATACCAACACTGAAATGTTTTTAGCAAAAAAGCAAAAAACAACAACTTTTCATGTCCGATAAAATTCATGTTCCGATCCAGTGCGCGGCGAGGGACAGGACGATTAAATGACGGGTGCGCTGCTCTTAAGAAGAAAGCTCTAGGTTCAACTGCAGCACCGATTTTCAAATCCCAAGAAAGAGCATACTCGATGTATGATGGGCCCCAGAGACTGACCAGCGCACAATAGTCTGAGATTTAAAAAAAAAAAATTGGCAAACAACTAGTGAAATATTGTAATCAAAAATCATAGTTGCCGACCTTTTAACCTCAAATTAAAACTTTCATATGATATTTCTTGCTTTTAAATTACCTGTATCGATGTTCTCTGTGATTAAAATGGGTCTTGCAAGTTTATAAAAATGATAAATTAATGAAAAATGAACTTTCTGATTTTTGGCCACTTTGTGACGATCTCAGACCAAAGTGAGGCGACTGGTTCAGTTAATGAAACCGGCAGTTCGGAGTTATACTTGGATGGAGCTGATTTTCATGTGCTTAGTATACTTTCGATTTCGGAGACAGGAGCGCATTCATAAAGTAAAGAAGCTCCGTGCCGACGACGAAGGACTTGCGGTCGGATGTCATACCAGCGGGGTAACCCCCCCCCCCCCTCCTGCCACAAACCCTCTCCATTGCAGAGTTGCTACATCTTCGGAGAGAAATGAAAATTAGTGGTATAATCAATCGCATCAGAAAAGCCACAATGATGAGAGAAGGGGATTTTCTGAAGCAACGATTGCAAGAAATCAAAGCTGCCGGTTTGTGTAAGTACAATTAACGGCATTCATCAATTCACCGATGCACTGTGGTTAGAAATCGAAAAAAAGTGGCACAAAATCAGTGACGAAACGTCAGAAAAAGTCATCGTTTTCAATGGGGCTGTTGCGAACTTTTGCTGTTAGCTCCTGAAGAATCTAATCTGATGTAAAAACCAGCGAAAATCACGAAAATCACACTGAGAAAGTCTAAAATTCAGTAATAAACTCACATAACTGCCATAATGGCAAAATCGCGATTGCGCTTCAACGCAGGTATCATGGGAGATTCGTGACTATTATGTCACTTTTCTCTAAGGAAACACAGAGATATGTCTCAATTTAGATAGGAATCTCCTATGATACCTGCGTCTCTCCGCCATTAAGCCCGATTTTGAGGGTGAATTTAGTGATTTTTCGGTGTGCTCATCGTTATTTTTACAGGTTTTTATGTAAGAATCACTTCTTCAATCCCCTACAGCAAAAGTTTGCAAGAGCCCCATTTAAGCTTAATTTAAAACTTTCCAGTGACACGTATATCGTATACGTAGGTTTAGATTACGAACGTTAATAGTGTACTCTATGATTAAAATTAGTTTTGAAAGTATATCTGAAATTTACTTTCTGACTTTTGGCAACTTGTTGGCAGTCTTAGAACATAGTGCGATTATTCCACCGCGGACTTTCAACGTGTTACTAAAGGATTACATGGTTCAGTTCAGTACTTGATGGCTGAAATTCACGAGAGTATACTTACATCTGTCATATTTTCTCGATCGGTGCATGGAATCGCCGTTATTTACCAAAATAATCCGCAAGGTTTTTTTTTCAAAAAGGGTGATGGAGGCTCCTCCGGCTGATAAAATATTACAGAGCAGAGTATTTTCGTGCATAACAAGCGCACTAAACTAATAAAAAGTGTAATCTTTTGGTAGACCAGTACAATCATATCGATGAGTTGACAAATTCCATAAAAAATACACAAAGCGGCAACTCAGCGAGAAACCGCCATCCTGTTAGAAAGCTATAGCCTATAGGATCTAAAAGTTTCAAAAATTGCTTCAATGGGATCCTGTATGAGAGTTGAATAACAGGTGAGTTAGGTATTATTTACTTACCTACAGAGCAAAATAGCATCAAGAGAGGAACAAAAACGAACGAAAATTCTTACCTGTGAACAAAATACAAGAAAATTGTCAGTCCATCGATAATTTTAGAGAACACTTAAAACTAAAGAACAGTAACATTGAAATATTTCAACAATTTTCAGGAATGTGTCTGTTGCAAATAAATTATGCTACTGCTGCAAAACAGGGCCAGTTCCAGAATAAAATCACGAGAATATAACGTTGAGAGGATTAAAAATCCCACAATTGATTCACAGACTCAACAAATGTGCTTAAACAAAAATCAAAGAGGGTTGTCGTTTAGTGAGTCACAAGGAAGTATCTGGTTCGTTTGATACACGAGAGGTCCGTGGGTTTAAACATAAGGGAGGAATGGGGGGGGGCCTCAAACTGTCATAAATGTTATGACCCGCCTTTATTTTTCCTTACTATTTTTCAGCCCTTTTTCTGTGTAGCAGTGGAAGGGCTTGAGGAGTGACGACCTTTCTTTCTTTCTCTTATTGAACCTTTTTCCAAAATAGTGGAGACTAGTGTCCCAACTATAGTTACCAGTGTTGAGTACTCCAAGATGAATCGCTATTGCCAGCATAGAGAAAGCTGCAATTAGATAGGATTTTCCCATTGTGACGAGCTATATGACAGCCATATTGAAAGTTTGATAAAACGGATTTCCCGAGTTTGCCAGTGAATTTTGGAACTTATTGATGCTCCATGCGATACTTTCAAGTGATTTTAAACATGGATAGTTGGATAGGCTGGGCACTTTGCTGCTGCAGCAAAAGTTTGCGACAGACTTAATTTCCTTCCGGTTATTTTGTAATTTTTAGAATCACACATAAAGCTATCTGGCAAAGTATCATTTCGTCCATTTGAACCCACAAAAAAAATCGGTTTCGATGGTCATCGCCGATCCCTAAATACTTCGATATTTTCCTTGCGTTTAAATGGAACAAACTCAACGCTGCGCCAGACCACGCCCTTCACCACTAATTGATCTCTCTGTCCTTTTTTAACGAACACGTTTGAATGGACTGAAAAAGAGGGAGAAAGCAAATTTCTGGATGGCTCAGTTCGATTCTTAGACGGATTGTAACACACATTCCGTAAAAACTGATGGCATTGAAGATAGATAGAATGATTAAATGGAAGGTAGTTAAACTCAATTAAATTCATGCATGGGATGTTTGAGTAAGTGTGGGTGAGCAATTACACACTCAGTTGACAAACTTTAGATCACGTTCAAGACTCGACGAGATGGTAACTTTGAAAAGAGGAAAATCACATTCTGTGACTTTTTACATCAAAGAAGAATCCATCAATTTTTTACAGCCATCCGTCTTGTTACGCAGGTGGCTCTATCCTGCGTGACGTGATGAGAACTATTTGACGAACGTCTGTAAAAAAAAATATAAATAAAAAAAATCGTAAAAAGTAACGGCAATTAACACGATAGTTAAACGGCTGAATGCTTCACGCGAACCATAACCTTTCAATGCTAACTTCAAGATTATCACACGTTAAAATGGGACACTTGAGGGGTCCTCGATTAGACTCATTATACGTACTTGATATAACTTATCAATTAAGTGTCCCGGCAGTTTACCTTATTATTCGGAAGTTCAAAACATTAACATGCATCATTCTCCTTAAGAGAGCGGGCTCGACATCCCTCCCCCTCCCCTTGCTTCAAGAAGGGTTAAAATAAGGGACGGAAGTGACATTTTAGACTTTACTGTTTTCCTACTTCGTTCAATTGTTTCCTCAACCTGTGAGAGGCAAAAAAAAAAAGTAATACATTTTATCATGAGCCCCACCGCCTCAACTTTTAAAACTCTACGACCGCATCGAATCTATGCGTATACGTTTTTACAATAATTACGTTTCATTCAAACACTTATTTGTTAGCTTAAAATTGGGAACAGGGCGCAGTAAGCCGTGTAGTTCCAAATTATTGTCAATAAGTAATAATCTGATCTGATCTAATCTAATAATACCATTCAAACTTTATTTGCTGCGTCTAGTTCAATTTTTAATTTGGCACCTCTTTTTTTGGTAAAGGGGTCTAGGGGAAGTATTGATTTAAGTTAGTTATAATACACTAGACGATATTTGAAGCTGGAAAATCATCTTTTTACACGATCTGATTACAGAGTACTTCAGGGGAACAGAGAAGACAAAAGTAAAATAACTCAAGCGATTGAAGCTGTAGGGCTAAATCTCATGTTCCTTGCGATTGAATTAACATATTGTTTTCTTTGTTGGCAAGAAAGTGTGGATTAACAAGTCTTCAGCAAAATTTTGCAACAGCAAAAAGAAGCATGAAAATCCCATGGATTTTGAATATTTATAGAATTGAGTTGACCAAACATCACCTAAATACATGCTACCTCGGCACCAGAATATAGCCATGAAAATGCTATCATCTTGTACAAACCAGGTCAAATTGACCAAAATAGCGAGTTGAAGTCATTTTGAGCCATCTTGATGGTCAGTTAAACTATAAACGTTTTTCCTTGATTTTCTTCAGCTTTTGTTTCACAATTGTTTTCTTTAAGTTAGTGTCGAAGCTTCAGGTTTTTTATAGACAATTTCAACATTTTGAGTTCACGAATTTTTTGCCGTTTGCTTTAGATTTTTCCGAGTTTGTTTCCACCAAATGAAAAAAAGAAGAGTCGACAAGCAAATACAGCTATAGCTATACAACCAAGAGGAATTCCTCCATTTTCTTGGCGGCAAAAATAAATGATGATCATTAAGTTGTGACTGCATATTTGCAACTGCAAAGAATCTTTGAATCGAAGGAATTCCCCTTGGTCTTAAATGCAGTTCAACGGATTCTTTCTGCATTTTCTGAAAAATTCTCCTCTGTGCATCAGAAAACATCCTTGAATCAGGGTGCCCTATTTTCGTCGTCTCATTTTTTGCAAACTAGATCATTGCTAGGGCGTCATACACGATAAATGATTCATTGACGGCGAGTAAGTTCTAAATGTTTACGACTTGTGGCACACCTTGACGCCCGACCCTCATATCTATGGGCAGAACCAGGAATTTGTCTTTCTCTCTCTCCTTCCATTTGGTCACATGTGTTGGAAAAGAATAGCAGAGGGGCCATCACGTGACTATTGCCCCTATCTCCGTCCTTTTCTAATACACACGTTCAAATGGAAGGAGAGGGAGAAAGACAAAAGATTTTGCAAGTGTTTTATTTTTCGCTGATTTTTGGCCAATCTCAGAATGTAGTGAGTCGTATATAAACTCAAGTCCGACCCTGATTAACGTGCGTATTGCGTTCGGAAAGCTCTCAACAGCAGCAGCTCGTGCTATTTGACAGCAATGTTTTCCATAAATTTGATTCCATGAAAAACAATCGATTCGATAGCGAAGCGGCGCTTCACCTGCAATCGATTTTTTTCTATTGATTCAAATGGAGGGAAAACACTGTAGCCAAATTGCACGAGCCGCCACTGGCTCTCAATATTCCGACACCATAAGATAAAAAAAAAGTGATAGGTTAGATCCTCCAGCAGTGCAATCCGCGCAAAGCTCATCCAGCACGAACATTTTTTTGCCCGATGAAACTACTATCAAGCGTCAAGACAGTCTAAGTCATGCAGCTCAACAACTTCCAGCAGCCTTAGCGTGACTATAGTAGTTTGTTTTCTCGGCATTTTTATTTCATAGAGTGCATTGGTCATTGAATCTCGTTTATTGACCATTGATACATTTAGCTTCGTTTCATGAATGAAACCGTTTCGATTACGGCTATTGAAGGCTGATTCTCCTTGTCTATCTCGCACGAGACGCCACGAGATAGACGAGATAAACGACTCTATCTCATAAAAAGAGATGACGAGACGACTCGGAGCAGTGGCGTAGCGTGCAGTTTGGCAACGTTGCAGTTCGTCCATTTAAACCCATGAAAAAGATCGAACTATTGGGTGTTCCGTGAACACCTTCGCATTCGACCGATTACATGGGTTTAAATGGGCATAGTACAACGTTGCCAAATTTCACGCTACGCCACTGACTCGGAGTCATCGTGAAATGAGCAGAATCAACCCTCTGGTTTCTATACTATCGATAGTATTTCAGCACTTACTTCAATGGGGCTCTTGCAAACTTTTGCTGTGAGCAAATGAACAGTACACTCTGCTGTAAAAACCAACGAAAATCACGAAAATCACGCTGAGAAAGTCTAAAATTCAGTAATAAACCTACATAACTACTTGAATGGCAAGATTGCAATGGCGGTTCGACGCAGGTATCGTGGGAGATTCCTGTCTATTATGTCACTTTCTCTACGGAAACACAGAGATATGCCTCGATTTAGATAGGAATCTTCCATGATACCAGCGTCGAACCGCCATTAAGGGGACAAGGTAGTGAAAAAATTGAAAAATCTCAATTTTTTTTTTTTTTTTACTGTTTTTTTTGTTCTGCATAACCTGACGAACATTTCCATATCTCATTTATATACATTTTTCGATGATAGAAAAGCAAATAAATAAAGAAAACGAAAGTAGATCGATTTTGATTTTGTTTTTTCGTGGCTGATTCAAGATGATTTAAACTTCATAGTTTTCTGTTGCATGAACTTTAAAGTCCTCTCTTGAAAAAAAAAAGGTTTTTCCATGTTCCGGTACACTTATTTCAGAAACTTTTTCACTTAGAAAGCTCCATTTTTGTTTAAAACGTTCGTTTAGATATGCTCAACACAGTGTACCTATTTTTAAATCAGCAAGTATGACTGTTTTTTTCTTAAATTAGCAAGAGCACTGAAAATGTATAGGGTTTTTTAATACTTAATTTAAAAAAGATCACTGACAAAAAGTTTTTCTGGGGGGGGGAGTTGGTTAGCCATGTTAAGATACATCTAAAGACTATCTGTACCAAATTTGGAGTTTCTAGCTCTAAAACTCTGGCAGAAAATGGTACCGGAAAAAGGGTATTTTTTACAATGCTGAGATAGGCACTACCTTCTCCCCTTACGGTCGATTCTGAGAGTGAATTTCGTGATTTTTTAGTGTACTCGACGTCATTGTTACAGGTTTTATGCAAGAATCAGCTCTTCAATCCCGTGTAGCAAAAGTTTGCAAGAGCCTCACTAAGCGATGGGGGGGGGGGGCCGTAGTCAGTCGATACTGAACGGACTGTACCTCGATGACGTGTCACTATGGCAGTCGAGTACAGTCCATTTCATTGAGAGCTATGGTCACAGTTGTACGCGTTACACGTTGATCTCCTCAGAGATGACCACTTAACGATAATTGCCCGCAAGATGAGAGACGCGCGGGGGAGGTGGATGAGATGGGTGGAGATGAGGGGGAGGGGAGGGTTGAATCAATCAAAGCTTGATGAGCTATACTCGTGTTTATTCCCGCCCGAAGCGCGAACTCGCATACGATCAAGTATCAAGGTCTCGGACAAAAAGTAAAGGAGGATGGTATGAAGAGGCTATAAGAATCAGAATCGATTCAATCGATACTGTTCCACATGGATTTCAATTTGATCGCGGATTCAGCTCACGTTTTGATGCAGTTTCTGCAGTGACTATGACGTCAACCGGCTTGGACCCATCCGGCGGACAGCGGCAGCGCTCGGCGTGGAGGTAGGAAACGTCGAGCCCAGACCGCGCGCGACCGGCCGGTGCGGTGGCTATGGGTGCGTGGTCAGAGCCACACATTGGACCAGAACATATAGATTTTCTCGATCATCAAAAATTTGTGTTTTGACTTCTGAAATGGTGTAGTGTTGATATAAAGGGGACCCCACTCTGAAATATACAATTTTCTCAATTTTTTTGGTTTTTTTTTTCCACTTATTTTGCAGCCTGAAAGCTCCCGAACACGACCAAATATATATATTTAAAAAATATATATAAGAAAAATTATACGTATTTGGTTTGGTTTTGGTTTTTGTTTTTCAATTTTTCGAAGTGTTGCAATTTTCAAATATTTTTGGACGCAAAAGTTTGAACTCCTTTTTTTCTAAGGTAGCTAGAGACCTCTGGTTTTTTTTTTTTTTTTTTTTAAAAAAAAAAGGTAATCCTCAGACCTATTTTTTCAAAGAAGCTTTTTTTAAAATATTGCCTAGTTATATTTCCACAGTTCATTGAGTGTCAAAGAAATTTTCAAATTTTGGTTACTGAAAGTAAAAACAAAAAATTCAGTACTAAATTTCAAAATACTGAAATTCCCTTCTTACAGAATTTAGGACATCCTAACCTTTCAAATGAGCCAAAGATCAAGTGATTTGATTGATTATACCCAGAGGAGTTCAAAATTTAGTAACAGTCTATTTCTTGTCTAATAATCCTGTTTTAAGGGGCAGGTATGCAACCAGCCTCACCAAATTTTTTTTTGGGAAAGATTGAAAGTAGGATCAACCTTTGGGCAAAATTTCAGACTGCTAAAAGCTTTAGGGAAGAAAATAGTTTTTTCAGTGGGGTACCCCCTTAACTTGCAAAAACCGTGTTATTTGACTAATTTTAAGCCCTATTTGCACACATGATTTTAACAAATTTCCGAGTTAGCTATAGATGTTTATTGATTATAATCTTGATTTTTATTCTCGTAAACCGTGGTAAAAAAGTCCCATGTGCTCTGTTCCTATTTTTTATAGCGGAAATGGGAATCACAGTAATTTCCATGTAAATTTTCACTGAAATCAATGTGATTTACATGGAAAATTGGAATAGAGCTCATGGAACTTTTTGACTTGGAAAATTATGTCCGGGAAATTCTATGTTTTGGTCCAATGTGCGCTGTGAATCGATCACCGTAGCACATAAGAGTATAATTATAATGGAAACTCCCATGAGCGCCAATGGAAACATTTTTACGGTCTCGGTGTCTCTTTTAGACACCGGTCAATTCAAAATTTCGCGCGAGCCTTTCCCTCTATTTTTCGCATTGCTTGGATATAGTTTAGATCAATATGGTGGACCAAAAAATAATGTTTCAAAATGAACCGAAGTTTCCATCCTGATGAAACACAGAGAAAATTGGCAGCGCTGATAAAACTTTTGGTAGAAAAAATGGCCTAACAAAATCCTTTGGTTGAGCCAACCAAATCTTCGATTCACCAAGAAAAATCTTTTTAGTTAGGCGTACAAAACCTTAGGTTTGCTCCCCTAAAGTCTTTCGCTTTGTCATTTTTCTACCAAAGGTTTTGTCAGCGCTACCAAAGCAGTTTAGCACCGAGTCCCTCTTATTCTGGCATTTTTTTCAGGGACCGTGGGGGCAAGCAACCACCCCCCCCCCCCCCCCGTTACACGCCCATCATACGTGCCCCACACTTTATAACTTGATTATTCATAATACATAGGTGGTTTTCCTGTAAAAGAGAATTTTAAAAACTTTGAATGAAAAATGGTTCTCGTGGACAGACTGGCAGAGAAGCATTATCTAAGTTCTAATTTTAACTAAGTACAAAGCAGATTTCATGATTGGACGAAAAAGTTCTTTTTTTAACTTATTTTAATTTTTCCCCCTTAAAAGAAAGTTGCGTTTTTATGGAGGTTTGAAAAAACACAATAACGGTCTTGATCAGGTACATTTTTCGAATATGCAAGAACTGTAGAATAAGAAAGAAATACTGAAAAACTCTGGAAGATAACAAAGTTACAAAGTTTGACACATTGTGCACAATTGAATGCATTCTGAACTAGTGACCTTGATGAAACAAAATAATCAGCACAAATGTCCACTCATTCTCGTGCAAGAGCTGCTAACTCGACAAAAAACGGATTAATTATTCCGTTCTAACACGCCCTGAATGTTACCCAGTAAATTATAGACTCATTTGAGTTGCACAACTCTATCGTTGCGATAACTGAACAATAAATCATTTGGCAAAGTGCATTTGTGCTAATTTTATGTTCTCGATCATTTCCATTTTTGTTTTTGGTTATTATTGACATACTTAACCCTTGGACTGACTAGCTTTCTGGGCAAGTGTTGATTTGGACCAATAGAGTCTCGGGACAAAACGTTCTGGACAAACTGCTTGACCACTCCAATCGTATTTTTAGAACGGATCACTACAGCAAGACTTGTAAACCCTAGTTCAGATGTTGACAGCCGTAACTAAACTATACCAAAAGGGTAGCAGAGGCAATAACTCTGAATAACTGAATAACACCGCACCGCGGGATCTGCAGGAGCCTCTACATATACCTGCACTATGTTTTTTTTAAGTGCTCAAACTGCACCTGTGAGTGATTAAGCTAGCTTAAAAAATTTGCCCATACCTCCCCGCCCCTGTTAGTAGGGTGAATTCCTAACACCTCCAGTCGCCTTAATCAGTAAAGGGAGCCCTACCTTACTACAATGCATCTAGTCCCCGGGCCCAAAGAGGCGTACAGCTACGGTCGAGCGGGCGGTCGCCTACGGCCCTGGATGATGGTGACTTGACGTTTAGAGGAAATTGTTTTAAAAACAACGCCACTCTAGGGTCTCTTACTTTGAGAATCACTAAGAGTGTTGTCAGATGATGGTGGATAAATCCAGTGGCGTAGCGTGCAATTCGTTAACGTTGTACTTTCTCCATTAACACATTAAAAATATCGCATTATTAGGTGGTCGGTGGAAAACCGCAAGCTCGATCTTTTACATGGGTTTCAATAGATAGAATGCAACGTTGCCAAATTTCACTCTACACCTCGACCTGTGCGATGTCCAGTTTTGTGTGTCAAAGTTCGATGTCCATAAAAAATACCGAAATTTTATCGATGCATCCAAACAAATTTTATCAAGTAAAAAATGAAAGATCACTGGAAATCATGATACTTTCTTTATTATTTTCAGATAGTGAGGAAAATATGGCTCTTAGGTCTGTTTTTAGTCAAAATATCGAGAAATAACGAGTTTTGATGCATCGATTGACCAGTGGCGGCTCGTGCGATTTGGCAACAATGGTTCCCCTACATTTAAATCTATGTAAAACAATCGATTGCAGGTGAAGCGCTGCTTCACTGTCAAATCGATTGTTTAACATAGAATCAAATGGAGGGAGAACATTGTTGCCAAATAGCACAAACCACCCGCCGCGCCGCTGCGATTGACATCAACAAAAGCATCGAATCCATTCGATGACAGGAAAACATCGAAACTTCGATCGATGCATCGAACATCGCACAGGTTTAGCAACACCGCTGGATAAATCTCCACATCCTAAAATTAAATAACTGTAAAATCTAGTGAAGTTTCCTCGAAATCTAGCAACCACGGACGGAGAGCTAGAATAGATAAGGCAACTGCACAGGCATCGAGTGTCATTGATACGCATTCCACATTCGTCATCTAAATAATGTTAAGCAGAGTTTGAAATGCTTCGGAGCAGAGTTAAGTGTGACATACTGAATGGAGTGCGGAGTGATTATAATGAGCGCATTAATTACCTATCGTTTGATACAGTGCGGCGTCGCACCCTCGGTCAAAACATGGATTTTTCAGGACAAAAAAGTGTTTTTTGTTGTTGTTATTGTTGATGTTGTTGCTTTAAATGCATTTCATGCTTAATGTTTTCTCGCTAGAAACACATAAATTAACTCATTTTAAGCTCTACAATTAATGTTAAATTTATCTTGCTATGAATTGTTTATAATCCTGGTGTTTATTCGTAAAAGAATGTCCGGAAAATTCCGTTCCATTTCGATCTACTGTGCGTGTCGGTGACCAATGTGCGGTGGATGGCGTAGTTTAGAACAAAGAAGGAAAAAGTAATCACTGCGAAGGAAAAACAGGGAGAGAGAGAGAGAGAGAGAGAGAGAGAGAGAGAGAGAGAGAGAGAGAGAGAGAGAGATGGGGGGGGGGGGGCGGGAGACCTACACAACAATACTATAATGTTTTTATTGCGAGGAAAATCCGATTTAATCATTGAGAACATCCGTTCAGAGAGCTGTCACTCGCGACACAAGAGGGGTTGGACGAAAAATAAAGATATAATTCTAATGTAATTACTGGGAGAAGTGGGTAAGTGTTGGATATTGAGGTAGGTTCTGCGGACACGTAGACACACAGTCTTTTCGGAGCTGACAAGAAACATAAAGTTGGAGTAAAATACGAACAAAACTTTAGATACTCGCTTTGAGTAGCGTCGCTATTATTTCGTGGTCAGAAAATTATATTCATCATCATTTTTACTCTGTTTTCATTAGTTTCATTATTTTCACCCAATGAGGAAAAAGCAAGGGTTGAAATTTTGGTGTTTTTTACGAAGCAAATGCAAGTAATGGTTGAGCTGAAAACAAGGATGCCTACAGTGTCTGACAAGGTTTCATAGTTCCGGAGATGCGATTTCCGCCCAAAATATACATATACGTTGTTTCTGGAGAGAATTTTTCGTTATTGTGATGACACAATACACACGATTGGGTGCGCCACAATTAAAATAAGGGTACAGTGACTAGATAAACCACAGTGTGGTTATTTGGTCGTGTTGCTGATTGGCTGGCGTTTACGCACCCAAGCGGCCTCTTCCGCCAATAAGAACGCGTGGAAAATGCCTGATTTTCAAAAAAAATAAGAACGAGCGGATGTATGAGTGGAGAGAATGTAAATAAACTGGCCGCTGACGACGGCTGAGACGAGGGATTCCCCTAATTCAATGATTATGGCAAAATAAGGGCTAACGTTGAAATTTGAAGCTCAGTTTCATAATTTTGACGCTTTAAGCTTTCGATGGAGACCTTATTTTCTAAAATTGGTTTGATATTTATATTTTTAACGATTTTTTGAAAATCGGTTGTTTTACACGCGTTCTTATGGGTGGTGAGGTCGGCTTGGGTGCGTAGCAATTGACCACACTGTGGTTTATCTAGTCACTGTAAATAAGGGAGGAGGAAGGTTTTTCCAGCGGTGGCTGCATGAGCTTTAAATTCAGCGCCAAAATCGGCGCAAATCGCAAAGTCGGCCAAAAAATGCACGAGAATTAAGGCTCAAAATTGAGTAAATTTTGAATCTCCCCGCGGTAAAACTAAACTACACACAATGGCAACAAACAGTACTACTAAAATAGATCAAATAAAACAATAATTATGATTATATA
This sequence comes from Trialeurodes vaporariorum, assembly GCA_011764245.1. Lineage (NCBI taxonomy): Eukaryota > Metazoa > Arthropoda > Insecta > Hemiptera > Aleyrodidae > Trialeurodes > Trialeurodes vaporariorum. The sequence goes on along the minus strand of VMOF01000388.1, from coordinate 55,049,472 downwards.
GTATAATTATAAATAATTATTTATACTTTTAACTTAATTTTTTTCCCCAGGGGTAGATCTTTCAGGCCAATTCTATGGATAATATAGTCGAGCTAATTTAGATATCGACAGTGGCGTAGCCAAGGGGGGGTCCAAGGGGTCTGGACCCCCCCCCCCCCAAGACACCAAAATTTGTCCTAAAAAAAGGTAATTTTTTGCGTTTTAAGACAAATTTTACCAAATTAGTATCTTTGGACCCCCCCATGACAATTTTCGAACCCCGGACCCCCCCCCCCCAAGAAAAATTCCTGGCTACGCCATGCACTGGATATCGATCAAACAAAATTAGAAAAACTTTCAAGTGCATCTTACCTGGTTTTAGAGGATTGGCCGAAGTCGAGACAGTGTATGAAAGATCTCTGAAAGCTACATCTATTTCCGGCCTCTTGGGGAAGTTGGGCTTGTTATTATTCCCGCCGTTCAAGTAAAAATCCATCGGCGCTTTGGTCGTTTCACCGTTAGTCTTGATCTCTGTCACAGTTATCGACATATTTTTCTCAAAAAAAAAAGCAACTTGATTCGCGTCACGAACGATAAAAAAACATTGAAATGATCACTGGGCCAAATAAAGAACTGGGAGAAAACTCAACGGTCAAATTCTATCGAGAACTAGGGGGAATGAGAGGGTAAAAAAAAGGTCTTTGAAAAACGTGAAGGACTAGAAAATGCGCATGGGGGAAGACAATTCATCCTTCGAGGCGAAATCTTTTGTAGTCGAGAACTTCCTCGCACTGATCAACTGTTAAAGGCTCCATCAAATCACTTTCCCTTCGACGTTCATCTGATCAAATTCTGCGCCACCTGTAAACAGAGATAAAGACACAATTAATAAACTTAACTGCACTGTAGGAGCAATGGGTCTGTTGCAAACTTTTGCTACAGCGGTAAAAAGTGTTTATTCCAGGGTAAAATCGCCTGAAAAGTCCATTGGTGGCATCATAAAGTCATGAAATACAATATTAAACTCACAAGAGGCGTTTATTGAAATCCAAGATGGCGGCAAAATATCGAGAAGTCTGAGTGTATGCACCGTGATCATCCAAGGATTGCCAACTTTGACAACCTCACTGGAGGTAGAGGTTATGTGTTTGTTTACGTTGTGATTGATTGTGATGGATATATTGTGAGGTTGGCTATCCTTGAATGTTCGTGGTGCATGCATACAGATTGCTCAATATTTTGCCGCCATCTTGGATTTCATTAAACGCCTTTTGTGAGTTTATTATTGCATTTCATGGCTTTCTGATGCCACCATCCAACTTTTCAGGTGATTTTACATTAGATTTTACACTCTATAGCGCTGTAGCAAAAGTTTGCAACAGACCCATTATCAGCTTATGCACAAAGTCAGCGTATAAAAGAAAAAATTACCATCGAAATAATTATTTTTGCCGATACTGGTGGAAACCCTTGGACTTTCCTCCCTTTCAATGCTTGGAAAAAGCCCTGTTCTCCAGATTTGCCTAATCGAATTTCTCGAATCCTCTTTCCTTCTTGAATTACTCCTGCACTTGTCCTTCTTCAAGGCAATGAGGCCTCATTTTTTTTTACTTTTTTTTTTTTTTATTGTGCGATCAATTTTCACATTTGTTGAATAATTAACGCATTATAGTTGATCATAAATCTTTATAATAACGTTATATTCACATGCCCAGCTATAATTAAATAAATTTGCAAATTGATAGCAGGTATGATCGGTGACGGATTTACGCACACGTGCGTGAATCAACGTAAGCTTCCAGCGCAGATTCACGTGGCGGAAGATTTTTTTAAAACTAATTTTCCCATTTGACTCAATCTAAAATTTTTGAATTTCCCGCCTTTGACAATACTGATTGAAAGATTTGGTCGCGCATTAGTTTTTCCGCTCTCATACCATGTTAATTTCAGTTGAAAATTAAAATTAACCGGGGGTTTGTTTGGAATCAGTGTTGCCAGATCGAGGGTAAAAAGCCGTATCGTCCCCATTTAAATCAATGTAAAACGTACGGCTTTTTCACCCCAATCTGGCAACACTGTTGGAATCGCAGCTGACAACCAATGTACTGTAGGTAAGGGTACAAATGCACACTCAAGTACCAAAAAAACCTAAAAACCGCGGTATGATGCGTCGAGTCATTCAAACCTTTGAGTTCTCGTGGGTTCTTTATTGGGTTGCTACAGATCAAGTAGTTGAAGTCTGATTTTCGAATTTTTCAAACCCACATAACAATGGTGGAACTGATAAAATCGGAATACAAAAACGAAATGAAATATTATCAGTGACCTTGTATAGCATGAAGTTGATTTAGAGAAGAAAAATAGATTTTCAATGAGATTCCTTCAAAATATTAAAAGATCACCCCCCTTTGGCCTTTACCCTCTAACTACTGTATTTTTTTTTAAAAGAACTATCAACGCTGTGTGCGCTAGCTCGCTTCACTGAGTGGGTAGTTAAATATTCCTACTCTGTGGTGTTGATTTTGCTTACTTATCAAATTGAAGGGGCTCGAAGAGAGACTATTTCGCAGATGACAAAAATTTGCTTCCGCTTTTACGGCAGTTAGTAATTGAAACTGTACGAGGCAGATCGAATGGCGAATGAGAATATACGCGGGGTTAGTACTGAAAGGGTTAAAAAAGTAGAAGAACAACAAAACCGGAACTGAATCAAATAAATAGGAGGCAATTAAAAAATAGGTAAGAAAACACGAACGTATATAGCGTGGGCGACGGTGATATCTCCACACACACTAAATAGGTACTAGAGAACGCTGGATACGGATTTCAAAACAACTAAACGAGACGCAACAAATTAATATAACTAAAAAATGGCAACGTCGCACCGTACCGAGGATGAGAGATAAGCGATCGTTGACGCGCAGGAAACGCAAACGGCTCAACATGAAAAAGAGTTGCGTTGATCGAGCGACCATTTTATAACGACATCGACACAGCTTTCCACCACGGTTGCCACCTTGAACAAACCGCTTCTTAATTAAACACAGAAATTAAACGCACCAACCGGTGACGTGACGTTGAAATTGTCAACGTCGCTATGACATGCGATGACAGCCTAAAATCCATCAGTGCGGATATTCGACCAATTAAAAGCGAAGATTGTCGATTTGAGTATTTCTTTACGCCTTTGTTATACTTCTCAACTGATGAACATAATCTTTGTTAAACCCGGTGAACTCACCGGTGCCCGGTGATAGGATCCCCATAGTTAAATAATCGCAAAAACGCCAGAATTGAAAATTGAAACCAGAGACAATACATATATGTATACTAGTGACCACGCACTATCTAAATTGCTCATGAATAAATACTAGAGACCATGCACTATCTAAATTGCTCGTGTTAAAGGATGACAACTTTTTTTCTTGGGGTCTCAACCAAACAAAGTCCAACTGGACCAGTGGACTATAAGTTGATTGATAGGCAAAGGTGTTGAGGTCAATTGCCAATAAGAGCAAGGCACCGGAGTTTCATTAAGCGTATGATCCAGTTAGATGTTGCTATCCTTTGCTCCCCATGTTATTCTGTCGAGACCCCCCCAAAAAAAAGTTAGCCACCGCACGATCGGCTAATGCGTGCGCCGCGCCGGCCGTGCGGTCTCTAGTATACATACACTGTCTCTATAGTTAAAAATACTACTAAAAATGACCTAAGTTCAAAAAAAAAGTTCTGGGAAACAAATTCTATCTGTTTTCAGGAGAATACTGGTATTTTTTAAACAGAATTCTGGGCATTTTGGCCAAAAATGTTGGTATTTGTCATTGGATTACTATCGTACAAAACCTCAGATTATTCTAGTCAAAAATACCAGAATTCTTCTGGAAACTGCCATTTCTTAGAACTCTGGTAATTTTTTTTAATTTTTTTCTTTTTTCTGTGTGGGTGTGCAGTAAGTATTCCATCTTAGGTTCCTCTGTAAGTACCATAAGGTGTGCGTTTAAAGAAGGCGAAGATAACGGCTCAAAACACGGATCACAATCGCTTTTAGAGTAGCTTATAAAATCGCGAATAATTATTTTTATTACTATTATTATTATAATTATTATTATTACTAATATTTTTTTTTTTTAAAGGTACGTCAGAAGCACTGCGAGCGATTGAATGACTAGAGACTTACAGAAAACAAGGTCCACCCCTCGGACATTAATGGAAAAGCGAATTCACTTTTTAAAAATGTGACACTTGGCAACTACGCATTCTACACTTTTGACAGATAGGCAACGCAACGGAGCAATCATGGTAGGAGATAAGTGACCGCGTAGAAAATGACGGGAACAGCGAGAAAAAAAGAAGAAAAAAATGAGATGAAAAAAATAAATAAATAAACTACACCGACAAAGCGCTGACAAAAGCACTGGAGCCAGATAAGAACAAATTTACATCTCTCCCATAGTATCATTCGGATGATTGCAATATTTTGACTGAAATAAATATCACGCAGCTTTGAAGGACTATATTCTCTTTATCTTGTTTTGGGAAAGAAATAAATACCGTATACGGTTTAAATTGGACAAAATATATTAACGAGAAGCTAAAGGGTATAGCTTCTATCGTATAAATATCTCTTTTAAATGGAACAGCGCTTTAATGATGCTACAGTTTGTTTCAGAAGTATATAGGTGGACTCCAATGGGTGATTTTTAGAATTTTGTGTGACGTTATTTCTCATATTATTTAATGGCAAATAATGCAAATGAATTCGAGTCTTGGTTTTTCCACTGAAGGTCGCTTTGACCCTTCTACAATCAGACTATACTGTGCGTATAGAGTCCCTTGATGGAAATATTGTACAGCGAGTACCGACAAGAGCTCAACGATTTGTGTGTTTTTCCACTGAAGGACGCTTTGACCCTTCTACAATCAGTCTATACTGTGCGTATAGAGTCCCTTGATGGAAATATTGTACAGCGAGTACCGACAAGAGCTCAACGATTTGTGATAGGTCTTTGGTTTTAAGCTTTCACAGAGGCGAACAGCAGTCGACGACATCGAAGGCTCATCACAAAAGAATAGATGAGTAGAGCAACGTATGGGAACGGACCGAAATGCCGGCAAATCTGTCTGTCCAACACTGGGCCACTGTCGAACTTCACCATCAAATTCGTTCAGGCTGTCGACTCCAAGCAAAAGCTTCGTGTCGGTACTCTCTATACAATAAATCCATCCAGGGACTCTCGTTACTGCAGCGACAAATTGATTCTCGATCGCTTAAATTGAGTGGGTAGTTATATTCCTACTCCGCTGTTTTCATTTTGCATGTCTTTCCAATTAAAGGCGCTTAACGATACCTTATTTTGAAGTCAATTTTATTGTCAGTAACAAACTGAGATTTTAAGAAACAGATCTATAGTATAATAAAAATTAATATCCTTGAGAGTGGTCAAGAAGGGGTTAAAACCAAAAAGTCAATAAAGTAGCACGCAAGCTCTGTTTTTATTTGAAGGAATGAAAATGGAAAATTTGCCAAAAATTATTGGCTTTGAGCTTTGCCTCCCCCCCCCCTTAGGAAAAAAAACTATTTCGTTTTTCGCCAAAAAATGAAAGTAGCTAATATCATTAGAAATAATCCGAAAAAATTCACCCGCGCACAACAAAAAACGATATTTCCGATAGCAGATATAATTTCAATGGAAATGGCCCGCGTACCTTCAAAAACTGTTTTTGATCAAAGCAAATACATACAGTAAAATATGTCGTTTTCAGTATGGAGAGACTGAATTGATGGCAATGACAAGTGATAATGATAATAAAAATACGCCTAAAGTGTAAGTAAAAGAGGGGGGGGGGGAAACCTTGAAACCCGTTAAAATAGAATAAATGACAAATACGACAACTAGCGAATGTCAATCAAAGTAACCCTGCCACTCCTTGAAAAACGACATTTCGGGCAAACAATTATAATTGAAAAAAGCCTATGTGTATCGAAAAAAGACTCTCCGTCACTCTGTGTCACCAAGCAAAAATGGTCCATTGACTGGAGATAAAAGATATTATAGAAAATTATAGCGACAGAAAAGCATACCAAATAGTATAGAAGCGATAACATGTGTGTTCGAAAAAAGTGAAAATAGCAATGGAATTTTTTCAAGAATTCAATGGCAACACATATTATTTGTACATGAAAACAGCAAATGCAATGAAAATTGCTTTTGTTTTACATTAAGTATTATAAACGACATTGATTTTAATAGCAATTTGAGCAGAAATATACGGTTCACAATGAAGAAATGACAATATTTATTACGATAGCGATGAATTTTAATGGAAATCAGTCTTTGTACCTTGAAACATGATAATTGGTGGGAACAACAAAATCTGACGAAAGCAGCCAGTTTATACGCGCTTCGGAAAAACCACATTAATATAGTAAGAGGAAAGTAAGTTTTGATGGAAAAAGTTGCTTTGTACAATAAGTAAATAGTGACAGCCTTGATTTTAAATCTTAAGCTACAATCTCTATGGAAATGTGCCACCATAATTTGAGAAACGACATTAATTTTAGCAATATATTTTTGATGAAAATAGCTTGATTGAAAGTTGATACCATTAATCATTATTGATATAATCACTGATAATTAATCAGTGGCGGTTCGTACAATGTGGCAACAGCGGATTCTCTGCACATAAATCTCCGTAAAAGAAACCATTGAATCCTTGAGAAATCGATACATTTGCATTAAATCAAATGGCAAAAAACATGGTTGCACGAACCGCCACTGAATGTATAATGATTATAGCATTTGCCCATTGCCCTTTTGGACGCATGCGTTGGAAAATTATAGAAATAGAGGCTAAAGTCACGTGACAGCCCCTCTATATCCATCCTTTCCTGACACATGCGTTCAAACGGACAAAGAGAGAGATAGACATACATTCCTATGTTCTGAAAAATAAGTAAATGTTAATTTTTCCACAAAATCCTGAGACACGGTATGGCTGAGCCAAGTGCGCTCTTTTTTAAGCCAGCCCTGCGAGGTCTCTAGCTATCATAGAACCTGAAATATTCCTGCCGAGAGATTTGAAAACTTGTACACATTTTAAATAAAGAGGGGTGGAGGGGGGGGGTGTCAAAAAATTAACTCTCCACTGAGTGAACTATTTACTCGATCTTCCGAGCTTCAAAAAATAAGTAAAAATATTTCGGATTGATATTTTTGAAAGACGATGTCACCGTATATACTTCAGGAGGATAAGCTGAATCATAAAAAAGAGAAAATAGAAACAAAAACTAAAAATCTAAAAACAGGATAAATCAACCTTGAGCGTGATTATAAAGGTATTGTCTGTTCAAAAATCTACAGGACGGTATAAAAGTTCGCATCGTAACCGCAAATCGAGTCGATCGTTACGAAAGCTAATCTTACAGGTGACTCATTGCAATATAGTGAAGGTCACGAGATATCGATAGAAATCGGGCGAGGACGATGCGGTCCCACTTTTTCGGCTTTAAATAGCATTATATCAGAGAAAGTTTCCACTTAAACTCGTTTCCGATTGAGAGCCGATTAGAAATATAGGTCAACTTGAAGTCCGCGACAGAATTTAGGGAAATGAACGCAGTCTCTTTCGTCACCTTGTAGTCCCCATACTATGAGAGTTGCGCAATGCGCAATGTCATGTTCTTCTCCTTCAAAAATGAAGAAGAAAAAACGGATCATGGAGCGCTTGGGGAGGGGGGGGGGGGGTGCAAATGGCAATGTACTGTTGCCGCTATTTCAAATAGGTTAAGTACCGATTCTAAACAAATTAAAGATCGTTATTTTGTAAGAAATAATGTCCTCCAGAATAAGAACATTTAAGCAGAATGAAAATCAACAATAATTACGGCGGTCACTGTTCTGTCAAATAAACGTGTAAAATGAGCAAATTGGAAAAGTGAACAGAACTTTTCGCGATTTGAATTTCGCTTCTTTCGTCGGCTTCCGTGAGAGCCTAAATCTGAGAGTCAATCAGAAATTAATTCTGACAAGGCGCAACTCTCATATTATACAGGAACTCTTCGCCACCTGTGACGTCGCGTCCTATCTGACAACATTGCACTTTGTCATTTACATGCATTAAAAAATTAAAAAGGTCGAGCTATACCGGAGTGAAGGTGCGCAGTGCACCATTGACGTATCCAGCCTTCGCTAACAGGGGGGGGGGGGGCTTGGGATTTTTGCCCCCTGGAGACCCCCTTTTCCTTTTTTTTTTCTCTTTCTTTCAACCTTCTACCCCTCTTTTCCCTTATTTTGCCCGAACGGGTGGGGACGATCGCCCCCTTCGCCTCCCCCCCTGTATCCGCCAATGCGATGCAGTGCACAGCAGATCCAGGAATCTGTCCTTCTCTCTCTTTCACCAATTAGAGCGTGTGAGTTAGAAACAGTGTTGCCATTAGTGGTTAGATTCGACCACGCGTGGACTATTTTGATGAAAATATAGCCACGCTTTCGCCGCCGCAGCTCGTGCTTCCTCCATCCCTATCCACAGCGTAGCTAGTAGCCAACTCGAAAACTGTCCACGCGTGGACTATTCTACCCCGTCCAAACCTGGCAACACTGGTTAGAAAAGGACACATCAGGAGCAGTCACGTGATTTTTGCTCCCTCTTCCATCCTTTTCCAACATGCATTCAAATGGCCAGAGAGAGAGGGGGGGAGGGGGGAAGGGCAATTTTCTGGAGTTAGAGCTGACGTAATTTGAGTATCGGGTCTTGACATCAAGAGCGGCGCCTACGTCCACAACGCATCAAACCGCACCGATGAGTAGTTGGTTAATGGTTAGCAACGATTCCAAACTATTTTCTCACCTGCAACAGCTTTCTCCTCACCAATGAGTTTTAATGAATTTTCGGTGGCTCAACGCGACTCGTCAGGATCCGATATATACCCAAAATGCGCCAGCTCTAACAATAAGAGTATTAACTTCAGCCAAGTGCACATCGTAGGGGTACCCTGCTGGTTATTTTGGAGTTTTGAGGTTCTCATACAGCGGAGGCGAAGAGTCGCGATAATTGAGGCCGTCTCCAGAAGAAGGGCTCATGAAACATCAGAGGCGCTATTCCGAAAAAATAAGCCTTACGATCTCATTAGAATTCACTCAGAAGAGCACACCTATCATTTCATGCGCCCTTTTTCCGAAGACGGCTTCAATTTCAGTTACCCCGAGAAAATAGTTCGTAAGCGCGGAGGGCTCGTAAGCGCGGAGGGCACGGCCATGACTCACGAATCTAGATCTGACGAGAACTTTACTAGAGTCAGGTAAATATGCGGTTGCGGTTTGAGGAACATTTTCCTTCAGCTTTGTCCTCTCTCTCTCTCCCTCTCTCTCTCTCTCTCTCTCTCTCTCTCTCTCTCTCTCTCTCCCTCTCTCTCTCTCTCTCTCTCTCTCTCCCCCCCCCCCCTCAGATTGTTGTAATTATGAGAATCGCGTGGTTTCTTCATTGATCCGAGCCCTGTACTTAATGACATTTTGTCTGCAATATGTTTCAACATAGTTTCAGTTTTTTCTCCTTTTTTTCATTCTCTTGCTTATTTTCCGTTTTATTTCCTTCCATCTCCTTTGATGACTCATTTTAGAGAGATTACGAAGAAATTCAAAGGGCAAGAAAAAAGAGTAAAAACAGGAGCGAAAAGCTATGATACCAAGTTTTGCACGAATGATCTAGTTTCTCGAATAAAACGACAAGAAACGAAGATTTGAGGCACGAGTCACAGTCAATGACAGATCGCTGATGTATGAGTCGTACAAGTGCAAAAATGTCCAAGTGTGACACATGGACCCACAGCTACCCACAAGAGTTCTAGTTAGGTAACATCTCCTTTTCCAAAGAACACATTTAGAGCCAACCTCCTTTGTGATTGTTGTCACCAAAATGTGAATTATACATAGAAGATATTACCTATAATAGCGATTGATGTTATAATTGAAACAACTGACCATATTTTTTTGAAAAATGGCGGAGACTTTTTTTTCCAATTCGTCAACAGCTTCAGAAGTGAAAATTACACACAATGAGCATGCATTTGAAATTCGGCGGGAAAAAATCTGGAAATTAAAATCACCATAAACAATAATTATTATCATTATGAAGCTGAATTGATTTAGACTCTGTACACATTTTCCAGCTATAGACTTGTGTATTAGAAATGGTGCAAATGAGTGAAATTTAGGCCTGGAAGCTTTTAAATGAAAAGTTTAGGCAAAAGCAGATCCAGCAATCTAGCAACTGCGTATTTTTCCCATTCCATAAACAATCGATTCTTAAAAAGGCTATACCCCCACGGGCCCACGACTAATTGATTCTTTCGCATGATTGCTGGATCCACCGATGAGTTTAGGCATTTTTAACTTCTTGATTTTTGACCGCCAAATCGGTCATTTTTTTTTTTTTTTGCCAACTGCAGTGCACTCATCCACCTGACTCGTGAAAAGAAAAATGTTTCCCGGTCTGCGGAAACAAGAGGCCTCGTGTTGGGGTAAAATGCCGCGCGTCTGACGGTCTATACCGTATAATCAGAGCCACTATGAAAGTTCTCGATCTTATATGTTCACGCGTTCATTCGCCTGTGATATAAAAATACTAGAGTGCTTAAACAATCGATCGACTATCTCACAAATAATTTCGCGAAAGGAAATAAAATTATTAATCATGGGTGAGTCCAGGAATTTGTTTTTCACTCTGTCTCTTTTTTGTCTACACTTGAGCGCACATATTAGAAAAGGATGGAAGAAGGCATCATCAGTGCCATCACGTGACTCCATCCCTTATGACTGTCCTTTTCTAACGCACGTATTTGAATAGGAGAAGAGAGAAAGACAAATTCCAGGATCTGCCCTTGTGGTGAATAGACCTTGCACTTTGCAGTGTTGCCGAATTTAGAATAGAATGCGACAATTTTACATGGTTGAATGCTAATATTCCTGACTGATTGATGATCGGAGAATGATGAGTCTTCAACTTTAAAGCAGAGCTTTAAACCGGTAACAATTTCGGTCATTCGGCTCCGTTCACAGTTAGGAATTTGCAAATAAAATTGGGTCGCGGTTCCGTTCGTGTTCACGGGGACGATATGGGTTCGGTTCAACCGGGTCATCGACTCTTGAACCTTTTCAACTTGAAAGGCAAATTTAAGTCAAATACTTTTAATAAAAAAAAGTTTTCACGTTTTCCACTTTCTTACTCTTTTGCTACTCTTCTTGTTGACAATTTTTTTTTTTTACTCTCAGGGGCAGAACATCGCCAACTTTGTTTTACTTCTACTTGCAGCAGATTTGGTTTTCTGTGTTTTTTTGTTTTGTTTTGTTTTTTTTTTGTTTGTTTGCTTGTTTGTTTTTTGTTGTTTTGTTATAGTCATGGTAACTTGAACAGCTTTTGGAAAATTGTCGAACCGGTTCAAACCCGTTTCAGCCCATGCGGTTGAAGGCATGTTCTGCAAAACGGTTCGCGGTTCAGATATTCGGCGATTGGGAGCGATTTTCAGTTCACGGTTCGGTACGGTTCGGTTGGAAGCCCTGCGTCAAAGGCAGAGGAAAAGCGTACAATTCAGCAGAATTGCAACTATTCCATTTAAACCTATAAAAAAGATCGAGTTCGTAGGTGTTCGCCGTGCAACCAATATTTCGACCTTTTTCATTGGTTTAAGTGGACTAAACAAGTAATCTACTGATAAGTCAAAAGAAAGAGGAAAGTGAAATGAGGAGACAGGGAGAGACATAGAGATATAAAGAGGGAGAGAGATAAAAAGAGAGAGTGGGAGAGAGGGAGGGAGATGTAGAGAGGGAGTGAGGGGAGAGGGGGAGAGAGGGGAGAGAGAGGGAGGGAGAGAGTGAGAGATAGAGAGAGAGAGAGGGAGGAAGGGAGGGAGGAAGGGAGGGAGGGGGAGAGAGAGGGGGAGGGAGAGATTAGGAGGGAGGGAGAGAGAGAGAGAAGGGAAGAGGGAGAGAGCAAGAACGGGAAATAGAGCAAGTGAAAGGGAAGACATAAAAAGAAAAGGAGGAGAAAACACAAGACTGAAGGGTTAAGACTAAGAGATACGCTTTAAATTAAACGAAACGAGAAAAAATGGAAATCAGAATTCGCGATTACTGATTAAGAGGCCAAAGTGTGATTTTATCGAACCCGGAGGTGTAAGTGATAAGTTTAATAAACTCTCTAGAATGATTACATAGTTTTATATACCGCTAATTATCCATTATGTGAGACAGGACTCCCGAGTCAGTCGAAGTCCTACACCTCCTACTACTATATTACTAGGATTGATGTTTCGCTATGTCATGCTTAGCTGCTGAGCCGTTAACACTCGGTCAGGCGACGCGACGCGACGTTTAACCAACGTTGCCGCATTGGTAAATTTGTTAACTACCGCAAATTTAAAAAAAAAAACTAAAACCTCGATAACTTTAAAAATTCAGGACTAAATATTTTCAAATTTTTGGCAGCTTATCCTAAGGTAGTGACAAACGTTTCTGCAAAGTTTCGTGAAAATCGATTAATATTTACTGCCACTTTTCGAGTGCACAAACTGAGAGCGTCGAGCGTCACATACATACGGATAGCGACCAGAGGCGTAGCGTGCAATTTGGCAACGGTGTAGTGTGTCCATTTAAACCCACGAAAAAGGTCGAATGCGAAGGTGTTCACCGAACACCCAATAGTTCGATCTTTGTAATGGGTTCAAATGGACACAGTACAACGTTGCCTAATTGCACGCTGCGCCACTGATAGCGACGTATGCTTGCGCTACGCGACAGCACCTAAAAACACGATGAAAGCTTCCATTGATCATGCGTCCATACAAATTCTACAACCTGTGATTAAAAATTAAACCTCTTATTTAATTTGTTTTTTTCTTTAAATTTGTAATTTTTAAATAACTGCTTCTGTAGAAAGCACACGTTATAATATGCGGATTTTAGTTTTGTCACTATGCACACGATTTTTTACAACTTTACACGTGTCTATCCCCAAAATCGGGACACTTGGGAAAAAATCAAAGGCACCACTGTTCTCAGCTTCTCAAGTACTATAACTTTCTTTTTAAAAAACACCAAATTTCAGACCCTTACAAATGCCCCGCATTAATAGGAAAATTGGGCAACACTGAATTAAGGGTAGGCACTAGGCAGTCCTCTGAGCAGCAATATAGAAAGAAAATGTGGCTAGAAGTATAAACTGCTAATTAGGTGTTGGTTTTAGAACAAAAAACTGTAATAACAATTAATTACATGAAGTATAAAAAGAAAATTGAACTTGAAAGAGAGTTTATTCCTAATATCAAAGGGAAAACTACATTCAATTGAAGGAGAATCAGAGAGTGCAATTAACGGAGGTGTATTTAAAACTCAGACATTCGTCTTTCAGTATTTTATGTTCATTTCTAAATTCTGATTTCCAAAATAATGAAAAACTATGGGAAAAATTAATTTTACCATTTCCCTCAAAAATATGCATGGAGGGTCAATAGAGGACAGAAAAAAAAAAAAAAAAAAAAAAAAAAAAAAAGTGATGAGACAAAGTTTCGGAAAGAGGACGTGTTCTTTATTTATGAGGACAGATGGTAACCCAATAATTCCGAAGAAATTTCGCCTTCAATTTTTCCGTCCCTCGTTTTTCAACTAAATTAAAAATAACCCTACTCGCAAGCTGCTTCGAGGCTGAGCGTCTGGAAATTATTACAGAGATCAAGGAGACCAAAGACCCAATCGGGCCTTAAACAGATCTCAAATCACCGCGTATGATATAAAACACGAGAAATTATGTAAAAATCACGTACTCAAAAATAATTATTTCTCTTTAAATATACCGACCTTCACCGAACTTAATCTCTCCATGGGACCTCGTCCACCCCACTGTCCCCACTCTTCCCCCTTCTCATGAATAAAAAGTCAATCCAGCAATGACGAAGGTCGGAGACATCCTTCGACGGTTTTTATCAACTTTAGAAACTTTTAAATATTGATACGGCTAAAAATGTGTAGGTACGGTAGGTTTTAAGAAATTTAACATTTTTTCATTAATGACCTGATAAAATTTACCCTTCCGCGAATGTTTGCTATTCAAATCGTGTTTAAACAGCATCGCGGGAAATTAAACTTATGGTATCACCTACAGTTATGGCATTATAATGAAGTCAGGCTTTTGCATGCGCATGCCATCATTGCCATCTGCGAACTTACAAAAAAAATTCGCGCGTTCAACGTAACCGTGACGCGAACCGAGGTGGGTATGAAAATGAACTGTTCGTCCTTTACGCGACCATGAGAAAAATTCAGATGTTATCGAAGGAGGAACGCCAAAATTCACTGTGCAAATATTGTGCTATCAAGGAGGGAAAGAGGGAGAAAGAGAGAGAGAGAGAGAGAGAGAGAGAGAGAGAGAGAGAGAGAGAGAGGGGGGGGGGGGGGGAGAGGGAGAGAGAGGGGGGGGGAGAGAGGAGGAGAGAGAGGAGAGAGAGAGAGAGAGAGAGAGAGAGAGAGAGAGAGAGAGGAGAGAGAGAGAGAGAGCGGCAGCGGCGAAGCCAGACGTATTTATCATGGCGGCCTAATTTAAGAGAGAAAAAAAATCCAAGTTTACACTGCTTTGCTTTTGGTTCTGAGTATGTCTTGTTGAAAATTTATGTGGATGAGATTAATGTCTTTCGTGACTCTTTTTTCGAAATTTTTATCAGAAGTTTTCTGTCTCCGATAACTGTAAAATGGTGTTCTATATGGATAACTGTAAACACCTGGAAAGCACGGATTTAGAGCTTTTTAATGAAACATATATAAATTAAAAAAATAAAGTAATTAAGAATATTAGACGCTTGTGATAGCTTTTTTTGGGCGGGATTTGCGGCAGCATGAGGCTTGTGATGGTTTTTTCGTAGGAAATCTCCACGGCCTATAGCCACGACCACTGCACCGCCGCTCATGATCTCTGACTTGTTGCTGTTTAATGTTTACTGATTTTCAGCGATGAGGACCGAGTTACTTTCGCCATGGCGCGAATGAAGTTTCCAGGGTGGTGAGTGACTAATGGAGACAGACGAATGGAATCGATGACACTGTCTTGTGATACCAACTTTTGAGTGTATAAGCAAATTTTAGCGATCGAATATCATTCACTTCAAGATTGATGATTGCTAACTAATGCTGCTGATCAGTGAAAAAGCTAGCCAATGAGAGTCGAGAATGAATTTCTGAATGATACTCTCGTGAAAATGAAAACTGCGATAATAATATTCCATAACATAACCTCTAAATCAGCTCTGAATGACATGACAATTTTTTACAAAAAAAAAAACTAGCGTTTTCGAAGCTAAAATTATGTTTGTCTCATAGGAAAATGACTTCTACGCATGGTCTGTACAATAAACTTTATTCGAAAAGTTCGTAATTTCCGAAATTATCGTGGCGAAAGGAGTCAAAAAGGATAGAAGATGAGATTTTTGACAACGGTTTCAACAATTCGAAAATCGAACCTCCGGAGGTGAATTCGAAATTTTCAATTGTTGGAATTCAACGGTCTCCTGTGAGACCAACGAAACAATCGAATATCATCAAAATAAAATGCAAATCCATCGTATATCATACGACGGTGAATGATATTCGATCGCTAAAATTTGCTTATTATGTCCCTAAGACACGATTTTAGTTTTTCCTGTCTCCTCTGATACATAAGTGTAAACAAAGACATCTAGGGACAGGAAAAATCCGGGTTAAACTCAATTTCATCATTAATGGAGCTTCGCTTGTGATCCTCTTCTGGGAAATTGTTGATTTGGATGAATGAACTCGACTAAACAGCAAGAGGAGGTGAAGATGAAGTGGTAGGGACTTGTAAAGATGGAAGAGTCGGGGGATTGAGAATGAGGGTAACGGAACCGATATCAGATCACGCCAATCTTGGGTAGCGACTAGTTAATTGTATAACTGTGATAGTACTATCATAGTTGTTTTAAGCGTGCCGTATATATACGGTACGCTTTTTGTTTTCATTTTCATATCTAATATATAGGTTGCATGCTTTGCTTATGGCAAAACCTTGGCGGGAAAGGTTTGAAAAATTAAAAACGTGTTTTCATAAAACTGGTTTCATTAATTGTTAATTTATTGCTGCAATCCAGGAGGTCTCGGCGTCTATTTTCTTAAAATTGTAAAAGTTTTGGTATTCCTGTTAATTTCAATAAGTTATTAAGCGTCAAAGTCGAAAGCCTTTGAACGAGAATTCCATACAGGTCCAGCAACCTAAGTCATTTGTGCCAACCTATGAGTCAAAATTCAAAGGCAGGAGGGGGGTGGAAACATCTCCCGCAGGAACCCTCTTTGCCCCTCGCCTTTGGGCTCCACCGGTCACAAGATTTCTTCACGGTGCATTAAGCGGTCGTAAATGTGTCAAAATCTGTTTGACGAGGGTTTCGGAAAGAAGTGACGGCGAGGTATTGAGAAAGAGCGGGCGGGGAATAGAAAAGAGAGGGACTCGTTCATATCCTTAAGTAGACCTGTTTAGTGATGACGTCACGATCAGAATTGGTTCCAAACAAATGCTCTATCTCTCACTCTCGTTGATTTACCTATAAGAAATCAGATCCAAATTTTCGAAGGCAAATTCATGCTAGTTAAAGAACAGTTTTCTCAAATTTTATTGCACCATTAGATTCCACGTATTTTAAAGTATCTTTTCACTCTAACATAACTCCTAAAAGATCACAAGCGAATTTACAATCAAGCGAATTTACAATCACAGTTATACCGAAAGATGTTCTACGTTTTGTCCTCGTCTTACTCACGGTCTCTTATGGGAGTATCACCGCCATGACACTCAATCATTCTAACTTCTCTTCGTATCGAAGCTATTTCTCGAGGTATAACACATGTCGTGATGGTGCTGATGAGCCTATATCCTAGAATTTTGTGCTCATAAGAAACTGTGAGTGTGACAAGGACAAAACATAGGACTTTCTTCGATATAACTGTGATTGTGCATTGATGCGCGATGTTTCAAAAAGTTTGTAATATAGCGGGCTCATATTTTATCACTGAGAAAAAAGTGGCTGTTAAAACTGTAAGAATAGAGCCATAGATGATTTCGCCTTATTTCAATCATGAAACCTATCGTTGCTATAGTCAGCGCGCTTGAATCTACACGAATTCCGATTGTCTCTATGGAATTTCGATTATTTCTATGGGAAAAAAAGCGCGGGAATATATATCCTATCGGAAAATTCATTGAAACAATCGGAAATTTTTATAAGGGACGTGGAACCCAATGGTGTGATAAACACAACTGGTGCAAAGAACATGTTGTTTACTAGCACTTGTATTTGAAAATTTGGATCGTGTTTCATATGGGAAAACCCACGAGAGCGCGAGTGAGGCGGAGCCTTTTTTTGGAACCAATTTTTTCATGACGTCTCACTAAACAGGTCTTGGTCATTGGAAACATTTGAAATTCTGGGGGATCGGCAAATTGAAAACCCCTTCATGAGCGTCTATGCAATCAAGGGATTTTTGAGGAAATTTTGGGCGTTTTGTTGCGAAAAAAAGGTTTTTAAAATCCAGAACAAAGGGACGGGGGTAAAATTCGCATTAATAGCTCTAAAAAGTGAGAGGGGCTGTCACGTGTCTTCCACCCCTGGACAGCCTCCTTGCTGCGGCTATGGAATTGACTCTGGAATAACTTATTTACCTATCCTAAAAAGTTTCTCGCGTGTACAGTATTTTTTACTGGAAGCTTCTTCAAATTTTGGAAATTATAGGTCCATATGGAACTTTGCTTCTCCAACACGAAAAATGATATCGACCGATGGCAACAGAAAAAAAAATAATATTACAATGAGTTGTAATGAATAATGGCTTAGTTTTGACTGTAAACTTTCGATACTTTTCAACAAAATAAATGGGGGAGGGGGAATGGGTCTGTTGCAGACTTTTGCTCCAGCGCTATAGAGTGTTCTGTATCATGTAAAATCGCGTGAAAAGTCCATTGGTGGCATCAGAAAGTCATGAAATGCGATAATAAACTCACAAGAGACGTTTAATGAACTCCAAGTTGGCGGTAAAATATCGAGCAACCTGTATGTATGCACCAGGAACATCCAAGGATAGCCAACCTCACAATATCGATCACACCCAATCACAATGTAAATAAAACACATAATCTCTGACGCTTTGAGGTTGTCAACGTTGGCAATTCTTGGATGTTAAAGGTGCATGCATACGGACTGCTCGATACTTTACCGCCATCTTGCATTTCATTAAACATCTCTTGTGAGTTTATTATCGCATTTCATGACTTTCTGATGCCACCCATGGACTTTTCACGCGATTTTACCTACGATGAAACACTATTTATCGTTGTAGCAAAAGTTTGTAACAGACCCATTAAAATCCACAAACGCCTTAAACCTCCACACCTACTAATCTATACCCCTAGAATGATTGACGTGTAAAGGGCACCTGAAATGGTTAGTTCTGTATATTAAAGGATTATTTTTTCATGAATTCGCAAGTGTTCCATTTATGTATTTTACATATCTACATCGTGACAATCGCAATAAGTGCTGACAGCACCTAAAACGGAAAAAAAGAAGAAGAAAAAACTGTTTATTATTTAGAATCACGGCTTTTCCGAAAATGACGCTTTTTGACTTCAAAAGAACGCAACCTCATTTTTGATCCCTGAACAAGCCGTTTAAAAGGTGGAGGGATTTAGAAATATCTATTGTCTATACTTTATGTGAGTAAAAAAGATCGAGCCTTATCAAATAATTTTCTTCTTTCAGCTTTCATTAGGTTTGTTGCAAACTTTTGCTACAGCGCTATAGAGTTTTGATTTTTATGTAAAATCGCCTGAAAATTACATTGGCGGCATCAAATAGTCATAAAAGCCATTCATAAACCCACAAAACGCATTATAAAGAAAGCCAAAATGGCAGTCGTAAAGCCGAACAATCTGTGCACGCGCATACGACGAACATCAAAGACAGGCGATCCATTTTCCCCTTTTTCGTTAGAAGGGGGGGAGGGGGAAGAAAATATCTCTACAGTCAAACTGTGATTTTAAAAATTTGCATGGTCAAGATGTTGTGTTCTGTGAAGGGTGGCGGGGAGCAAAATATCAAGAATATAGGGTGTTGCAAAACTTAAGTGCCAAACTTATGGAGTGTATTTTTGGGGTGAACATGTACCTATATAAGGCTTTATTTTTCTACATGAATATGTGCTACAGATGTTTCTCTTCTGAGCTAAAGCCCTCCAAAGTTTTGAAAACAAAAAACAAAAAACAAACACAAAAAAACAACGCCTTTGACTCATCTCCTTATAGATACATCTGATCAAAATTTATTTTTTTCATAATTTCTCACCAAACAAGCTCAATTGGACAGCACTTCTCACAAAAGAACTGAGTGACATTTTTGATAAAATTGAGTTATTGATTGATAGACCTAGCAATACTGAATCTCGAAGCAACAAGTGCTTCTTCTAATAACAACTATTTCCCGTCAAAATTCCAGGTAAAAGTGAGCTGGTGAGCCTCATTGAAGTCATTGTCCATATGATGAAATTAAATGAGAACTTGGTTCCTTTTTCTTAAACCTTAATCCGAGTCACGTAAGGAACCAACTCCGACTTGGTTCCTTTTATAGAATTGGGAACGGACTTAAGTCCGGATTAACGGATTTTAAAATATCAACAGTGTAAACCAACTCTGCCGTTTGGTTTCTCTTAGAGATTCGGTTTTCGTGATTATGCCAAACAAAAAGAAGAAAGGAAACAAGTCACTTTAAACGCTAAAAATTAAGTAGGTACCTTTCCTGCATAGGAAATTCCTTTTTTCCGGAGTTGAAATGCAAAAACATAACACGGTAGTTGAATGAAATCAAAACGTAAGTAATTCCGAGTTTTTTGTTTAAATGCTAGCTCTTCAACTTTGGACTCAATTTTCTCGAGATCAGCTCCATGTCAAGTGGTTCCTCTTTGATGAATTATCATTGCTAGCAAAAGCATTAAAGCTGTTCAGACTTTAGTGGCACGCTTTTCCAACACCTGCGTGTTGGAATTTTCCCTGCTTGTTTTTTTTTTTTTTTTTTTTTTTTTTTCCTCCAATAGTTTAATGAGTGATTCAATGTTTTCCCAACGACCGGTCAGTTTCATTTGTAATTAATATGAGAATAAATCTGGCAACAGAGAACGCAAAGGTACAATATGCTCTGAACGAAAAAGACAGAGAGCCGTGCTACCGATTGTATCAGCACAACAACACGGAGATGCCGTTCTTTGGAAGCTCGCGTCAGGTTATCATCAGATATGGTGAAATGGTCCAATGCTGAGTTGAGAGCCTAAGCCCTAAGGGTCATCACCGCCCCGGCCGAATGGTCCGCTCGGTTGGGTTTTACACTCGCACCAAAGTTTGGTCGACTTAAGTCCCTAGATTTTCATCAACTAGACCACGAAGGCCTCATGCCAAACTATGATGATGAATGGAGCGCACCGATCACCAGATGCCCATTTTAAAGCTACGGTAAGGTCTCCGTACACGTACAAAACAAATTGATCAAATAAAGCAAGACGGAAAAGAAAGACGGGTAGAATTTACCATCAGCATAGCTGATTTTGGCGTCTGCTAGCAAGTGTGGTGAATTTTACCATATATGGTACATGCAACGTACCTTGTGGTAAATTAAGGTAACATGTTGGTAAAATTTACCATAATCTGACGGTAAAATTTACCATACTTTGCTATAGCAGACTCCAAAATAAACTATGCAGATGATAAATTCTACCAGTCTTTTTTTTCCCCCGTAAATCGATGAGCCGAAATTCACCACAAAACGTCCATTACCAACCGTCGCATGTTTCATCTGCATCGATGTTCGTCCAATCAGACACTGGCGGATCTAAGGAACTGTCCTTCCCTCTATTTTCCTACTAGAACGCATGTGTTAGAGAAGGATAGAAGAGGGGGCGAAAATCGCGTGACTGCAGCCCCTGAGCCAGAGGTAACGATTTGCGTAGATTTAATGACATTTTGAAATTCACCGAAGAATCCACCGGTTGAGAAAAGATAACAGAGTTTAGTTCAGAGTATGACTGTAACGCACGAAAATACTCTGATCTGCAATCTTTTCTCAATAGGTGGAAACGCCGTTAATTAACTAAAATATACCGGTTGAGAAAAGATAAAAGACGCTAGTATTTTCGAGCATTACAGACATACTCTGAACTAAACTCTGTAATCTTTTCTCAACCGGTGGAATCTTCGGTGAATTTCAAAATGTCACTAAATCTACGCAAATCGGCAGCTCTGCCCTGAGCTGTCCTTTTCTAACACGCATTCTAATGGGGAAAAGAGAGATACGAATACATTCCTGGATCCGCCAGTGCAATCAGAGCTGTTTGATGGCTCTATTCGACGGGCTGTCACATAAATCCTTCGAACAAGATCACCGATCATCAGACCCATCATTAACGGCCATCAAACAACGACTTTATAGTCAAGTTTATGTCTGAACTTTGGAAGTAAGTATCAAGGTGGCGCGCCTCTGCAGTTTGACCGATTGAACGTACACAGAGAGAGGCTTTCATGGAACCAGTTAGAAAAGCTGAAGAGGCCTTAAATAGGCGCTTTTAGAGAAAAACAAAGGAAACCTTGCTAATAGCAATATCTTCTGCGCCGCGCGGTGGTGGATGCGCGAGCGATAACAGTTCGTACATATCCGATATGAAATTGCGTCTATAGTAAATGAAGGCGCTTAAAGCCACTGCCACGCGCGCCGCGACCGGTTGAACAAGTATTGCTAATTGCATAACCAATGCGCCGTACTGTGCACGATTGCGCGAAGACAAAATAAAAATGACGAAAAGAAAATTGTGAATCAAGTCGCTCATTTCCGGGAACAGGGGCCATAGAACAAGAGGTAAGGGTAAGCTCTACAGGCGAAATTCTCCGTTTAAATCACAAGACTAATTTCTCAGAAAGAGCACACCCGTCGTTTCATGAGCCCTTTTTTCTGGAAGTGGCGTCAATCGTCCCGTACATCTTCAATAAAATCGAAGCGCGATAACTTCTGAACCAGCGTTGTCAGGTGGCCGAGCCGCGGAAAACTGTCATGAACGTAACCAGTTTTTGTCCACGCGTGGACAGTTCTGTCCACACTGCTATGAACAAAACAAAGTAACAAAATAAGAAACTTGTTAAGAAAAAAAATCCTCTATCAGAATGGTCGCATTAAAAAGGTTCCTCCGGACAAAATTTGTTCAATGTGTTGAACTGAACGGCCGCGGCGCGCGCCGCGCCGCGCCGGTGGTGCATTTAATTATGCCATTACAGCATACTGGGTAAATCGCTTCGTTCACAGCACTTCATGTCTATCGACCAAACAAATCAGCGCTCAACGCAGAAAAGTGACTTATCGGTGTTTATGCTGGCGGCTTGCGCACGTTGAAAGTTGTCTTTATACTAGACAAAATCTTTAATTGGTTCTGCTAATTTTAGCAAAACACGGATCCAGCTCGACCAGTGTTGAAAAAAGTACGGGTTTAGTCTGTATATTTCCCATAAGAACCAATGTAAAATAAACGGATTTTTAACCCCAAATTTGGCAACACTGAGCTCGACAACTCATGTGAGTGATCAGTTACCGCTTTCCTGCATGCCCGTTGAATCTATAGATGTAAAAGTGTAGGTTCTTTTGGAAGATTGGCCGAGCCTCTACAGATCGATTGTTTTCTATAATAGGTTTCTGGTAAAAAGATATCGATACATCGAAAGTTCACAAACCACCGCACATGGGTCTGAAATCGAAAAAAAAAAGTTGCCAAAAATCAGTGGTAAAAAGTCATCAAAAATTATTGTTTCCGATTCGAGCTTAGCTTAAAACTTTCCAGAGACGTTTCGAGGTTTAAATTACATGTAAAGTGTTTTCTATGATTAAAATTGGAATTGAAAGGTTGGAAATGAGAAAGTGATGAGTTTACTTTCTAATTTTTGGTCACTTTTCAACGATTTCGGACCACAGTGCTCCGCTGGATCAAGCACGTGCATCGATCGAATGTCGTGTGCAGAGTTATGAAAAAGGCAAATCAGATCAATTTTGACCCAGATTTTGAGTATAGCAAATATTTGAAAGACGTGATTGGGCGAGTTTTGTATTTCCCGATGTACCTACTAAAGTTGAAAAGTTCTCAAAAAGAATTCGTCTTGAAGAGAAAAAAAAGTTGGATTTTGAATCTTTGAAAGTTGCTAGTCCTACGACACCTGCGCGTGAATACATACACTGAAAAAAAAAATTGCTGAATTAGTTAAAAGTATGGACACCACTTACAAACTATTAGTTTAACTCTTTAAAATAGTTGAAAAATA
Organism: Trialeurodes vaporariorum; assembly: GCA_011764245.1. Classification (NCBI taxonomy): domain Eukaryota; kingdom Metazoa; phylum Arthropoda; class Insecta; order Hemiptera; family Aleyrodidae; genus Trialeurodes; species Trialeurodes vaporariorum. The sequence goes on along the minus strand of VMOF01000388.1, from coordinate 55,026,111 downwards.
GTTGAATTAACACGGCTCGGAGTTAATTTTACTAATTCAAATAGTCAAACTAACAGTTTTTAAGTGGTGCCCATACTTTTAAGTAGAAATTAGTTAAATTTAGCTTATTTTTTTCTTTTCTTTTTTTTTCAGTGTATGATGAATGGAACTTTTTGCAAAATTTCTCTGCAGACAAACGGACTACAAAGTCGGATGTTGAATTGCTGCGGAAATAACGCGATGATACCATGAAAAAAGTCTAAAACTCGCTCCTCGTAGTGGAAACTTAGCTCAAAGTTCAAATGGACCACCATCACCGTATGTATTGCACTATTTGTGTGTCACTATTGCACTTTGTATACGTTTTGCAACTCCAAACAAAAGAACAATTAATTGAATTGGCTGGTATCAATCACCGTGAACCTCACGACAAAATCAACAATTTAACAATTAATCTTCAAATTTCTAGAGTTTGAAAACCAAATGCAAAAACCTTATTGTTCCAATTCGTAGGTTATGTTCTTTTGTTTCGGGGGTGCAAAACATACGTAATGGATGCAAACACGGGGTGTGGTCCACCTAAGCTTTGAACTAAGTTTCCTCTGCGAGCAGTGAGTTTAAAACTTTTTAAATGGTCTCATCATTTCTTTCGTAGTACCTTACATCAGAATCGATAGTCCATTTGCCTACAGAAAAGAATTGGAAGAGCTCCATTGGTCGGCTGGGAGCAGATTCCGTGCTGGATTTGGCGCGCATCACGTGATCCGCGAGGTGAGCTAGTTCGTCGGACCGTAAAACTTTGCAGCGCTCGCATGTCCACTTATTCGAAGTTGCAATCTAAACACTGTGCAATTTGCCTCTGAGTACTTTTTGTGATATCAAGTGGTGTTGTCTGGTTAATTTATTCTAGTCTGAAAGCACCTAGAGTAATTCGAGCAACGCGACGATTTCGAAGTAATCGGCGAATTTGTCTTATTTAGTATCAGAGTCTTTTTTTTTTCGAACTTTGTCGAGATGCGCAGTGACCGCGGTGCGCATACCCTGCTCTACATATAAAAAACCAAAGAAACCACTTTGTGCGTCTGCATGCACTAAAACACTAAACAGGGAGGCAGGCGAGGTGATTGCGTGGGGAGAGCAGCTACACGGAAAAAAAACTACGGTGAAAATAACCATACGGATACCTGATTTTGGCACCTGCTAAATGTTATGGTAATGTTAACCAGAAGTATACTATGTTTTGACTAGGTACTAGGTGATGTTACCTGATTGCAAGTCGAATTTACTCAAAGTATTGGTAAATGTACCATAATTCTGGTCAAGTTTACCATAACATCTAGCAGGTGCCAAAAACAGGTATCCGTATGGTTATTTTCACTAATCTTTTTTTCCGTGTAGGTAAGCAAGAACTTACATTAGGTCATATCAACGACTAAAATTCTTTACCAACGCATGGAAAAGAGGGTGGGAGAAAGAGAGGAAAAAGAAAAGGGGAGTCACCGAGGGGCGAAAGTCCCAAGTTCGCACTCCCCCTCCCCCCTTCACGAGGGCTGGATCCACCTGGAGCCCCTATATACTAAGAGAGTTACGCCATACCGTGCGGATGGATCATGAAGCGCTCAAGAAGCAAAATTAAAATGGCAGCAGACGCTTTTGCCGCTAATTCAAATAGTTTAGGTTCCAATTCTAAACAATAAAGGTAGTTATCGCAAAAAAGTCTAATGTCCTACAGAATAACATTCAATCAGAGAGGAAATCAACAATAATTACCGCGGTCGCCGGTTCCGTAAATGTGTAAAATGAGGGAGTGCGATGTAAACAAACCTTCCGCCATTTGCAATTTGCCTCTTGGGGCTTCCGCGGGAGCCTAAATCTGAGAGCCAATCAGAAATGGATTCCAACATGGCGCAGCTCTCAACTCTCATGGCATATAGAGACTCAAAGATCCGTCAGTAGACTATATATCGTGCTTCATTTCCGCAGACAACAGGTCGACTCGTTCATTGTCGGTCAGCAGAATTGTCAATTGATTTATAAAGGAAACTTTCTACCAGCTGCGTGCTGACGAGCTGATCTGTTAAAAGCCAAAGTGTGTTAAAAAAACCAATTCTGCGCCTGCCGCAACAATTCATGAGCAGACCTGTTTTTTATTTGTTTATTTGTATTTTTTTTTTATGGAAATGAGGTGTACAACGTAGTGTTGACACTAATTTCAGTCATCGATATCCGACGGCGAAATCTAGCCGATCGTCGAACCGCGATACTCGATCGGCAAAGAGCGGACAACGTCAGTGAACGATCTCAAGGCCGGTCCACGTTCACGTTCACGATCACGGCCACGGACCGCGCGCAATGCGAGTTCGATCGACAGGAATTAAGAATGAACCGACAGGATCGATTCGCGGATCGCGGATTGGATCGGATCGAATCGAATCGGATGGAGGAACTAATTAGCAGCCGCGTTTAAAATCGTGCATGTTTTATTAATTCAATTAAATCGTAACTAATGATCCGCAATACTCCGATACGAGATCGCAATATCGCAACAGTCACACGTGTGTGAATGATGACAACAAAACAGACCAGACCGACAAACGCCCGCCGTAAGACGCGACGCAACGTGCCTTCCATGTCTATCTTTTGTCTACGAGTTTTTTCCTCTTCGTAACAAAGCCCTACAGGTTTTACCGCAAAAAAGAAATTTCCCTACTTTAAGGATCGACTATAAGGTCAAAAAATGAAATTTCCTCCCACATTATGATTAGGGGTCCCTAGAGAGGCCAGAGTACTATGGACAGGTTTTTCTTTGGGGGGGGGGGGGGGGGGGGTACTTCTTCGTCGTACCTAGCGAAGGTTTTGCCATTTTTTCGGATAGGTAACTATCGGATTTTTCTGAGGATAACATATACATATACTCCAGACAAGGCGGCACGGCACTAGCTATCACACCAATGCTATATTTTGTTGAGCGCCTTCATTTCTTAAAGGCACACACATCAGTGGCGCACCGAGAACTTTTGTTTGGTGGGGGTTTCACCGCAAATTTTCCATTTTCTGAGGCCTTTGGGGGGGGAGGGGGGGTTGAAAGTAATTTTGGCCGAAGATGACCTTTTATAGGGAAAAATCTTGATGCTTAGGGGGGGTTTTTGACCCTAAAACCACCCCCTTCGGTGCGCCACTGACACACATACATACACTCGCCCACAGTTTGTTTACAATTCGGCGAGTGAGAAGCTCGTGGGCCAGTGGAGAATTGTGCCGAATGTGGGTCCTAAACCCAAGTCATAGCTGGCCCAAGCTATTTTCGTTCTCCGAAATGCAAACAAACCGTGAGCCAGTGTATGTCTTTTAGCAATGAAGGCGCTCACTCAATAAGATTTTAGCTAGTGCCATATTATAGTGCTAGTGACATACTCTATGTCACAAGTACACCAATACTATCGACCTAATTCTGCGATTCAATAGATGTTAAAACTGTGAAACATTATTTTGCCAGTCAGTAAGTACCTATGTTTTATACGATTCGAATGTACCTCGTTCTAATTCTCAAAAATTCTTTCGCTCCATTTTCAGCATACACAGTAAAAAAAAAGAAGGCACTCATAGAATGAATGAGCATGGTAGGTACTTGTACAATCAAACAAACAAAAATCAAACAGACTAAGCATGCTAAGTATGAAAGAAAAATTCTAGAATGAGGAGAAAGAAGTTTGATGAAAAAGATTTTAACAAAAAAGAAATATGAATTCGAAAAGAAAAGTAGAAATAAGAAATTTCGATTTGGTAGGCATCTATAGAACAACGGAAGAATGATTTTGAATGAATCTGGAATTTTTAACTAAGAAATTGAAAAATTCAATTGAAAACTTAAATAAAAAACGTTAAAGCGGAAGGATCAGACGGTCCAAAGTTCCACATCTCTAGTGCTCATTGGAGACAAGGGCATATTGAGTCCTATCGATGTCGAGGGTCCATTTAAAAAATGAAGCCTAGTATTTCTACTTTACACTATAAGAGCTCCCCACCCCGGAGCCCCTGCTTCTAATCCATTAAGGGAAAAGTTACAAAAGCGCCTAAGACAAACTTCTTTAAATGGGCTATTAGCTACTAGATCTTAATAAGAGCTGTTGCCAAAGGGTCCATAAAACACACAGAAAAATAAATTATGTGTTAAATTAACATTCTGCATCTACGTCCTAAAATATAACTTGGCATCTTTTCCGTTGTCGCACATATATAAAAAAATGGAATGTTAATTTAACTCATTTTTTTTTTCAGCGCATCGAGAGTGCTCTTCTGAAGGAATCAGCCTTGCAGACGTGGAGATTTTATTCGAAGGCAAACCTAAGCTCCTCCTTCCGATGACCACGTTAATTACTAGGCACTTACAATTTCCTTAAAAAATGCTAGATATATTTCCTCTCATGATTCATCTATTTTTGTCCGTTTACCTCTCATTCTTATTCTCAAGATGAGGATAATTGAAGGAAATATGAATTATTTACCAGTGGCGGATCCAGCCCTCGCTATTGTAATTGTATTTTCGCTCCTAGGTGACCCCCTTTTCTTTTTTTCCCTCTTTTCCCACTTTTTCGGCCGAATAGGGCGGGCACTTGCCCCCTTCACCACCCCCCTGTATCCGCCAATGTTATTTACTTAATTTACTTCTTTCAGTAACAAACCAAAAGAAAACTGAAGCTTTTAAATAGGATAAGAGTGTTTTTTATTTTTTTTTTTATATAAAAAAAACACGAACAAATCATCAATGATTGAGTGAGCATGTAAAAGAGCCTAAGCCAGCCAATGGGTTATCAGCTTGGGCAGTTTATTACCCGATACTAAAAAACAAAAAATTTAAAAAAAAAAGGAAATACTGGAAAAAATCCAAACCTACAACAGGAAAAGCCACGGTATATTTGTAGGGTGCGGATGGTTGAATTTGAAAAAATAGTAATTGCTTCGACATAAAAAAGTCAAAAACTCAGCAAATAAACAAACAATGCCCTAGCAAAGCACAAGGAAAACGATGCCCCAGTATTACAACAAAAAAGTAAAAAAATTCAACTTGAAATTGAGCCTACAAATAGTGAATTTGTGGTCAGATATTGATCATCATGTCAATGTCACATCATGTCACATCATGTCACAGTGTCACACTACCACAGTAGTTACAGGTTTAAATAAGATTTGCTTGCAGTATGGGACCTACCAGCTTTTGATTTAAGCAGTTAATGCAAAAATTAGTTTTTAAAACTTCAGCTGCCCTCTCATTCGCACACAAAAAACAGAAAAAATGCTTCAGCAGCGCCACAGAATCTTTCGGAGAAAAATGACCCAACAAAAACTTTAATTGGAGCAAACCGAATCTTTGATGCAGCAAACCAAAGGTTTTGTCAGAGATTTCACCCAGCAAAACCTCCTTAGTTAGGCAAACAAAACTTTCGGTTGGGTGAACCACAGATTCTATTTGTTCCACTACATTCTTTTGCCGGGACATTTTTCGACCAAAGGTTTAGAGAGCACTTGCTACTAAAACGTTATATTCTGTGTCGTCACCAGTAAAAGCAAAGAGTTCAGAGTTCTCACTAACAATTAGAGCAAATCAACAGTATTTTCAGGCCTTAAATATTGCATGAATAGCTTTATTTCTTACTTGGTGAGATTTGTGTTCATTAAATTTGGGATTTCTTGCCAAAAAATGTGCCTTTTGAAGGAGTTTGATAGAAGAAGGGCATAGGTGTACTCACTCATCCCAATTAACTTTTTCAATCTATTCCTTACTTGTATCCACTGTTGAATTGGGAGCATATAATATGTAAAAAAAATTAAGGAGAAAAAAATCCTAGAGAGTAGGATGGTCCGAAAGAGAAAAGTTTTGAGTTATCCGTCAATTTAATAAAAACCTTCAGTTGAAGCACATTTAAATCTGAAGTTTTGGTCTCAATTCTAGCGGTTTGATGGAAAAATGGAGTGAGCAGTGCTTTTCCACATTCTTCATTTCTCGATCATTAAATTTTGATACTTTTCTTGAAAATAGGGTACCTTCTAATGTAAAGATGAGGGTTTGCTTTGGTAGATGTAAAAATCCGAACCATAATTTTTCCAGAATGAAATGGCACCAATGTGTAACACTTGCGCTTGTTTCGATAAAGACGCGATTTTGCTACTCACGCTCTGGTTCCGTCAATCTCACCGATTAACGTCTGCTGGTCATTCAGTCACTACCTTTCCAGAACTCGTTGAGGTTTGATGTCCCTAGATATGAATGCCATTCATAAATATGAGCCATAATTTGTTATAGCATATCAGTTGTTTCAATGTTTATTGCTATTTTGCTTGAGTACAGATTATATCATTAAAACGACTAAATAAATAATGTAGAAAATGTGATGCTTTTTTGAAGATTCTGGGGTGAAGGAATGACATTCACAGATTCACAGTGGCAGATTAATCAGTTTTATCACCGCAGAATCATCCAGCAAGCATCGACTACAATGTAAATCACCATTCCAATAAGTAGGTAAATTGGTACTCATGCGATATAGCAATAAATAACAGCGTCAGTGACATCATAACAAAGAACAGCTATCGAGGCAGAACTGACCAACGTCAAAAATTTCATCCTTAGACCTGATCAGCAGGTTGAGAAACCAAGTAAGTAATGGACTAAGAAAAAATCTTGATCTCAAAAAACTGTATCTCATAAAACAGAGGGTATTCTCATGCACTCAAACATGCAATAATATGATCTAAAACTGTTTAATATCTGAAGATCTGCAAATCAGTGCGGACCACAGCTGATATCAAAGAATTCCTACTGGTGGAAATTCACCAAAGATTAAGTGCAAGATGTGACAACTCATAGTTCAAAAAATGTGACGACCTAGCCAGTGGAAGATTATGGTTGTTGCACGGTGTAGTATCATCGTCAACTGTAAGATAGCAAAGCTGTTGTTTACGTTAAAGGTTATAAGGCGCCTTTGTTTACGCGCAAAAACACAAACAGAAGCTTGCAAATAGCACAGTTGAGGACACAACGCTTATGTAAAAAATTGGGAAATTATCAACAGGAACAGTTCATTGACATCTGATCAATTCGTAGGTAAGTATGAAATTCTTCGTGCGGAATGGAATAAATTTAGACAAGAACAGCAGGCACAAAAAATAACACAGAGACACAAAAATCGTGAAAAGCGTGCTTTAATTTAAACAAAACTAAAATAAGTACAAACTCTACAAATGCAAAGAGCAAGAAGAACTACACACACACAGTACATAGAGAAACGATATTTTAAGGTTAACAGAACATCCAAGACAACAAATCTGAGCTAAACTTTTGAAAATTGGTTGGACAAACGGAAGAATACACACCGGCAATTCAAAGTCACCTGACAGATTTGAACAGGAGCGAATTTCATCGAAACCGAATGGGAATAAATTGATTTCAGCAAAAACCTCTCATGATAAGCCGAATAAACAAACAAATTCAACAAATGAATTCAAGTTCATGAAAAAGTAAACAAAAATAGACTAGCAGTGTAACAGTTGTTGCCAACAGCTACTACACAAGACTAAGCTTGTGAGAAAAAAGTAGTCTGATAAATACATATAAATAAGATTAGTTTCGGTAAATTATAAGTTTGCTAAAAATAAATCTCTCTTATTTATTTAGAGGATATAAACGAATTAAGTACCTGAATATTTATTAATATCTTATTAGAACTACATCTGAAAAACGAGTAATCCTCATTTTAAAACCGGGAGGCTGCACTGCGTGCTCAGCAGCAATGGCGCGAAGGTTTAAACACCGCAATCACCGCATACTCATATTTTTCTCGCGCGACAGAGGCAAACCGCAAACTTTTTTATTACTTACTGAAATCTTCCGCATTCCACGAGCAAAACTATAAATATCGACTATTGCTAGTCGTCTGTCATTTTGAAATTGAAAATGGGATCATTAGCTTAATTTAATTTGAATTTTTTCTTTCTTTTTTTAAATTTTAAATTTTAAATGTGAGATTTTCATAATCCCTTTAATACGGTTCGTTCAAGGACCACGTGGACACATTTAGCTTTTTGAAAGTGATAGCTTATAGTCTCCTTCCAATGGCACCATCAGTGAAAATACAAAACTGTTCCTCAAGATTATGTTATGAGTAGATTTGAGTTCGGTGGAAGTTTTAGCGCAACGATGATTATCACCGTCATGCTTGGCTACTTTCAATTCAATAAGAGCGTAGTTTCGGGCAGCTGTTTGCATCATCATTTTTTTCAAGGCCAAAACCAGGTGAGGGGAGGGGTCCCCCTGTGTCACTGGACGAGTCTCAAGAGGACATTCGTAGGGCCTCAGGGGGCGTTGGAATCAGCGTGAGAAAGATGTTATTGTTTTCTCGAACTTCGCCGGTATGGAGAAAGTGACACATTTTAAAGGAGGACCAACCCATTGTAAGGTGTATTAAGCCTCAATTAGGCCTTTTAATTGATTTTCCTCGGTAAGGAAAGGAAGGCATCCATCATGCGGGCATCATGACACTTTTCAATGCTCGCACTGTTTCCCTTGCTTAATATTATAGCACAGAATAATACAATCAGAACGGAAACTCCCATAAGAGCCATTGGAAGCAAGTTTGGAATTTAACGGCACCAATAGGCAACGCTGTGGTCCTATATCCCAACATGGCGGACGTGTGTGATTTGTGTTGAAACTCATTTATTTATGTAAATTCTGGAAAGAAATCATAAGTTTCTAGCCTCACTTTTATTCTATAATGGCATTTCCGAATGAAAATTTCGCGGATCATGTCCTATCCTTTTTTTTCCCGCGTGAATCCAGATGTAAACATCCTATTTCCCAACATGGCGGACGCGAAATGAATTTGCTTCAAAATCCGACAGAGTTTCCGTTCTGATTGTATTATTCTGTGATTATAGGTATCAAAACCATTAATTAATTTTTTCCCCCTATCAAAAGTTAGCAATACACTCGTTTTTAGATGTTCATCCATTTCGTAATCATGAAACGTTATATGAACACAACGAGGATGTTCGGTCGTTTCAAATGGCGGCTCGTGCAATGTGGCAACAACGGATTCCCCTTTAACATTGGCGGCTCGTGAAATTTGGCAACCATGCTTTTTGCCATCTAAATCTATGCAAAAGTATCGATTTCTTGCGGGTGCAATGGAGCTGTTGCAAACTTTTGCTACAGGCTTATTAATAGTTGATTATGGGGTAATACCCTGTAAAAATAACGATTAGCGCACTAAAAAATCACGAAATCCACTCCTAAACTTACAAAATGCTTTTAAACGCGAGACCGTAATGGCGGCCGGGGCCGCGGTTTTCATTGGGGTTCCCTATCTTCAATCAGCGCCATCTACACGAGGTGTTCTCGCAACACCACACAAGAAGAAGAAGAAGAAGCATACAATTGCCATAAGAAAACTGCAGCCTCGGCCGCCATTACGGTCTCGCATTTAAAAGCATTTTGTGAGTTTAGGAGTGGATTTCGTGATTTTTTAGTGCGGTAATCGTTATTTTTGCAGGGTATTACCCCATAATCAACAATTAATAAGCCTGTAGCAAAAGTTTGCAACAGCTTTATTGCACCTCCTGAAGATCGATTGTTTTACATAGGTTTGACCCTTTCATGCACGAATTTTGGTATTTGAGTTTTTTTTTTAGATTTATTTAGACCGTTCGAAAGAGGACACTTTTTTAAGAACTTTGATGGGTCACACAACTTTTTGAAAAATGTCCATTTAAATTCCATTGAATCACATGTTACATAAAATGGTACACATGTGTACCGCTATCCAAGAAAGGGTTAAATGGAGGGATTACGTTGTTGCCACATTGCACGAGCCGCTACTACGGCTTTGAACCTACGAAAATAAGTAATCAATCTTCAAGGAGATTCACTGGATCCCTGAGAAATCGCTACTTTTTCATAGGTTCTAATGGTAAAAATCTATCACTACACAACGGCTTTTGGCCTCATGAGATCGAGGATTCTATTTTAACAGACAATAATTCTCCTTAAAACGGCCAGAAGTTCTATTCGGGCCGAGACTATATAGATTGGAATTCTGACCATCTTGCTAGAAGATTTTTCTCCGTCTTGACGGTGAGTCCATCTCCTTTCTTATTGTTAGAATCGATATTTTACACGGGTTCAAATGAAGCAGCTAGATAGCGTTGTTGCATGATTTCATGACGCACGCGGCACGTCGCGTCACACGAGCTGCCATGCCACTATTGGTGAATAATTCAATTCAAGCATAACCGCATATTCATTTGTCAGAAGGGATGACCTTTTAGCGATCAGTCTTTATCTCTCCCCCTTTTTCCTGACTGTCACGTGTTTCTAGAGTAAATTTCTGGAGAGAGGCAACGTGATTTTTTTTCCCTCCAAAGTTTAGGTTACCTTTAAGTCTGGTACATATACAATCGAGGAGTCAAGAAAAAGTTTAGCGCGAGTTTTTGAAGCAAGGTAATAGTGGTTATTACGATTGATTTACGTGACAGCGTCGTTAAAGGAGGCGGGAGAGTGGAGGAGATTGGGTCTGGAGATGAAAGAGTGGGGGGGGGGGATTCCCCCTCCACGAAAATCACTTGAAAATTCTCGAGGATTTGATCGTAGAAAGAAGGAAGAAATGAACTGCGAAAAGATAGCGAAAAAAGGACGAGAATATGCGGTGTAAAAATAAACGATCCGAGCACAAGAAAGTATACATATGAGGATAAAAAGCAAAATATGTGTAAATTAACAGTATCGTGAAAGAGAAAGAATAAACAGAGGATTTCAAGGTAATTTTGCGCGGGAGCTGAATGTCCTATTTCTCCATGTATACTTGCGGTTACCTAAAAAGAAAAAAAAAGGGCGTATATCATTTGGGCGATTATCGTTTGGGCGAGCCCTAAAAATCGTTTCATTTGGGCTAGTGGTGGGGAAGGGAAATGGGAGAAAATCGCATATCGTTTGGGCGAGCCTATATACTGGAGACAGTATGTACTGTAACCTATGTACTGGACGAATAGATAGGGAGATGTGTGAGGTGAGGCACGCACATCACACTTGTGTGAGATTTGTTCGATGAGTGAGATGAAACGTCGATGACGAAGATAGAATCACAAGGTATTTCGGTCAGCAAAAATGTACTCCATAAATGCTGTTCTGTAGAAAAAACCGCGAACAAATAGCGTAAACGCGAACCAATTGGCGATGGGTAAGTGGCACCGCCATCAGTTAAATCTGACTTTGCACACTAGGTTGTATTATGTCAAAGAAATGGGACATTTATTCAAAGGAAATAAGTTGTGATTCTAATAATTTTAAATGTTTTGACGTGCGGGCCTTCTACACCCCCTAAAAGTGATAATTCTTAATTTATTCATGTGTGTATTCTTATTTTATATTTAATTATTCATGCAATATTAAGTGCGTTTAATGTGGACACTTTGTTTTACACCATTTATATTTATCATATTTTATTTTTTATGACGCGGGAGCCTTTTACACTCCAAAAATTAAGGGACGGGGGGGGGAGGGGAGTTATCAGACTTTGCCACTTTGAATGAAGCAGATTTTTAGAACTTTTTGTCAACTAATCCCAAGTATTACCTACAAAATAATCTGCATATCTCAAACCATCGATATTTTAGAAATAAGACAAGCTTTTTTCGACTAAATTTCACTATATACTTATGTCCTTCCCTATATACTCGTGTCGCCCAGATGAAACGATTTATTTGACTACAGGTAGCACTTCCCCTACTTTTCCTTTGTTATACCGGTCGCCCAAATGAAACGATTTTTCTCGCCCAACAGTAACGATTTTGACCATTTTCGCCCAAATGAATGCCACCCAAAAAAAAATACATCCGAGCCTTTTCTTTTTCCATTCTTATGTTTATCGTTTTTTTCCTCACTTTTGATTTCAAAAAAGAAGAATAGAAAGAAATAAGAAATCTTAGAACTAAGAATAAGCGGCAAAAAGGGCAAGGCTCCGATGCGTGCAATTTTTATATTGTTAAAATAATGTATTACTGTCGCGCTCGCTGTTCTTCCAATCAGTGTTATCCTTATAGCCAATCAAGCTGTCACTGATGAGTCACTCAACACACATACAGCCCAAGTACAGGAGTAACGAGTCAGCGAGTGGTCTCTTCTTCTCTTGCAAAACTACTGCCAAACATAGTTTTATACATGTATTGGTACAAAAGAAATCGCTCGGTGTGTGTGAGTGAAAATTATCGCAGATTTGTCCGCCTTTGTTCGATGTTTCTTCTCGACAGAAGTTGAGTATCGACGCTTGATACATCGACCGCAGAAAGTTTTAATTGCCCTTGTTCGATTCGAAGTTCTAATCTGTTTCAACTCTTCGTTTTTTCCGCGAGTATAACAGAAATAAAGGTTTCGCTTAATTTTGTCACGTTTTTGGTGGTCTGTTGGGATCATTGACATTGTGTGATGAGACGGGGTCGACCTCATAATTTATATTTAACTTTAAACATCGTATAGTAGTCTAAAAGCAAATTTTCGCGATCGAATATCATTCACTTCAAGAATTGATGATTGCTAAATGATGCCGCTGATCGGTGAAAAATCTAGCCAATGAGAGTCGAGAATGAACTTTTGAATGGTATGCTCGTGAAAATAATGAAAACTGCGATCGTAATATTCTATAACATAACCTCTAAATCAGCTCTGAATGGCATGGCCATTTTTAACAAAAAACTAGCGTTATTGAAGCTAAAATTATGTTTGTCTCGCAGGAAAATGACTTATACGCATGGTCTGGTCTGTACAATAATCTTTATTCAAAGAGTTCGTCGTTTCCAAAATTATCGTGGCGAAAGGAGTAAAAAAGGATAGAAGATGAGATTTCTGACACCGGTTGCAACAATTCGAAATTGAATCTACCTCCGGAGGTGAATTCGAAATTTCCAATTGTTGGAATTCAACGGTCTCCGGTGAGACCAACGAAACAATCAAATATCATCAAAAGAAAATGCAAATCCATCGAATATCAAACGACGGTAAATGATATTCGATCGCGAAAATTCGATTGAAATGAGCAATTTGATGTGTGGATGTTATCTACTCAACCACAAGATTGTGGCACATAACATTCCATCCATTCGGAGGGAGAGGGTATTTTAGCGCATCCGAATGGGCGCCAGCAGAAAAATTGCCAAGGGGGGGGGGGCAAAATTGTTGAACCTCAATGGAAGGTCTAGGAGACTCCCCCCGGGGGGGGGGACTTTTTTTTTCATCCAAATGGTATACAATTATTAAGCCTTGGCAGGTGTATCAAATAATAGTAATAATTTTGGCATGTTTGATATGATGGATAAAGGGACAACATACGAAAATGATATCAAGGGAAATGTTTAATTCTACTATTCCTTGCAAAAAAAGAGTTAAAATCACAAAATAAACAAATAATGAAGTTTGTTAACTATTATATACTCCTTTAATTAACATAGCATTTCCTTTTTTCCTTTCATTTTTTACCGTGAAATTTTGACTTTTTTGAATTCCAGAGGGGAAAGTGCCCCCTCTTGCCCCCCGCTGCGGGCGCCCATCGATGGCCATGGACCCCACTCTGTCCGGACCCGGTCGAAGAGAGAGGGTGGCAGGTGGCTGGTATCCCATTACCCTGGTAAAAATGTTCCTTGAAGTTTCATAACCAAAATTTCGTTGTACCTACCATTAACTCCCACAGAATGCCAACAAAATCTTATGGAATTTCGAGGAATTTCATACAGAATTTCAAAAAAATCATATGGAGTTTCGTGGAATTTCATACAAAATTTCCTTGTAATTTCATGGCATTCCACGAAATGCCCACGGAATTCCAGATAATTTTATGGAATTCCAGATAATTTTATGGAATTCCGCAGGAGTTAATGGCGAAACGAAATAACCACACGGAACACTTTCTCCATGGTAGCGATTAAAAGTCAGACCCCTGCTGACAAATCCTTGAAATTCAGATATAAAGGAGGTGGTGATTGATGGAGGCGAGTCACATGGTTCTCAAGTCTATTTAAAATTCGGAATTTACTAGATTGTCGGTCCGCAGTTCCAGGTTCTTTGAAATAATATTTGAGTTGACTCAAACGGGATGAAAACAACTTTTCATTTGCGAAATCACATCAATGAGATAATAAATATTTCAGTCTACGGAGACGGGGCTGGAGGGGGGGGGGGGATTGGACCCACCGTGAAAAAAAAAAAAACAGGAAAGAAACAAAGCAAAGGTTATACTTATATGTATAATTTCTCCTACAATCTTTGCAAATACAGGGTGTCCCAGACCACCCGTGTAGGTACTTTTTCTCAAAAACGGCTGGGAGCAGAGAGCTGAAACAAAAAAGTCAGATAGGGAATTGACCCCAAAGAATTCAATGAAAATATTTTCAAAGCCCCCCGAGGCCCCCCGGGGGGGTTTTGGGGGGGTTCGAAACACATTTTTCCATTTTTGGCGGGAAAAAGCCTACAAAAGGTACAAAAATAAGTTCAGATTCTGAAAGAGCAACTCATTGCCGACATTTTGACTTCAGTAACTTTTTCCAGAAAACCCCAATTTTTGGGGTTATGGGCCCTTTTGGGGGAAAATTTTCATTCGGCCACTGTGACCACACTATTCAATATTTTTCAAAAAACTAAAGACCATCTAAAAGAAGAGATCAAGACCTTTCGATTGATGTGCCACATAATACCTAAAAGTGAAAAATTAAGGCCCCCACTTAGATTCCAAAATTTGGGGGTCTTTGGGCCCCCCCACGTAAAAAAAGTCAAATAGCAAGGTATGGCTTGTGATACATCGATCGAAAGCCCTCAAAGAGTAGAATAAGATGACGCAATCCAAAATTGTCTACAGTCATTACTTTCAAAATGGCGGCCATTTGAAAATTATGGGTGTTCAAAGGAAAGTCCTGGGAAAAGAGTCCAAGGATGAACGATACATAGACTGAAAGGCCTTAAAAAGAGCAAACGAATGGCGCAAACTGCAAATCAATCCGCCTCTTCAATCAAAAGTTATGTCTGATTGAAACTTAAAGGGCTCAATAAGGCCTATTTAAGGCTGCTTAAATTTCAATCGGTCATAACTTTTGATTGAAGAGGCGGATTGATTTGCAGTTTGCGCCATTCGTTTGCTCTTTTTAAGGCCTTTCAGTCCATGTATCGTTCATCCTTGGACTCTTTTCCCAGGACTTTCCTTTGAACACCCATAATTTTCAAATGGCCGCCATTTTGAAAGTAATGACTGTAGACAATTTTGGATTGCGTCATCTTATTCTACTCTTTGAGGGCTTTCGATCGATGTATCACAAGCCATACCTTGCTATTTGACTTTTTTTACGTGGGGGGGCCCAAAGACCCCCAAATTTTGGAATCTAAGTGGGGGCCTTAATTTTTCACTTTTAGGTATTATGTGGCACATCAATCGAGAGGTCTTGATCTCTTCTTTTAGATGGTCTTTAGTTTTTTGAAAAATATTGAATAGTGTGGTCACAGTGGCCGAATGAAAATTTTCCCCCAAAAGGGCCCATAACCCCAAAAATTGGGGTTTTCTGGAAAAAGTTACTGAAGTCAAAATGTCGGCAATGAGTTGCTCTTTCAGAATCTGAACTTATTTTTGTACCTTTTGTAGGCTTTTTCCCGCCAAAAATGGAAAAATGTGTTTCGAACCCCCCAAAACCCCCCCGGGGGGCCTCGGGGGGCTTTGAAAATATTTTCATTGAATTCTTTGGGGTCAATTCCCTATCTGACTTTTTTGTTTCAGCTCTCTGCTCCCAGCCGTTTTTGAGAAAAAGTACCTACACGGGTGGTCTGGGACACCCTGTATATTTTGATCAGAATCACCAAGATGCCTGAGCTAGGGACAAATTCCATTAAAGATCTATACGAGTGAGCTTTGATTAGTTTGGTACCTTGAGCAAAATATCAATATTTGACACTATGTACAGGGTGTTTCAGGTTTCACTATAGAAAATTCTGGAGCCGATTTTTCAAGTTAAAATAATACTTTTTTTCTTTTTTTACTTTTTTGGAATAATTGGCTCTGAAATTTCCTGGCGTTAACCGTGGATATATGTATACCCTGTTGAGTATTGAGGCGCAGTATCGATATAGGTTCTTCAGACACGGGTTCGATGAAAAGTATATCAATACACCCTATACGCCGATACTAGCAAATCCTAAGTAGACTTTAAGACTTTAGTAGACTCTGCTTAAGCATTTTTAACACACACGTTTATACACATGTTTTGCCGCAAGCAATGAATATGATATCACAGAACTATCACAACGGCAGAAGCATGTATGCATTAATTAAATAATTTTTCGAACATTGTTATTCGTAAAAATTAGGGCTACATGAGAGTGGTTGCGTAATTTTTTCTCAGATGAATTATCTATGCGTTTTGAACACATTCGTCATTCACAATCCATGTAGACGGGGAAGGGTAAGAGGTCAAGTCTCAAGAAGATCTGGACCGACGAAGAAAAAAGAAATATGAAAAAAATAAAAATAAAAAAAAACCAACAAGAATGTTAAATTACCATGATGCTGGTCTTTTTAAACAGCAGATAAAAAAGATCGTATGTAGTGCCACCGATTATTGAAAAGAAGAAGAGGCTATCCTAAATTGGCCTTTTTCACTTGTTTAGATGCACGAAATTCGATGTTGTCAAATTGCACGTGATATACGGAGAAAATAGTTCTACTTAAAAGTTAAAATGACCCGAATATTAATAAGAAGTTCTCGAAAAGAAATTTTGACAGTTTGTAGGATAATTCTAGTGTTTTCAGTGGAATCCTCGCCAATTGCATCAAAAATTCTGGCATCTGTGACAAGATTAATCTGGCATTTTTGACAAGAATAATTTGGCATTTTTGAACACACACATAAACCGGAGATCCAACCGGAGACCGCCTCAATCGGCAATCAGCAAGTCAAATAACTTCACTATCAGTCATTTGGTGTGCAACTTAGCAATTTGGCATTGTCAAATTTTGTGCTTCGAAACCAATGGAATAGATTGAGCTTTTGGGTCGCTGTCGTGTGTGGTGAACAACTTCAAAGACCTTTCATGCATGAGTTCAAATCAGAGGCGGCTCGTGAAATGCGATATATTGATGTCCAGTCCATTTAAAACTATACAAAAGTATCGATTTCTTGGGGGTTCAATTGCACGCCCTGAAGATCGATACTTTTCTATAGTTTTAAATGGAGTGGACATCGATAGATCGCATTTCACGAGCCGCCACTGGTTCAAATGGATAGACTGCAACGGTTTCAAACTGCAGGCTTTGCCACTAACTACAATACAACCGAAGATTTTAAAGAAGCCATGTTTCAGCGTATAGAAACGTTTCTCGTCGTTTGTTCCCGTACTAGTGGCCTGGCGGCATACCGAGCAATTTAACAACGGTGCATTCCTTCAATTTAAACCCATGTTTAATATCGATTCGGGGGAGCGCACTGCGCACCCCAATATTTCGATATTTTTCTTTACTTTAACTGGACTAAATGCAACGTTGCGTTGCCTGCAGCTTGAACGCGCCGCGGCAGTGGGTGAAAACATATATTTTTTTTTTTTAAATAGACGGAATGCAACGTTGTCAAATTGCACGATTTGTTGTTGTATCTTGCAATCGTGTCAATGGCCCAAGGCAAAGAACACAATTCTCATTTCCGTGAACGACGAACCCACTCATTAGCTGGCAGAGTTTCTAATAGGTATTAATCATTTGACAATTCTGCCAACGGAAAATTAGGGAGCATACGCGTTGTTTGTGAAAAGACCATGCAGATTTCGTCTTGGACCATATCGACTCGTGTGGCATTTGAAGGAAGACACTGGCGCATGGCGGTCCTTTGTAGGCTAAAAGCAGCCGCCACAAGTTTCTGGAAAAAGGCTCAAAAAAGGGGAGAACAAAGGCCGTAACTCCTCGAGCCCTCCCCCCCTCCACCACCTCTTTAAAATAGAGAAGGACTCCAGAATAGTCAGAAGCATGACAACAAAAACAAAAAACAAAAACAAAACAAAACAAAAAACAAGAAAAAAGGCATCACATTTTTGCATCCCCCCCTTTTGTACCCACTGACCGCCTATAAACGACGAAATGATAAACATGGCAACATTATGATTAATGCATGAGGTGACCTCATAGCGGGTCAAGTATCGGAGCGGCCGATAAACACGATTTTAAAGACTGAAGCAGTCATAAAAAAAAAAAAAAAAAAAAAAAAAAAAAAAAAAAAAAAAAAAAAAAAAAAAAAGGTAAGACTTTGGTAGCGCTGATAAATCCTTTGGTAGGAAAATGACCCAGCAAAATACTTTGGTTGAGCCGATCAAATCTTAGGTTCACCCAGCAAAATCCTTTTAGTTATGGGAGTCCAAAATCTTTGGTTAGCTCTACTAAAGTCTTTTGCTGGGTCATTTCCCTACCGAAGGTTTTGTCAGCGCTACCAATGTGGTTCCCTGTTTTTTCTGTGCAGTGGGCGAGTAGCCGGCAATTTTTCGAGAAGGGTTAGTATACGTAGTCCAGGGTCTAACAGATAAAGGTTAAACTGAACCCTCGGAAGATCAGTTTTTTCCGTAGATTAAATGAAAGAGCTAGACATCGAATATCGATTAATGTATATTCACGCGAGTTGCCTTTGCAAATTTATTTGTAGTCATAAATTGACTTTAGCTTTTAGTTCTAATTTTTAATTTTTTCCCCCGTGCAGAAACTCTACACGGGAAGCAGTTTTATTATTCACATTAGTAACAGTATTATTAAGAGAGAGAAAAAAAAGTTGCCAGTCAAACATGTGTAAGTGTAGCTGACCGGGGGGGGGGAGATAAAGAATATGGACTCTTATAGAATTTTGAACATTTTTTTGTGTACGGCAAAGAAAATGACAAAAATTAGCCAAGTTTTTCATCTAATCCGTAGGAAGTAAACCTCGGTCAGAGTTGGATAACGTGCTCAAGCGTTGTTCTTGATCTCAGACCCTCACATTAGTTTGCCGCAGGGTAAAATGAGCACAGCTTTGGTTCATTTCGGAACATTCTTACGTGGTTTTTCCATCCAGAGGAAACCAAGATATTGTTTAAGACAGATGACACTTGGTGCGTTTTTGAAATCGTTTACAGTTACATTTTCTACTAAAACTCCATAGTAAAAAATAAAGAAAATTAAAAAGAAAACATGCTAGTAACAAGCAAAATTTAAAAATGGACGGTTACTCACTGAATAATTGAGTCTCATCACGGCTGGAAAAAACTTTGAAAAATTGCTTTCAATTTTCAAGGGCAAATCAAAGAAAATCCAAATTCAAAGTAAAAAGATCTGTTCTAAAACGATTACGAACAACAACACAAAACGTGGAGATTCGATGATGACGCAACCCGCTTTAAAAAAAAAGATTTCTCCGGTTCACGAGAGAGACTAAACAAAATTAAGAAAAAAAATTGTGCGAACTCAAATATTTTCCAAGTCTACAAAATATGATTCTGCATCCACGATTTCTAAAATCGTTGAAACTACAATACTTTCCGATGCTACTAATATCGTACGGTTTGGTTTGAGCGCGTTGATTTCTAGAAAAAAAGAGAAAAAAAAAATAGAGAAAACTAAAAAAAAAACAAATATTTTTCAAGTCTACGAAATAAGTCTCTGCTGACGCGATTTTTCAAACCGGCGGGCCGCGGCTCGGCTGATTTCGGCGATATAACAGCACAAAAACGAAACAAAGAAAAAAGAAAATCAATTAATTTTTACGAATTAAAACCAACCATCAGCGATGTCTCTAGAATATCTCGAACGCAAAATCGAACGGAAAAACAAAGAAACAAACTATCGGAGGACGCACTCTCACTCACACACACACACCACACACTCTCGGAGGCGGCGCGGTAGCAGAACTGACTTGGTCACAATCAGTGAGCCCGTAGCGTCGTCCGTTGAGTCACAAGAGACGGAGTCCCGGACAGGAGGCACGGAGTACGCAGGGAGGGGGGGAGGGGGACGGATGGACGCCGCGACGCGACGGCAACGGAACGCTGTATAGGATACGACAGGAAGGATTAGGGAGGGAACCTGGCTTCTCGTCCCCCCGGCCCCCGTACCCCTCTCTCCGTGTTACTTGCTCCCAGTACTCCAGTGTTGAGTCTGGTGTTTTTGCTGTGGCATGTGGAGCGTTTGATAACGGGTGTTGGTTGACTGCTGAGTGCTGACTCTCTGGTGGACGGGAAAACGAACGGCTCTCCGAGACGCTTGCTGATCGAGCTTGAACAGTGAGCTTTAGAAGTAAGCATCAAAAACGACATAATGTGTCCGCGACATTCAATAATAATAATAATAATTTTTATTTATACATTTGAGCCTACTACACAAAGCTATCGTACACGTCAATATTGAATGTATAATCATTCAAGAAAGAAAGATAACATAGATAATCAAAAAATCAGATTGGTGTATCAAAAAAAAAAAAAAAAAAATCACCATCCATCAGTGTTAATTTTACTAAATTTTAGTGTTTTAGAATAATTCTACGCCTACAATTTCACTTTATCATCGCTGTCATAGGTATTTTGAGACGCTGATTTCAAAAATGCTGTCAGTTTTCATTAAATTGGCCTAGATTTTACGAAAATTCGAAATTACGTATTCTTAGCAAAAAATTCGAAATTCTGGAAAAAAAATTGAGTTTTGAGTAATAACTAAGGCCAAATTTGAAAACAACGGGTCAAAATACATGGGAAATCTCGCGAAAGCGGCGAGAAAGAGGTATCTTATGATGATAAAACCTGGTTTCACGCTCATAACAACCGGACACACTATGTCGTTAAGGCGTAAAAATCGAGCTTTAGTTGCTGACCTAACCGGTCTTAACCGCGGCTGACAAAAATCGTATTTTCTGGAATAGTCTGGTGAGGGGGAATGACAATCTGATCCACCGATTTTGTATTTTATTTCGACCTGATCCGATGTTTTTTCTGGGCTCGTTTGAGTGATGACTGCGGTGCGTTTCGTAGGAAAAGTTATGCGAATTTTAATATTCGGCTAGGGTAAAGATTTACACCCGAGGCAACAGTTGGGCATTTTTTTATCTCACCCGAACTGTTTTGTTCGGAAACGAGTGGATGACACCGATGCATACCCTGAACCTAAGATTTACAACGCTCCTGATTGGCTAGAAATGGGGTTGTTGACTTTGGCGTTCGGTGTCCGCTGAAAAGTTCCGAACCGCAGATCTTTAGCCAAACCGTATAGTAAAATATGCTTGTTGGGGTTTTTCTGAACCCCACCCGTAATTGGAGTTCGGGTGAATCTGATGCTTGCTGGTTTCAAACAACACCATTTCTAGGACGCACGTCAGATTATTCGCGAAAATACGCTTTAACCCTTTATGGGCCAAGCCCGAGTAATCCGAGTATACTTGTTTTTCTCTTCTGGTCTATTTTACATTTTGTCAGTCCTCATTCAGGATAAACTCGATAGTCGATTGTCGATTAAAACACTTACAAAATAAGGCTTCGTTCGTGCGCCTTCAATTTGCCGTATAGGCAATTCCAACTCCCACGAGTACTAACAGTTAACTACCTTCCCTGCATACACGGAAGAGTGGTGTTCTTTTGAACTAACCTGGTCTGTAATGGGTAAAATGGGTTAATGGTAGTCATCCAAAAGCCTCGGTTTGTGCCTGCATATTAGTGCATTTAAACCTAACCCAAGGGAGTCCACATTGTTCATAATCAAGTATCATGCGGCCCTGACAATTTTTACTAGTCAAAAAGTTGAACTCTGTTGGACTCATGACGAAATTAAACTTTGAAATCCGCAAAATGAAGTATTCTGAAGGAAAATCATTCATTTAGACCACTACGAATTCAGTTTTCTCACGGGAAACCACAGAAAGTACCACAGTAGGCGCAAACTCCTTGAAATGAGGATCCTTAGACCTGGAGGGGTGAAAAACATTTGTCTTACTATTTTTTTTTTGGGATTTGTTTGTTTGTTTTCCCCCTTCTTTAGTGGGCACAAAACCTTGTCATCCTCAGAACAAATTGCAATTTTGAAATAAGGGGCTTACAATTATAAACAAGTACAAAGGTTGTAATTCGACGATGATCATCAATATATTTTGCCCTGCTCTTGTTCTCTTGGCAATTAGGCAATTATTGGACCAGAAATATTTGTTGGTGTAAAGTGAAAGCGTTTAATTTTGAGGGAAGCTATGTAAGAAGCTATGTAAACAAGATTTGAGAATATACGACGTGATACAATTGACAAATCCACTGGAAATGAAATGAAAATTAAATAAACAAATAAACAGAATAAAACGAATAAAAAAATTGCCGTTTACCTCTCTTATTCAATTGTTTCCTGCCTGAGCTGAGCAATCTCTCTATCCCGCTTTTTGCTTATATTTTTTATCAGTATTATTTTCTTAATTTATTTATTTTTATTTATTTTATTATTTCTTTTCCTCATTCTGACCTCCTTTCTTGTAATTTTACTGCACTTATTCATTATATATCGGATCATGCTTTGCGTTCTTCTTAATTTTCTCTCGCGGTTGAAGTTGGATCGCGGGCTTGCTGAAAATCATCGATGTTTCATCAATGCCGTTTTCACCTTTAAACTGACTGCCCTTCTCGTAAAGTCCTCAACATTGATACGAGTTGATAGCACATTGAAATTAGTTAGTTTCATGGAAACATCGCTGATTTCATGGATTTTCTTCTTTTTCGTGGGTTTCAATGGATAAACTGCAGCATTGCCAGATTGATGTGATTTCCTATAGCAGCGGCGCTGCACTCTGGCAACATTGGATTTTTTGCATTTAAAGTCTTGTGAAATATCGATTCGAGGAAAGCACTGTGTACCCCCCCCCCCCAAACATTTCGACCCATCGCATGGCTTTCAATGGACTGGATGCAACGCTGCCAGATTGCACGCGCCGCGCCGCCGCCACTGGCTTGACCGCTGCTTGCTTGTAACTGTCAACCCGAGGGTTTAGTGTTTGGAATTCGCAAATCCTGATTGACAAATTTCTACAGGCTTTTAATTTAAATCAACCTGAAAAGGACGGGAAACGACACAGTAATAAGAAATAAGTATGTGACATGATTAATAAGTTTTTAACATGTTTTAAGTTTCAGTTCCCTTTTCCGGATATCTTTTCTGCGATTATGGAGTTGCTCATTGCTAATATAGCAGGGAAGTCACTTTTCAACGAATTAACTGACGCAATCTCCAAAAGAGTTCCCATAGTAATATACAGCTCGGGGTCGAAAGCTAGGCAGTTCTCTGCTGAGCGCTATGGAAAGAAAATGTAGTAAGACAATTAAATTCAAAGATTAGGTTTTGGAACAAAAAACAGTAATTCAGTAAGGTACAGAAGTGAATATTGGAGGCTAAAGAGAACAGAACTTACAATATACATGTATATCAAAGGGGAAACTGCATTCAGAAAAATAGGAAACAGAAAGTCAAAATCGTATTATTCAAAGCTCAAAGACATTCGTCATCCAAAGTTGTATGTTCATTGTTTATTTCTAAATTCTGTTTCCTAGTAAAATAGAAGACAATAGGACGATCTGATTAACCCATATTTCTCCCCCCCCTCCCCCCCCCCAAATGTGATTTGGGCAAAAAAGAGGGCGGAAGGGGATGAAAGTGAAAAGAGATGGGAAGGCAAAGCTCCGCATGCTCAAAAGAGGACATGGCCTCTTTGAAGAAGACCTATCAGTGGCAGCCCATGGGGGCGAGGATATGCGGAGGCTGAAGTCCCCCTACTTTTTTTGGAAAAGGATTCAAAAAAGGGAAAAAACGAAGGTCGCACTACATTAAGCCCCCTCATGTTCATATTTTGGAGATGGGCTCAAGAAAAGAGAGAAGAAGAAAAAGGATCATCAGATTTTTTCAAGCCCCCCCCCCCCAATATGGACCCACGGACCGCCACATGGACCTATGGTACCCCTTCACACCACGCTTGCTCGGGTGAGGCTCAATAGTGTTCAATATTTCTCGCTGATTTTTTAACTAAACAGTGATCCAGTAAGCCGAATCTCTGCTCGATCCACAATCAAAGTTCTAGCCCCGCTACTGGACTCAAGTGCTAGTCTTAAATAGTCGCAGAAGGCAGCGAGCTCCTTCAATTTCGAGGGTATGCAAAATGGTTACCGGCGTGTAGGAATAGTTATCTGAACAATGTTCCACATAGCCGGGCCTTTACTACATCCGCAATCAAAGTTCTAGCCTGCTACTGGACTAGTGCCAATCTTAAAAAGTCGCAGAAGATAGCAAGCTCCTTCAATTTCGAGGGTATGCAAAATAGTTACTGACGTGTACGAATAGTTATCTGGATGATGCCTCACTAAGCCGGGTCTTCACTTAATTCAATACCGTCTCTAAACATACCAAGCTGCTTCTTTGAGGTTAGGGTCGTCTTGGTATACGTACGCTTATGGAGAATGAAATATTGGTGAAATGGAAAATCGAGATTTATCCTCTCAAAACACGATTTTCAACTCTTTCACTGCTTTGGGGAAGTATAACTAGGCCCCAAACTTTCATTACTGGCGTACTTTTCCAAATTTAGTTGAACTTCAAAAAACCAACCGAATCCTCGATAACGCCATAATCATTCCATAAGCTTACATATACCAAGTCGAACCCTAACCCCACTTTTTCAAAAGAAGCAGCCGGGTATATGAGTAGAGGCGGTATTGCTTCACTGCATCCGCAATTGAACTTCTATCTCCGACCAGTGTCATGGATCTTAAAAAATCGCAGAGGGTAGTAGTCTCCTTCAATTTCAAGGATAGGCAAAATCAGTGACAAGCAGGAATAGTTGGCTGAACAATGTTTTATTGAGCTGGGCCTTTGCTCGATTGGCAATCAAAGTTTTATCCACGCTACTGGGTTTCGAGCGGAGGCAAATTAAGTCTAAAACTTGTATGAATAGTTATAATTAAACAGTGCTTCATCGAGCCAGCAGACTGATCTTTGAAATTATTGGATAAGACTTATAGACTGGCTGAGTGGAGGTTTATCATTGGTCCGTCTAGAGTGTCCATCGAAGAGTAAAACTCTGTAACCAAGTATATCCCTCCGGTAGATTCGATAAGCTAAGCAGCACAGCAGCATTCAGCTTCTCGAATGTAGCAGACGGATACCTGGTTACGAAGTTTTACTTATCGATGAACACTATAGAGGAACTAATATTAACCCTTCATTCAGTCAGTCTACCAGTCTTATCCAATCATTTCAAAGATCAGTCTGCAAGCCTTTATTCGATTCGCAATCAAAGTTCTAGCCGCGATAGTGAGTGCGTGACATCGAACTTAAAAATTCGCTAACAACTAGATGGAAAAAACTCTATGGTAGCTCTTGAACAATGTCTTTGACCAGTTTTCTTCCATTTGAACCTATGCTAAAATATCGAATATATTAAGGTTCATACATCGATTCATTTTCACAGGTTTTTATGAAATAGATGTCAATATACTTCGCAATTCACAAGCCGTGTCGTCTCATGTCAGCTCACTGCCGTACAGGCTCACTGACTCACCCTCGCTCCAGTGGCCACCAGCGAGTTATGCATTATGCAAGCCATAACCTCAAAGTCGCTTTTCCTTTGATCCAATCGCGAAAATCTCTGCTTCACTCTCGTGCCACGTAAGATCATCAATGAAAATTTGATTACATCATGAGTCATATGGGAAACGGAAACGGATATGCAGTCGAGCGAGTGACGTGACGCGGTCGCGCTGCGGCACAATGATCCGAAATCGGGAAAAATGGCCCAAAATCGGCGGGGAAAAGTAAGGCAAAGTCATTGTTTTTGTCCTTTGAAGCTTAGACTAAAACTTTCAGAGACATTTCTAGGTTTAAATGACTTGTTAAATGTGTTTCCTTCTGATTAAAATTGGCCTTGAAAGTTTATAAATGATCTATTGATAAGAAGGGTCGAACTTTAGGAATGTCTCGGGGGGAGGGAGAGCGGTTCCTACAGGGATTTCCCCCCCCCCCCCCAAACTAGCTGAAAGGTAGGGTTTTTTTTTTTTTTTTTTTTTTTTTTTTTTTTTTTTTTAGGATCCTACAAGCAGATCCTCTGAAGCTCGAAAGAAAAACTTTTTGCAAATAGAGCAATCCAAGTTACAAACAATTTAGAGCAAAGATGAAAGTTGAAGAGAATCGACTATAAAAGAAAACACATTCATTATATGGTCTCTGTTTTTTGGTAAAGATCTCTAAAAATATACCAACGTTCGCATTTTCCATGACCTTTTCTTATCGCAGCATGCTTAATGAATTTTTTTTTTTTTTTTTTTTTTCAAGACAGAAGTACAAAGCTTTTAATGAGATTCAAATCTACTCCTCAATCAAAAATAACATGAATAATGCACACAAAAACTTCGTACTGCTTGATGTTCAGTGTCCACTTTTTTGATGCGCACGGTATAAGACGATTTTTCGTTCTCGAAGTAAAAAAGGAAAAAGAAAGAAGAAACCGGTTTTGATGAAAGTCGATTATACCATCGCTAGACGCAACCGTGCATTCCAATGATGAAATCAATAAAAACGCTCATCCAAAAGCCAAATCTCCTTTCTCTAACACTTTTCTTCTCTTTTGTGTATTTATAGAGCTGAATGAAGCCGCTGCCATACGCCGCCGCGCGCCGGCTTAACTTTTTTGTTGTAATCATTTTTAAATTTTCGTGAGCCCAAATAGTGCTGCCAGAAATTTTTCGAGGAGCTGGTCTAGGGTTTGAAAGTAGCTAGATAAAGGGGGTCTAATATATCCAAACTGTGTCGAAATTATCTAGAAAAGCGTGAAAAATTATTTCATTCTAAGGTCCATATCAAAGGAGGGCTACGCCACTGGTGATTCCTCATGTGTATTCTCATTTCAAAAGCATAAGAAAAAACGAAATTAGTCACAAAAGCTCTTTTTCCCCCATTTTGACGAGGTTTAAAAAATAATAAAAATATGGCAGTAAAACAAAATAAAAGGCAGAAAAATCACCTCGATGATAGCATCAAGCGAGCCAAGTGCCAGCAGCATTTTGCGGCCCCTTAATTTTGAACCTCATGCCGGGAAAAATACACTTAAGCAAAACATCATTTTGAGAGAAACCCGCGTTTGAAAGTTTCCATCGTGTCTATCGGCTAAAATATACTTTGCATGCACATAAAAAAATATTACGTTTATATCCTTGAGGTAAAAAAATCTCCTATGATTCATGTTTCTGCGTTTGTCAGTGATCCTCAGGAAAGGATCAAAACTCTGCGTGAGGTTCATGACGTCGTTATTCCCGAAAATATATATATTTATTAAATCTCTTTCACTGAAAATGTAATAACTCACTGAAAAATTCATACCGGTCCTTTGAAAGTTCGGAAGCATATGTATACTTTAAAATATGACACATTGATTGAGATCTTTGGAGGAAAAACGATACGTTCAAAGGGGGGGGGGGGGATTCATCCCACGATGACATGACTTTTCTCTGACACCGAAAATGGGCATAGAAATTGCATCATATAGAAAAACGTTTAAAGCTACTAAATTAATGATTATTTCGGTGAAAAGCGTTTCTACAATAACGAACCGCAAATTTAATGAGTCGTTGAAATTAAACTTCTTTTACAGAATCAAAACATGTATAATGACGTGACGTGGTAGAATAATGACCTTTTGATTCCTCAAAAGCAGTGTGATTTCAATGTATAATTCAATTTATGGTTCGTTTGTGTTGTACTTACTGAAGGAAACACTTTTGAAACAAATACCCATTCGTTTAGTGCCTTTAAACGTTTCAATTATGTTGGCAACTATATGCCTCTTCTCTTCCTTCTATCCATTCATAACACATGTGTTCAAATTGGGGGGGGGGGGAGGCAAAGTCCTGGATCCGCCTCTGAACGGGCCGGAGAGAAGAAACGATGAAATGTGTGTTGGTAATACGTATCTTAGAACGTTCCTGTAAGAGTCAGTCCTGCCCTGAATCCTGATCTGAAAAAAGTAGACCTCATACTGATTTGATTCTGGTTCTTCCCACTGACATACATTGTTTCATCTTTTGTCTTTTTAAATGAAATTATAGATCTTGAATTACAATTGTTGAATAGTGCCGCTACATTCTATTGTGATGTTGTTCGTTCTCCATGTGCGATGTTGATGACTTGACTTGTATCTGTTTGACACGAGTTTGTATATAGCATCAGACAATGCGGTGGTTCGCAAATTAGGATCGTTTTGTTCCTTGAATATTTTGAATTCGTCACCTCAAACAATTTAAATGTAGCCTCGTTTCTGTATTTTTAAAATAAACCCAATCGAATTTTTCATTCTTTTTTCACTCTTTTTTGATTGCATGGAGAGGGTGAGGAAAATGTTGTAATACTGAAATTGATCCCATTTTCTCATCCCGTATTTTTTATTCATATATACTGTGAGCTCGTTTCAGAACTGTAGGCGCGCCTAGACCTTACAACCTTTGGCGAATTTTCGACTTTCATTCCTTCAAATCAGAACAAAACTTGCATCCGACTTGGAACCTTTAATTTGTATGCGTTCTTCAGTGAAAAACCAATGCTCAAATTCATTTTCAATAATTTTCATTTCGTAACATGAGAAATAATGTTTAAAAATTTCAAAGATTATCGGTCTAGGTGCGCCTATACTTCTGAAACGACCTCTACTCTAAAAGTAAAAGACTTTGGGAGCAGCGATAAAAAAAAAACAAAAACAAAACAACAACAACAACAACAACAACAACAACAATAATAACAAAAATGTAGATGTTAATTTGACTTGACTCTGTCAAACCGTTCGATTTTTTCCGTATTTTTTTATGTGGAGAGAACATCAATATATCGCAATGCACGAGCCGCTACCAGCCTGGCTCTACTCAATTCGTATATCCACCATGGATCATGGATCGCTGGTCTTTACCAGACCGTTTTAAGATCTCATTCCGATTTGTTTATGGGTGTCACTTTTGCAGTCCATCCATCGACCACTACTGCACCAGCCGCGGCCCCAAGCGATGTGGGCGAGTCTTTTTGACCTGCTCTTGACTTCTCTCCCCCCCCCTCCACTCATAGCTTCTCTTTGCCTCCTCACCCACTGTTTCGAACTGTGAGCCCAGGGACAAATTGAATAAATGATGTGTTATTCATGATCTTGCTCCGTTGCTGCCGTACTAAGCTTTCTTCGACAGTTCGGTTGGTTTCGCCCGTGAACCCCAACGGGCAACAACCAACTTGCAACGTATGCAATGTCAACACGGCGCAACGCCGCGCCACCCATGCCGCAAAGTGGGACTTAAACAGAATATTTCATGGCAAAGCTTGCAATTTGGCAACTTTACATTTCATTCACTAACTTCCACGGAAATATCGAGACAAAAACAGAAAAAAAAACCTTCCGACAAAACTTTTGGAAGAAAATGGCCCAGCAAAAGATTTTAGTTGAGCCGACCAAATCTTTGGTTTACACAGCAAAATCTCCTTGATTAGGCGTACAAAACCTTTGATCAGCTCTAGGAAAGACGTTTTCCTACCAAAGGTTTTGTCGGCGCAACCAAAGCAGTCTTTTTTCTGTCTTCGTCAAGTAAAAGCAAAAGATCTAAGTCACATATGCAAGTTTTGTTTTGAGTTGAAGAATTGGAAATTGAAAATTTTTCAAAGCTTAACGGTGAGCTTTATGTCTACACTTCTAGAACGGACGCTTGTGGTTCCAGCTATTCGTTACATCAGAACAAAAATGTTAATTAAATGGGAAAACTACCGACTTTTGCGTCGGAAAAATTGGCGTCCCTCCACGCGCTGAAGTATCCTCACCTTTGTCAGCCTCGCATCCTGACTGTCTTGTTTTCGAGCACATAAAAGCTGCGAAGCAACGGGGTGACGCATATCGGAGATAAACCAGAGACAATATGTATATTACTTGAGACTACGTACTAGCCGATAGCGCGGTTGCTAACTTTTTTTTTTTTTTTCGGGGGCTCAATAGAATATCACAAGGAGCAACATATCCAACTGGACCATACACACCTTGACTGATGAAACTCCGGTGCTTCACTCTCATTGGCCACTCACCTCACCAGTTTTGCTCATCAGTCAAAGTATGTTGCAGTTGAACGTTTTTTTGTTTAGGGACTCTAGTTTTGTTGAGACCCCGAAAAAAATTGCCTCCCGATTTTAACATGGGCAAGATAGTGCGCGGCCTCTCGCGTAAAAGTAAATACATTTGCATATTGTCTCTGAAATAAACTGTGAATTATTTTTTTCGGTTTATATCAGTTAAGCGCAATGCGAGTTCCATAAATATATACCCGAAAAGGCTGCAAAGACTGTTTATTTGATGCCTTCATGGCAATCAACAAGAATAAATTGAAACAAGAATCAAGCAAGAATAGATTGAAAATAAACAGTCAAAGTGAATGTATGAGATTACTGATTACTTCATATACGGATACGGTGCGACGTTGACGGTTACACATTGTAGGCAAAGTGATGGAAAATTATTGGAAATTTCGCATAATCAAATTTATATCCATTAATTACTGCGGCCGTGGCCTCAGTCTATTCAAGTAATTCGGAGCACAAGAGCGAGTGGGGGAAAGTGAAACTAGTGCGAAAGTCGAGATCCACGACTCTAGAACTTGACATAATAATTTTTGTTGTTTTAACCTTGACTCATATTCTGCTTCCGAGATGGCGTGGCGCGGCGGCAGAGCGGCTTTGCTTTGTCACGCCTGCCGTCGCGTCACTACGGTAACATCTCTACTGGGTGATACAAAAATTATGCACACCTACCTCTAAGCTGCTTCCTAATTGGGATGGAGAAGCCTGTCTTGCGATATTCTTCATCATACTCCCGACCTAACTTGTTGGGACTTTTGCTGTTAATGTCCCCTTCTTCTTGAGAGTCAGGAGAGGCGTCAGTATACCACTCATAATAAGGAAAATTAAATGTAGGTCTGCGCAACTTTTGCCTCACTCTGTAAGTTTCATAGATCAGGAGCAAGAGAGGCGAGGAGGGCATGAAAGTGGCAAAGTTGACACTAGCCACTTCTTTTTAATCAGTCACCAATTGCATCATTGAGTACTGTTCAAACATGAACTTGGAGCCCCTGCGTATTTTTAAAAGTTCGCCACGCGATTTAAATCGTCTGTTTATTGATATTCCTCTTCCTCCCCCCTCCCCTCCCTCCCCCTCCCGCCCATTCCAAGGAAATGATAAATAATACGTCTGACAGAGTACCCATTTCCAACCGCCACTTCATCAATCGAAACTCACAAATGTGTCACATGTCACATCCCATAGACTGTTTCTGTTAAGCGTTATCTGGTGGCGTATCAAATACACGAAAAAAAAGGCTAGTAGAAGTTACAATCTGCATAGCTGATTTTGGATTCTGCTCGAAAGTATGGTAACTTTCACCATAGCATGGTAAATGCAACATACCTTGAGGTAGACTAAGCCAACCTATTGATATATTTTACCATAATCTGGTGAAATTAACCATACTTTCTGGCTGGCAGACTCCAAAACCAACTATGCAGATGGTAAATTCTATCAGTCATTTTTTCCCGTGTACCTACATCTATAGCTCTCTTGCCTCTTGTCTGAATGTACAGGTGAAAAAATTAAGGGAAGGTGGAAGTGGTGAGGGTAAAGTAAGGGGGGGCAAATTTGAAAATTGAATCAGTGTTGCCAGATTGCACATTAAAATTCACCTACTTGACATTTAGTTCAAATGGAAAAAAGTGCGGTGAAAAATCACCTCTACTCGGGCAACGATGAATTGAATAAACAATTTGCTCTCTGTCCTATACAGCTGGGTTACCGTGTGCGACTAGAACTTAGAGGAACGGAGGAAAAATGTCAAAAGAAGAAGAAGCGGTGGAGTGGCTGAGGAGAAGGGTGGACGCGGGGGTCAAAAAAGCGGGGGGCTGAAAAACAAAAAAATGACGACTTGATTTTTAATTCCCCCCCCCCATCGAATTCTTACCAGCCTGTTTCGAAAGTGGAATTTTACGGTTTTTGCAGTGCGCAAAAATCATACTCTGTATTTGTTCACATGTCAATTTCGCTCCAATTTTCTGCGTTCGTCCCCCTCCATCCTCAAAAAAGTGAGGGGATTATTATAGCTCAACTAGTCCTCATGACCCGCCGCCTATGTTCATTGGTGAACCAGCGGGCCGATCATTTACTTCATCGTTAAATCGATCGATAAGACTGTCTACGAGTGATCCTATTGGTCGAGTATTGTAAAACTTAGTCGTTGCTATGGTAACCATCGTTATAGTGTCCGTTTTTTAAAGGTTACTCATGAGTGCCTTTATAAAACGAGACTCTTAACGATGGTTACCATAACAACAGCCAAGTTTTACAATACTCGACCAATAGGATCACTCGTAGACAGTCTTATCGATCGATTTAACGATGAAGTAAATGATCGGCCCGCAGCAGATCGGGATTGTTCCGAAAGAGGAGGAAGTGGTGGGTACTGGATGTATTGGAAGGAGGGGGAGGGGGTAGTTAGAACAACTATGGAATCTAATTAACAATTTGCTTTGTGTCGTATGGCCGGGTTACGGAGTGCGACTAGAATTTTAGAGGCGTGGAGGAAATAATGAGAAGGGGAAGAAGTGAGGGAGTAGGAGAAAGGGGGAAAGTATCAATGAACTTACGATTTTACTCGCGTGGCGAACTCCTAAAAATACGAAAGTAGATCCAAGTTCATGTTTGAACAATACTATTGTGATTCAATTTGTGACTGATAAAAAAAGAAACACGCGGCACGAGTCGTATGCATAGGCCGGTCCAGCGACCAGCAATAAGGCAACTGCTTATTCTTCCAATTTAAATGTATGATTAACAATCGGTTCTTGAAGGGGTTGTAGCCACGTGACCAGTGGCGCACCGAAGGGGGTGGTTTTAGGGTCAAAACCCCCCCTAAGCATCAAGATTTTGCCCTAAAAAAGATCATCTTCGGCCAAAATTGCTTGCAAAACCCCCCCTAAGGCCTCAGAAAATGGAAAATTTGCGGTAAAACCCCCACCAAACTAAATTTCTCGGTGCGCCACTGCACGTGACTATACTCACCGGCAGCCGAATTGGCGGGTGAAAATCGGAATTAAAACTCAAAAAAGGCAACACTGCTGACCCTTATGCGTCTCGAGTCGAGTGAATAGCCGAGAGTCGGCTATTGTTTGGGAGGACGTGTTCGGCCACCTCGGACCCTTTTCCTTCGCCCAAAATTTCTGAAGATTTTTTTTCGTCGAACAAACGCGCCGTTTTCATGTAGAAATTCGGTTTCAGCGTGAAATTGCAATGGAAATGAACTAAAAAACTAAGCTGATTAGCTTAATATGAAGCTGTTTGATTCATCACCTATAACCAAACAGTGAAGAATCGAACAGCTTCAAATTAACTCTTCAACGTAGTCTTTTAGTTGATTTCCATTGGAATTTCACGCTGAAACCGAATTTCTACATAAAAACGGCGCGTTTGTCCGACAAAAAAAAAAAAAAATCGTCAGAAATTTTGGGTGAAGGAAAAGGGTCCGAGATAGCCGGACACCGGGGTTCCTCCGAAACAATAGCCGGCTCTCGGCTATTCACTCAGAGCGCGTCAGCAGTGGCTTTCACTGCGACGACTCGAGGCTCGAAAGGATCCTCAGTGTTGCCTTTTTTGCATTTTAATTCCGATTTTCACCCGCCAATTCGGCTGCCGGTGTGTATAATCGATTATTTCTCACGCAATCGAATGAGAAGAATGCACTGTTTCCCTGAATGCTGGATCCAGCAATGGTCGTTTATCTTATCTTCTTACTATAGTATAAAAATCTAAGGGACATTCTTTCACACATTCCACACATTCTTAGACACATTCCACACATTCTTTCACACATTCTTCCGCACATTCTTTCAAAATAACTTCGGGATTCTCTAAAATCTCAGATTTTGTCCATTTCTGTGTGTGCCAGGAAGTGCCGTGACTAATTGCTGACAAACGTGGCGACGGGGGGTAAATGAGCCGAGAGATGGGAGAGCCTCCTCCGCCAGCCTGATCGGCGCGCCGCAGCGGACCCTTGAATCCAACCCCCTACGCACCCCCTCCTTCTGTGCTGTTTTCTTAACTTTATACCTTTATCATAGTTTTGCATGTTGATTTCTAACGGCGCGCAGCGCCGCAATATAGACGCGAAGTGCCTCCGGGGGTTGGGCCGCGGAGCGGCGAGGGGGCGAAGCCCCCTCGTAGTATTATAGTCCGTTTCATTTAAATAGAAGCTTGAGCTCGACTCTTTCCCCTCCGAGTTTTACCCTCTCACTCGTACCTGTGATGACTCGAGACCTGCCCCATCGGTAGGAGATTCCGTCCGTCACAATAGGCAGTCAGCTATCCAAAGGACAGTCTATTGTGATGGACGGAATCCCCGATCGATGGGACAGGTCTCGAGTCATCGCAGGTACGAGAGAGAGGGTAAAACTCGGAGGGCAAAGAGTCGAGCTCAAGCTTCTATTTAAATGAAACGGACTATAGTATTGCCCCCAACTTTACCAATGGGTTTGTTGCAAACTTTTCCTACAGCATAGTGGCGAGGAGTGCCATTTGGCAACGTTCCTATTTCCCATTTCAACACATTAGAAAGGTCGAAATGCATGGTCATCGCCGATGACTGATGCGTTCGACTTTTATTGGTGAATATAAATGGAGAAAATACAGTGTTGCCAAATTGCATGCTTCGCCACTGTCCTTCAGCTGTAAAGAAGGTCTGTTCTGGAGTAAAATCACATGAAAATGACTCTATCGGGAGCATTAGTAAATTCCGAAATTGACTCACAAACTCAATAAATGCGTTCAACAAAATTCCAAAGATTGCTGTCACATGAGTGGATTACAATGAGGGAGTCCCATGCCGAGACAGGTGATTTACCATAGAGCACTGGCGCAACCAGGATCTCCTCCATCTCTCTCATTTCTCATTTCAATGCATAAGTAGGAAAAGGACAGAAAGAGAGGGTTCTATCCCGTAGTCCATCCTTGTCTAACATACGCTTTTTAATGGAGAAAAGAGAGAGATGAAGAAACCCTCGTTGCGCTACTGCCACAGAGAAATCTGCAATTAGATGGGACGATGGGACTCCC
This sequence comes from Trialeurodes vaporariorum, assembly GCA_011764245.1. NCBI lineage: Eukaryota > Metazoa > Arthropoda > Insecta > Hemiptera > Aleyrodidae > Trialeurodes > Trialeurodes vaporariorum. The sequence continues at coordinate 54,990,939 of VMOF01000388.1, read as the reverse complement.
CCAATGTGACCCGCTCATTTTACTCCATTTTGGAATTTTGTTCAAACACCTTTAGTGCTGGGCTCACGAGTGGATTTGGAGACTTTTAGATGCTCTCAGTGTGATTTTTACGCGATTTGATCAAGGAACCGACCCCTTCCAACCTTGTTGCAAAATTTTAAAACTGACCTATTTACACTAAAACAAATTGTCGTGTTCTGGATACGCCAGAACTGGGTCCTGCTCTGAGAGCAATTTGTTAAAGTAGTTGACAAAGGCAAACGTTTGTATCAGAAATATGTATATCAGTTTGTGCTCCTCTGAACACGTTCGTAACTGGTGTGTATAACAATACCCATATCCTGTCCGTGTCCAAAACATGTTCTTTTTCTCAATGTATGCATATGTAGAGTCTAAGGTGTGCATTGGTCTATGCTCTTGACAATGACATCATCGACGTTCAATGCAATAATATTATATCTTTATATATGGTTTATATCTTTATCTTTAATGGCGTCGTGTGCAATCTGGCAACATTGTATTTGGTCCATTAAAACCCATGAAAAGGGTCGAAACGTTAGGGGTGCACAGTGCACTCCCTCGAATCGATATTTCACATGGGATCAAATGGACGAAATGCTGCGTTGCCGGCTTTCACGCGACGCCACTGATAAGGTCTATAAGCACCAACAGAGCATTAGTCCGAGGGGCAAGGCACGACAAATTACGGTGGCCTCACCAGCCCAATTCTGGAGAAGAGGGGGGGGGGGATTCACCAAACTTCCCGCATGTTTTAGCTTATTTTTCGGGGAATTGAATTCTAAATTACCTTTTTCAGAACCCTAACAATAAGACCTAGACGCATGGGAAGCCTCCTCCCCTTCCCCAGCGCCCCATGATTACCTCCCAATCTGGAAATTCCATTTAAAATAGGAGATCTCGTTTTTCGTGACAAAGTTAAAAGGCGCCAAGGATCGCAACTCTCTAGTCTTTGAGTATCCGTGCCGCTGACCCATTGCTTTAAGTTTCCGGCAGCTGGCCTATATGGCTCTGACAGTGAGTGTCTATCTCCTATCAAAAGCTATTATAACATTAATGGAGGACAACAATTGCACAGGTCAGTTATATAAGTCGTCTCAGGACAATTAATTCAGCGTTTTAGTTAATTGGGCTAGTTTGCGAATCTTGCTCTACAACAATAACCCTGTAACTTAACATTCATCATCTGAAACGTATATAGCATTCGGAAGCGGTGAAGTTTTACGGACGGACCTATACCAACACACAATGGTGGAAATGACAGATTCGGTGGCCTCGTATCAACACGATAAAGTCGTCGCTTATAAACGTATCGTTTCAAAGAATTAAGGACGAAAATCACACTCTAAAATTACAATTAACGTAAAGGACCTGTCCAATTAAAACCCATTTCCTGCCCCCCTTTTGGTCAAAATTATAAGTTTCAAAAAAGGGGAAAAACTGTGGATTTGGTGTGCTTGGAGGTCTAAATCCAACAGAAAATATGATGAAAGGGATATTTATAATTCGTTTGTTGACCCGCCAGTTTTGCGATTTTTTCCGAAAAAACTGCTATTTTTCACTATAAAAATGGAAATTTAGGTATGAGAACAAGAGAGTGACAGCCTCTGCTTATTTAAGATGCTTGTACTTTTTTGATCAGGGAATCTTTTGGTGCTTTTGACTTGCTGGTTTTTGACCGAAAAAATTGTTATTTCTACCCATTGTGCTGTATGGCATTGCCATGACTCGATACATGAGGATAGAGGGAATAATTGGGTGTATAATTTAAACCGCAGGCTGTTTACCTTCCATGTGTTGCTTTTGACGAGTTGAGGAGAACATGCATCAAAATAAACTACCTATCTTGAACGTCATTTGTTCAGTGTACACTAAACTGATGACCGCAGGATGCAGAAACATTAAAATATGGCCACAAAAACCAAATTTGAAATTTGTAACAAGGATTGAAAACATCATTGATTATCGAGACCACCGATAATTTTATTTTGGGGGGGGGGGGGGTTCCAAATTTATTAACTTTTCTATTCACTAAATGTGTATAAATTTACTGTAATTATTGACTGACAGTGGTGGCTTGCGCACACGGGCAACAGCGGATTCTCTCCATTCCAATCTATGTAAAATTATCGATTTTTAGGGGATCTACTGAATCGATAAAAAAATCGATGTTTTTGAATAAGTTCAAATTGTAAAAAAAACAAGGTTGCCAAATTGCACAAGCCACCACTGCACTGTTGACTGAAAAATTCAAGTCAATCTACATAGTCCAACAGAGAGGGAGATAAAGTTTAAAGCGGTTTCGATAACATTACATGCCAAATGTAGGCATAAAAAAACCATCAACAGCATTTTTTTGAACTAGCATTGTCATTTAATTGATTGGGGAGGGGGGGGGTGTTAAAATCCATGGAAATTTCATAATCCTGCTTCGTGTTAATGCTAAAATATAATACTTACGTTTAATGTAACATCTACTATTTCTTAATGTTTAAACAAGTTGAAGTTTAAATTGTCAAATATTGATTTTATGCAAATAAATGTATGACAAACAGCTTTATTAAAATTCACGACAAGAATTAAAAAGTTTAAAAATGAATGATTAGACGTATGTGCTCTTGTCACAAATTCCAAATTCCAGGCTGGTATTTGCGTTTGTGATCGATTCTTTGTCGAACTAACAATTAATCGGGACGAGTTCGTTGATCTTTACTGAGCCACGGAGTCAGCCAGTTTCAGTTAAAACGCCTGCAGAGTGGAGAGATAAAATGAGTTGAATATGTGTAGGCTGAATTGCCTACCCTTTAAAATGTAGGCACTTTTTAAGTATTCGATTTCGTAACGGAGCAAGTTGTCCACGGTGTAAGGAGTTGACGTAGAAAAAACTTTATACGAACCCATGGAAAATAATTGAGGACTTTTCCGGAAAAAGGCCCAATTTAAAAACAGTTGTGTCTTCCTCAGAATTTTGCATCAAGAGTAAATCATTTGTATCGTAATTTATTTGCAACTTTGTGTTATTATAATGTTTATTTATTCGAGGGCTATAATTTTACAGAAAAAGTTCCTTTTCATAGATTCCAAGTATCTTTCATGGGAACTTCTCAACAGTGCATTAAAAATAGCACAGATGCATTTTCGGGAATTTTTGTTTTGTTGTATATCTGTTTTTTGTTTTTTGTTTATCGGGTGGAGTATGAGCACACAAAAATAGCAGAAAAAACACTTCGGTAGCGCTGACAAAACCTTTGGTGGAAACATGATCTAGCAGAAGACTTTAGTTTAGCCAACCGAAGGTCTTGTATGCCTAGCTAAAAAGAATTTGTTGGAAGAGTCGAAGATTTGGTCGTCTGAACTAGTCTTTTGCTGGGTCCTTTATCTACCAAAGTGTTTTTTTTTTTTTTTTTTTCCCCTGTAGGAGGTGCAATAAAAAAAGGACCCAGACTTTTGAGACCACAGATTTGTGGCGACCCAATTCCCAATTACTTTTCGGTTAGGTCTCATATGTATGTGTAATTGGTCTGTTTTTGAGAAACGAAGCAGTGAGAGTGGCAAGCAAGTAAAGTGAATTAAGGAAAGCTTTGAACTATTGACAATGGTTGACAGGAAAAAGTGGGGGGGGGGGGGGTTGAGCTGTATTAAAGAGGCACAAACAATGTTTCGCACGGGGCTCATACGAGATAAGCGACGCCATTATTTTGGCGCTTTTTAAGTTCTAAAAGATGTAACTGACTTTTAATGCGAAAAATCATTCATTGACTACATGTTTTTTCAGATCACTTTATCGATACTTTTTTTTTTTTTTTTTTTTTTTTTTTTTTTTTTATTTTTTTTTTTTACATAAATGTGCAACAAAAGTTGATGAAGTAAAGATGCTATATAGTGCCCTTTGATTTTAATTTTTGTCCTGGGTTAGAATAGGTAAGATCTCGATTTATCGCATTATGTACTACGGCTGGTAGACTTCGTTTTGGACGTGTACGCGCACCTAGACCGACAGTCTTTGTGGCGAATTTTCAATTTTCATTCCTTCAAATCAAAACAAAGCTTGCCTGCGACTGTGGCATTTTAATGTTACAGTTCACAGTAAAAAGCCGGGACAAATTCATTTTCATTAATTTCTACCATGTAACATGAGAAATAACGCAGGAAAATTCCTTAGATTATATCCAGGTGCGCCTACACTTCAGAGACCAAATAATGTTCGGTCCCGAGCATTGCATTGCGTGCATCTTGCGTGCGGTTTCGACCAATTAGAGAGCTTACGCACGGTCACATGACCGTGCGTAAGTTACGCTCGGACCGAACATTATTTGGTCCCTGAAACGACCTCTATCGGCCAAATTAATGGGCAATCCGTCTTAGAATAAGTGTTCACTGCTCGATAAAGCGAGTAGATAAATATTCCTGCTCTGTGGTACTCGTTTTTGCCTATGTCATCAATTGAAGGCGCTTTATTCAACGATCTCTCATTTTCAATCAAATGAACTGGAATCACGAGAAACTGACTTGCTTTAAAGATTTATCCTTCGTTACTCGTTAGGATGCCTGGCTATTAATTAGTGCACAAATCAATATTACTTTCCAAGTCTCTAAGATAGCATACAATGTATTTCAAGTAAATATATATTCATTTATTTATCTACGATTCCTATATTTATTTATTAATTTATTTATTAATTTATTTGTCGTTTATTCCTTTTTTGAAATCAGATACCACTCCTTGAAAAGCAATAAGATATGAAAATAAAAGCGAACGATTGTAGAAAGTGCTAGTTTCAGATTCTGAGCAGGCATTGCTACTATTTAGGATGTTCAATGAAATAAGAAAAAACCTTAAAACGAGAATGAGGTTTGAAACCGTTCATTTGTTGAGTTTGGTGCGATGAGAGAGAGGTTACTGAAAGGAAGACGTTATGAACCAGGTGTTGCTAATTGGATTTTCCGACTGCGCCGTTAAGCATTTTATATAAGATACTTATGTGAGCTTTCAACGTGCCTCAAATAGAGTTATAATATCCAGCCACGTGAACATGAAAGTTCAACTCGGTCAAATTCATTTGGAGCCAATAAACCTACCTTATTACTTTCTCAATTTACATGTATGGTCATCATGAGCTTACATGCATTGGGTTGTTATTCTTAATTTTGTGAATTGGATCATCACTAGAAAAGCACCATCCGTTATTTTTTGAGAATAGCGGACATCTAATTCGTCTCATACGAGGGCCGTATCAATCAATTTGCAATAACCCAACCATCGAGCACTTTTTTTTAGTAAATTTTAATTTACTTATATAGCTGCTTTTGTCCCCCCCTCCCCCCCGGATGGACTCTATAAAGTACGTACTGTTTATAGACTTTATATTATGTTTATACGCACTATACTATTGTACGTACTCTATGTTGGTAGTATAATATGTATTTAGTATATATATCACGTATTGCAGAATATATGTTTATAGCACTAATATAGTAAATATATAGTAAATGTAGTATATGTGTTTAGCATATAAAGCTTATACATTGTAATAATGCAATATATGTACTTTATGCATTATATGCATAGTATGCATTATATGAAGAATTTTTTTTATAGGGGGGAATTGGGGGTTTTCCCCCCTCTCCTCCCCCCCCCGGCTGGCAAAAAGGGCCAAAAAAGGGGCCAAAAATGGGTGAAATACAGGGGAGAAAAGGCCAATGGGTAAGATAGGGGTTAAGTAGGAGCAAATATGGGCGAAATAGGGTCATAAAGGGGAAAAATAAAAGGAATTGGGAGCAAACGAGAAAAATAAAGTTAAATAAGGGCGCTTATATCAATAATTAGGAGGAAATATGGGCAAATTCAAGCAAATAGGCGTAAATAAGAGGAAATACGAGCACTAAAGGACGAAAAGGGCCAAAAAAGGGGCCAAAAATGGGTGAAATGCAGGGGCGAAAAGGCCAAATATGGGTAAGAGAGGGGTTTGGTAAAGGTTAAATATGGGTGAAATAGGGGCATGAAGAGGCCAAATAAGGGGAATTATACTCTGTTCAAGATAAGAAGGCGGGTGAGAATTTAGGTAGTAATGCACTATTTAGCAACAGTGTGGCTATGCTGGCTACTCCAACCCTTTGCAGTGTCCGTTGTTCTCCCGATCTCTCTCTTGGCACGGAGGATTTCCAAGAACCGACAGACTCAACAATTTACACACGTCCAGTAAAAATTGCGAACGGTCAAAAATACGAAAAAACGGACGAAATTTTCGCCCTAAAGGGCCAAAACTCGGCAAAAATAGTCGAATTCGAATATTGATGACTCTCAGAAATTCGTATTTTTCAGTCGGAATTAAATTCAGAATATTGCGTCTAATATCGAATATATGAGAGTCATCAATATTCAAAGTCGACTATTTTTGCCGAGTTTTTGCCCTTTAGGGCGAAAATTTCGTCCGTTTTTTCGTATTTTTGACCGTTCGTAATTTTTACTGGACGTGTGTAAATTGTTGAGTCCGTCGGTTCTCGGAAATCCTCCATGCCAAGAGAGAAGTCGGAAGAACAACGGCCACTGCGAGGGGTTGGAGTAGCCGGTATAGTCGCACTGTTGCTAAATAGTGCATTACTACCTGAATTCATTCTCACCCGCCTTCTTATCCTGAACAGAGTATAGGGGCAAACCAGGTAAAAAAAAGGTAAATGGAGCCGCATATAGATATAAATAAGTGGAAATATGTGCGAATTTAGGCAAATCAGTGTCAATAAGAGAATTACGAGCACAAAGGGGAGGAAAGGGCCAAAAAAGGGGTAAAATATGGGTGAAATGCAGGGGAGAAAAGGCCAAATATGGGTAAGATAGGGGTTCAGTAGGGGCAAATATGGGCGAAATAGGGTCATAAAGGGGAAAAATAAAAGGAATTGGGAGCAAACGAGAAAAATAAAGTTAAATCAGGGCGCTTATATCAATAATTAGGAGGAAATATGGGCAAATTCAAGCAAATAGGCGTAAATAAGAGGAAATACGAGCACTAAAGGACGAAAAGGGCCAAAAAAGGGGCCAAAAATGGGTGAAATGCAGGGGCGAAAAGGCCAAATATGGGTAAGAGAGGGGTTTGGTAAAGGTTAAATATGGGTGAAATAGGGGCATGAAGAGGCCAAATAAGGGGAATTAGGGCAAACCAGGTAAAGAAAGGTAAATGGAGCCGCATATAGATATAAATAAGTGGAAATTTGTGCAAATTTAGGCAAATCAGTGTCAATAAGAGAATTACGAGCACAAAGGGGAGGAAAGGGCCAAAAAAGGGGTAAAATATGGATGAAATGCAGGGGAAAAAAGGCCAAATATGGGTAAGAGAGGGGTGATTAGGTGTGAAATATGGAATTAGGTGTGAAATATGGTAGAAATAGGAACATGAAGGGGTCAAATAAAGGGCATTCGGGGCAAACAAGAAAAATAATGTTAAATGAGGACGCTTATAGCAATAATTAAGTGGAAATATGGACAAATTCAGGCAAATAAGTATCAAGAATGGAAAATACCAGCAAGAAGGGGCGAGAAGGGGCAGGAGCTCCCCAAATTTTAGAAAATTCCCTGAATTTTATTTCCCCTCTCTATTGGTTCTCCACCATGGTTCATCCATTCACGAATCAAAAGCGTCCATTTCAAAATTGGATAATACTCGATTCTGATTGGTTGATCCATTGACCAATCAGCAGCGTCCATTACAAAATTGGGAAATACTCGATGCTGATTGGTTACTCGGTTGACCAATCAGTAGCGTCCATTTTAATAAACGGGAAATACTCGCTTCTGATAAATCAATGACACAAGAAAATCGGCAACAGTAAATTAAAATTTACTAATAAATGTATTTGCTTCAGCAAATACCGTACAGATTTTTTTTTTATATTTTCTGTTTTGAATAAGGTAAAATTTAAATAATTGGGGGGGGGGGGGGGGGGGGGTTGACTCGTGAGAACCACAATGCCTTTGCTTTAGACCCAACAATAAGTGTCTATAGGTGATGAAGATACGCTCCTGTAAAGTTGCAAAATATCGCGTGTGTGTGTGCGTGTGTTGTGACGTCACAATGCATATTGCATAAGCCCTATTTAAAACAATGTATTTTGGGTCAAAATCGCATCTCTGGAACTATAAATTCATATTAGAAATCTTATTGTTTTCATTTCACCGAATTCTTTCATTTGTACTCTAAAAACACAAAACATCAGATCCTTGTAACTGCTCCATCGGCGCACACTGGACGAAAATACCCTTATGCTCGGACATGGGGGGTCAAGTCAATCTGCAGAAAACCTCAACTTTTTGACAAAAAGTAGTATTTTAGAACCCAATTGTAACTTTCCTGACATTGTTTTTTTTTTCCTCGAGCCAGCACTATACCTCACCATTGTCGATTAACGGGTTCTTGGTGCGGTTTGAAATTTTGACGCTAAAATTTCGTGTTTTATTTTGCCTTAAAAAGATGTGTTAATCTTTTTTTCAACAAACGCCGATACAATAGTCATTTTCACCATTGCATGGAGATAATTTTCGACCTATAGTTTTTTAAAATCATGCAAATATAGATGTATGTAGTGATGGTTTTTGTTCAAATTTAACATTTGAAGGTTTAAAAAAATTAAAATACAGTTTCAACAGGCTATTTAATCTTATTTAATGTGAACTTTGAGCTAGTAGTGTTTATTACAACTTGGAAAAGCCACCTCAATGATTTTTAGCTGCGATAAACTGCGGATACGAGAAATAATCGTGTAATAGCACGACGCGGCGCACATTGGAGCGAGTCAATGGGTGAGGGTCGGACACGAAATACACTACTGAAAATAAAAATGCGATTGTTTCTACAGTCGAAAAACACATTATATAGGGTGATTCTTGTGGAAAACACACAAAAAAATTTGAAAAAAATAAAAAAAATAAAAAAAAATAAAAAAAAAATTTAAAAAAAAATAAAAAAAAAATAAAAAAAAAAAATAAAAAAAAAATAAATAAAAAAAAAATAAAAAAAAAAAAATAAAAAAAATAAAAAATAAAAAAAAAAAAATGAAAATAAGTTACAAGGATGTCGGTTTTAAAGAAAATAGCCAAAACAACTCGAAAAAACAAAGATAGGAGCGCGAAACCAGCCATGTCCGGGCACAAGGACGTTTTCGTCCAGTGTGCGGCGTTTAGAGGTGAATGTCGACTCAACGATTGTTATATATTTGATCAAACTGTTCGAGCGTGAACAAAAGCTTTAAGGTGATTCCTCACGTGTCTGAAGTGAAATTCTAACTCTATACATAACGTCAATAGTCACTTAATCATTGAGTAAGTAATCGACTTCATAAAGGCTTAAAATTTTTTTCCGAAAGCATAAATCAAAAAGGGCGTCTCCACAGGAACCACGAAATTTTTTACATAATTTTTTTAAACTAAATTTCAACAACATTGGACCTAGATTGACGGAAAAATCAAGCTGCAAAATGTTAACCAAATATCAGACTGTGTAGGCTTGTATTAAAACGCTCCTGCGCACATAGCCCAATATTTGGCCAAAATTTCAGTGCTTGATTTTTCCGTCAGACTAAGGCCAATATTTTTAAAATTTGGCTTAAAACATTGAGTAAAAACTTTCGTAGTTCCTATGAGGATTAATCCCTCTTCGATTAATGCTTGCAAGAAAATAATTATAAGCCTCTAAAGTCGATTTCTCAATGAGTGACTACTCACGCAATTTATTGAGCCAGAATTTCATTTCAGACAGGTGAGGAATCACCTTAATAAAAAAGAAGGAAGAGAAAAGATGAATACGAAATGTCACCAGGTATCTGTTGCCAGAGACAACCAGTTTACTCTGATCTTCAAATCTGCGTACCAGATGCTGGGTAGTAAAATGGTTAGGATTATGATTGTGTTCATTTGGATCCGTCGGTAGGCCCCCCCATTGGGGGTGTACGCCGATGAACCCCAGCATTTCCATAAGTCCGCGGCTTCGGCTGTGGTATCCCGCTTTTGGGCTTCTTCTTCTTGGGCTTCTGCTTATGTTTATTCGGAGAAAAACACCTCGAGAGAAATTCGGAGAGTCCTCTGGTGTGCAATTGCATTATTCGAAGGTCCGGTGAGAGCTGGTTTTCGGTAACTTTATCTGGAGACTCCATTAGCACTGCTACATGTTTGGCGTTGATTATTGTCAAACCCTGCAAAACAGATTTAGACTATACATACAATGGTAATAAACAGAGCTGCTAAAATAATTCAAATATTTATTCATATATATGTCACCCGATAAACCCAATTTTGTCAAAAATTGTCGTTTTCTGGTTTTTTTTTGCGGCCCCTTAAAAGGATGAATGGGTCGAGTTGCATACTTTTGCTACAACAATATAGAACCTTGATTCTTATGTAAAATTCGGCGAAAATATTGATGCGTACATTAAAAACGTTAAAAATCCACTCATTAACTCAGGAAATCACTTCAATTTCAAACAGCCCGCGCTACACTAGGACACTATTTGCACCGGTATACTACTACATAGACGGAACCACCGAGCATAAGTAAACAACATCGTAACTACAATATGATGGAATTCCCTTCTAAATACATGAACTATTGGCTGCATTTGCTGTCTGATCTTTTCGGTTTATCTAAGATTACAAAATAATATAAAAAATGTACGCATCTAAACGAAACATTCCAATGTTTGTAAGTTCTGTTCATGTTTACAAAAACAAGATGGTTCCATCTATGTAGTTATAAGTCGGTGATATAGTGTCTAGTGTAGCGCGGGTTGTTTGAAGTGGAAGGTATTTTCTGAGTCAATGAGTGGATTTTGAAAGTTTTTAATGTGCGCATCGTTATTGTCGCCGAATGTTACGCTAGAAACAATGAGTTATATTGATGTAATAAAAGTACGCAACAGACCCATTAAATCCAAAAACATAAGTTACACCTGTCATACTTCCCAGTTTTTTTTTTTTTTTTTTTTTTTTTTTTTTTTTTTTTTTTTTTTTTTTTTAAATTAAATTTTAGCAGTCACGCAGAGACGATATTTTCCCGAACACATTTCAAAAAATGCCCTGCCTCCTCCAGGTCTTACGAAGGTCGTTCAGAAATTAGGGCTCCAATTTTTTTTCCTCGGTGTCTATTTTTTAAAAGGACTTTAAAGTCCTAACTTGGCCTCCATGGCATTAATCCTATTTTATTGTTTTACTTTTAGGATTAATGCTTTAATAAAAAATTTCAATCAATCAATCAATCAATCAATCTATAGTTTAAAAAACAAGCCTAAACCATATAGTTTTACTTCTCATTCTCTCTCGTTTCATTCTATTTTTTGAAATGTAAATGCGAGCAAATATAGTCACACAAGAATAAGTTTTTAACGAACCAATGACAAAAAATGCCTCCCGGCAGGCCGGGAAGACAGAGTAGACTCTATATACTAGGTTAATTAATTCCCATTGAATTATTCAATTTCTTCGTATCAGCTGTTCAACATCCAGTGGCGTAGCCAAGGGGGGGGGGGGTCCAGGGGGTCTAGACCCTCCCCCCATGACACCAAAATTTGTCCTAAAAAAAGGTCATTTTTTGCGTTTTCAGACAATTTTAACCAAATTAGTATCTTTGGACCCCCCCATGACAATTTTCGGACCTGGGACCCCCCCCCCTCGAAAAATTCCTGGCTACGCCACTGTCAACATCCAAATATACAAATAAATGCCTATGTGAAAAAGATTATTTAACCAACGGAGAAATGTGTAATCTGTATAAAGCTAATGAGAAATAATAAGAGCAGCTGACAACGCAACAAAATTAATAAATAACGTACCTAAGCAATATAGTATATGTATACGTGTGAGACAAAAGAACGAGAATTTACACCGCACTCAGCCATCCTTATCCCACACATGAAAAAAACCCATAAGAAAATAGATCGCTCGTAAAACAGGCAAAACACAAGAGACATTCAAATAAAGAAGAATGTGAGCCGAAAAGAATTCCCAGAATAGACTCTAAAATTTACGAAACAAAAAAACAATTGCTTCATACAAAAACGCTGCAAAAAAAACCGAAAAACTTATCACTATTACTCACTTACAATGCACAAACCGAAAAAATGACAAGAGTAATAAAGTAGAGCAACAAAATGGCAAACATACGTTCGCAAAAAAAAAAATTACTCAAAACAAACACTCGCAAAAATAACCCACAAAAACAAAGTAGAGGTTTTTTTTTTTTTTTTTTTTTTTTTTTTTTTTTTTTTTTTTTTTTTTTTGTGTTAACTTACCATTAATAGAAATATGAGTATCGACAGCATTTTTTTTTTAAACTGAACTAGGGCTAATTTGAAACTTACAATTAGCCAAAAAACAATACACGTGTTTTATGGATAGCTGTGATCATACGAATCAAATATTTTTACACACCGAAGAAAAAACCGAGGTAGAATTAACAATTGTGTAATTGTGTCGAAAACTGGGGCTCTCCGACATTATTTCTGTGTGAATTTGATCGTAATAGGAGCATATAGTCGAGGCTCAACGCGACTGAGCAAAAATACAAGTGCAAAATTTATTTTCACTTTTTCACTTTTCAATTTCACTTTAATTTAAAATACATCAACGTCACTTTTTCTTTTTCCTTCAAAATTTTCGAGCTGTTCGAAGAATCGTCAATTTTTTTGTTTTGTTTTGTTTTTATTTATTATTTTATTTCGTTTTATTTCGTTTTATTTTGTCATTTGACTGCGTCATGAATGATCTCTCTGACTCGCGCCAGACTTCGCGTCGCAAAAAACACAACCAAGCAAAAGGAAAAAAAACCGCCAGAAAAAATCCATTCCATTAGAATCAATCATTTGTTGTACCCTCTTGTCCTGCTTTCCTTTTTTCTATAACAAAAATATGTAATTGATAGAATAATGACCAGCAATCTCTTTAAAATTATAGACAGTTTTTTGAGACGCGAAGTTTGGCTCGAGTCAAAGAGATCATTCATGACACAGTTTTTGGTGATAAAATGAAAAACAATAAAAAATAAAAAAACAAATAAAAATAAACAAAAAAAGAACAAAACGAAAAACAACAAAAAGTAGTGTCTCCCTCCCCGCATGTATTGAAGCACCACTATAGTCCTAAGGGTAGACAGAATCGAGTGGTATGAAGAAAAGTATTTTAGGAAAATAGTAATTAATGGGTAGTGGGTAATGGGCAAACTTTTGCTACTGCCACCTAGAGAGGGTCTATTCTGGTGTCAAATCCCGTGAAAATCACATCGAAAGCATATCGATAAGTTTCCCACAAACCACTCAAAAACTCAGTACATTCTTTCAACTAAATTCAAATATGACGGTCGAATAAGTGGGTCTTAATGAAGGAGTCCCATCTAATTGCGGCTTTTTATCTAAGTAGTTTGTGAGTGGATTTGAGAATTTTTAATGGTTTCAATGTTATTTTAACGCAACTTTACGTAAGCATCGACTTTCCTTAACGCTGTGGCAAAAGTTTGCAACTGATCCATTGCTCACCGATGCGGTACAATGCCCTTTGAGTATCACATAGGTTCGCTCAGTTTTGAGCTAATGCTGAACTCTTCCCATGGGCGGATCCAGCTATTTGGCAACCAAGAAATTATCCCATTTGAACGTTTGAGAAACAATCGGTCCCTAGAGAAAAACTTCTGCGCTATAACCAACCCTCACCGATGCCTTTTTGATGCAATTCGGAAGCTTGCACCGCTACTTATCAGAATCAATGAGCTATAACTTTAGAGTGGCAGCGGGCTGGTCCACCTTGTGCCACACAGGGTAGAAGGAATCCCGGGAAAAATCGGGATTTGGACGGCAGATTCCAAGGTTTGAGGTTAAATTTTGTAGGTCGTTTCCGGCGATGCCCGAGTTTGTTTACGGAACGACCGGAAACGACCTTCAAAATTTAACCTCAAAATCGATTTTTACAGCAAGATGGCGGAGCCCTAGGTGACAATAATGAACCAACGTTCCTTGATGTGCCACTCTGAAAGTTATAGCTCATTGATCAGAACCCGATGCCTCTGCTCTACTTTGGAACGCTACCGCTACGCGAGTTTTGTCACAACTGATTGTAACCGATGAAGAGCTTTGTTGGTTAACCGTTGACTTCTGTAACGCCGCACTAAAACTGCCTATTCTAGGAACGAAAACTGTAATTTTTCTCGTGAAACCCCTGAAATGTAGGAATAAAACTTTCGAACCGTTACGCCATAACTCTTTCGACTTATTGTTAGTGATCTCTGTCTCCTACTCTGCACCGGAGTGCTGCATCGGTGTAGGGAGGATCATTGAATGGACTGTCTAATGGCATTACTTTCGTGGTATATAGCTATAATACAACATTGATGTATCTGGTATGTAATCTTTTTTATACCAGTGTGACTTTCCACGATGGATTCTGAAACGCTTGTCTCCACTTTTCTACGTCGCGTCACATCACGACCTTACACTTGTTGGCTTCTTCTCGCGGCCCCCACACCGCACCGTCGCCATCCCCTGCTTTGTCGCTCTGTCCCTATACGACGTTGAATTCGCTGTTCGGCGCTAAAATTCACTTTCACGTAACATCCACGTGTCAGCCGTCCTTCGCTTCCTGCTGTCGTATAACTTTAGCCGCAGTGTTACCAGATTTGAGGTTAAAAACTGTATATTCAGTGCCGCAATTTTTCGGACGATTTAGATATCCAATGTATCCCATTTAACTTAATGTAAAAGTTGGTCGTTCATAGGAAAATCTGGCAACGCTGTGTATATTATACATTGATTCTTTTGAGAACTATATGTATTGTAGGCCGAAAGCATCCGCTTTACATCTGGCAACACTGAATTTAATGTTGAGTCTCTCGTTTGGCTTGCTCTTTGTTTCTGTAACTCGCGTGGATGATTTTCCACCAATCCTTTCGTTATCTCACTCCAGTTCTCGTCGAGTTTTCTCGCGATCGCGTTTATTTGTGCCGGCCGGCCGTTTCCAAAAAGTGTAGTTTCGGGTTTCACCGCAGCGATCGAGAGTGCGCTGAAGTCGAGAGTTCTTAAAATTTCGTGTTTGTGAGCTCAGGTGCACTCACGTGCAATTAAAATCGTGAGGCTCAAGTTGATTCGACACCCCCTAGCGATCTGCGGTCGATCAGTGGCGGGTCGTGCAACTTGGCAACTGTTTTGTTTTTGTTTTTGTTTTTTTGTTTTTTGTTTTTTGTTTTTTGTTTTTTGTTTTTTGTTTTTTGTTTTTTTTTCACCCCCCATTTAAACGAATGTAAAACAATCGATTCTCCGGGAAGCTGTCAGCAACCTCAAGAATCGATTGTTTTATCTAAGCGTGGGCATCGCGTCGGCAAGGGGGTGCAAATGGGGACAGTTACCTTTCGTGGAAATTGGAGAATATGGATTTTCATTCCAATTTTTTTCTAAAATGAGCTGAAAACAAAAAACGAGGGTATTCCTCCCTTGAATTTAATTTGGAGGTCTCCCCCCCCCTCCCCCATCGGAAACTTTTCTGCCGGCCCACATGCACTTAAGTTTAAATGGATAAACAGCATGGTTGCCAAACTAAACAAGCCGCCACTGCGTTCGAATCAATCTTTCGATGTTGAATTGACTCACGAAGTATTTGTAAAGGCATGATTTACCTAAAGGACGACTATCGTTTGGTGTGCGACATTAAAAATCTCATTTCGATATTTTGTAAACCAGGCCAATAGTTTTGAAATCTTCGCAAAACCTCTTAGCGCCTTTAAATATTTAATTAAATCATTACTGGACGAATTCAACCTCAAGCTCTATTAAAATTGAAAAAAACTTTGTTAATTACTTCAATATCGAAATCGAGCTCGGATCCACGAGGGTGTTGAATCACCTTGAGCTCGACCATACAAAAATAAAACCCTTTTTTTCATAGGTGCTTTTATGTATACATAAAAAAGGTAAACAAGGTAAAGGAAAACCTGGCCGGTTATGCTGTGTCTCCAAATTTTTCTACTCTTCAGAGCACACCTCGAGATGATTTGATTCAAGTGGGACTTCGCGCGAAGGGTTTCATGTTCGAGGCCCTTCTTTTCTTTCAACATTAGCTCCTCTTACATCACATCAAAAATTTCGTCGCGAAACGCATCGGTCTTGTTGATTCTCCTTATTTTTTCAACGAGTGATTTTTCAGCTGCAAAGATGACTCTGGGTAATAATAACAACGGTTCAGGTTCAGGTTCCGGTTCGGGATCATCAACTGAAGAAGAAGAACTTCAGGTAAGATTTTTTTTTCTCTACTCATAGGCGGACCGCATCAGGGGCTAGGGGGCTATAGCCCCCCCACTTTTTTTGGCGGAGGGGCTAAAAATCGGGAAAAAGTCATCACTTGAGACACGAGAAGCAAAAAAAAAAAAAAATCATAACTTTTTAGCCCCCCCCCACTTTTTTTGGTCACGGTCCGCCTATGTCTCTACTCTTCATACTGAGGGAAAAAACGTGAGCAAATTATCATTAGTACGAAACAAATAATCATAAAACTAAAGCGTCTTAAAAGCGTCTTTTGAGGGGGGCGGGGTTATCAAATTTGAAGGGTAAGTCAGGAAAGGATGTGTACAAAAAAAACCGAAATTTTCCAAAATTGTAAGTGAAAAAGGACATGAGGGTCATAATTACTCAAAGTTTTCGGAGATCAAACGCACGAGATGCAAAAAACGAAAAAACAAACAAAAATAACAAACAAACAAAAAACAAAAAACATCACCAAATTTTAGCCCCCTACCGAGACCTGATGGTGCGCCACCACTGCTTAAATTATTTAGAACATTATGTTGTATGATCAGTCACGTCGCTGGGTGTTTTTTTAGGAGGGATCCAAGTGCCGGGTGTCACCCCCTCCTCCCATTTATAAGGTAACTCAGAACGACGATTTCCACTAACCCCCCTCACCGTCTCCTCGAACCCCCCCCTTCCCCTCCTCCTCCTCCTTCCCTATTCCATCCTCGCTCATCAAAAGATAATGATTTAAAAATACAAATTCAGTGACATTTGATTAGGTGAAGAAAAAAGCAAATATCATCGAAGGTTTTGAACACTCACTATTAATTAGATAAAATAATGATAATATGTTTGCTGACTTAACAGAAAAGTAATGAGGCAGTGGTGCAGCCAGAAATTGTTTCAAGGGTAGGGACGTTTTGAGTTGACGCACCTACTGTTCACGCACCCCATTCACCGGGGGGTCCGGGGGGTACACGATTCCACCCCCGGAAAATTTTGAAAATTTGACCCCTTGAAAACCCAGTTTAATGGGGTTTTCGGGTTTTATTTGAGAGAACCGAGAAAAATTTATGGGGTGGAGATTGGGGGGGGGGGGGTTTCTTTCTCCATCCTGATGATATTTATTCTTTGACTTTCATTTTCTAACTATTTAGAATGGTTTTTCTTGACCGGTCCAGTTGGGTGTCACCCCCAGGCTCCTGACCATATGCCCTTACCTAAAGTCCGGTAGAACCCGTGGCAAACTGTCCTTTCTTCCTTCTACCCACCTTCTTACCTTCAACTACCTTTATTTTTTCCTTCCTTTCGTTTTCCTCCTATTTTTCCTTCCTTTATTTCTTTTCTTTTTTTTTGTCTTTTTTTCATTTTCTTTCTCTTTTTTTTCTCTTTTCTTTTTCTTTCATTCCGGTGGGTGTCACCCCCCATTTCAAGGATGGTGGCACCCGGGGCCCTGCCCTCCCCCCCCTCCCTAGCGTCGCCAATGTGTATGATAGGTCCAGCCAAAATATCTCTAGATGTTTTTTTTTTCTTCTTTTTCTTTAATTTACAAAGTAACGCGGTAATCACCCGATACTTCCATTTCTTGTTCTTGATGAGGGCTGCCGCCTTTTACGGTAGTTTCGTCGAAAAATTGATGACGTATACATGTTCGATAATTTTAATTTTTACCGCACGTTTCTTCTACAGTGTCACGCATACGCTATTTACGTCGTTATAGATGTAGAAGAGGACCAAACCTCGTTTTAGCAAATCACGGTATTCAAAGATTCCTTACATCGATACGGCAATATATCCCGCCTGTTTGAAGTAAATAACGGTCAAAACACCGGTCGTGATATCGGCCGGCATACACACTACACAGTGGATCATAAAGATTATGAAAATCTGACGGCATACAAATTTTATTGTTACTTCGATTTTGTAAATAATCTTACACAAATATTACAGATTCACTAAGTTTGTAATACCGTACCGAGTTGTATCATCCCTAGCCCGGCCTTTGTTTACTTATCGAAATTTTGCCGTACGTACGTTACCACATTTTTGTAATCTCTTATTTGTAGGAATAATCTTTGAAGGTAACATGGTTGGTTCAAGTGGCTCTGTTCCTTACAAAGACATTATAGAAGAAGACTGGCCCCTAGCGGCGAGATTTGAAGCTGGTTACTGTCATAGGCAGGGCTTCCCCGCTCGGGGGTATGAACCAAATTAAAATTACGTCATATGGAGCCGATACATAAAACTGTTTCAAAAGAATGTTAATGGAGCTGTCGCAAACTTTTGCTACAGGCTTATTAATAGTTGATAATGGGGTAATACCCAGTAAAAACAATAATTAGCGTACTAAAAAATCACGAAATCCACTCCTAAACTCACAAAATGCTTTTAAACGCGAGATCGTAATGGCGGCCGGGGCCGCGGTTTTCATTGGGGTTCCCTATCATTCAATCAGAGCCATCTACACGAGGTGTTCTCGCAACACCACACAAGAAGAAGAAGAAGCATACAATTGCCATAAGAAAACCGCGGCCTCGGCCGCCATTACGGTCTCGCATTTAAAAGCATTTTATGAGTTTAGGAGTGGATTTCGTGATTTTTCAATGCGTTAATCGTTATTTTTACAGGGTACTACCCCATATTCAACTATATTAATAAGCCTGTAGCAAAAGTTTGCAACAGCTCCATTACAGTTAGTTTTCAAAAGTACGCAGATATGATATGCAGCTTATGCCACAGTTGAGATTGACGAACTTAAACGAATGTTTCGGTCAATTTATCCGCTAGATATTTACGATTGAAAGTACGGCAGAGAGGTTATGGGTGATAAAGTAAACAATGACCGACCGATCGTTAACTTCGATTATTAAAGAATCGCTCGAAGAAGGACGCTTTAAATTGATCCAAATTTTCGGTTTAAATGTATGGTATACTATACTGCATAACATATGTGAGACTCGACACGGTTATTCGCAAGAATAATTGACTAAAATAGGTTTGAAGGGCGAGGCTCCATAAGAGCTAATGTTGATTTGGTTCATACCCCCGCGCGGGGAAGTGCCCTGCCCATCAGCCCGTGCCAAGACCGGCTTCACTTTTCCCCCGTGCAAAGAGATCTCAGCAAAAAACGCCTGTCGGCGTGCTACGGTGAACGGAAAGTCCGGGCATACATCTCGTTCGTTCGAATGGCCAACTCTTTCTTCACCCCAAAAACAATCCCGGAATATTTTCGTTTCTGATCTGATGATACTGCATCTCAAAAACTCGACTTCGTTCCGATTCATGCTCTACAGGCACAGTGATATCAGGAACGAAATGTGGTGGAGTAGGAAAAATGGGGGCATTTTTTCGTTTTTTCTACAAAGAGATGCGAAGAGACGAGCCCGGTCTCCTCACCCCGCGCCACACTCCTACCTCCAAACCGTAACTGTCAAACTGGCACGGTAGCACCTGTGCAGGGGGAGGCAGGGGGCGAGGGGTTCGAGCTGCCTATTCACATGGCGAGAAGACACAGTCCTCCGGCCTGGCCGACGGATCGCTACTTCTTTTTTTATCATCTCAAGTGCGAGCCAAGGGTGCAGGAAGTCATAATTCAATCGAGATGTGAATAGGTCTAGCTGGGCCCTTGCCTCGTCCCATCCCCTGCAACAAGAGATGCTGCTTTGCCACCAAAAATTAACAGCCATGGCCATTGTCCATCCATGCAGCAGCCGGATGGCCATTACTCGGCTCCAAAAAAACGACCAACTTCTTAGAAATTCCCGAGTCAGGTGGCCAGAATATTTCTGGTCCAGATCGTGGGAGATGACGCTGGTAAATTCGGGGAATCCAAGGGACGCTACCCGAATTTACCCAGCATCCTCAGCTCCTCGATCTGGACTACAAATAGGAGTGCCTCCCTAGACTCGGGGTCTTGTTTTTTGTCCGAAGCCCGGAGAAGAGGTTGTGTAGAACCTCTCGTGCAAGGAGATTAAGAATTCAGAGACCCCCGTACCGCGGGTCAAGTATCGAGCGAGCCACACGAGGTGGGCGCCGTTTTAAAACTCCAAGTTTCTGTAATCTTTTTTTTTGTAACTGTGACCGAAGTGCTATTTTGTGAACCGTCATACAAATAAAATCTATCCACCAAGGATTTCCGATTATTATTTATTTAAATCAACTTATTATTCGATCACTACATAAAATTGTTGTCAGTAGTGTGGGGTACGAGAGAAAACACCCCCAAATAACAAAAAAAAAAAAAAAAAAAAAAACATTCACACTGTGAACCACAGCGAAACGCAACGAAATCCGCGAAACACCACAGCGAAACGCAACGAAATCCGCGAAACGCCACAGCGAAACGCAACGAAATCCGCGAAACGCTAAAAATTGTGAACCACGGCGAAACGCAACGAAATCCGCGAAACGCCACAGCGAAACGCAACGAAACCCGCGAAACGCCAAGAATTGTGAACCACCGCGAAACGCAACGAAATCCGCGAGACGCCACCATCAAGCGCAACAAGCCTGGTTTTCACCGCTCGAGCCAAGCAGCGCCAGTCACAATAATCAACCAAAGTCCGCCAAGCAGCCAAGCAGCCAAGCAGCCAATCATAATCAACCAAAATCCTGCGACGAACCAAATATGAGCTCAGCCGCAGCAATCTTAATAGTCCTTGGATGCGTGACCATCGCAGCAGCGAACTCATCGCCACGATTCCAGGTGACGCAATTCGAGGAGAACTCAGGAATAATGTTCACCGATTTGTTCCGGTTTAGGCTGGTATACAATCATTGGAATTTGGTCGCCGCGGTGCCGGTGACCAACCTTTTTGTCCAGTTAAAATCGGCCCGTAATTTATTCAAAGATTATTTGAATCTAGTTAAGCAAACCCATCCGGACACCATGATGAGCCACCAGCTGGTAGATTTAGAAAAAGAATTAGACTCCTTAGATAGGCAGGCCCGGACAGTAAGGCTATTATTCGCGTCCAACGAGACCATAAAATTAGATAGGGCTAAGCGTGCATTGTTTAACTCCTTTGGGTCAGCCATAAAAGCGATAACCGGGAATCTCGATCACGAGGATGCGCTCTATTTCGAGCACAAA
The DNA here is from genome assembly GCA_011764245.1 of Trialeurodes vaporariorum. NCBI lineage: Eukaryota > Metazoa > Arthropoda > Insecta > Hemiptera > Aleyrodidae > Trialeurodes > Trialeurodes vaporariorum. The sequence goes on along the minus strand of VMOF01000388.1, from coordinate 54,969,584 downwards.
CTCAAGTTAATTGAGTCCGGCTCGCGAAATGTATTCGATATAACGAGGGAGCAGACTTCACTAGTAGAGACCACGATTCATATGCTGAATGGAACGATGGAAAACTGGGAGGTAAATAGAAAAAAAATTCAAGATGCAATGCTGGAATTGACCAACAAGACTAACAGCCTTGATAAGAGAGCGGACCAGCTGGAAAACACGATAGAATTAGTAAAAATCATACAAGAGACCTATCCTGTTCTCAGCGGCTGGATCCGCACTCTTAGAGAGGGCCTCCACACAATAGTCCAAGCATATGAAGACATAAAAATTAATAAATTAAACCCTCTGCTAGTGACGCCTGACTTCCTACAGGTGGCGCTACATAAACTTACATTGCCGGTAGGCATGAGTTTGCCATTGGACTTAAACAACAAAAATATCATAAGGTATTACGATTTAATTGAGTTGGCAGCCTTCGTCACGGAGGACTGTCTCAATCTAGTAATTAAAGTTCCTCTAGTTAACGGAGAGAGATACACAATGCACGAAGCTACGCCGGTGCCTATGCTCGCGAACGATACAGCAAATACTTACTTATTTGTGAACCCAGAGCATGAATACATAGGAGTGTCCAATAACGACCTGCATTATTTGCCTTACACCAAGGAGCAAGCGGCGGCATGTCTGACGATCCACGTCGGAGAGAAGATATGCCCTATAGATGGAGTTCTCAAAGACATACACGCCGCCACGGAATCTTGCGTAATGCACCTGTATAAAAACCCAAGTGAGTTGGGTGAAAATAAGTGTGACATGCGTCTCACCGCGGTGACGCACGCCATCTGGACCAAGGCCACTCAACCAAGGACGTGGATGTTCCTCTTGCCGAAGACGGAAAAAGGAGTCATCACGTGCCGAGAGGGCGCCGAGAAGTTCGATAAGCCAGAAAACCTATATCTAAGTGGGAGGGGCCTCTTATCTTTACAAGGGGGGTGCCAGTATGGTTCAGAGAGCGTCAGCTTGATAGCAAAAGGGGAGTTCCAGAGTAAAGACTTTCTCCCCGTGTTCCCCCCTAATTATAGTATAAGACTGCCGCCCTCAGTGTTTGATGTCATTACACGTGCAAGGCACGAAAACTTGAACCTGACATTGAATTTACGGTCGATGAAAACCAATGTGTATGATTTGGTCCGGTCCGGACACAAAATCTCCGAAATTAAGAACATGTTGGACGCAGCCGCGGCCACACAATGGCAGACTCTGTCACGCAGGCACAACTCGATGACGTTTTCGACAATCATAATGTTAGTACTCATGGGCCTAAGTTATGCATTGAGAAAACCAATCAGCACTCTGTGCGGCGCGGCCTGCAAGCGGATGTTCAACAGGCCTGCCGGCGCAGGCACAGCCGCGGAGACACTATATAGACCGGTAAGAGCGTTCTATGACGTCACGACGGGTACGGCCTCCTTCGCGGTACAGGGGGAGAGAGAGGAACCGGAGACCTCAAGCGAGGATACGTCCGCCACCCCCTCCACCTTACTTGCGGGCCGGGTGACCCGCTCCCAAATGGTAAAGAAAAAAAGAGACCTCTGTTGAGGAAAGAGAAGAAGAAAGAAAGAGTCCCAGAATTAAAAGGGAAAATGAAAAAAAAAGGGTAAAAAAAAAAAAAAAAAAAAAAAAAAAAAAAAAAAAAAAAAAAAAGGAAAAAAAAGGGAGATAGGCAGGAGGCATGCGCGGGTAAGACGAAAATAGACCGGTGGTGGTACGCAGCAACCCCCCCTCCCCCCTATTCCTCTCATCCCACCTCGATCATCAATGTGTGTGTGTTAGTTGTAAGATAAGACTATTTTGTAAGTTTGCGCGTTTTCATAACGCTATTTGATAAGCCTTATATCGAGTTTAGCTAAGTTTGCGCGTTTTCACAACGCTATTTTATGATGCCCTTGTAGTTTGAGTGTTTGTAATTGTATAACTCTGAAAAGTTTTTTTTATGTTTGCGCGTTTTCACAACGCTATTTATGACAAGTTGCGCGTCTTCAAAACGCTAGTTCATGACAAGTTGAGCGTCTTCAAAACGCCATTTTATGAAAAGTTGCGCGTCTTCAAAACGCTATGGTCCCGGGTCACAGCTTTCCATTGGCCATGGAAAGGGTGCGCCCACCCCCAAAGAGGAGAAAATGGGAGAAAAGTCTCCCCGTTATGAGGACCGTGCCACGGGAGTAACCGGACTCAGTGGCTATCTTTGCAGAGTTCCAAGGTCGCCTCTTTCCAAAAGTGGGGAGAGGTGCGCCCGCCCCCTCCAAATGCGCATTGGAGGATAAATGAGGTGAAAATCCTCCGTAATGGAACCTAGAAGTAATAACGACGGCCGACGGGCCAATGATTTTAGTAGACGAAACAAAAGGGGGAATTGATGACTTTAGTAGACGAAACACAAAGATTATGGAATGAAAGAATGTGTGATATGAGAAGGGCATCGTAATTGTTTTTTTTGTGTATTTCATTTTGTGTACCCAGAGGCGTGGTTATCCCCTGATCAAGGATAGCGCGTTGGTATGAGATAATATGAAGGTAATGTCATAAGATTTATTGTTATCATCCATGTATTTATGCGTAAGAGTTTGGTTTTATCGTTTTTTTTTGGTAGATATTACAAAATGTATTGTAAGAATTCATCTATTTTATTGTTCTTGTAGGTATTACGAAATTTATTTGGTAGATATTACAAAATGTATTGTAAGAATTCATCTATTTTATTGTTCTTGTAGGTATTACGAAATTTATTTGGTAGATATTACAAAATGTATTGTAAGAATTCATCTATTTTATTGTTCTTGTAGGTATTACGAAATTTATTTGGTAGGTATTACAAAATGTATTGTAAGAAATCATCTGTTTATCGTCGTTGTAAAAATTACAAACTGTATTGTAGGAATTCATCTGTACTACCATAAACTTATTAGACTAATAGATATTAAGAAAAATCTAGAAATAAGAAAAGTAAGTTTTTTTTTCCTTGAGCAGATAAATTTTAGTGACCAACGTCACTTTTTAAGGGGGGAAGAGTGTGGTGGAGTAGGAAAAATGGGGGCATTTTTTCGTTTTTTCTACAAAGAGATGCGAAGAGACGAGCCCGGTCTCCTCACCCCGCGCCACACTCCTACCTCCAAACCGTAACTGTCAAACTGGCACGGTAGCACCTGTGCAGGGGGAGGCAGGGGGCGAGGGGTTCGAGCTGCCTATTCACATGGCGAGAAGACACAGTCCTCCGGCCTGGCCGACGGATCGCTACTTCTTTTTTTATCATCTCAAGTGCGAGCCAAGGGTGCAGGAAGTCATAATTCAATCGAGATGTGAATAGGTCTAGCTGGGCCCTTGCCTCGTCCCATCCCCTGCAACAAGAGATGCTGCTTTGCCACCAAAAATTAACAGCCATGGCCATTGTCCATCCATGCAGCAGCCGGATGGCCATTACTCGGCTCCAAAAAAACGACCAACTTCTTAGAAATTCCCGAGTCAGGTGGCCAGAATATTTCTGGTCCAGATCGTGGGAGATGACGCTGGTAAATTCGGGGAATCCAAGGGACGCTACCCGAATTTACCCAGCATCCTCAGCTCCTCGATCTGGACTACAAATAGGAGTGCCTCCCTAGACTCGGGGTCTTGTTTTTTGTCCGAAGCCCGGAGAAGAGGTTGTGTAGAACCTCTCGTGCAAGGAGATTAAGAATTCAGAGACCCCCGTACCGCGGGTCAAGTATCGAGCGAGCCACACGAGGTGGGCGCCGTTTTAAAACTCCAAGTTTCTGTAATCTTTTTTTTTGTAACTGTGACCGAAGTGCTATTTTGTGAACCGTCATACAAATAAAATCTATCCACCAAGGATTTCCGATTATTATTTATTTAAATCAACTTATTATTCGATCACTACAGAAAAGTCCTTTCTTTGATTCTCTTCTCCCTCTCTCTCTGACAAATACTATGTATGATAAAATCGCCTTCAATTTGACGGTTATGCTTTTCCACGTACACCCACTTTTTTGAGCTAGGTAATAAACTAATAACAGATCAGTTTTCATCGAAATTAATTCGAAAGGAGAGGAGAGGGGGAAAAGGGGGAAAGGGAGGGAGACTTGCCGTGACTAATAGACGAATGGCTATGCAATGTAACACCTTGTCTTTGCACCTTGCTGTTAGTGGTGAATTTCGGGGAGACACCGTAGTGGGGCAACTCTCCTCCTCAGCGAATCCGATAAAATAAATTATTTCGGTCCAAAGATCTAGTGCAATTGAAAACTGCTAATTCTAGGAAATGCCCCCTCCTCGCTTATTTCCTCGACCACAAGTGTGTTCTGGATGGCCCTTGCTTGCTCTGTACGTGATCACTCAATTTACATAGGACGAAGGTTCTGTACACACATCAATACTCACACCCCAAAAAAGTCACGGCAAGTCTCCCTCCCTTTCCCCCTTTTCCCCCTCTCCTCTCCTTTCGAATTAATTTCGATGAAAACTGATCTGTTATTAGTTTATTACCTAGCTCAAAAAAGTGGGTGTACGTGGAAAAGCATAACCGTCAAATTGAAGGCGATTTTATCATACATAGTATTTGTCAGAGAGAGAGGGAGAAGAGAATCAAAGAAAGGACTTTTCGTTCCTGATATCACTGTGCCTGTAGAGCATGAATCGGAACGAAGTCGAGTTTTTGAGATGCAGTATCATCTGATCAGAAACGAAAATATTCCGGGATTGTTTTTGGGGTGAAGAAAGAGTTGGCCATTCGAACGAACGAGATGTATGCCCGGACTTTCCGTTCACCGTAGCACGCCGACAGGCGTTTTTTGCTGAGATATCACGACTGTTTTTTACTGACGTGGTACCGTCCATTAAGTTCGTTTAGACTGATCCCACATCGTAATGCACAGCTGTTCCTACTGCGAAGATCCCACGATGGATGCGCGAATTCTCGAGGTGTAAATGCGAGGAAAGAAAGCTGTCAGGAGGAAGAGAATAGCGAGGAAACCCCTTTAGTAAAAAGACAGTCAACGATATAGTATGTCCCGCAAAATAAGGGGATGAAAAAGTGATCAGTATTCAGTGGTAAGAAGAAATCGGACCATGCCGAGTCATTGGTTGGTCCAGCCAGACCGTAGCGCTCTGAACAGCGGTTTGCGGAACTACTGTAATTCGCAGGGCAGCCGCTGCGGTCTCTCAGCGCTGAGCATCTAAGCGAATTACAGATAGCCACTACTGTATAAAGCGAATCATCCAGTCACTGTGAAGCAGAAGTTAGTCCATGGCCATATCCGGCCCGTTAACAAAAGGACTGGGAACTTGCGACTTTCAAACTAATTTTGAAGTAATAAATCCGCGTCTGATTTAAAGAAACTTGGTCTCCTTTGAAAGCTAAATACGACTAGTTTTCTGACCATTCTTTAGTTTGTTCTCAAATGTCCTTTTTGCTGAGATATAATGAGCGAGAAAATAATTTCTCCGTGTTGTTTACATTTGTGAAAGCAGAGCATAACCTCTTACATATGTATATGTATGTTTTCAATTTTGGTCCGAAACAGTCCAAAATTACCTCTTCAGTCTTCATGACTTTGGGTAAACTTGGTGTGCTCTTTGTTTATTTTTCGTGCATGTTCTACCAGGAATATCAACTCAAGCTCGCACTCTTGAATTCACAACCTGTACCTACAATGTTAATTGTTGTTGCCCATTACCTATATTTTGTGTAAACACAAGCTGAATCTATTTTACGTTTGTCAGAAAACCGGTTGCCGGTTCTTAAAGTTCTGAAGTTTCCTCTTGAGTTTCATTCAGTTTGAAGACTTCCATCAAGCTTCTATGGAATCAGTGCATTTCCAAAATTACCTAGTGATTAGAGTCGGGCAAATAGGAGCGTAATTGATCACACGATTTCTGGCTAATCTGTAATTGTCAAACCTTTGGATGGTAATTAAATGTACCTATTCTTACTAGATAAATAGTAAACTTCAGGGTCTTTTAGGTTAGATCCAAATCTTCTCCAACTAATATGATAGATGGCTTGTAAAAAGTCATCCCTGATTACCATGAAATCGTGTAATCGATTACCACCATATTCTGACCAACTCTGCTAGTGATACACGAGTTCCTCTCACTTTCTTCGATTAGTTATTGGTTGTGCTCATGAATTTTCAAGTTAATGTTGCCATTCTCTGTTGCGCCTTGAGATGAAGGAATCCCTAATATTTCCGCTAAAAAATTCTTGAGCTGCAAGGCAGCGGAAATCGTTCTCCCTGACTGCTTGCTGAGCAAAACTTGATGCTAAGTATATTTAAGGGCAGTTGAGCTTGTCACTACTGTATAACATTTTTTTAAGTTTGGAGCACAGAGGGTTTCTTGAAGGACCCAAATCTAGACAGTCAAGCATGAATCAGGTATTTTAATCATGCCACTGAGTTTAAGGTATGCTGGATTTTTCTAATAGTTGAACAGACAAATCGAGTGACAGTTTCTTACTCGACAGTTTAGTTCCTAGAGAGCTTTTAGAGCATCAATTAGCAGGGTGGTTGCTATAGCAGAACCATTTTGAGTATCGGGTTCTGACAAGTAGGAGTGCCTGCTTCCAAACTGCATCAAGGCACAGCGGTGAGCGGTTGATAAACATCCAGTTGAAACTCTGCGCTAATCAACTGCTCAACGAAGCATGTTGATGCGGCTCGGAAGCAGGCACCGCTCCTTGTCAGAACCTCATACTCAAAACGGTCCTGCTTCAACTCATCATAATCTTGTTTGGTCAGTGCAACAGCTGGGTTCTGAAGTGGAGAAGGAGCTCAACCGATAATCTTTGGCATTTTTAGGTGCTTTTGCGTGGCCCAAGCCCGTATGCCATCGTTCCAGCATTAGTTTTCATATGGCATGATGGAATGAAATTATATTGAATAAGAGAGATTTAGCCATTCATGAAGGAGCGCCTTAAAAGCACATTGTATAAGTCTACGGAAAATTTGGTTTTGGAGAAATGAATACATTGAAACATAGCTAAAGATTATCGGTCGAGCTCTGCCTGCACTTGTGAAACGAGCTCTAACCTCATGAAAGAATCTGACTGACTTGATCAAGGATAAGTGGATCGGCTCAAGCTCGTTAAGTTGTAAGCTGTCAAGGTGCTGGCATTATTGTTTCGAGAAGCCTCTCAAGGTTGCGGTAGGTACCTACTTTTGATCACTAACTGGAAGCTAATATTTTCATTTATGGAACAAGATTGAACGGGTTACTCTTGGCTGATAAAAAATTAACGCAGTTGGAAGAAATTAGTTGGCTAGTTCCGTTCTGATGGATCGTGTGAACCATGCCCGCTAACCACATGAAAAGAGTGCAGCATTCCATAGCGTTCCTGTTTAAAAATTAGCCTTTAGTTTACGGACGGATTGATGGATTAGCTATCCGTGATACATCTAAGCGCATCGGTGAGCGATTGGTTAGCTAAGAGTTTCCGCTCATTGCCACTAAGCGCATCGGTGAGCGATTGGTTAGCTAAGAGTTTCCGCGCATTGCCAACCAACCTTCACTGATGCGTTTTAATGAATTTTGGAAGCTTGCTCTGCTACTTGTTAGAGCATATTTGCACCTAATCAACAACAGGTCAGGAGTATATCATGGATAGTTGTAAGTTTAACTTAAACCCAAGTAGAGCGAGACCATTTTGAGTGTCGGGCTCTGACAAGTAGCTGTGCCTCCTTCCGAACTGTATCAACACGCATCGCTGAACGGTTGGTTTTGGATGCAGTTCAGGCACCGCGACTTGTCGGAACCTGATACTCAAAATGACTCTGCTGTAGAACTTCTTGTGTTGAGCATGCAAAATGACGGTACCGACCAATTAGATTATTATGCCTTAGATAGGTCCAGGTTACACAGAATCAATCAGAATATCCACTAATTGACACTCAATCAGGAAGTTACCCGGAGTATTTGAAATTTACTTGTAAATAGATATGGAGCGATGTAACTACATTGATTGCATGATGGCTTATAGCGCAAGGTCATTTGACAAGAGTTGGCGGACTAAATAGAATGTCAAAAAATTTGACCGCGAAGCACATTCCTTTGAAATTGAAAGAGGGCTGACTCCCTATAGGACCTTCAAAACCAAACATGTAAAGGTAGAGAGATGAGACTCAATTTCTAGGAGAAAGGAATTCCACATACAATCACAACATGATGGAAGTATATCGCAAGTCAGCACATCACTAAGAACAGGTCTATTCAGAAGTTCCCATTGTTGAACCTTTGAACTCTTACCAATTCACAAGTCAGAGCTACTACAGACGCAAGCAGAGTAATTTTATTACGTTGAGCATAAGCAATGAATAGGTAGCTGAAAGTTGATAGAATAGGAAAAAGGAAATACATATGCCAGGAGGAGACTAGGAGAGGTTAGGGCTGGGACCGCTATGTAAACAACGAAATCTGGGTTGTATCAGAGAGCCTCTTCGATGCCCAGTAAGTTTTGGTAATTAAAGGAGAATTCTGAGGATTACGGTAATGAAAGATCAGATTTCTCATCCTTTTTATCGAAAGATAATAACACTACGAGCACAGAATAGTATTAATTGTCCTCCTGATTCCAGCAGAGGTTGGCTGCCGATGTGATGTATTCGGTCAGAGACATGATGCGGTTGGTAGCATTGATTGATTTGCGAGCCGCACGGTCCGTTACATCTTTTGTTTTTCTTAGGTTGCCACGACTTGTTTTGAGGCAAATCATTTGAAATTCCCAAAATTTGCAAACGAGATTTCTCGCTTACGAGATAAAATTAAAAGTCGAAAAGTAGAAAAGTATCAAAACGAACTCAAATGGAGACGATTGGTATACGGCGATATAGGGTTTCGTTCAGCCGTTAATTCGGTAGAGAGTCATATTAGAACAAAACGGTCCAAACGAAATGATTCTTGTAATTATAGTGTGTGGTCTCTTTTTCGTTCTGTTGGGACTTTCCGTTTTGCGTTTGACCAAACGCTATAATAACAGGGGACAGTCTTCTTCTATAATGTCTTTGGTTCCTTACCTTCACAGGTGTAGACAGAGGATAGCTAGAAGCGCAAGTTACAACATATTACAAAATTCGAGTATTCATAGATTCCGTCTTTTCATCTGAATGATAAATAATAATTAGAGCACGCGTGCGCTTCCCTCTTAACTACGTGCAACACATACCAAACTTCATTACCCTTAAATAAGAGCAGCATTCTTTATTTGAAGTTATACAAATAAAGATATATTAATACAGACCCATGAAAGTTCACAGGCCACCTCCTGCGTATTACCTACATTTGCAGGGCTTTTCCAGGAATTTAATCTAATTATTCGTGCATTATGTTCCACGGATTAATTTCTGGAGAGCGCATAAGTTTGCAGGATGTGCGGGATCGTTATAGTTTCACTCGTGCATACTTTGAATAAGGAATTTTCAAAATTGGAAAGTGCGCCGCGAAATTCCGTGGCATTGCGCCGCGTAGACACTACAAAGGAGTTAAAAACAAAGTTGTATAATACTTCAGTAGTAAGGGCGTACGTTGAAGACAGTCCATCTAACTCTCAAATTAATATCAATTTTACCCAAAAAAAACGAAAGTCTTAATTTCTTGAAAAATAAATCTTAAAATAAACCTTCACTTTTCCATTATTTTTAGACTTATTTCAAGTATTCTCCCCGTATTTTTTCATTGCGCACAAGTGTTCAGCCAAGATATAAATTTTTAAAGTTAAGATTTACCCTTTTTTTACACATTTTCAAGTGTCAAGATTATTTTTGACCACTGAACTTATTGGTATAAAAGACTCATTTTTTCAAAAATATTCAAGTTTTTATTTTCTGCAATATGTGTGTTTGGGACTCCGGATATCCCGAAGCACCCAGAGCTGACACCCAACCCACCCATCCCCACCCATTCCCCCCATACCCCCCATACCCCCCCCCCCCCTCGGATGAGTTGAGTGTAAGCTTTAGGGAACTTGTCGTCCTCAAATCTCAATCTGTTTACCAGATTGGACAGAAGACTCTTATTATGATTAACCTACTTCACATCTATTTACATTTAATTTTTTTGGTGCTAGATAGCTTTTTATTTTTTTATTTTTTTTATTTTTTTATTTTTTTATTTTTTTTATTTTTTTATTTTTTTTATTTTTTTATTTTTAATGGTTTTTTTACATTTATACACTCATTCATTCATTCACACACACACACATACCACACCCAGTCCAACAGCGTGCGCACATATTTCATTGCAGGCGCCAATACAATGAAATATCGCCATTGCCGGGAATCGAACCCGGGACCGCCATGTTGCCAAGTGAGCGCGCTACCACTTGATTCTAGACGGCCGACAGATATAGATGGGAAATAAGCTGTAGTTAAGTTTGCAATTCAGCGAGAATAATTCGAATATAGAGATATCGAAATTTATGCAATTATCGAAATTTATTGAGATAGTAAAATTGTATTTATCGAATATAGAGATATCGAAGCTTATATGGAGATAAGGCCCATCTCGGGCTCAGTACGGAAGCGTTATCAGCGCGGACTCAGATAAGGCCCGTTGACTGAGATGATCTGTTCTCATTCACTCCATTCAACCAATTCATCAAGTGCGGAACTTCTCATTTTTGCAACAAAATCAAAATTAGATGCTTGATATTTATCAATTTTATCCCAATCTACTTTATTTTCGAATGCATTTACAAAGCTCTCACTCATTATTTGGTACCGAGATGCAAGACTCCAATTAATTAAATCTTGAAATTCTTCCATTTCACTTTCTGTCAAAGTTTGATAGCGAGAAATTTCATCCCAACAATTTCTCAACGAATGCAAGTGATTTCTGATAAACTCAACAGACAGTTTTCTTGTTTTACAGATAATTCCCCAATCCAACTCATGAGAAAAACAGTGTAAAAAATCGTCAGTTAGTCTAAAAACTCCCTATAAATTATTTCAAATAGGGCTGAGTAAAAACGTGGTGAAAATGTGTGCAAATAATAAATGAAACTATAAGAAAAAGTTTGAAAAAAAGGTTGGTTAATTTAGTCCAAATACTCAACATTCTGCAAAAACGTTATTTGGTTCGATTTTATTCAAAACTGTGAATATATTTTGACGGATTGAACAACCGATAAACATCACTTTTTTTCATTTGTTTTTGTACACACTCACTGCACTACCGTATTTCATTTTTGAATACTGTGTATAAATCGCAAAAATTGAGGCTCAAATTTATTACCTATTTATTTACGAGGGGCGTTCAACTTATAAGTTTCCCTATTTTTTATCTCTGGCCCTGTTAGTGCTAGAAAAATTTCATTTATATGGTTAAATCCGTCAAACCCTCAGCTTTCCAACGGTATTTTTGTTTTTTAAATTCGAGCAATTTTTGTAGGAGAAAAAGCTATATTTCTACACCCATGTCGAAAAAGTCCCCGCCAACTTCTGAGTTGGGAAGTAAAGACTAACTTTGACACTTGGAATGAAGAACGCAAAACTTTAAAACAAAAGATACATTTTATTTTTGAAGTATTCCATTTTTACGACTTTTCCACATAGTTTCCTTCTAGATCGATACATTTTTCGCAGCGATGAACCAGCTTTTCAATACCTTAGGCGAAAAACTCTCGGTCTAAGGACTTGAAAAAAGTCATCACGGTATCCTTCAGGTGGTCATTTTACTGGAACTTTACGTGCGATACTTTTGCCGACAATATGTGATTATAATGGATCTCATGATCATCTTAGATAAGATTTCACGACAAAAATTGAGCGCAGCAACAGGTATGGAGCGATAACGGCTCATTTTCGTCGCTAATCAGACGAATGCTGTTGTTCAAAACAGGCGAATACTTTTTGCTGAAAAAGTTGGCCGGGGACTTTTTCGACACGGGTGTAGAAATATAGCTTTTTCTCCTACAAAAATTGCTCGAATTTCAAAAACAAAAATACCGTTGGAAAGCTGAGGATTTGGCGGATTTAATCGTATAAATGAAATTTTTCTAGCACCAACAAGGTCAGAGATAAAAAATAGGGAAACTTATAAGTTGAACGCCCCTCGTACTTTCATACGGTTGATTTCTTTAAAATAAAAAACAGTGTAAAAAATATCAGAGAGTTTGAGTGAGGGTTCACCTAGTTAACGTAATTGTAGAAAACTGAGCGTTTTTATAAATAAAATTATAAAACAAAGCCAATAAAAATTAATTACTTATTTAATCTTTTATCTCCTTACACTTCAGTTACAAACAATACAATTTGTGCACAATGTGTGTACATCATGATGTAGATATTTTTTGGATTTCAATTCTAAAAGGGTACAAAAAAAGAAGAATTATTCATTCAATTCAGACGTATCAAGTACCACCATTCTCTCTGTCTTATAAGCAGGCTCTATGACTTCTATTACAGCCTTGTACAAAGGGTCTGCGTCAAAAGACAATACTATTTTCAGCTTTCCATCTTCTTTCGCTAAATCCACATGAATGTATCTGGACGCTGGTTTAAAAACGTCAGCGATACTTTCAGCAGCCTCGTATTCAGATTGTGGATGCGAATAATTTGGTTTTTTCTTCAGAGCATCAAGCATGGCCTTAACTTTGGGCTTAGTTGTGCAATTAACCAATATGAATCGCCAGTGGTATTCGCGTGGTCTCATGCCCAATAATTTTGCCGCCGTCTCGTTAGCTCCAAACCTGTATTCATCTTCTAAATCGCTAATCATCGATCGTAAAACAGCTTTTGCTAGTGCGCCATTCACAGCTTCCTATAAACATTCGTAGAAAGTGATTTTTTTTAAAAAAATGCGTATTTTCTTAAAAATTTGACAGGAGTAATACAAAGACAAGAGAAAAATATAGGTTCATTGCTCTCAGGTTCTCACACTCACACAAAGCTTAATAAAATTATCGAGACTCATCTTCGTACAATGTACATAGTACATAGAAAAAATGTGTGAATAATAGACTCATATGCTATTACTACCCTGGTAAAAAACGTTAATATGACTTTGTGTTTTACGTTACCGAGCTACGCTGAAATAACACCGCCAACTAGCGTAATCATGTTAAGCTTTTAGTTACTAGTTACACCAACATAAAAAATCGTTAAAAATTCAAAAAGTGTAAAACATAAAAAATAAAACTGATCGCCTGCAATGCCACGTATCTCGTTAAGTCTACTCATCACATCGGTAGCGGCTACGTCTTGTAACGTGGGAACGTCTTTTTCCTAACGTTGTAACGATGTTACACGATCGACTCATCGTAAGCCTCTTTGACCACGTCACATCGAAATCGATCAATCATACGTTTTTCTAACGTCTTTTTAACGTTGGTGGGTTACGTTGCAGTGACGTTCATTATAGCGTTACGTTTGACACATTGCAAATCACGATGTCTAGATGCCATTGTTAGAACCGTCTGTACAGAGTTGCCACATATACATCTTAATTACATTTTATAGTCAATGTGAATCACTTTTAATCATCAAATTGATTGATTTTGTTTAAAGCAAACATATTAAAAATCATTGTGCGCTTGACAACACTGTATCTGGATCATATCACTACTTCTCGTAGTCGCCTGATAACGCTGTGGTGACGTCTTAGCAACGACGATCGACTAACGTCTTTTTAACGCTGATGGATACGTTACAATAACGTTGCCACAACGTTACACCATCGACTCATCGTAAATCACGTTGACTGAGTAACGTTTATCGATGTTACACCATCGACTCATCGTAAATAACGTTGACTGAGTAACGTTGTTAGAACGATCCGGATTGATGCATCACGTTCAAAAGCAACCGTAGTATAGTAAAATTATAAAAATTCGCACTGTGAAACGAAACACGTATAATACTTTATTCTCTAGGTAGGAAAAATTCACGTCATAAATAACTATACCTTTGAGTTAATTTAGTTAACTTTTAAATATTAAAAATCAGTATAAACTTTTTTCAAAAAGTATATATATTTTTTACAGGAATACATTGTCGTGGCAACCACACCCTACACAGTGTTGTAAAATTTAACAGAAATACTAAAATGAAAGAAATATATATCGCGGTCTAGAGAAGATACCTGATAAATTTATTTGCAGAAAAAATCGAGAGGTGTTTGTCGGCACAACCATTATTGAACTTTTAAGAGTGATTAGAACTCGTGAATTTCTCCCTTATATTCATTCTTTTCAAAAACTGTAATCGGTCGACATACATGAAAAAATGACTTACTTTTTCTATTTTAAGCTGAGTATTTTCGGCAATTAATAGTTCGTTTTTTTGCGTAGGTAGGTTACCTCATTCTCAATGGTATCGGAGCTCGCTAAAAGCTTAGGTATCACCTTAGGCTGCACCTTCGAAACACATTGAAATAAATTTTAAATTACTAGTTTCTAAAACAACGTCGGTTTTTATTTTTATTAAAGTGAAGTTGGTTAATTGGATATGAATTTGTCAGAAAAATCTAAACATCACAATTTGGTTATTTTTTAGCTTTCGGATAAAACACATTGTATCCAACTTGTTGTATTTTTACTGACTCAAGGCACATTTAGTCTAAAAGTAGGAACAGTCAAGTGTTTTGAAATAAAGCTTGATTTTTTTTAAGCAAATTTTCAAAATTTCTGTTTTTTACAAAATGGAGGGGAAAATGTTTATTCTGAAAGGGAATTTTCGAAAATAAATAAGAATTTTTAAATAATCAACCATTTTAATAAAATTATGGAGCTAAAAATGTAAATTTGGAATAAATTTTTTTACTTGTTTTCTGCACTTCTAAAAGACAGGATATACAAAATGAAATGAATGAAAATAAGTTTATTCGTCATCATATTACTTACATAGAGATCTGGTGTTGGTGCAAATGCTTCGATAAAAATTACCGGTGAGAAAAGGAGGATAAGAACACGGAGATCCATTTTGCTCCAGATTTCAAAACAAAATGATCGTTGTGCCAGAACTTCGCACAGTTCTTCGCTATTCTTCATTATTTCGCTCTCATCCGTATGTGATAACACTGTAAGTGTGTACTTCTTATCAAGCATGACTAAAAGGAGTCTTGTTAAAATGTAGCGTAATGCTTTTCTATGGAATAAAAACAAGTGACTTATTCTAATCTGATGCTCGCAGGCAATTTCTCCAGATGTGAAATGAGATAGCATAATGTATTACGTACAAAACATTTATGATTCATGCATTGTTTTTGATGAACTGCTCCTCTTATCAATCAAAAGAAACTTATTATTCACATTTTTATCTCTGCTACAATGTTTTAAGCATGATTCAGATGTACAGTATTAAGATCATTGAAAGAACTTTTCGTACTTTTTATTGAATTCTGCGAAAGTTTTTACTCTGCTGGAACCTTTTTGGTTACCGGTGTCTACAGGCTGCATTGCAGAATTTTGTGCAAAATGAATATTTTTCAGATCATTCTTAGATAGGCTTTGATTTTCACATGATTTATGAGGAACTTTATTCGCATCATGAGTAGAACTAGACTGTTTGGGTATTGCATATTTAAACGTGTACTGACCAAGACAATTTCTAGGCATTTCATGATTGACGATGACCCTACTATTGTATGGTATATTATGCTGTTTTAAATACTTCAGAATAGTTTTTTCAGTTATTTTATATTTCAAAGAAAAACTTCTCACACTATTTTTCTTGAAGTCGTATTTTTTTAATATTTCGATCAGCTCATCAGGACTCATTTATTTATATAAAAAAATTTACTTTACCATACTGTACCATACTACCATACAATATTACCTTATTTCAATACCATATTACCTTACCTTACAGTACCTTACTTTACCATAAAATATAAAAAACATAAAATTATATTCTAATAAATGGAAAAACAAATAAAAAGATATATGCCCTCTAAATTTGAACTAGAAGGCCTAGATAAAATAATTTCAAAAAATAAGGAATTGGAAGAATTGATAAAAGATAAGGAAAGTAATTTAGAGCGAATAATTCAAGCCATAGATGGGTTAAAAAATATCAACAGTCACATGAAAACTATTATGAAACAATTTTTTATAGCTCTACAACAAACAAGTATGACTTCAGATATTTATAAATATGCAAATTTTAAAAATCAGGAGTTGATAGAAACTCTGCTCGAGAGGGAAGAGAAATATAAAAAAATCATAAAATCTCAAGCTGAAAAACATAATGATAATTCTGGCGTTGAGGAACTAAATAATGTCTTTTCTACTATTATCGTAGATTCTAAAGATAAAAAATTATCAAAGTACATGAAAAAATCCCTGAAAGATATAAAATTTCATGATGATTTTAAAGCTGTATTTTCTGAACTGGGTACTAAGGAATTAACCTCAGATGAATTGAAGAAAATGAAATCAGATCCTAAAAAAGGACCTAGATTTAATAAGATTCATAAAATAACAACTGTAAATGTCCCTAGTATAAATAATGATGCAACTATTATCCAACAAAACTGAATCAGCTGGAAGGATAATTTTGAAAGTTTTGTCTATTTTTGACACGGTTTTTGACCTATTTTATTCTTAATAAATTTCTTATTAAAATCATTTCTATATAAATACATTAAGAAAAATGGACTTGTCTAATAAACTCAACAATATTTTAAAATTAGTAGAGACTTATGACATTCGTCGTTGTTCAAAGTGTAAACAAATAAAAAAAGAGAGCGAATTCAATAAAAATCAACACTGGTGTAAAGAATGTAGAAACGAAATAATGAAAAAGTATGTAGATAGTAAGAAGTTCATTGAGAAACAGTGTGAATGTGGAAGGATAGTTAAATTTTTAAAATACGGTGCTCATCTAAAGTCAAATTATCATAAAACAAGACTAGAATTTATAAAGGAGAATAGTTTTGTCTTAATTTAAACTCAATATTGCGAAAAACTGAGAACAAGGAAAAAAATATTTTTTTTTATAAAAATTTTGTCTTATAAATAATATAGTAAAATTAAAATTGTCTAAACAAAAAACATGACTACAGTAAAAGATTTAAGAAAGCTTGCAAAAGAAAGAAACATGAAAGGTTATAGTAGAATGAAGAAAGATCAATTATTACGTATATTGGATATTCAACCTTCTGCAAAACCCAAAACTGTTCAAGAATTGCGAAAAATTGCAAAGGAGAGAAAGATAAAAGGATATTATAAAATGAAGAAAGCAGATTTGATTGATGCTATAAGACATGTTGATAAAATTATAAATACGGCTTTCAATTTTGATGATTCTTATTTTGAACCAGAATTGCCTAATAATAACAATCATAATAATAACACTCATAATAATCCACGTCTTATTGAAATCACAGAAACTAGATCTAGGTTTATTAGAAGATATAATGCTTATTCGTGTGATTATACGGTTTCTATTAAAAGTAACGAGTTAACTGAAGAACCTTCACTGGATGAGCAAGTAGATTTAATAACAAGAGCTCTTGAAGAAATGATTGAAGTAGCTAAAAGACGTACCAACTTTAGAACAGGTGATAGAATAAAAGTTGTCATCTCGAATCCTGCACTCTATTCAACTATATCAACAGGATTACAAAGAGGTAATTCAACTAATGAATTAGTACGAATACTAATGGAAAATGTATCAAGAATGTTGACTTCGAATGAAGAACTTGATTTAAGAACCTCTACTTTTAATGTAGATATAATAGCTATGCCGCAGGGGGGTAAAGGTGAGAAAATCCTAAATTTAGCTCAAGCTAAACAAACGAAATCTTCAATCACTCAAATAAAGAATACAGATAATTTATGTTGCCCGAGAGCTGTAGTTGCAGCTCTAACTTATCCAGCAGAAAATCCACCTATCTCGAATATATTTAATAGAGGGTTCTCAAAACTTGAGCTTACTTACATCAGAAAAGGGAGGAAGTTACAAACAGATCTAACTAATGAACTGTGTAATCAATTGGGTGACTATAACGAGGGAGGGTTTACTTTGGACGATATTAAAAAACTGGAATCGTTATTGGATATTCAGATTAATGTTGTTTGTGCAGAAAATTTGAACTCTGTTATTTATAAAGGGCCTGAAAAAGATATAAAGGTATATTTGTACAAACAATGTAATCATTTTTATGTAATTTCCTCAATGGCAGGATTTCTTGGCTCGAGTTATTTTTGTAAGAAGTGTAATAAACCTTATGATCACACAGAGAAGCATTCTTGCAAACAAGTGAAAAGAAAGTGTATATTATGTCTTCAGGAAGAGTATTTAGAATCAACAAAGAAGAGAATATTCTGTAATGATTGTAACAGGTACTGTTTTAATCAGGATTGTCTTGATAATCATCAGGAAGTGTGTAAAACTGTATTCAAATGCTTGGATTGTAATAAAATCTGTTCGGTTTCTGAAACCCATAATTGTGGAATTGAAAAATGTCGAAACTGTTTTAAAGAAGTAGAAATAAAAAATCATAAATGTTATATGCAATGGAAAAGACAAAAGGGTGGAAAATGTCAGAGAGAAATCTGTTTATGCAAAGGAAATCTTGATCAGTTTGTTAAACCTGTGAAAGAAGAAAAGTTACTTAAATGTACTTACACGGAAAAATATCTATTCTTTGATTACGAGGCCCAGCAAGAAACAGGGATTCATATTCCAAATTTGGTAATTGCTCAAGATTTTAATGGTAAAAGATTTCGATTTAAAACGAACGATGAATTTTGTGGATGGTTAATATCCAAACAACATAAAGATTATACTTGCATAGCACATTACACAAAAGCCTATGATTCACAGTTCATTTTAAAATACTGTGTTGAAAATACTCTCAAACCCTATACAATTTATAATGGAACAAAACTGATGCTACTAGAAATACCTTCGATAAGATTAAAAATTATTGATATTAGTAATTTTATCAATGGACCTCTGAGTGATTTCCCGAAAACATTTGGTTTAACTGAGTTGAAAAAGGGTTACTTCCCACATTTATTTAATACCAAAGAGAATGAGAGCTATGTTGGACCTATTCCGGACAAAAAATATTATTGTTATGATCAAATGAAACCTGAGATTAGGAAAAAGTTTCTAGAGTGGTATGTACAAAGAGTTCAAGAAAATTATATTTTTGATATGAAGAAAGAAATTCTGCAATATTGCAGATCAGATGTAGATATCTTAAGAAGGGGTTGTTTAAACTTTAGAGAAGACTTTTTAGAAATAGCTAATATTGATCCTTTCCAGTATTTAACAATAGCCGGTGTCTGTATGGCAATCTACAGATCCAAATACATACGAAATAATACAATAGGTGTTGTAAACGAACCTATTGAAGAAAAGTATTCAAAACAATCGATAAGCTGGCTAAATAGCCTCGGAAACCCAAACATAAAACACGCTTTAAATGGAGGAGAACAAGTTATTTGTGGGGCAAAAGTTGATGGATATGATGGTAATACTGTATATCAATATCACGGCTGTTTCTGGCACGGTTGCCCAAAATGTTATGGAGAGAGTTCAATAAATAATGTGAATAATGAAGAAATGGGAGATCTCTATGAAAAAACAAAGGAGAGAAGTAATCAAATAAGAGCTGCTGGATATAATCTAGTCGAGATGTGGGAGTGTACATGGACTAAATCAGCAATGTATAAAAAGATTGAAAAACCAGAAATAATAGGACCTCTAAATCCAAGAGATGCATTCTTTGGAGGAAGAACTAATACATTTAAACTATTAGCGAAATCTACAAAAACAAAGAAAATTAAATACATCGATGTTTGCAGTTTATACCCAACTGTTCAGTATTATGATTATTATTCTGTGGGATATCCTATAAAGATTTACGAACCAGAAGAACATGATAGAAAATGGTTTGGATTAATAAAATGTAAAATTTTACCTCCTAAGAACTTATACCATCCTGTATTACCTGTTAAGGTTAAAATGGGTAAAAACGAGAAGTTATTATTCCCACTTTGTTTGAAATGTGCTGAAAAGAAACTAAGAAATTGTCCTCATAGTGAAAATGAAAGATTTCTTACAGGAACATGGTCAACTGTGGAAGTTAATAAAGCAATTGAAAAGGGTTATAAGATTCAAGAAATATATGAAGTGTGGCATTTTGAAAAGATAAGTAATACATTATTCAAAAATTATGTGAAGAACTTTATGAAAATAAAATTAGAAACCAGTCATCATAACTATAATTCGAACGAGGAATATATACAGGATATAAAACAGAAATTAGACATTGATTTGGATCCTGGAAAAATTGAAAATAATCCTGGTAGAAGGGCTGTAGCAAAAATATGTTTAAATAGTTTGTGGGGGAAATTTGGGCAGAGACAAAATATGAGTCAAACAGAGTATGTGACCGATGTAAAAAGATTTTATGAAATACTACTTGATGATAGATTGATAATAAATTGATAAATTGATTGATTGATAATTGATATAAATGTAAATTATCTAACGGTAGAGATTGTACAAATGAGCTATAAATTTAAGGATTATTATGTTGAGAATAATGCTAGCACTAATATCTATATAGCTTTGTTTACTACAGGGAATGCGAGACTAAGGTTGTATGAAAAATTAGATGTATTGGATGAGGCCGTGATTGGTTGTGACACCGATTCTATATTTTACAATGATAATAAGTTAAATACTGTGAAAACAGGTGATATGCTTGGTGAGTGGACTGATGAGCTCAAAAAATATGAGTATATAAAGCAATGGGTATCAACAGGTCCTAAGTGTTATCACTATGAAACTAATTTAGGAAAAAGCGTAACTAAAATAAAAGGGTTTACATTAAATTATCAGAACTTGGAAAAATTGAATGGTAATACAATGATGAAACTAATAAAGGAGGGTGTATCTGAACTCAAGCAGAATTCTGTAGCATTGTTATATAATACAATAGAGAGAGACACGAAAACTAAAAATTTAGTGAATAAATTAGAAGCGAAAAAGTTTAAGTTTGAGTATGATAAGAGAGTAATATTACCAAACTATGATACTGTACCATACGGTTATTGTTCATAAAAATAATTATAGGTTGAATAAAATTGAGTTATTTTATATACATATATTTAATCATATTCTATATCACGGTCGATGTTTAGTTCTTTTTCAATAATTCTAGACCATACGCTTAAATGAGCGATAATATTTACCATATGTTTAGTGTATTTTATTCTCTTAGATTCAGGTAGGTGTTGAATTTGATCAGAGAGTGGGTCCATTAAAACCTCATATTTTGGCCGTGTCCGCTCAACAGGGTTCTTGAAATACGGTATTGTGTTTTCAAAATCAAACTCATCTTCTTTAATGAAAGAATTGAAGACTTCCATTTAAAAAGAAAAAAATTATATAAATAAAACAGTTTCTAAAAATCAACCAACAAATAATAAAAAACAGGTAAATATTAACTTTAAAAAATTTATATCATGGGTGCACGCTTGTGCGCAATGGAAAAATACGGGGAGAATACTTGAAATAAGTCTAAAAATAATGGAAAAGTGAAGGTTTATTTTAAGATTTATTTTTCAAGAAATTAAGACTTTCGTTTTTTTGGGTAAAATTGATATTAATTTGAGAGTTAGATGGACTGTCTTCAACGTACGCCCTTACTACTTACTTCGAATTTGCGTTAACGAAAATTAGAGGTTTAATTTAGCCGCCGCGCACTGCGCATCGTGTTCAAGAGTTGCGAGAAGTTTTACGGTGTTGCACTCGTTTCCAAGAATTGAGAGCCACATCGCGCATGTTAGAGACAATCATGATGAGCATATAAATAATTGGGGATTTGTTAGAATTCCAAGTTAGTTGCCGATTGACCTGCCAAACGACCGTAGTAAATAATAATAATAATAACAATGAAATAATTAAGTTCTTTAATTGGCATTCTTGGCGTTCTTTGATTGCCTAATGTAATAAAATAATATAATTTTAGCAATATGGTCTGAGATTGGAAAAAAAAAAATCAGTGAAAAAATGTCTTCAAAAATCATTCGACCTTTTAAGCTGAATTAAAAACTTGCCAGTGACACTTTTAGGTGTAAGTTATTTGTTCAAAGTCTTATCTGTGATAAAAATTGGTCTTGAAAGATGAAAGTTAACAAATGATTTTATGAGTAATATACTCTCTGATTTTTGATCAGTTTTTGACAATCTCAGGCTGTAGATCGTAGAGGTGAGATGGGGGCTTACGACCCATCACGTATCAATAATAAAAATATATTGTAAAAACTAAAAGGGGAAATGCCCATTAGAACTCTTTTGTTGCTTATTCTTATTCAGTTAGAACGTCTGCTTGACCTCATTTCTCAGTGTTGTTAAAAGGAAATGTTACAAACTATTTCTAATCATTGAGAAAAAAGTTCTGGCGAAAACGGCATCAATGCTGATGATTAAATCGTCCCCGAAAAAGAAGTAAATGATATTTCTGAGTAGAAATTTTGGTCCAAAAAACAAGAATATTTCCGTACCAGAAATTTCACTTGAAAATAACCATTTTTTTTTTAACCGCACCCTGTTTTCCCAGAGAAAAGATATGTTTTTCTCCCAAGTAATTTTTATGTATTTCTTGTAGGTATTTTTTTCTGACTACATTTTCAACAATTCTGAATCACGAAACCCATTCCTCTTGCGAGAGCGGTTTATTAAAGCATACAAGTAGCGATACTTACACAATTAATCAGGAAACAAACTTTACAGATATTATTTTCGGCACATAGCACTCGCTGCGAATATCTTCTGCTCCGATAAATTTCTACGAATTAATGAAGCGAAGTGCGCCTTAAATTTACAAGTTCCTCTTCCCGCTAAGCGCATCGTATATGCCATACACAGTCGCCAAATTCACGGATACCACATAACTCACCTTTATAGATATATAAATAGAGAAATAAGGTGGCATGGCGGCTCATGATGAGTCATGAATCGTACATACTATTGTTGTCTTCTCATTTGCACCTATGCTAAAGTATCGAGTATTCGGAGGTTAAACTTCATATAATTTTTAATGGGGAATTATTTTCCTTGGGTTTCAACGATGAAGGTGCGATCAATTCACGAGCACTATCTTAATGAATAGAGCTGCGGGCAAAAGGTAGGCAGTCGATTTTAATTAATCGTATCATAATCGTTTCGAGGCTATCGATCTCGAGTTATTTTCAAGGGCGAAAGGGTTTGTTGCTTATCTTTCGCACCGAGATAATTTTTTCCGTTAATTTAACCAGAACTTTGTATCGAAAAAGAATTAAATAGAATTTTAATCGGAATGATAATTAGTTCAACAGATAGCGACTTAATACGATTACATTACGACCATTGCCCTGCTAGTCGTATATAAATTCGTTGGGAACAATGATGTCGCGTGCAATCTAGCAACACTACTTTTAAACGCATGGAAAAAGGTCTATATGATAGGTGCACAATGCTCTTCTTTGAATCGATATTTCGCATGGGTTTCATAGGACTAATCCGGTGTTGCCAGATTGCATTTGGCGCAACTACATACTTGGAATTGGAGAAGTATGGTGTCTACTTGTGAGCAGTCGCGATCCTCCTTTTTCTTCAGTGTGGCCAGAAGCACAAAGGCTTCGGGCCTTATATTTCCCATAAGACTGAATATTAAAAAATTACAAACTAAATGGCCAAAAAAAAACATCATAGACAAAATACGGATTAAAATGGGAACGAGGCCAACAATAAATAAGAACTTCCGAGACGTTTCGGTGCACTCACAGCACCATTATCAATCGGAAAAATAAAATACAAAAAAACAAATACTCAGAACGAGGAGCACACTCCACAACTAGCTTTAGCTTTTCTAGCTTTAGCTAGAAAAATAAATAAATGATTAGTTCCAGAATAAACTGGTGAAAAATACCAGAATTCTCCTGGAAGAAAACAACCAGAATCTTGAAAAGATTTTGATTAGAATTTCGGCCATTTTAGTACAACATTTTTCTCCGTGCTCTCTCTCCCCCTCTCTGCCCCTCTCTCCCTTCCTCTCTTTCTCTTTCCCTTTTATTGCGATGAGGAGAGATAGAGGGGGAGGAGGAGGAGGAGAGAAAGACGGAGAGAAAGAGAGAGAGGGAGGGAAAGAGTGTGTGTGAGAGAGAGGGAAAGAGGGATCGGTTCGTGAATCCGCCTTTTGGTTGAGGAAAAGTTCGAGGTACAACCGTGAAGACGGTTTTATGTAAACAAAAAGAATCAAACGGCAGTGATACAATAAGTGGTGAACTTTGCGACATCGGGGGATCTCAAACGAAGAGTTTTATTTGTTTTCACTCCAGTGCTGGCAACCTCGAGTCAAGCGTGGGCTGCGGGGGTGGATCTCATTTTAGTTACATCGCATGACCATAGAGTCTTATCGTACAATTGATCTTGCCTCGTATCCTTTCGTTAATATTGACAGGAGTCTCCCTAGTTTTTGAGTGACATGTTAAAACTTTTGTTAAAGCTTGACTCCCAACTCAGTCTCGTGTGTCGCGCTTAACGAATATGACCGTGTATCGGTATACCCGCAGAAAATATTCTGAGGAGCTGGGACTTCACTTGCATCAGGTAAATCTATAACGTGTCTAAAACATTTTCACATTTTTTTTTTTTTTTTTCTTTCAAATTGTCGTTTACCATGACATTTTTCATTTTCCCTGCTGAGGGTAAAGTTGGGAAGTTTTTTTTCTTCTTATCCCCCCCCCCCGCATCAATATCCGGCGGTCAATGGCTAAACAATTATGCATATGTTTGTGCGTGTTTTCAAGCCAATATTTGTATCAAAAGTATGGTAGAAGGTATATTCTCAATTCTTGCTTTTTACAAAAGTAAACAAACTTGTTTAAGCCCTCGCCTCAGATTATTGTGGGAGGTTTGAGCCCCTCCCAAAGCCACCTATGCTCCGCAACTTTTACTTTCGTTCAGAGTTATATAAGCTCAAAAATATTTCCAAATTTTTATAAATTGAGCCTTCTAGTTTCAAACGGACTCAATTGCACATACTGACTTTTGAAAATATCTTTTCACATTTTAAAGTTTAAACTTATTAATTGAACCAGTCAATGGATACAATTTAATAGAAATCTCACGCATGTAAACTGAACTAAGTGTTTTTTCTGAAGAAAATGATAGTTCTCGAGAAGAATAGTACTCTGGGTTTTTTGGCCACCCGTATGAAATTATGAAAAATCGCGTGGGATGGGACCTCAAAACGCGAAATTTACTTTTAAAACTATGTATTTTGGGCCGTAATTCCATCTGCTGTTAGATCATGATAACTGGTGGGTTTTTTATGGTAATTATTTATAGTAATTTAGAGGATCGCAGATAAATAAGGACTGAATCCTACGGAAGAATCTCGTACCTAATTCTCGAGAACGATAATCATTAACAATGGAGCGCCTTCAATTTACGGAGAATACCACCCGAGCTCTACAGTGTCGGAATAGTTACATATTCCATAAACTGCAGTACTTTCTTTACTCTTGCTAGGAACAATGTCATGCCTGCGACAATATCCGCTCAAACACAGACACTAGATGCGATCCTAGGATCCCCACATGGAGTCAGTTTGCTTGCCCCTTATTGTTAGTTTCATTCATATGAATTTTGTCCTTTGAAAGATGCATTATTCAAAAATGTGGTATAGTTATAGTGTGCAATGTGCATCTCTAATCTTAAATAATTAAATATGGTGCGGTATCAGTGTCTAATTTTTCCGACTGCTAAAGTAAAATTATTTTGGCAACTGCATTGAAAAGATATTATTTTAACTCTCGAGACACCAATAAGTTTTGCACATTTGCCTATGACGTGTTATTTGGCACTCGTCTTTCGATTTAAACCCCTCTCTACCAAAATGTAAAAAAAATATTCAATTTTTTGCCGAACCCCCCCCCCCCCCCCAAGCAAAAATGGCAGTTATGTCAAATTCAAAATGCTAAAAAAGAGGTTAAACTCATTGTTTATGCGTTTGTTTGCTACTGCGGTTGCTTGTATGTATGTTTGATTCTTCAAAAAATTGGATGGCTCTCTCGAAAGTTGACAGAATTTTTTTTAAAAATTCATGTTTTGACCCACATTTAACCCTTAACTGCGCCGTGGCACCCCTGAGGCACATAATATATTTCCTCCATTTTGAACTCTTAAAAATAAAATATGATTTTTTCCCATGTCGTCATCCCTCCGGCACATATCGAGGAAAATTTTCGATTTTTCACCCAAGTCTGAAAAAGCAAGGCCCCACGTTGAGCGCCATCTGAGCATTAGAAAATATATTTAACCGTTTGACCTTGATTTTCTCCCTATACTGGCCCATGTTAAATTTAGTACTTTGCAGATCTCTTTGGCGCAAGAATTAGTGCTAGGAATTTTTTCACTATTTTTCCCTTTCATTTTGAGTCAAAATAAATTGAAAAATCATGTTTTCGAACGAAAAAAAAATCGCGCAGTAAAGGGTTAAGGGTACATTTTTGAAACAATACGGAAAAAATAGATTTGCCAAATTTCTGGACTACATGCATCGTAATGCACCGAAAGGGGCTGACCCCAGTAATTTTGTTAAATTTGTTATCTTGGCGGACAGATTCTATATAATCTGGCTCTAAAATGCAGGGAGGCTTTCATAGTTGATGCGGCAGATCGAACACTGCGTATTTTTAAAACTTTTATCATGAAATACAACCCTGTGGTCAAAAGGTCAAATGAAAATATTGTTGATTGTAAGAATTAATTGTATTAAGTCTACCACTCGAAAGAACTTGATGTAAAATATCCTCTTTTTTCTGCAATTTATTCCTTTTTTTTTAAACTTAAACAAAAGTTTGCAATTTTTATAATTATTTTTTATTTAAAAATGCGGCCGTTTCTTAAACTTATATATTGCTGTATATTTATTTATTCACCTTCCTTTACACTCCTATAGCGGCGCATTCATCGTTATTGCAACCCATATATGGGCTTTTTTGAATCACCACAAATAATTAACTAAAATTATTCTCATTATTCTCATCAGTGGCGGCTCGAGCTACTTGGCAACAATGTCTTCACTCCATTTGATTGCATGTAAAACAATCGATTCGAAAGTGAAGCAGCGCTTCACCAGCAATCGATTGTTGGACATAGATTCAAATGGAGTGAAGACATTGTTGCCAAGTAGCTCGAGCCGCCACTGATTCTCATTATCCTTATGTTATTCCTATTAGTAAATCGAAGTTTTGACACTACCAGACTATTGATCTGAATGACTGGTTGTGTTGTAACTTTTATTTACTGAAAGGAATAACATGACAATAATGCGAATAGTTTTAGTTAATTGTTCGTGGTTATTCAAAAATTAATGTTTTCCCATCACTGCCCATGGGCCCTATCTAAAATACATTGACTTCACCTATCTACTCAGGGGACGGGAGCACAAAAAAATTCCCGGTTTTCGGTTGATTTGTTATTTTTTTTAATATTGTGAGCAGCATTCTATAGACGCTCGAGCCGAAAAAAGGGTGCGCAGCAGTTGTGTATCTATATGTTAATTTTTATTTTATTTTATTTTTTATTCTTATTTTTATTTTTTCAGTACTTATAAGTTTTGATGGAGGACTTACTGCTTTCGTTATAGCTCATCTGCAAAATACTTTGCTCGCACCTTTTTCCGCTTTCTTTTCGAGGGCTCTCCGTAAAAGCTATAAGCCCATAAAGCTATACTTTCACTTTCACCTTTTCACCGTACGATGCAAAGGCGCCGGCGAAAGATTTGTTTTCCCTTTTAGAAAACATGGCTCAACGATGCGCTGCGCCATAAGCTAATCTCCCCCTCTTTCACCTCTTTCTCTCTCTCTCCCCCCACCCTCCCCCGTTTCCACCCCATTTCCCTCGTCTTTTCTCTCTTTCCCCGCTGTGTCATCGGTCACGTCGCTTCATTTCCATGCGAAAGCTTATAACTGCAACGGAAAAATAAGATTTACGCTCTGATTGAAAAAGACTTCGGCACTCTCTGGATGGTGCACGCGGCACACAGTGGTTGCTAGAATACAGCTTGAAACGGATAGAATTTTAGGTCATTTTGGTCATTATTAAGTGGACAAAAGTCAAAATTATAATTTTGAATGTCCAAGATAAGGGTAGAGTCTCTCTATAAGTAGAGAGTAAAGACAAGAGCATAGTTATTAGTCAACCTCTGATTGGTCAACCAGTTTTAGACTCTACGAGATTATTTACCAAAGCGGCTTGTTATTTGTTTACGTTCCCAACAGAATTCCCACGGTGTTTTCTTCAAGGATGTCTATAATGCCCAAAAGAATTATATCACCGAGAGAGAAAAAAAAGGAGAAAAAACAGTAAATTCATCAAACACGGTCGGTGTTCACTTCCTTCAAATGCAGAAGCTCAAAAAAGATGAAAGGAAAGAAGTTTTATGCCTTTATCTATAACTACCTCCGAAGATATTATACTACACAGATACGCAAATGTGGTATACTCAGGGCGGGGAAAGTGAGCCTGCGTTGGATTGCAAAATGCGCCTGCAAGAATGGAAGGATACCACCTGCTTGCTTCATGGTACAGTGTCGTGAAGCTATCAGGTTGCATCTGCCTCTGAAGCCCTGAATGGTGAATGCTCCTGCATCGAAGCCTATATTTCTCTCAAACATTTGCGTATCTGTATAGTGTAATATCTAGACCCTTTTGAGAATCCTCGGTACAAAAGAACCTGTTAAAGATGAAGGTTAAATTCCTTGTAAAAATATGTCAGACTACATGACTTTGATTTTAAAAAAATATCAAGCTGCGATTTTTTTTTTTTTTTTTGGAAGCAAAACACGAAACAAAAATGTCGGGAAAATTCTCTTGTTCGATCCCGTGTGCGGCTGCTGCATCGTCAAATGCACCACGGCGTTGCATCGAATGCATCAGTGGATCCCGTGAAAATGCATTGATCGGGCTCTTTGCTTCGTTAATATCCGGTTATTTACTCAAGAGAGAAGCGAAGACGGGAGGAGCTTAAAAAGCGTCCACAATGCTGCGCACTGTCCCTCTCTCACCCGTCACACGCTACACACGCTCAAATCCTCTCTCATGATTTCGCTCGATGGAGCTTAAATGCAGTGGCGGCTCGTGCAACATGGCAACAGTGTCATCCCTCCATTTGATTGTGTCTAAAACAATAGATTCGAAAGTGAAGCAGCGCTTCACCAGCAATCGATTGTTAAACATAGATTCAAATGAAGCAAAGACAATGCTGCCAGATAGCACGAACCGCCACTGCTTCATTGGTGACGTAAGGGTTAGGTGAGATCTGGCAACGCTGAATTCATTTTCTCGATTTTAAGGCACGAATCCGATGGTGATTCAGTGGCGTAGCCAGGAATTTTTCAAGGGGGGGGGGATCGGAGGTCCGTAAATTGTCAAGGGGGAAGGTCCAAAGATACTATAACTAGATCAAAGTCTGAAAACGGCAAATTTTAGTGTCAAGGGGGGCTCCAGACCCCCTGTACCCCCCCTGCACCCCCACTTTGGTGATTATATTGTTCAAGGGTGTACATATCTCTCTCTCCCCCCCTCTCTCTCTCTCTCCTGTCTCTCCTTCTTTCTCTCTCTCTCTCTCCTTCTTTCTCTCTCTCTCTCTCCTTCTTTCTCTCTCTCTCCTTCTTTCTCTCTCTCTCTCTCCCCCCCCCCCCCTCTCTCTCTCTCTCTCTCTCTCTCTCTCTCTCTCTCTCTCTCTCTCTCTCTCTCTCTCTCTCTCTCTCTCTCTCTCTCTCTCTCTCTCTCTCTCTCTCCTCATAGTTCCATTTTCCCTGTCGTCGCGGTCGCGCCGATCGCGTGATAAACGCAGTGCAACGCTCATCCTTGCAGTGGTGCCAAATTTGGTGGTAAATTCAAAACATTGCAATAGGTTAGAAGGAAAAATATGCGTAGTTACACCCGAAGCGGCAGCCTTTCCTCGTTGGCATCCTCCACTTTTATTACGCTTCTCTTCTCTCGCAAAGGGTCGAAACATGCATTTTTCTGGACATGACATTATTGTTTTTTAATACAAAAAACATTCTAGTGTTGACATTTTTTTTGTTGCTAAAAGCATGTTTTCTGACTCACTCTAAGCTCTGAATTAAATTATTTAAAAAAAAAAATTAAGTTATCTCGCTGTTTTATTATTCATATAATTTTAATTTTAATTCGCAAAATTGGGTTCTTGCTAACTTTTGCTGAGCAATTAAATGGTTGACTCTTGAGTAAAATCTAGAAGACCACACGATGACCACGTTGAAAAATTACGAAATCCACTCACAAAACGACTTTAACGTTTAAGACGTAATGACGCAAGCATCATGGGAGTTTCCTATCTAATTTGAGGTTATTCTCTTTGTAATTCTGTATAGAGAGAGTGACTGACAGAGAGCGGAATCCTCCATGACAACTGCGTATAGCTCCGCCATTTTTGCTCTTAAATTGGAAATGGGCTGGAATTTCCTTGACACAATTTTGTACGAATGGGGATCTTTCTAACTTATACTACATGCGATTGAATAGTTCATTCCAACGAAAATTACGATAAGCTTATTAAAAAATTACGAAATTTTGACGCTGAGGGAAGTCTCAAATTAGATGGGCAGTGGCGGCTCGTGCAGTGTGGCAACAACGTATTCTCTCCATTTAAACCTATGTAAAAGAATCGATCTTCAGGAGGTGCAACTGCACCCCTAAGATATCGATACTTCAGCATAGGTTTAAATGGCAAAAAATCAGGGTTGCCAAATTGCACGAGCCGCCACTGTAGATGGGTTTCTCCCATGGTTCCTGCGAAGCTTCGCTATTACGCCTTAAACTTTAAAGTGATTATGTGAGTCTGTGGATGAATTTCATAATTTTTTAATGTGCTCAATTTTTTTTAGAATTTTACGCTAGAATTAGTAACCATCAGTGGCGTAGCGTGCAGTTTGGCAACGCTGCAGTTCGTCCATTTAAACCCATGGAAAAGATCGAACTATTGGGTGTGTGTTCGTTGAACACCTTCGCATTTGATCTTTTACATAGGTTTAAATGGGCTTAATTTTAATGTTGCCAAATTGCACGCCTGACCGCACGGTTAACTATTCCATCACATGTACAGCAAAAGTTAGCAAGAGCCCCGTTCGTAAAATAATGTCGGGGAAATTCCATTCAACTTCTCACTGGCGGAATCCAGGAATCTGTCGTTCTCTCTTCTTCCATTAGATCGCGTGTGTTAGAAAAGGACAGATTAGGGGCAATCACGTGCAGTGTTGCCAGATCGAGGGTAAAAAGCCGTATCGTCCCCATTTAAATCAATGTAAAACGTACGGCTTTTTCACCCCAATCTGGCAACACTGGTCACGTGACTTTCGTCCCTTCTTCTATCCTTTTCTAACGCAAGCATTCAAATGGCCAGAGAAAGAGAAGCAGAATTTCAGGATCCGCCAGTGCTACTTCGATTCACTGTGCGGCGCGCGTCCCTTTCAAGTAAAATCGTCTATTCGTCTCTGCTCAGTTGATCATCCAGATTAATGGCGACGCGACGGCCACAGCTCAGCTGTCTTTCTGCCTCTTCAATAGTTGCGTAATAATCGCCAACTATCTCAGCGCCTTTTCGCAGTATACCGGATGAGCACATTGAGCACCAGCGCATAAAGTTCTGTGCACTTGCGCGCGGGCTTTATAGATGCTCCCACCAATGTTGCTAGATTTTCCTATAAATCACAAAATTTTCCATTTAGTCATAAATAAGCACGATTGGGATAGTTATCCGAAAAACTGGAAACAGCGGCTTTTAGCATGGTTGCCAGATTTGGAGAAAAACTAATTAGATTTTACATTGATTTAAATGCGGGGTGTGATGATTTTATCGCCGCTATATTGGCAACATTGCGCTCTAGCTTTCTGCCGGACGAAACAAAGCAAACAGCGAGGTCCGCTCACTTATACTCACTCAAGCTATCACTTTCACTCGCGGCCGTGATTCGCTCCAAAAACTCATCACCCACATCGCACGTACATCGTCACGTGGCCGCAATTATATCGTCCATGAGGCCGCATACATATTTCATAACCGCCAAGTGCGATCGAGGTGTCACCTAGAAAAATGTTCTACTAAAAGTGTCCAGAATTCTAATAATAAGAAGTTCCCGAATTAAAACTGTGGCGCCGCCTTTTTGTTTTTTGTTTTGTTTTTTGTTTTTTTTTGTTTTTTGTTTTTTTTTTTTTGAAGAATTCTAGTTTCTGTAAGTAGAATTCTAGCTATTTTGGCCAGAAGTACCGGCATTATTCTCTACATTACTCTGCAAGCCGATCATTTACTTTATCGTTAAACCGATCGATAAAACTGCCTACGAGTGATGCTATTGGTCGAAAATTGTAAATCTTGGCTGTTGCTATGGTAACCATCGTTAAGAGTCACGTTTTATAAAGGCTTTTCATGAGTGGCCTTTAAAAAACGGATACTATAACGATGGTTACCATAGCAACGGCTAAGAATTACAATATTCGAATAATAGAATCACTCATACACAGACTCAACGATCGGTTTAACGATTAAGTAAATGATCGGCCCGCGGGTCAATTAATTTCAGATTATTCTGCTTAAACATTTATTTTTTTTTCACTGCCGGTTGAGAAAAATATTACACAGTTCAGTTCAGTGTATGATTGTAATGTACGAAAATACTTTTATCTGTATCGTTCGATTTTTTTTTATTTTATTTTTTTCGTTATTATTGATAATTTTATTGTTCTCAATAGTCCGTTTGAAAATATGGCTAAGTTTCGTTAAAAACAAGTACGGGAGGATACTGGAACATGTCTTTGTCTTCATCTCTCTCCTCCCATTTGAACGCGTGCATTAGAAAAGGACAGAGATGGGGGTTAAAGTCACGTGATTGCTACCTCTGCTATCCTTTTCTAACACACGCGTTCAAACGAGAGCAGAGAGAGACAGACAAATTCCTGTATTCACCCATGAGCACAAGTCAATAAATTCAATCAGCGGCGGCTTTTCTATGTCTATACCTCGCAATCCGCAGCCTGCCGCGATAAGCCTCTCACTAATAAAAGCCTCTTTAATTAAGTGTTATTGCACAAAAGGCATGCAAAAAAGTCTGCGATGCCCTTTCCCCGAAGAATAGCCTCTTTGCCTCACTCTATTAAGATTACGGTGCGCGTGATGTGATCATGTGATCGTGCTTACTGTAAACGATCCTATACCGATTCATTCTGTTGTTGTTCTCTCTGATGTGATTGCGCGCTTCTGCTTTTCAAATGGCAAACTCTTGGCTCGACTCTCTGTCACACTTTCAGTTGCCAACAACTCAACGACTTCAACGGTCAGTATCTCCTCCGTTGCTTTTCGCTCCGATTGCCTCCGGCCAGAAATTAAGCCGCGTACCTTTTGTTACAGCATCGGAAGAAGAAAAAGAAAAAAAAAAAAGAAGAAAAAAAAAAAAGTTCGAAAGAGAAAGGTCGGCGAAAGAGATTATGCATTATGCAAGCTTCTCCAGCATGCATGCGTAGTTGTGGATACAGCGAGAAATCTTCCCTCTGCTATATTGTCTTAAGGTTTTTTTTGGCAATGAAATGATGCCAAAATAAAATGCGCCTAATTTACATACAAATCAGCGCCGTTACATGGCTTGCGTGCTACAGAGCTGCCGATTTGCGTAGATTTAATGACATTTTGAAATTCACCGATGATTCCACCGGTTGAGAAAAGATTACAGAGTTCAATTCAGTGTATGACTGTAATGCACGAAAATACTCTGATCTGTAATATTTTTTCAATCGGTGGAAACGCCATTAGTTAATTAAATAATACCGGTTGAGAAAAGATAAAAGACGCTTGTATTTTCGTGCGTTACGACTCATACACTGAACTAAACTCTGTAATCTTTTCTCAACCGGTGGAATCTTCGGTGAATTTCAAAATGTCATTAAATCTACGCAAATCGGCAGCTCTGTGCGTGCAAGGCCCTGGATGGCCTTCGTCCCCGCATCTAACGCAACATTCAACGTTGTGACAAAACAGCTTTTAACATATTTTAGCTGATTTTTAGGAGGTTGAGTTGCATAAATTTACAACAAAGTCGGCGAAAAACCGAGAATTTTAAAAAATCAGAACTAGACATCCTGTCCTTATACGGGGTTTGGTTCAAATAATGGTCTGTTATACTAGCGCTATAGCACTCATCAGTGATGGCTCGAGCTATTCGACAATGATGTCTTTTTGGCCATTTGAACCTAGGCATTAGTATCGATATTTCATTTCACAGGTATTCAATAAATCCCCCTGAAGATCGATTAATTCACATAATGGAGGGAATCCATTGTTCCCGCATTGCACAAAACGCCACTGGCATTCTTTGAGAATAAAAAAAATCTGGCGGAAACAGCAGTGATCTTGGCACTGAATTTTTCCATTGGTGGAATCATTGGTGGATTAAAAAATGTCATTGATTATACGCAAAACTGCAGCTCTATCAATTTCGCTTAGAGAGCTCGTATATATTTATATTACAAAATCATTATAATTTATGTAAGAAATGGGGTAGAATTAATTAATCGCTAGCGATTAATTTTAAATGCATTCCATTTATTTATAATCTCAGTTTCACCAACTCTCCGATCCGATGAATTCTAAAACGCTATCCTTTTCTAACACTTGCAGTCAAATGGGCGAGAGAGAGAGACAAATTCCTGGCTGCGACTGCCTAATATGCCGAGGTTTGTCGGAGGAAGCGATGATGAACACTGAACTGTCAAGATTTCAAGATAACTTTGAGACATGGTTTCGGCGATCCAATTCGGCCGCTCGGTCCCTCATCGGTCCACACTCCAATACTCCATCGATCCTTGTTTTTGGTGTCCCGCGTTCCGCTCTCAGATGTTTTGGGGCTCTCTCACGGGAAAGGAACATTTATTTACTTCATGTTGAACACAATTTTTCATCGCATTCAAGACTTGATTTCCAATCTAATGCCATCGACGAACATTGGATGGTATTAGGGCAATCCTTGGAGAGATGGTCAACAGCAAACGAGACAGATTAAGTTTACCTGTGCTCACAAAGGCGCGGATCTCGTTTTCGATTAGAAGAAAATGGTTGTTTACCTTCTTCGTATTACTCGCTTTTGCTTACACACCGATTCTATCGCTTTACTGGCCTGTGATTTGTGGACTTCTCCCCCCCCCTCCATAATCGTAACACTTCTTCGTCCCTAAAATGATTTTGTTTACATTTAGCGGTGAGGTATTATTTTAAGAATCGAAGAAAATATTTTGAAGAAGGAAACTGGACATTGGCGCCGATAATTGAATCCGATGATTGTGATGGGCAGGGTGAGGAGAGGGTATGAACCAATTTAACCCTTCACTGCGCAAATTTTCTTTTTTTTATCAACCAAATATTTTTATTAAGTGTAGTACGGGGTACTGGAATAGTGAGAAATAGTGAATTCTTTTGTTGCATTATTTTTCATAGACGAGAGGCTGTAAATTAATTGTTGCAGACATAACCTAACGTGCATATTTCTGTTCCTAAATGTTGAAATTCACTTTAAAGTCTTTGTTCCTCCTGAGGAACGCTGCGCAGTGAAGAGTTTTATCATTGCGGCTTATGGAGTGGGGACATAAAATTGTTTCACAGTAATACAAATTACTTTTAGTTTTCAAAAGAACGTAGTTATGTTAAGTAGCTTACGTTAAATATCAAATTGACAAGCTTATACGAAAGTTGTTGTAAATTTATTAGCTAGGCATGTGTATTGTGTATGATAGAAAGTAAGTACAGCAGAGAGATTATGTGCGTAACAAAAGTAAACACCCAACTTTCAAAGAACCGACGACCCCTTAAAAATTGACACCAATTTTCGGTGCAAATTTATTTTATGCTGTACTGTACAGCATAGATAGGGCTCGCCACCGTTTTTCACGGAAATAATTGATCAACATAGGTTTAAAGAGCTAATGTTAAATTGGTTCATATTTCCGAGAGGGGAAGCCGGAAGCCCCATGACCGCATCAGCATTCAGCCCGTTCCAAGATCGGCTTCACTTTTCCTCCTTGTTATGAGATAGCAGTGTCTATAGTTTTCTCTCTTTCGATATACCTACTGTCTTTGAATCTAAGTAAATAATCCGGCAATGTTGTAAAATTCTCAGCAATATTCAGAGCAGTTGACGTCACAACATTACGTGCATAACATTCGGTGAATTCGGTCTCTCAACACTCAACAGGCATAACGCCGACGGTGGACGGTGGATTGCGGGCACTGAAATCTATAATAATTCATTTTCACTTTTTTCCCCCCGACCAATTTGCACGGTAATCATTCAGTTACTAGCCAGACCCTCCTCTCCACTGTGTCAGTATACATAGAGATCGATTTGTGGTGTCGATTTTTAATTCGATTCGAGTCGCTTTTCTTTAGGGGAGCAATCGCGCGCGTCCACCGTGTGATTTCGCATGTTCACACTTTCGATACCGATTCCCTACGTAGCATTCAATGCCCGCGATAAATCGATAAAATCGATGATTCCGCGCTTCTGCGCACACTGGATCGAGGTAAAGCAGTACATTTGGACCAGAGCTTCCGTTTTGCGTATAATCAATGATATTTTTCATTTCACCGATGATTCCACCGGTCGAGAAAAGATTACACAGTTCAGTTCTAAGTATGACTTTAATGAGCTGAAATACTCGCATCAGTAATCCTTTCTCAACCGGTGGAGTCGTCGATGACTTTAAAAAAACTTGCGAGTATTTTAATTAATTAACAGAGTTTCCACCGATTAAGGAAAGATTACAGATCAGAGTATTTTCGTGCATTACATTCATGCACTGAACTGAACTGTGTAATCTTTTCTCAACCGGTGGAATTATTGGTGAATAGAAAAATATCATTGATTATACGCAAAACGGCAGCTCTGATTTGGACACGGGAAGCATACTTTTTGCCTCCGTAAAGCTTCAATATTGATATTTTCTACTTTGAACCGCTTATACTCGTACTACGACTTCCGGTCCTCTGCAAAGACTTTTTGCCTAAAAGAAGAGTTTCCGAGGAGAAGTTTTCCAAGAAGATCGTCTAATTGACCACGCCCATTTTCCACATTTTTGCTTCTTAAAATTTAACCTCGAATGACTGTCATTGAACGCTGTTTTGGGTCCACCGCGAACTTTGACTCTCTCGATTGGTATATTAAATTAAATTGATATAACCTTGCAAGTTTGCTGCTAGGAGCGCTTTTCATTTGCAGCTGCAATCCGACTGAAAGTAGGCAAAAAGAATGCTTGAGGACGCGGTAATGATGATAATTATTGCGCTGCATTTTGCCGTGCCGTGCCTTGACGAAGCGCATGCGCATGTTCGGCGTACAGTGGATCGTGAATTTCGATACACCGATTTCTCATCCATATACACCTATGGAAAAGTATCGATCCTCAGAGGACTTCGATTGAAACCCCCGAAGAATCGACTCTTTTGCATAGACTCAAATGGATAAGAAACTCCATAGTTTGGACGTGATCCGATTCATTGTGCGGTTGCAAAAAAGTAAACGGGAGTAAATGGAAAACAATACACCTTAATCCTAACCTAAAAATCCTCCATGGTGGTTACGCCAGGTCACCTATTAGACTGCCACTGTAGATAAACGTATAGCTCGTTGATATTACCAATCTAGATGTGCAGAGTTCATGGAGCTGACTGTGGCCGAAAAATTCAATATTTCGAGCCTTTGTGCGGCGCGGCGCTGCGAAAACAATCGCGCGACGATGTTGCACTGGTCTCCGCCGGCCGCTCAGGAGCGACTATTGCGAGGAGCTTTGCAAATGTTTACGCTCTCCTTATAATTACATTTACCGACATCCGACAATATAAGAGTACCAGCAAGAAAATGTCGCACGACCGGAATTTCAGTCCTTTTTCAGGGGCCCATCTCTCATTTGCTCTCTCCGTGTGAATAAACGCAAAGGTATCTCTGCCATTTTTGTTTGCAGCATCCGTTTCCCCTCCTCATCTTCTCATACTTATGACCAACGAGGCACACTCATTGAGAGGTCACTGGAGGGAATTTTACTCTTTCAAGACATGGTGATTCCTATCTAAATACTAAAACATCGGTTAACGTGTATGAAGATCGCGCAGAGCAGTGCAAGAAGTGATATACGTGCGCGTTATTATAGACGTCAGTGGCGGCGCAAGGAATATAGCAACATTTTATTTCGTCCATTTAAATCCGAGAACAATAAATAAAACAGGAACGGATAAAATACTGGAATTCAACCTAAATTGGCACTTAATTCAGTGGCGAGGCGTGCGATTTGGCAACGTTCCTTTTTCCCATTTAAACACATTGAAAAGGTCGAAATGTCTAGTCATCGCCGATGACTGAAGCGTTCGACTTTTTCGGTGACTTTAAATGGAGAAAATATATCGTTACCAAATCTCACGACTCGCCACTGACTTAATTATTGTTTACGGTTTGTGATTGGTGATGGCTCTCTCCGCTTTTTGAAATTTGTTTTTTAATTTTATTTTAATTTTTGAGTTGAAAATGGCTGCGATTTGAGCCGAAACATCCTCACCAATTTAGGTTGAATTCCAGTATTTTACCCGTTCCTGTTTTATTTATTGTTCAAGTCGTCGCTGGTTCGTTTTTTCAGTCATTTTTCTTTAAATCCATGTAGAATATCGTCAATATCGATTCGAGGGAGTGCAATGAACCAGTGGCGTAGAGTGCGATTTGGCAACGTTGCAGTTATTCCATTTGAACCCATGAAAAATATCGAACTATTGAGTGTTAGGTGAACACCTTCGCATTCGACTTTTTACATTGGTTTAAATGGACACAGTACAACGTTGCCAAATTGCATGCTACGCCGCGCCACTGCAATGAACCCCCAATATTTCGACCTTTTCCATGAATTTAGCAGAACTTACTGTAACGTTGCCAGATTGCACGCGTCGACAGCGATAAATGTTAATTAGTGGAGACAAAGATACCTGTCCGGGGTATGCAACTTGCTACGCACCCAGTACGCGTCTTTGAAAAATGTTGACAGATTTTCCTATATAGACGACTAAATTTTACTCTATCTAAATTGGGAAATCCCGGAAAATTTTCCGGGGGCGGACCGGACCGGGATCCCCCAAACTGGGAGGTGTTTCCCCCAGACCCCCTCCCTCGGTGGGGTTTCCAAACTTGCCCCCCCCCCCCCCTAGAAAAATTGTCTATCTACGCTCATGGTTACTATTACATAATATGACCAGGGAGACTGCGATTTAGTTCTTAATTTCAAGAAGAAAGTTGTGCTGAGCTCACTTCAATTGACTTTTTAATCGGTTGCTTACTGATTAGTCTATGTTTAGACGCTGTGCGGAACCATTCTCATGTTTCACCGACTTACTTTTTATTGCTTCACAAATCTACTCCGTACTCAGCTTTCACTCCTTCAAATCTTATTAATTATAATTTCGGAGCTTCGAAAACACTGATATCTCTATCTGTGTTTAGAAATTTTTAGAATTTCGAAAAAAATGACATGCACATGCATTTATATAATAAAAATCCAGGTCCGAGTTCGGCAGAAGGGAACACACTGCTGTGGGTTCCTTTTGTTATTGCTTCCCTTCAGCAGAACTCGGTCCAATTTACCGCAGTATACATGGGCGCCCGCAGCGGGGGCAAGAGGGGGCACTTGCCCCCCCCCGGAATTCGAAAAAAGTCAAAATTTCACGGTAAAAAATGAAAGGAACAAAGAAAATTCAATGTTAATCAAAGGAGTAATAGTTAACAAACTTTATTATTTGTTTATTTTGTAATTTTAACTCATTTTTTACAAGGAATAGTAGAATTAAACATTTTCCTTGATATCATTTTCGTCTGCTGTCTCTTTCTCCATCATATCAAACACGCCAAAATTATTACTATTATTTGATACACCTACCATGGCTTAATAATTGTACAACATTTGGATGGAAAAAAAAGATTTCGCTTTTCCCCGGGGGAGGAGGGGGGTCTCCTAGAGGGGGGGTCTCCTAGACCTTCCATTGAGGTTCAAGAATTTTGCCCCCCCCCCTTGGAAATTTTTCTGCGGGCGCCCATGGCAGTATACCTTAGAGCGGTTAATCTTCTCTTTCATAATTTACTACCGAAAAGGCTAAAAGTTGCAGGGCTGCCGTTTTGCGTATAATCAATGCTATTTTTCAACTCACCGATGATTCCACCGGTTGAGAAAAGATTACACAATTCAGTTTATCGTATGACTGTAATGCACGAATATACTCTGATCTGTAATCTTTCCTTAATCGGTGGAAACTCCGCGTTGATTAATTAAAATATCCGCAAGTTTTTTAAAGTCATCGACGACTCCACCGGTTGAGAAAAGATTACAGATGCGAGTATTTTAGTTTATTACAGTCATACACAAAACTGAACTGTGTAATCTTTTCTCAACCGGTGGAATCATCGGTGAATAGAAAAATAGCATTGATTATACGCAAAACGGCAGCCCTGCCACGGAAAAAAAGATCAGTGAAAATAACCATACGGATACCTGATTTTGGCACCTGCTAGATGTTATGGTAAACGT
The DNA here is from genome assembly GCA_011764245.1 of Trialeurodes vaporariorum. Classification (NCBI taxonomy): domain Eukaryota; kingdom Metazoa; phylum Arthropoda; class Insecta; order Hemiptera; family Aleyrodidae; genus Trialeurodes; species Trialeurodes vaporariorum. The sequence continues at coordinate 54,928,989 of VMOF01000388.1, read as the reverse complement.
GGCCAGAAAAATACTATGTTTTGACTAGGAACTAGGTGATGTTACCTGATTGCATGTCGAATTTACTCAAAGTATCGGTAAATGTACCATACTTCTGGTCAAGTTTACCATAACATCTAGCAGGTGCCAAAATCAGGTATCCGTATGGTTATTTTCACTGATCTTTTTTTTTTCCGTGGAAAAGTTGACGTTCCAATTTCCATTCATCCGCGGTGAAATTTCGCTGCAGGTCCATCCTGAAATTATTTTCAGAAGCAATGAACCTTCATATTTTCTCGTCCAGAAAAATCGACTGTTGTATCTCAGTGTGCGTGTAAACTCGTGCATTTTGTCCAGGGGCGTGCCGTGGTTTCCAGAGAGGGGGGGGGCAAGAATGCAATTTTGCCGCCCTTCGCGAACAAAATTATAACTTTGATGATCTTTTTTTTTTTTTTTTTTTTTTTTGGCTTGTTACGCACTGATTTTGCCGCCCTCTGCATTCATTTTGAAATTTGATAACCTTTTTTTTGGGTTTTTCACCCTGATTTTGCCGCCCCCCGAGAGCGCCGCCCGGGGCAAGGGTACCCACATGCTCCCCCCACGGCACGCCCCTGATTTTGTCTTCAAGTGCATTTCGAGCGTCTCTGAGCGTCTCTGAGCGTTTTTCTGGAGTTCTGGAGCCTCTCCTAAGCGTTGCCCAGTGGCACGGTAACATACTCCAAGTGAATGTCACTTATATTCTAGAGCTTGAAGCTGTTGACACTGCACGGAAAAAAAACTACGGTGAAATTAACCATACGATAGCTGATTTTGGCACCTGCTAGATGTTATGGCAATGTTAACCAAAAGTATACTATGTTTTGACTAGGTACTAGGTGATGTTACCTGATTGCATGTCGACTTTACTCAAAGTATCGGTAAATGTACCATACTTCTGGTCAAGTTTACCATAACATCTAGCAGGTGCCAAAATCAGCTATCGTATGGTTAATTTCACTAATCTTTTTTTTCCGTGTGCCCCCTTCTCGCTCACCAACCCCCTCACCCCCTCCAACCAGCCCTCCTCTCCCCCTTCCTTCTCGCTCACTTGGTCGGACACACACCCGCACGTGCAAACGCCCGCCGTGCCGTCATGTCACACTCCTCGAGCTGATTCGACTTTCCCCCGCGACATCGCAACCGGAGCCGGAGGAGCGGTGACCAAATGGACGCTGTTGTCAAGTAGTTTTGGAGGGGAAAGAATAAAAAAATGAAATGGAACAAAAAAAAACAGCCAAGCTTAATGGAGCTGCTGCAAACTTTTGCTACAGGCTTATTAATAGTTGATAACGGGGTATTACCCTGTAAAAATAACGATTAGCGCACTAAAAAATCACGAAAGCCACTCCTAAACTCACAATATGCTTTTAAACGCGAGACCTTAATGGCGGCCGAGGCCGCGGTTTTCTTATGGCAATTGTATGCTTCTTTTTCTTCTTGTGTGGTGTTGCGAGAACATCTCGTGAAGATGGCGCTGATTGAAGATAGGGAAACCCAATGCAAACCGCGGCCCCGGCCGCCATTACGGTCTCGCGTTTAAAAGCATTTTGTGAGTTTAGGAGTGGATTTCGTGAGTTGTTAGTGCGCTAATCGTTATTTTTACAGGGTTTTACCCCATAATCATCTATTAATAAGCCTGTAGCAAAAGTTTGTAACAGCTCCATTCGGAACATAGGTTTGTAACTGTGAGCCGAATTTTAACACTTTCCTCGACTTTTCCTTAAAACTTCCTCTGCTTGGAAAGAGTCATCTAAAATATAAGGTGGGTGAAAAGGGGATGAGGATAAAATAGAGGAAGATTTGGGGCGAATGCTGCGGTAAATGCATGGGGATTGTGGAATATTGGCTTATGGGACTGATGGAATTACATTGAGAAAGGATTTAGTTGATAGACATGGATGAATTGGTATCATTTTAGAAACTTTAAAATTTAGGTTAGGAAGGCAAGGATTAGGAGGGTGTCATAAGGTTGGTTTGGACTAGCCTTGAAATCTTCTTCAAATCTTAATACTTTCAGTCCCTAATGTTTAATTTCCGAATATCCATTGCATTTCCATCAATTTAAACTTTTTCCAATGTTTTCCATCGGTTCTATAATTCAATAATTCACAACTCGTCATTCATCTCACTCTTCTCGCAAATCTTCCTCCAGCTGATCCTCAATGAATATTAAGTCAAGGAACGTGTTAAAATTCGATCCTAAAATTTGACTGTATGAGCTTTCTTAATCGAGCGTGTAGTGCCGATTTCTACCTTAATGATATTTCGAATAATTTATTAATTTAATTATGATTTATGATTTATTTTTTATTTATTAATTTCCTCGATAAATATTCGTTCCATCTCTATCAATCTAATCTTTTCTCATCAGTTCCACAATCCAATAATTCATAATGGGGCTCTTGCAAACTTTTTCTACAGGGGACTGAAGAGTTGATTCTTCCATAAAAACCTGTAAAAATGACGATGAGTACACTAAAAAGTCACAAAATTCACTCTCAGAATCAGGCTTAATGACGGAGAGACGCAGGTATCATGGGAGATATTCCTGCATACGTGTAAATTGAGACATATCTCTGTGTTTCCGTAGAGAAAGTGACATAATAGACAAGAATCTCCCATGATACCTGCGTCGAACCGTCATTATGATCTTGTCGTTGCAATTATGTGAGTTTGTTACTGAATTTTAGACTTTCTTAGTGTGATTCTCGTGATTTCTGCTGGTCTTTACATCAGATTGGACTATTTATTTGCTTATGGCAAAAGTTTGCAAATTGCAAGAGCCCCATTCCCCATCATTTGCCTCATTTTCTCCCAAATCTTCCTCTAGTTGACCCCCGTTCCCCATCGCCTCGTCTTCCGTTTATCCTCCATATATATTTTGAAAGACACCTTTCTAATCGAGGTACATGTTAAAATTCAATATGGGGGGGGGGGCTTAACATTTTCGCCCCCCCCCCCCCTCGGTGACCTCCCTTTCCTTTTTTCTCTCTTTCTTTCCATTATTTATCCCCTTTTTTTTGGCCGAACGGATGGAAGCGCCCTCTGCATTTCGCCAATTGGTTCAACGCTCAACGCTGCAAAGGAGCTTTCGGTGAATTGACAATAACAATGGGACAGTTGCAAGGGTCTGAAATTTTTTGTTTTATGTAAAGAAAATGATATAGTACTTGATGAGTTCATAACATGGTGCCTTTGGTTTTTTCCTAAGTGTTCCGGTTTTGGAGATACACACCTACAAGTGTGTAAAAAATTGTGTGCGTAGTGACGTCACTATGCGGAATTCCCATTTAAAACAATGTATTTTGGGCCAAAATCTCATCTCCGGAACAATATGCGGGACAGGGACATAATTAAAAACCAAAGGCATCTTTGTGCTCAGCTCATCAAGTACTTTCATTTTCTTCATAAAAAACACAACATTACCCTTCTAACTGCCCCATTTTTAGTCCGTGTACTTATATAGAACGTATGCACTACTTTTCCTCTGCACGGAGAAAAATTTCTGGTTGAAATAACGGAACGTATTATTAATAATGGGGTAGAAAGAAATTCCTTTTAAAATAATAAGAATTCTTATTGATACAACGATTCTTTCTTGTGATTCTTCTGAATCATCAGAACGTTCAATTGGACCAATGATAATTAATTCTTGTTGAATCAATAAGAATTCTTATTATTTTAAAAGGAATTTCTTTTTACACCAATTTTTAATACGTTCCGTAATTTCAATTAGAAATTTTTCTCCGTGTGAGTGCTTTTACAAACGTTAACCTGCTGTAATTTTCCCATCGAATTCGGCAACACGGCTTTTGGAGTGAAAACGCAATGCTCAGTGCGGATCCAACCGGTCGCGGTAGGGTAAGATGCCAGCAGCGTTGCCATTTTTCGAATTTTTCCCATTTTACTGAATGTAAAAGTTGGTCATTTGTAAGGAAATTTGCCAACATTGGACGCGAGCGACTCAGCATGCAAGCAAAGCGAGGCACAGATTTCTGTCGTGAGCAATACAGCAATGAGACACTGAGGCAGTCACAATGTTGGCAAATCGTGCTGCTTTCTCCTTATAGGGATATTTTGGAAAAGCCGAAGTAGTTTTTAAATAAATTATTAGAGCTATATAGATTTTTATACTACAGCAAGATAAAACTTCACACTGGAAAGTTGACCTCCAAATAGACGCATTTAGCGTGATGTCACGATTTTCGATATTTTTATACAGCTTCGATTTCTCAATTAGGACCATATGCAACAAAATACTTTAACCACCAAACTATCGACGTACCACTTGAACGCCAACAATATATTAAATCCTTTAATTGCAGTTGCCTCTTTCAATTTAAATTAACGCAGAATATGATGACGGTTTTGGGTTTTCTGTTCTCAACTGATACATTTATACGCCGTTTTGAAGGTTGTGTTGTTTTGTTGGGTTACAATCAAGATGTTTTTACTCCATTTTACACGCACTGTTCCCGCGACCCGTTAGGACCCGGTCACACCCGTTCTCAAGGGAGAGATAAAGAGGGGGGTTGAGCTTACACTGCATTTTGCCGCTCAAATGTCACTTTATGTTCGTAGGGATCGTTTTTACCCATTTCCTGCGCGCACTTTGGGGTTGGAGTTTTTTTGAAATTTTATTAAACCGTTCAAAAGAGGAAAATTAATTTTCTAAGCGAACTCTGTGGAGTCTCTCAACTTTTTAAAATATGCGATGAGGTGAATTGTATATTATACCTGATTTCCTGTGTTTAGTTGATTAGACCAAAGACAGTTTTTGAGCTTTTAATTTTAATTTTCGATATGTTTTCATGCAATTCCGAACACTGGTGTTCTGAAGGTTTCGAATAAATGATGATAAATGAGTAAATATGATCAGGCTGCACTTGTGATGAGGTGAATTGTATATTATACCTGATTTCCTGTGTTTAGTTGATTAGACCAAAGACAGTTTTTGAGCTTTTAATTTTAATGTTCGATATGTTTTCATGCAATTCCGAACACTGGTATTCTGGAAGTTTCGAATAAATGATGATAAATGAGTAAATTTCATGATCAGGCTGCACTTGCGATGAGGTGAATTGTATATTATACCTGATTTCCTGTGTTTAGTTGATTAGACCAAAGACAGTTTTTGAGCTTTTATTTTTAATTCTCGATATGTTTTCATGCAATTCCGAACACTGGTGTTCTAGAGGTTTCGAATAAATGATGATAAATGAGTAAATTGCATGATCAGGCTGCACTTAATTGCGATGAGGTGAATTGTAGGTGAATGATTCATCATCATTTATTCGAAACTTCCAGAACACCAGTGTTCGGAATTGCATGAAAACATATCGAAAATTAAAATAAAAGCTCAAAAACTGTGTTTGGTCTAATCAACTAAACACAGGAAATCAGGTATAGTATACAATTCACCTCATCGCAAGTGCAGCCTGATCATGAAATTTACTCATTTTTAAAATATGTTCATTAAAATTCCAATGAATCCCATGTTAAATTAAGTGTCTCACTTCCCCTGAAAGCGTTAAAGGTCCGTCTTTGAACTTTGGGTGGCTTGGATACCATGCCTATATGTGTATACGGGTAGTGGGTTTGTTGCAAACACTTGCCACATCACTATAAAGGGCCGGTTCTAGTGAAAATATCGCGTGAAAATCACATTGAAAGCATCGAAGAATCTCCAAATCTACTCACAATCTTAATAAATTCGTTTAACAAAATTCAAAGATGGGGGTCGAATGAGTGGGTTAAATTGGGGGAGTCCCATCTAATCGCGACTTTCTATGCTGAGAAAAGTGATTCCTCGCAGAGAAAGTTACATTTAGATGGAATTCCCCAATGGGGCTCTTGCAAACTTTTTCTATAAGCAAATAAATAGTTCAATCTGATGTAAAAACCAGCAAAAATCACGAAAATCACACTGAGAGAGTCTAAAATGCAGTAATAAATTCACATAACTGCTATAAAGGCAAGTTTGTAATGGTGGCTCAACGCAGGTATCATGGGAGATTCCTGTCTATTATATAACTTTTCTCTACGAAAACACAGAGATTTGTCAGAGATATACTTATGCGTCTCTCCGCCATTAAGCTCGATTCTGAGAGTGAATTTCGTGATTTTTTAGTGTATTCATCGTCATTTTTACAGGTTTTTATGCAAGAATCAACTCTTCAATCCCCCAAAGCAAAACTTTGCAAGAGCTCCATTGTGATCCGCTCGCATTCGTCCGCTATCTTTCAATTTTGATGAGTGCGATTATTGAGTTAATGGGTCGATTTGGAGACTTTTCGATGCATGCTTTCTATGTGATTTTTACGCGGTATTTCACAAGAATCGACCCTCCACAATGTTGTGACAAAAGTTTGCATCAGACCTATTACTCTCATACTCACTACTTATATAGGCATGGTATCGAAAGGGTTTGTGAGGAAAAGCCGTTTAAGACGGCAACAATGGCATAGCCGGTGTGGACGGCCGCGACGCGACGCGGTGATAGGAGTTAGCAGTTAGCGCATGCATGTGATGCATGTCATCGAGCGGCACTTGCTTTACGATACAATATACATATACATATAGAATATAGATAGATAGACGAAGGCGAGCATGCTGCACTCACTTCTTGGAATTATCTCTCGAAACTTGAAAGTTCCAGCATCCATAACATTCAACATTCAACAACCGCGAGTGAGTATGGATGGATGAGTGGATGGTGGACGCAGATCTACATTCGGACTGACAGTCCTGTGGTGTTAGTTTTTACGAGAAACAAAACGAAACCCCCTCTTTGTTCCCGCTCGTGTATCCCTTGCGAGACGAAGCTATTTGGCCAACGTATTGTACCAGGGGAGCCTGGAAAGACCTCAAACGGGTTCTCTCCGTAGAGGCTTGTAATAATAGTTATTTATTAATTTTTTATTTTTATTTTCTTTAAATAGTTTAAGTAATTGAGTACATCCTACTAAATGTTTTAATATGATAATAATCGACCGATATGATAAAAAACAAAAACAAAAACAAAAAACTAGAATCACTACGAGTAAAAAGTGAGGCCAATGCCATACAACCAGCATCTCACAGTTCTACGGACAGATTCAGAAAATTAAACGAAATTAACAATATTAAATTCCTTAAAAAACAAAAAATAAAACAAACCGCGAAAAAACGGAGAAAAAAACAAAAATGAAACACAAAACAAAAAACCGAACCCAAAAAAAACAAGCAGGGAAGCTCCGATACATTGCATGTATTGGAAAAGCGTGCCTGTGAATTGTAAACATAAAAATCTGCGCATAAGTTGTTTCATTTGGTCTTCTGCTCTGCTGGGTTTTGCAGAAATAAGTTTTGCATAAAGGCTTACGCATACATGGTTTAAATAGATTTATTATAATGTAGTTCATGGGAGAAGATTTGTCAATTTATTGTATATTATTTAAGGTACAGGAAGTGCTGTTGGAGCTTTGATTAAGAAAATATAACAATGTATATGCATTTGAGACGTATATTTGAAAAAAATATTTTTGAGTCGTTGTTTTTGCAGTGACACATTACAATTGGTTCAGTGTTTTGTTCATTTGTGGATTACAGCTGTTTGAAATGCATCAGCAATTCTTAAGGAGACATTGTAGTATGTTACTAACATATGAATTGAATAAATAGATGTATAATATACATGAATGATTCAATAATGAAAATTTGGATGAAATCACTGATTATAGAGTATTTGAAGTTTAAATGATTCGATTCTGCGTTGAATGGATGTAAAAGATTCTATTTATAATTTAATAAAATGAGAAAGAAAAGATAGGTAGGCCATGGTTTTGTTAGTGGAATATGGCGATGAAAGGTAAAAGAAGGTAATTAATAAATGTCTACATATTGATCATAGAGACGAAATAGAGTCATTCCTTTCAATATCTGAATTTTTAGACACAGTATTGGCCGATTTGGATCTGAAAATTAAACAATTACAATTAATGTCAATAAAAGCAATTCCTGCTATGTTTTCATTAAAGGCTTTACTGTACAGAGAAACCTTATGGTGAATACTCAAGATAAAATTAGGCTGAATCATCTACTTGGAAAAAATGCTATGATTAGCATCCAGTAAAAACATTACAGACGTACATACTAATTGAAGTATTAATAATTTATGCATCAACTTTGACAACTATAATTAGTGTAGTCCCCTACTTCATTGCGATGCGTCCCTTCAAGCAAACAGAGTTGCTTACCAGAGTTGCAGAGTTTCTAGCCTTTCATTCGATGACATTCTATCAATGAGAAGCAAAAAACGTTACGCATATAAAAGCTTCCACCCCTCCCCCTCTCCATACATGTGCTTATTTTACAAAATTGGTCGTATAGTGGTACCTTTGATGATTATATTTAATTTTTGGATTCTCTCAAAGAGAGCAAGTATAGTCTGGACTCAGCGCATGAGATTTCAATTATTTTACTCATCGGACAGTGATTCAATACCAGAGGACCTGAATAGAATAAAAGCAGTCTACTACATTTTATATACAAAGTGAGCCAGAGCATCCGTTGCTGGCTTTTTTCTCGAAAATTACTGAAACAAATGATTTGAAACAAAACAATCAGACAGAAAATTGACTCCAAATTTTTCATTTCTGATATTTTCATAAGCTCCTGACAACCTCTTGGAGTGCATTCTGGGGGGTTCAAACACATTTTTCAACTTTTCTCGAAAAAACCCTCAATGCAGATGTAAAAATTCATTTATAATCTAAAAGTAGAGAGAAAAATTCGTTTTTTAAGTTTGAAAAATAGGCGCAACGTAGGAATCTGAACAAAAAAATTCTGTGAAGAAAGCTGATTTTATAAGCTTTCAGATGGCGCAAACCGCGATGCCGAAAAACGTTTCGTTCAAGAGTTATGACCGCGCAAAGTTTCAAATCTAGGCCAAAAATAGGGTTCCAACTTTCGATTCTACAAAAAAATTTGTTGCTCCACCAATAATCGATGAAATTCATTGAAACTTGGTGGAAGCGGGTTTTTTGGGTCTCTGAATTTATTTTTGACATAAGTTTTTCAAAATTCTCAAATCATATATGGCCGCTATAGTTTTTCGTTCAGATTCCTTCAGTGCGCCTATTTTTCAAACTCAAAAAACGGATTTTTGGAAACTTCAAAAGTATAACAAAATGCAAAAAAAGGGTCAAATATTTTTGAACTAAACACTGTAGCACATCAATCGAAAGATCTTTAAAATACGCATCTTTTGGTGCAAGTTCACGCCAATATCTCTTTTCGTTCAAAAGTTATGAAGCATTGGAGGTTTTGACTTTGACCCCCTGCACTCCCGCTCCCAGTTGACCAAATTAAAAAAACTGCAGATATTCTGAAAGATGATGCTTAGCTCTATCATCCCTGAAAGTTTCATCCATTTTTGAGGGGGGGGGCACTCCTAATGGTAGCTGGATGGACCCCTTTTCATCAAAACAAATACCATTAATTGAGCCTGTCTCGTCCTCTAAAAAAAATAATACAAAAACCATAACTTCGCTTACACTTTCGAACAGGCGTTAATGTTGTAACAATTCCCGAAACTAAAAAATTAAAAGAATACTGATCTAATTTGTTTATTTTAATGAGATCCATTTTCAACCCATAAAAGATTGAATGTTAAAAATTGCGCTAAAAAAAAAAAAAAAAAAAAAAAAAAAAAAAAAACATTTATCAGCTGATCAAATAAAGGCAAAGAAACGTGACTACTTCATTCCGCGCTCTCTAGCGGGTTCTTCTTGAAGCTTTACTTTTGTGAGAAGGTATCCTATAAGTAAAACCATGATCTGTATCGGTTTTATTTCGCGCCTTCTATTCGAAAATATCAGCTGACTCTAGACATTCACAGAGAAAGATTATCAAATTAGTGAACAGGTGAGCCGCAGTGCAGCCAATGCAGCCAAACAATCACCGGCTGCAAAACAATAATAAATAAAAAAAAAAAAACATCACACAACGACTCGTTATCGGCCGCCCGTACGAAAAAACCCCGAATGTACTTTAAAATCAATTATATATTCAATAAACGTAATAAAATAACACAAAAACAATGACCAACATAACAAATTAATCATAAAAACAAACAAAAATTTATTCATCGTAAAACCAACACAGCAGAGTAAAATTACAACAAAGTTGGCAACATAAAACGCAAAATATTACCTCACCGCACTCCACTTACCCCTCAAAAGTGGTGAGTCCGTCGTTTAATTGGAATTATAAAAAAACTAAAGCATTAAAATGAATCCAACTATTTTTGCTGCAAACTTTAGAAGGTACGATTTCATAATTGTACCATTGCAATCCTCAAAACGCAACAGACACGACAGGAAAAAATCACAAAATTCAAAAACAGCCGATTTTCAACTTTAGGCCACTCAGCATAGGAATACACGTGGAAAGCATAGGCTGCCTTATTACATTGTATACATTGTATTATATTGTTAGCAGCAAAACGATCGGAATAAGCGTGCCATGTTCCATGGGCACGCTTAAAATGATCTGAAAAGATACTACGCAAATAAAACAAGCATAACTCTTTCACATACAGGGTGTTGAAAAACTGTTCCCGAATATTTCAGGGGCGGATTCTACAGATCAAAATAAGACCTTTTATTTCCTGTAAACATGTGTCCGAAAATGCCCCCCTTTTGAGCTACAGCCCCCCAAAGTTTTAAAAAATTTACGGTTGTTTTGGAATAGCGACCACTATTATGAACCAAATGTCTTAAAACTTGGTGTCATGAGGTAATTTCACGCGTAGAATCCATTAATGACCTCGAAAAATTCAGAAATTGAGTCTAACTGTACTTTTCACGCAATCTTGTACCTTTAACGGCACGAATTTTATGTTACGGATTAAAATTTTGAAGAATAATTACCAAAATCAGATGCGGAAAACCTTTAGAAAGAATTTTGGTCCTCCTTGTTTCTTTCGATACGACGCGTTTTAAGCGAGATAATCGCTGCACAGATTGGAAAAGTCAGCGCTTTTACCATGAAAAACGGCAGTGAGTATGCAACCCGCCTCTCCGCTGCTTCAACGGGCCGGCCGCTATGGTGAAAGCGCTGACTTTTCCACACTGTGTAGCGATTATCTCGCTTAAAACACGTCGTATCGAAAGAAACAAGGAGGACCAAAATTCTTTCTAAAGGTTTTCCGCATCTGATTTTGGTAATTATTCTTCAAAATTTTAATCCGTAACATAAAATTCGTGCCGTTAAAGGTACAAGATTGCGTGAAAAGTACAGTTAGACTCAATTTCTGAATTTTTCGAGGTCATTAATGGATTCTACGCGTGAAATTACCTCATGACACCAAGTTTTAAGACATTTGGTTCATAATAGTGGTCGCTATTCCAAAACAACCGTAAATTTTTTAAAACTTTGGGGGGCTGTAGCTCAAAAGGGGGGCATTTTCGGACACATGTTTACAGGAAAAAAAGGTCTTATTTTGATCTGTAGAATCCGCCCCTGAAATATTCGGGAACAGTTTTTCAACACCCTGTATAGATATGTTTAAAAAGGAAAAACAACCAATATTTTGAGGCTTCATCCCCCCAAACCCCAAACGAAACAAGACAAAAGCCAAATAAATCAAGAGAGGAATAAAACAAAGAATTGGAAATCGCGGCGTATTGCATTCAGGGTAATTTCCCATTAAATGAAACAAAGGTAGTCTACCGTAGATAACCGTAGATATAACTTTTAAGTAGATAAACTCGTTTAATTGTATATCTTACCGCACCGATCGGGCCCAAGGTTATAGATTATACAAGTATGCTCATCTCACTTCGCGCCACAAATTCAGTGGCGCGAAGTTCAAAATTTGCAGCCAATGTGGCCGACAAAAGCTGAAAAACACGACAACTCACTCGGGAGACTTCGGGCGATACTCTCAAAGTCACCCGAGTGAGTCGACCTGTTTTTCTTCTTTTGTCAGCCACATCTTGGCTACAAATTTTGAACTGCTCGCCACTGAATTTGTGGCGCAAAGTCAGATGCGCATACTTGTATAATCTATAACCTTGGATTGGTCCCTTTTTAAATGGAGAAGTGGTGGCTCGAGCAATGTAGTAACAACGGATTCATTCCATTTAAATGTATGTAAAATAATCGATCCTCAGGGGAATCCCTGAATCCCTGAGAAGACGAAACTTTTGCATGGGTTCAAATGGAAGACACCTCAATAAATTGCATTTCACGAGCCATCACTGACTGCGTGACGAAGATCAGCAGATTCTTCACTTCAACCCACTGATAGTGAGTGATGATTGAGTCACTCACACAATGTCACGGCCCGAGCTGCCCGGCCGTTGCGTTGTTGTGCCGCGTACCCAAGCCCCGTGTCCCGTCTATGCGCTTCAAGTTCAAAACTGGACGCAAGCACACACTTGAGCCAAGAGTGAAAAATGAGTCATCATAATTAATTGAGCACTGTCGAAAATTTGGAGAAGATAACGAGGTGAAGTAGATAGGTGAATTGCTTGGGATTGGGACAGACAAGAGACAACAGAGACCACAAACTACCTATCTCGCCCATAGTGGCAACTTTTTTTTTTTAGGGGTCGCAACAAAGCAACGTCCAACGGCTCCAATGTGGCTTGTTGAGCAAAGATGTTGATGTCAGTATAGCCAATCAAAACGAAACATCATTGTTTCGGTCGTTGATCAACAATCCATACAGGAGCCGTTGGATGTTGTTCCCCGTGTTATTTTTGTTGAGTCCCCGAAAATAAAATCGTCCACCACGCGATCGGCTAATGCGTCATCTCTGTTGTCTCTGGAACAGACGTCCTATAGGATAAACGATTCACGAGCTGCATTATAGGAAGCTGTGTTTTAACCAGTCTGGGGGGGGGGGGGCTCTGCTGGTGAGAGCTCTGCGATGTTGGTCGGTTTGAAGGCCTCGGGATGATCGCGGTAATGCAGAAATACGCGACAGAAATAACTTATAAACACTTTATTCAATGAAAACGCGACACTTACTTCAAATTTCAACGCTTACAAACTCTAGTTTTAAGAGAAATCTCTGTAAAACTTACATTCACACTTCCAAATTCAAATCCACACTTCCCAAATCAGTTGTGCCAGGACTCGAACCTGCACTCACACATACACAATCTCGCAAATCCTCACACTCTTTGTACTCTTCGCACTGTTCGCAATATTCGATTTCTTCGCACTCTTCGCTCTCACCAGCAGCCCCCCCCCCCCAGAACGCTAGTTAACCTCTTTCAATAATATCTTCGTTTCTGTGACAGTATAGATCTGCCTGACAGAATGCCACTTTTTCATTCACAATAATTATGCGGCTCCGATTTGTTAACATTTTATAATAATACTTCTTCGAGCGCCTTCAATCCATTCTGTATGCAAAATCAGCTCAGCGATGAAGGAATATTTAACTACTCACTTAATTTGAGCGAGCAAACATTTAGTTGTCTTCTTCACCTGGTAGTAGGTAAAGGGGTTAAAGCTACAGATCGAATGAGCATTTCTGTCAAAATCTTCTTTTTGTTATTTTGTTTTTTTTTTTTTTTCGTTTTGTTTTTTTTTGTTTTTGTTTTTGTTTTTTTTTGTTAGCAAGTTCAACAAAAACAACTTTGCTGAAAGAAACGCATGTAACAGAAATATGCATTCATCTGATAGCTTTAGACATTTATTTTTGAAGCAGCTTCTATTACATTTTCGGGCGCGTCGGTGGAAAGTCCTGTCACCGTATCTAGTGGCGTACGCAGGGGGGGCTAAGGGGGCTAAATCCCCCCCAACCTCAGATTTTCAGGGGAGGAAGGGAAGGGGAAATAATTTTCAGTCAAACGCTCATCAGTGCAAGCCCCTCCCAAAAAAATCCTGCGTACGCCACTGACCGTATCCCATAAGCGCCGTCTGCCAATCGCATTTTTGTTTTTTTTATTTTGTTGTGTTTGTTTTTCAAAAGAGAGCCAATGAAACATGGAATCAAAAATAGTAATAGTTATATCTACGAACTCTAGCGGTTTCAACTCAGCCGCCCTGCAATAAGTGGGAGGCTCAGAGTTTTTTCTATTCGCGATTTCACAAAAAAAAAGTGGATATTGCATTTCTACCTCCGCAACCTCCCCCCTCCTCCTCTATCACTCTCTCTCTCTCTCTCACACCAAATGGCGTATATACCTGACGCGAATTTCGAACGCATCCGCCCCATACTCAATATCCGAGGTCTCGTTTCTGCTTGTCACTGCTTGCTGTGCCGCGTCGGGTCGGACAGCGCAACAATATAATAACCCGAGTGAAAACTAGACAACAAACGGTTAACAAGAGTATATAGAGAAACACGGTGGAGTGGGAGGGATGGTAAAGGGGGCTGGTGGCTGGTAGGTGGGAGGACGGGGGGGGGAGACTGCTTGCACGCAGTTTTGTCAAGCGTCGAGTCATTTATATTTGGTACGCTAGAGCGTTTAAGTCCAGTTTCCGGTTCCGCTGTCTGATGCAGTGTACCTACAGTGTGCACAGCCTGCCCTGCGTGCGGCAAAGTAGTTACCAGATTTCGTGGGACAATTTTGCCAGTTTTTCCAATAACGTCGATGTACGATGTAAAACAACACGAACGATTCTTTCTTTTTCATTTTAAGCGTTACATAAATTGCGTATTTAAGCTCAGTTTCCGCAGTTTCAACGTCTGTCTGTGTAAACCCACGTCCTCTGCGCATATGACAGCCGGAGTTGCACAGTTTCTGAAGACTTCAAATTTGAAGGTACTGGGTGTTTCGAAACTCATGTCACCAAGACAAAAGAGTTGTGCGCGGGGTTTTTAAAAAGAATACACGGAAAAAACTGCGGTACAACCGCAGCAGCTTTTTAAAATAGCTTCCCAAAGCAAAAGGTTAGCTCTACCGGAGAAAGTTTCAATTATACGCCGCGCCGAAGCACTGCTTTGGTAGAACAAAAACAAGAAGAGATGTTGTTGCTCTACCGAGGTAGTGCTTCAGTACAACCGCAACTTTCTCCGGTAGAGCTAGAACTTTTGCTTTGGGAAGCTATTTTAAAAAAACTGCTGCGGTTGTACCAAAACTTTGTTTTTTCAGTGTACTTCTTGGAGCCAGTATGAACGTGTTAACCGAACACCTAATCGTTCGATCTTTTCCATTGGTTTTAATGGACGGGTAATGGATGAGAAGATCGAACTACCACGAATTTAACACGTTCGCACCCGACCTTTTGCATGGGTTTAAATGGACAAACTGCAAAGTTGCCGAATAGCACGCCACGCCACTGTCACGGTCACTTAATTGTTGACGTTGCTATGAATCTATGTTGTAGTGGCAACAATGTCTGCAGAAGTCACCCATTGTCTCTCTGTCGTGCAGCCACTCGTGTGTCACCGTTTATATCAAATCGCGTAAAATCAGGCGGATTTCCACCGAAATAGATGAATGAGCCATGTCCGCATGTTCCATTCACGTAGATTGGGTGGAAAATAGCACAAGCCTGCGCTTGTCTCTGGTCAAAACTCTGTGTAGTGTTTTGTGTGCAGCATCTCTCGTTGTCTGTCATTTCCTCTTGTGGAGCAGTGGCGAGATATCCGATTCAATTGATTTAGGAGAAATGTCTAGGCGTGAGTTTTGGAGTGAAGTTCGCAGTAATTTTAAGTACGCGCGTGTAATGTAATTATTGTTGCCAATATTAGAGTCCCTATATACTATTATGAGAGTTGCGCCAAGACTCTCAAAAAGAAGAAGAAGAAGCGGATCAATGGAGCCCCCAAGAGGCAAAATGCAAATGGCGGTTGGCCATTTGCCTCTGCGCTGTTGCCGCTATTTCGCTACTTTTAATAGGTTGGGTTCCGATTCTTGCCAATAACGGTCGTTATTGAAAAAGATAATATTCTCCCTCATAAAATTTAAACATTGGAAAAATCAACAATAATTACCGCGGTCACTAGTACAGTATATGTGTGATAAAAGCGAGTGACTGAAACGTAAACAAACCCTCCACCATTTGCATTTGCCTCTTGGGGCTTCGGTAAGAGCCTAAATCTGAGAGCCAGTCAGAAATGGATTTTGCAACTAATAGACTGTTTTAGTAGAGCGATATATCGTATCGATTGCCGCCCGAGGGCCTCTGGTTCCAAACAAACTTTGGTTCAATGTAATTTCCCCATAAGCGGATTTTTGAACGGAAATTTAGGGTATTAAATCAAACAATTTATGCGACCTTTTTGCGATTATGAATTCTCCGTCCTCGAAAATGCTTAATTTTGTCTGGTTCCACCCGTAAAACTGCCGGAATCAACAAGATATTACAGATTAAACGATGCGTTTGGAGGTTGGAATCACCCAAATGTTATTATTGTTGTTGTGGAATTGGCGGGATTTCGGGCGATTCTAACCTACAAATGCAACATTTAATCTGTAATATCTTATTGATTCCGGCAGTTTTAGTCAAGGAACCAGGCATAATTAAGCATTTTCGAGAACGTAGAATTCATAATCACAAAAAGGTCGCATTAATTGTTTGATTTAATACCCTAAATTTCCGTTCAAAAGTTCGCTTATGGGGAAATTACATTGAACCAGAGTTTGTTTGGAACCAGAGGCCCTCGGACGACAATCGATACGATATATCGCTCTACTAAAACAGTCTATAGGGACTCTAGCCAATATAGCGTCGCGTCGCATGCCATTTGACAACGCTGCACCCCGTCCATTAAAATGCATGATAAAGGTCGAATCGTTAGAAGTTTGCCGTGCACTCCCTCTGATCAATATTTTACATGAGTTACAACCGATGCCAGATTTCACGCGACGCCGCTGATTTTTTGCGTCCCTTTAATTATGCATCAGAATCTGTGGCGAAACGAGAAATTCTTTGTCTGGCGTATTTCACCATTGAAATACGTTTGTTAGACAAGGATAGACGCAGAGATGAGACCACCTCTTTCTATCATTCTTCTTTTTATACATTCAAATAAGAAAGGAGAGAAATGCAAAATATCTATTGGATGCGTCAATGTCCGAATCAAAGTTCATTGTTTGTGAACAAGTAATCTTAACCAAATAATGTATTTCAACTACTATTTGCATAGATTTCATTCAAATAGTGCTGATTAATGAAATTTTGGACGCTGATTTAAAAATGGCACCAATTTCAACATACTATATTCTCGATTTTACACATGTTCTATACCTATCTCCATTGTACGCGGAAAAGTTAAAATTGTCCTGTATTTATCCTGATATTTCAATCGAAAATCGAACTTTGTCAATTTGGTCAATTTACATCGGAATCCTCGCCTGTCTCTCGGAAGTTCGGATTCTAATCGTTAGAAAATAATTAGTTTTGTGTTCATTGCGGGGGTACGTGGAGAGTGGACACCTCTATGACGCATTGGCGTAAAACATCTAATTTTGGACACCTAGCTATATTCAGGTATTTTTGGTCACTGTGGGAAGGCATGACGACGCACAAGGGTTTAAGATAGAAAATAATTGGCCAAAAATCAGTGAAAAAAAGCAATCTTAAGTCATCGTTTTCAACCTTTTAAGATTAATTTACAACTTTCCATAGTGACATTCCTAGGTATTTTTTAAAAGAGTTTTTTGTCATAATAGTTGGTCCTGACAAAGTATAAATGATAAATGGATGAGAAATTCACGTTCTAATTTTTGGCCACTTTTTCACGAGCTCAGACCACAGTGCGACGAGACGGACGCCTCGCACAAGCAACGGTATAACTTAAGGGATCCAAAATCTGAAATTGATGTTCTCATGATATGTAAGATGTATGCGCTGTATATAGTGTATACTTACAGATATTCTAATCTACCGCCTAACGTATATAGTCGGTATTTAATTATGAAAGAGGCGAGCTCTGCTTTGTTATAACTAATCCTTAATAGACCCGGTAAATCTTTCCCTTAAAAGTTAAAAGAAAATGGAAGCAGAGGAGGAGAGGGGAGGGGAAAGACGGAGAGTAAGAGAGGGAAGTTATAAAGGGTAAACTTTGCTTACAAAGCGAAAGTTTTAAATATATTATTGTTTTAGCTGAGGGACTGCAATACTCCGCTGCTGCACCACACCACACCTCCCCACCTGCCCTCCCCATTCCATCCCTCCCCCGCCCTTCCCCCACCCTTCTCACCGCACCCTTCCCTCGAGAGCTTACAGAACATGAATCAAAATAGGAGTCGACCTTGCGACCGGATCCTTAAAGGAGAGTTGTGCGTGTAAGAATATTACCCCTAATATTTGGAACTGGTACCGTACCATGCTGGTGCACCGCCTCCGCCTCTGGCTGATTTTCCTTCCGATTGCGCCCCTCCCCTCGACCCCCCTCCCGCTCGTCCGCCGCGGATCCTCCCCCCTCCCCTCCTCCCCCTAGTCCCTCCTTACCATTTCGCCCAACCAAATTAATGATATCCGATATGCAAGGTTTAAGAGCTATTAATTTATTGCTCCGCGTCCACTTTGCAAACAGTCTCTTTGTTCACTTCGCGATGAAGTTTTTGACCCCTCCCTCCCCGACCATCGCTACCCCCCCCCCCACACACACACACACAACCCCACTGCAACCTTCCATATTCCCCCCTCGCACTCGCGTTCATTTCTTTCCTTTGATCATTCGATTCTGCGCCTCGATCGTATTGACACCGATTCTTTTTTTTTTTTTTTTTTTTTTTTTTTTCCCATCTCTCTCGTTTTTTTCTTTCTTTTTTCGTTTTTTTGTTTTTTGTTTTAGCATTTTATCGTGGTATTCAAATATTCTCTCTCTTGCCCCTTCAAATTCTTCATTTCGAGTGAAAAAGGAAGAGAAGAGGGAGAGATAGAAAGAGAGAGGGAGAGAGAGAGAGGGAGAGAGAGAAAGTGAGAGAAAGAGGTGAGGGAGAGAGAGTCAGAGAGAGAGAAAGAGAGAAAGTTAGAGGGAGAGAGAGAGCGCAGGAGGAGAGAAAAAATTGAAAACACAGTGACGATCAATTGCCGTAAGACATGAATAATGCGCCAGCGCAGAAGCAGCTGCGCATTGGAAAAGGGCAACAATTAAAAAAGAAAAACAGAGGCGAGTCGATGACATAGTTGCCAAGTCAAAGTATCAAACATTGGCAGCTCGATGTGAATGGCGATGCATCGATATTTCCTCCATTTAATGACAAATGGAAAAATCGATTCTTTTGCATTGGTTCATACGGGAGGTAAACGATGATCTATTCTTCATAACAGTTTGATCCTGATCCAATGGAAGTGGAACGATTCCAAAGTGGTTCCATTGATCCTCTGAAAAATCGATACTTTTGCACTGGTTCAAATGGGATACAAACGATGATCGATTTTTCCCAGTGGAGAGTGCAATCTGGCAATGTTACTTGCTGTACGTTAGAACCCATGCAAACGGTCGGATTTGAGAGTGTTTACTGTACTCCCAATGGTTTTATATTTCTCATGGGTTTCAAGGGACAGAATGAAACGTTGCCAGCTTGCATGCTACACCGCGTCACTGTCGCGACCGGCGACCGTGCCATGCCTTTCCCTCGCAAGAAATTCACAATCTAACGTCAAAGTGCAATTTTTTTTTAAGTTTAAGTCCTGCAAACGAGAACAAATTACGGTGCAATATCCCTGCGCATAGCAGATTTTGGTTCCAGCCAGAAAGTATGGAAAACTTCGCCAGAGTATAGTAAACAGTACCTGATATCAGGTAGAGTAAGCAATCGGTTTTCCTAATTTTACCACGCGTTATGTTGCATTTACCATACTCTGGTAAAGTTTACCATATTTTCTATCTAGCGACGAAATATGCTATATGCGTATGATTATTGGTTAATTGTACCGTGCTTTTTTTTATCATGCAGCATTTTTAATTCGAACAACTCCGGTGTCGTATATAACTCTTTTATAATGGATACAGCACTCGATTTGAGTTGCACTCACCGGCCGCGGCGCGCGTCGCGTGCACTAGCTATCAGCGCTGAATTACCCATTTAAACCCATGCTGTAGCAAGGCGAGGCATTTGGCAACGATGTAATTTCTCCATCCAAACTATTCGAAAATATCGAATGCTTCAGTCATCGGAATGACTAAACGTTTCGACCTTTCTAATGTGTTTAAAAGGAAAAAAGAAACGTTGCCAGATTGCACGCCTCGCCACTGAACCCATGTAAAATATCGATTCAAGCTAGCATATCGCGCAGTGTGCACCTCCAATAGTTCGAACTTTTTCACAGATTTAAATGGACGAAACGCGGCGTTGCCAAATTTTACGCGACGCCTTTAGTTGCACCCTTGAAGTAAGCACAAGGGATTAATATTCAAATGAGAACTATTTTAATTTAATGTATTTATAGTTGTATTTAGATACCCCCCCCCCCCCCCCGTGACAGCAAAGTTGCAAGATAAACCAACCGAAGATCTGTTGTAATTATATTACAATAGCTTGGAAAAAAAGGACGGATACAAGGAAATCCAGTTTTGTCTTTTAAATGTAAAGTAAAACGATCATTTCTGACTAATTTCTTAGAATTAAACGCGGCGGCGCTGCTTGTAAGTATTTTGGTTTCTATTAATCCTTTATTGTCTGTTGTTTTTGCTCAATGCTCATACCTTTTCTTTAAGTAAAATTTATTAAGATCAGAAAGATAAATTAAATGTACTTATGCGGTGACAAATAATCCCGCGTCTTTCATGGTGCATAAACTACGGACAGTAAAAAAATGTTCAGCGAAGCAAAGGAAGAACCTTTAAAAATAAACTAATAAAATAAATAAAAAAAGGAGAGAAACTCGTACGCTATTCCAATGTCCTTTGCTGAATTGTAAGGCAAAGGTTTGATATAAATCAGATCGAATTATTCGGTTATTATTATTTTGCTTATTCGACATATAATAAGAGCCTCCTGCATGCTCAATGAGGCTTAGAGGATTTTATTCATTTACGTTCCAAATTCTCAAGCGGCTCCGAGCCCCCCCCCCCCCCAAGCATCCCTCCATCCCCCCTCCCGTCATCAGCTCACCCACCGTTTATAAATATTTTGAATTTCTAGTGGTGCACTCATCACAGTGTTGCCAGATCGAGGGTAAAAAGCCGTATCGTCCCCATTTAAATCAATGTAAAACGTACGGCTTTTTCACCCCAATCTGGCAACACTGACTCATCAAGGGATGGGAGATGGGAGAGGTTCCTGTTAAGCTGATTCCAGACGAGACTTTTCCAGACTTCAATCCGATTCATAGCGCATCTAATCGCTTTTTGGAAAAGTCGTGTTTTTGGCATTTTAAAATAAAGATAAAACGCAAAATTCAAAATGTCAGCACCTACAAAATTTTTTTATGGATTTTTTGAGCCAAAAACAAGCAAACTTGGTTTAGAATTAAAGCCGAAAATTATGAAATTAATTCCATAAGCGTAAGTGAGTGAGAGTGAGTGCGAGTGATATGTCTATATGTCTATCTGCCTCACTCGCATTAATTTAGACTTATGGGAATTTTTGGATTCCATAATTTCCGGATTTATTTCTGAAGTATTTCAGTTTGAAACTTTCAGGATATCTGTCTAAAGTATGCTCGCAGGTGCTGACGTTCCAAAAATGCGTGCTTTTAGCGTAAAGTCGCAAATTTTTGCTAAAAACTGTTGACTTTTTGAGCAGCGCAACGACGACGTGGTACGTCCACGCAAGGAAAAAAAATAACTAATAGAATTTACCATCTGCAAAGCTGATTTTGCAGTCAGCTATTAAGTATGGCTTTCATTAAATTATGGTAAAATGTACCAACAATGTTAACTTAATTTACCATAATGCACGTTGCATTTACAATCTACTTGAAAGCTGACTCCAAAATCAGCGCAGGTGGTAGATTCTACCATACTTTTTTTTCCCGTGAGTTCGAACTACTCGACCCTGGAATCATCTTAAAGCCCCTCACCTATCGGAAGTGAAGCCCTAAATCGGGCTAAAAGTCACACTCTGACTTAAATTATGGGGTAGTTTTCGTCAATTTCTTAAAATCCTAAATGACGGGTTGGAATAAAAGTTACAATAGTGGTAGAGGTAGTTTCAGAAGTGTAGGCGGACCTAGACTGATAATCTTTGGAATTTGTCAACATTATTTCTGATATTACTCGATAAAAATTAATGAAAATGAAATTGAGTGTTTTCTTTTCAACGAGGAACACTATAAACGCAAAAGAACAAAGTCAGAAGCAAGTTTGGTTTTATTTTAAAGGAATGAAATTTGAAAATTCGCCTAAGATTATGATTTAGGTCCGCCTACACTTCTGAAACGAGCTCTAACAGCGATGCTTCAGTGAAACTGGCACTGAATTGATTCGCGTCAGGGTGGGTACCTATTTGAATGACAGCAGTTCATATGAGTGAAAAGGAGATTAATGGTGAAGGCAACATTTCAATGATACTGACTGAGTTTATTTGGAAATTGACTTTCAGAGGGACCTACATAATAATGTTTCATCCTCAGGGTCCTCGTCGTAAATGTTCGGTGAGAACTTATGAAGGGGTTAATTAATCCCTACGCAATCCAAGCAAGTGCGGAGCATCTAACGTCAGGGGGTCTCAAATGTATTCTGTATCGCCAATATGGGGACAGAGATGGTGGATCAATGAATCCCTTAATCAAATACTTCAAATGGCAACCTTTAATTTGTATTCTATGCTTGTAAAAGAAAAAAACAAAAAACAAAAATCAAAAAAAAAAAAAACAAAAAAAAAACAAAAAACAGTAAATTCTATAAGAGTTTGGCGAAAACCGAAGGTGGTGTGTTGACATTAGCTCCCGTTTACATAGACTAAAACTCAATTATTGAAAACAGCGGACTTCAAATGACTTGGCTGATATGTGGCAGCAGTTTTAGCTTGACTATAAAGTACCAAATTGATTCAGACTTTTTTTATGCGATTAAACAGAGTTTACGCGAGTGAGGGATGATTTATTTAGGAGAACGACGTAATTGAGAACAGCGATTTTGGAATGAGCTGCTGCTGAATTAATGTCAAGATAATCGAGTGAGCAGTGTTAATATGCACACAGAGGGGCTGTTTTATAGGTGCAAACTACATGAATGATAACACTGATGTTTAAATGAAACTAACTGAGTTCATTTGGTTATTGATTAGCTGAGGGACCTCCGGACCTGTGCTTACTTACTTGAATGACGCCTGCATGATTGGTGCAAACAACATGAATTATAACAATGATACTCCAATGAGAGTGGCTGTGTTTAATGTTTATAGGTGCGGACGACATTAATGATCACGCAGTGATCTGTCAATGATTCAATACTGCGGCTGAGTTCAACTGGATATTGACTTGCACAGGGGAGGGGTGAAAACGGAACTTAGAATAACAACAATATTCCAATTATACTGAGTTATAAATGAAAACGGCAAATCCTTCAAATCGTTATTATCAATAATGTCATTTCTACCAAAAAATGAAGTTGGTTTTATTGGAATATCGCTGTTATCATTAATGTCGTTTGTACCCAAAAACTAAGTCAGTTTCAGCGGCTATTGTTGTTTTCACTACCGTCGTCGTTTAAATGCAGTCATTTTCACTGGAATATCGCTGTTATCATTATGTCGCTTGTACTCAAAAACTAAGTCAGTTTCATTGGTTATTGCTGTTATCACTAACGCCGTTTATATATTAATAAACGCAGCCAGTTTCACTGGAAACAGTCGCTGTTATCATTAATGTCGTTTGTACCCGAAAACTAAGTCAGTTTCATTGGCTATTGTTGTTACCACTAACGCCGTTTATATTAATAAACGCAGCCAGTTTCACTGGAATATCGCTGTTATCATTAAAGTCGTTTCTACTCATAAACGCAGTCAGTTTCAATGAGATATTGTTGTTATCAATAATTTCGTTTCTGCCCATGCGTTTCATTGATATATAGCTGTTCCAATTGATCTCGTTTCTACCCATTAATGCAGCCAGTTTCATTGGAATGTTGCTGTTATCAATAATTTCGTTCGTTCCAAAAAACTAAGTCAGTTTCATTGAAATATCGCTGTTATCATTAAAGTCGTTGGTACCCAAAGATGCAGCCAATATGGTTGGAAAGTCGTTGTTATAATCAAGAATGTAGTTTCCGCCAGCAGCCAGTTTCATCGGAAAGTATGACCCCACACATCTAATATTGACCCGAAAATTGTTTGAAATTAATTTAACTTTGCAGTGTCAACGTCAAGGTCAATGTCGAAAGAAAGTTACTCTTTTTCGTTTCATGTTCTTGAACACACGAGAATTGACTCTTGAAAAGCTTTATTTCAACGATTCGTTTTTACGGTCCGTTGTTGTAGAATTTGCTGTGGGGAAAAAACCGCCTCAACATACATTTTCTCCCGCTTGGTAGCTGTAGACGTTTTTATGGACCAATTTTGTGACGTTTTTCGGCGTCATGCGTCAGCGGAAAGTTCCATTACCGCTTGGAATTACCTATAAGTGAATTTTATTAATTTTAAGTGCGCGCATCTTCATCTCAAATCATCACCATTTGAAGGGTAAAGTGGATAAAGGGGTTATGTGACATTTTGAAAAAAAAACGATTTAGCACAGTGGATGAAGGAGTTATGATGGTATCTATCTATAAATTTTCCAACTTGGTTCAAAAAATGTAGGATATGACCCCACTTTCAAAGCTGTTGCGGTTGATGTTCAGCTAAAATGTCGTAAACGTCCATACTTTGAACTTTAAAGTCGATTTTTTCAAAATCAAAAAAGTGTCACATAACCCCTTTATCCACTCTACCCTTCATTTTAGAATAGAATCAAGAATCAAATTGGATGGAAAGAAAGTTCTCAACTGACCGATTGATTGGTAGTATTCATGAAAACAACTGAGGCAGTGAGAAATCTACAGATTTTCAATTTAATTACCTTAAGGTGAAATCTGATCGTGTTCACCAGCCGTTTTCACGTTCATCGCAATCTGCATGGCAACAACGGTGCTCCGTTAAATGCAGGTCATTGCGCAGGAACCTGGAAAAGGTGTTAAGTAGAGAAGCTCGCCCAGTTCAGTATCTATTAGCTCCCAAGCAGAGACGTCTTAAATACCCGCGGGGAGGGGGGTTAACTGATGATTGTAAGACAACAACGTGTTGCGCGCGGGATATTTCGCCACCACCATTGCACTTCACGCGGCGCTGTAGCCGGGATGCTGCGCAGTGGGGTGGGGGTGGGGGCTGGATGGACGCTGAATATACGGGGGGTGGTGGTACTGGTGGTACTGCGCCAGGATCGCCGTAACACAATCAATTGTCATCAACACCCGCGAGACGATTGTTTTCGCGAAAGGGAACGAAGGAAGGGAGGAGAAAAAAAAAAGGTCGGCTCAAAAGAACCTGAGCTTAGTCAAGTATCATGTGCCTCGTGACCTAGGTCAACAAAGTCAACCGGCGAACGGGGGGGGGGGGGCAGCAAAGAGTGAAAGTCTGCGCAATGGCACTATAGAGCGCGGGAGACCTGACTCCTGCGCTACTCCGAGAAACGGAGGCGCACGAAGGATGGAAGTGTGATGGGGCGGAGGGAGGGGCTCTGGGAGCTTTTGCGGGATGTCTTTTTTGCTAATAGTCTTAGATCATCTTTACTCTGGTGCAGCTCACATTGGGATGGAGTCTCAAAGATTTCTGTCGCAGCGACGGAAAACTCGGAGCAGTTATCTGACGTTGGAGATCTTGTTCGAAGCGGGGGGGGGGGGGGGGGGTAGTAATGGGCTTCAACTCTCCGAAAGGAGAAAGAGAGAATGAGAGAGAAAGAGGTGGAAATACCTGTAGCCACCTCCGAAAAAAAAACCCTGGCTGCGGCCGAGCTAAAATTATCCAAAGACCAATGGGTCTGTTAGAATCTTCTGCTAACTCGTTAAGGAGGGTCAATTCCTGCGTACGTAAATTCACATGAAAGAAATTACATCGAGACTTCATCACTAAAGCGGTCTAAATGGGAGGAGCAAAGGTTTTTTTCGTCTGCTGCACATAAGAAAGAAAATTAAAAATTGAAACAGTAAAAAGGTCTTGCATCGAGCATACTAAAGTGTTGGTAAGATGCACAAAAAGGTTTTGGTACACAGAAAAAACGGAAAAAATACTTTGGTAGCGCTGACAAAACCTTTGGTAGAAAAATGACCCAGCAAAAGACTTTAGTTTTTTATTCCAATTTTTTATTCACCCAGCAAAATCTCTTTAGTTAAGCGTAAAGAACCTTTGGTTGGCTCAACTAAAGTCTTTTGCTGGGTCATTTTTCTCCCAAAGGTTTTGTCAGCGTTACCAAAGTGTTTTTTCTGTTTTTTCTGTGTATATGCTTAAAGTCCCTTGAAGGAAGATTTCTACAGGGAGTACCGACGCGATGCTTCATGCATTTGAAAAGAGTCGACTGCCTGAACGAATTCGAAGGTTAAGTTCGACGATGGACGAGCGATGGAAACTGGACAGGCAGGCGGATTTGCCGGCATTCCAGTCCTCCGTTCCCATACCCATACCCCTTCCTCTTCTCCTCTTTCCCCTCATCGACTCTTTTCTATTTAGCCTTCGATGTCTTCGACTCTTTTTTCGCTCCGTGAAACCTTAAAATCAACCACCAATCAGAACTCGTTGAAGTCGTGGACTCCCTTTGCAAAACGTCCATCAAGATACTATAGATATGCTCAGCTAAACAAATATTTTGCTGGGTCATTGTTTAATTGTTTTACCAAAGGATTGATTGCCTCATGGAAATAAATTTTTCAGTGTGAGAAATTAGGAGAATGAAGCTTTATACTGTCCCGTCTACAGTGGCATAGCCAGGGGGGGGGGGGGGGGGTCCAGGGGGTCTGGACCCCCCACCCCCTCATGACACCAAAATTTGTCCTAAAAAAAGGTCATTTTTTGCGTTTTCAGACAAATTTTACCAAATTAGTATCTTTGGACCCCCCCATGACAATTTTTGGACCCCGGACCCCCCCCTCGAAAAATTCCTGGCTACGCCACTGCCCGCCTAGTAAAGAGCAACGCATGGCCTTAGCCCCCTCGTAATGTCAGAAAAAGGGGGAAAAGGAAGAATGAAAGGACAAAGAAGGAAAAGGAGGGAGGAAGAAGGGTGGAAAGACCTGCATCCACCCTCAAAAAATTCTACCTACAACCACAGAGTGACGTATAAAGGATACGTGATTCCACTGACAATCAACTAAGACTTTTTGAGGCAAAGTATCTGCCCTTGCATGTGCTCTTCCAAAAATCGTAATAAAATCTACCCACTGTGTGTCAAGCGCGGCGGTGCCTGAAGTGGTGGGTGTGAGAATGAACCTCTGTCCTTCGGTAAACAATTTCTTCTCTGTCGTAGATCAGAGACCCAATTTACGAGACAACTATGGAGAGGTAAAACGGCCAAGACGGCAGAAACGTGTGGAATCGGAGAGAATAAACGAGATAAGTAAAACTGTCAGTCGAAATTCCGGAAATCGTCAATCTAGGGAATATTGTGAAACGAAACTGAGCACCGACCACCGTCGCTGTGCCTTGATTCCTCTTGAGGAATATTGTGATAGAGAAATACAAATAAATTATATTTAAACCGCACGCAAGCAGAAAAAAACACTTTGGTAGCGCTCACTAAACTCCTGGTTGAAACAGACCCAGCAAAAGACTTTATTAGTTGAGAAAACTAAACCTTTGGTTCGCCTAACCAAGGTTAAGTACACCTACATCTACAAGTAAAAGAGATTTGACTGAATGAAATCTCTTTAGTTAGACACGGAGAAAAAAGGCTGGTATAATTTACCATCATGATAGCTGATTTTGACCTTAGCAAAAAATGATGGTAAATTTCACCAGAATGATGGACATGGTGACTTTGTCCATCACTCTGGTGAAATTTACCATCATTTTTTGCCAAGGTCAAAATCAGCTATCATGATGGTAAATTATACCAGTCTTTTTTCTCCGTGGAGGTATTAAACATTTGGTCAAGTGAACCAAAGATTTCGTTTGCTCTCTACTGTAGTCTTTTGATGGGTCATTTCCAGTCTGAAAGGAGGATCCCTGGAGGATTTCAGGATCAGGAGCAAGGCAGCGCGTGCATAATATGGCAATCAAGCTACCTTGCATTTTGTCCATCGAAACCAATGAAAATATCGATTTGAGGGAGTGTATTGTGCACCCCCAATATTTCGACCTTTTCCATCACTTTTAATGGACTAAATACAACGTTATCAGTTTGCACGCGCCGCCATACTTGCCATTTTCTAGCATAAGTTTAGAAAGCGTTGTATCGAAGCGCTTCTTTCTGTGTTATAGCTTCGAACTGAAAGTTTTGGAAGATAAATTGAAAGAGTAGGTACCGTGTTAGTACTAAGTCGACTGCGCGAGGAAACTCTCTGATTCAAATTTTGTCAATGTAACTTCCGGACACCCTGTAGCTTCAATATAGTGTCTCTCGAAACTAAAGTCTCCCAGTCAAACTTGAACACTGTTTACGGTCTAAGTTCCAGGTACAGAAGCACCTGACCTTGTTTCGACCACCGATCCAATCCAACCGACCGTCTTCTTTCAAAAATAGGAACGGTTTGCTGACTGCCGACGAGAAAAGACTATTGTGCTGTCAACCACACGGAATAAATAACTGAATCATCTTTCCCGCAACGAATGGTCGTTCTATAGCGCATGCGCAATCGAATGCTGTACCAGCCTACCTACAATCTCGTAGTTATAATTTACATGTGATTAGGGAACAGAAATCAATTAAACTGAGCAAGGTTACACTAATGAGTCTCGCTGCTTTACGTTTCGGTCACAGTGTGTTATTGAAACCACCCGTGGCTAGTTAATTACGAGCTATCGATCTTTCTTCCATAATAACGTGTGGAAAAGAATCGAACCATGGAGGTGGTTCAATTTAAATCGATATTATTGCATAGGTGCAAATTGAAGACAGCGAAAAGGGGTGTTGATTCTAAAGTGAAAAATGATGTAAAAGCAGAGACAAATACAGGGTGTCCGGTAAGTCCCGGAACGGCTGCGCCATTTCTTTATTTACGCAGATAAAAAAACCAAACTTTGGGAATGTTCCTAGATAAATAAAAACTACTTTTTGGGGGGGGGGGGTCAAAATTTTGGTCGCCCCTTCCGGGGGGCGGGGGCGCCCCTAACTTTTTTTTTCAAATGGCAACCCCTATCTTGTGATACCTCATTCGAAAGAGGGTAAAAAATTGAGCATTTTGGCGCAAATCGCATGTCGATATCTCTTTTAGTATTTGAGATATCGAACTTCAAAATCTATGGAAATCCATTTTAAAAAAATCATAACTCTTATTCAGAAAGTCGCTATTTAAAAAACTAGGGGTCTGAACTACTCTACATAACAAGCTCTTTCCAGGGAAAAACACCTCTGCCCAAAAAAATTAACTTACAGTTATTGTTTTTTTCCCGCCAAAATTTTTTAAAACATTTTGGCGGGAAAAGAAAAACAATAACTGTAAGTTAATTTTTTTGGGCAGAGGTGTTTTTCCCTGGAAAGAGCTTGTTATGTAGAGTAGTTTAGACCCCTAGTTTTTTAAATAGCGACTTTCTGAATAAGAGTTATGATTTTTTTAAAATGGATTTCCATAGATTTTGAAGTTCGATATCTCAAATACTAAAAGAGATATCGACATGCGATTTGCGCCAAAATGCTCAATTTTTTACCCTCTTTCGAATGAGGTATCACAAGATAGGGGTTGCCATTTGAAAAAAAAAAGTTCGGGGCGACCAACATTTTGACCCCCCAAAAAGTAGTTTTTATTTATCTAGGAACATTCCCAAAGTTTGGTTTTTTTATCTGCGTAAATAAAGAAATGGCGCAGCCGTTCCGGGACTTACCGGACACCCTGTATAGAGACCCAGCGACTCACCACATGCTATAAGTATGTTAGTTGCGGCTCGTGCAATTTGGCAACAATTTTTGAATTTATGTGACACAGCAATCGATTATTGGCGCAGCGCTGCTTCACTGTCGTATCGATTGTTTTACATAGAATCAAATGGACGTAAAACATTGTTGCCAAATTGCACGAGCCGCCACTTCTGGAGTGTATGGGAGTTTTCGTTCTGATTGGTAGTAAACAATGTGCCGCCCGCAGTGATTCTAACTCAATAGCTTTGGCAACGTTCCTCCAAAGGAAAGCCATTTTTTCTTATGGGGGAGCCCCAGCCCTTATTCCGTGTAAAATTCCCTATAAATTAACTTATTTCCACGAGAGTCAGTCTCCCTCTTCCTCTCTGCCTATCTTCCTCGCTTTCCAACGACTTTCCTCATCACTCAACTCTTTTCTTCGTGGGCCCAGCCGCTGCCGCTAGCGCGTTGAGTCGGTCGCCTTGTGTACATGTGCTTTTGTCTCTTTCATGTTTTGTGTCTGACAACTTTTCTGACACCTCATTCTCGCGGCATAAAAATGTCAGTGCGTTCTTTGACTCTTTCTCTTTTTCTCAGTTTCGCCCCCGTCCTGTCCCGTCTCTTTCACTGTCACTACGAGTTCCTCTGATGACTTTGTTCCATGACGCGTGCAACTTTGCAAGTCGTCCACAGATCTTCCTGTGCAGTCGACCGGGATTTCTATCCCCTACTCTCCCTTCCCTTTCGCATTTCCCCAGCTCCTTCCCTTTTAACATCCCTACCACCCAGCTCAGACCCTGCCTGGCTCGAAGCATTATGGGGGTGTTTTCTCACCTCTTCCTTTCTTCTCTCGTTCTTTTCGAATCCAGGAAAACAGAGAACTAATTTCAAATTACCTCGCGTACATACAGTGGCGTATACCGTAGGCCCCCGCAGGGCCCGTCAGTCAGGGCCCTTAGTTAGATATTACATCAGATTCGCGTATTTGACAAAATGTGACATGTGGAAAATAAAAGATAGAGGAAGGAGGGAAAAAAATCATCACAATCAGCTCTCATAATATGTATAGCGTATAGCTGAAAGTCAGTAGATCGAATGATAATGGGTCTGTTGCAAACTTTCGCTACAACGATAAAGAGTATGTATCATCGTATGTAAAATCGCCCGAAAAGTCTGTTATTGGTATCAGAAAGTCATGAAATGCGATAGTAAACGCACAAGAGACGTTTAAGGGGGTATCCTACCCAAAAAATTTTTGTCACCAGTTAACCTCCAAAATTTCTGAAATTTTGGCAATGGAATAAGCACATTGAAATTAGGCAACCCTGAAATTTTTGTTGTGGTGGTTGCATACCTGCCCCTGAAATCTAATAATAAGCAGAAAAAAAGGTCGTTTACAGGAAAGTTGCTAGAGCCTGATATAATTGCTCTATCGACTTGTTCTTTGGCTCAAATGATGCACAGTTAGATTCTCTGTGATCTGTTGGAGACAGGTTTTTTTTTTTCAATGCTTAGTTGCCCGGGTAAGAATTTTTCAATGGCATCTATTTTTTTTAGCTTACTTTTTCACTTTAAACTTTAATTTGAAAAAAATATTGAGGGTAGGTTAAAAATCTGATTCCAACAGATCACAGATAATATAATTTTGAACATTTTAAAAAAAAAATGAAGTCTGTAGCTCAATTAGGGACTGAGATACCAACTTTCCTGTGCGGCAAAACAGGGGAAAATTAACATGCTCTAAAAATGGAAAAAGAAAATAACAAACATTTATTTTTTGCTCACCATAGATGTGTAAATTATTGGCGCATGACTTTAAAAAATTAATTAAAAATATTTCTAAGCCTTTAAAAAAAAACCAAAAATATCACGTTATTCACGAGGATTTCCTGAACAAGAAAAGTCAAAAAGTCAAAATCCCCAAAAATTGCTAAAGTGACCCAAATTTAGGGTAGGATACCCCCTTAATGAAATCCAAGATGGCGGTAAAATATCGAGCAATCTGTATATGCATGCACCTTTAACATCCAAGGATTGTCAACGTTGACAACCTCAAAGCTTCAGAGTTTATGTGTATATTTACGTTGTGGTTGGGTGTGATCGATATTGTGAGGTTGGCTATCCTTGGATGTTCGTGGTGCATGCATACAGGTTGCTCGATATTTTACCGCCATCTTGGATTTCATTAAACTTCTCTCGTGAGTTTCATACTGCATTATATGACTTTCTGATGCCACCAATGGACTTTTAACGCGATTTTACATGAGATTAAACACTCGCTGTAGCGTTATAGCAAAAGTTTGCAACAGACCCATTGCGTCGACCCCATTTGAATTATGTTTTTTATCCGAATATTCTGAATTCTGATCACTACACTACTTGAGTATACTTCTGATACGAGGTGCTGAAAGGGACGCTGGTCCATCATAAATCATTAATGGCACTGGCCACCACTGATTTGCTCCATCGAGGACAAAAATCCCTGGCCGGCGCTAGAGTGCGTTGCGCATTGAATATCCTGGTCAGGTACATTCCTCTCTATACTTCTAGATCTTTAACCACGCGTCTTAGGTTTCAATCGTTGATTTTTTCAGTTTGACTGCCGAAGTCAGCAAGATGCTGTCAGCAAATCAGTGAAATGATACTTGTCGCAGTCGGAGCACATAGTGGGTCGAAAGACGGATTTTTCCGGATCTATAAAGTTCACGTTTCTTACTTCAAAAACGTTTTACTGTTAGTCTTTTCCAGCAAAAATCACGCACTTTGACTAGTTTGAAGATGCGCAATTATTCATTTGACTCATTGTTTTAGTTATATATTGTCGTTTACGATTTGTAATATTGGTTCTTGGTTATATGTAACGACGCGTCCAGGAAATAAATTATTTCGACGTTGTGTGCGGCGACGAGACATAACGCGCGGTGGTATGCCGTATGCAGGCCGAATTATGAACCAGAAAGATCAGTTTTCAGAGTTGTGCGAGGTCATTCTATTGGAATCTGCGGTGATTTCCATTTCTGCAGATGCGAGACTACTAGAAATAGACGGGGTGTGCGGTGGCGTGGCGGGGGGGGGAGGGGGGGTTGCTGCCGTGCCCTCTCCCCTGACTGTCTGTACGGTAGTGCCACGTGCAAAGTGCAAGTAATGCAATGATTGCGTTCCGTACCTCATATAAAGAGCAACGCCATGATCATAAGGGTGTGATTTGGGGGGGGGGGGGGGGCGACGACAAGGTAATAGGGCACTTCCAAAGATTACCAAGACTCCACACGAACAAAAAGAATGATCATTCGCTGAGGTACATACCTTTGTTCGTAATCGGTGCATCATGCTGTACTCAGCCACGCACTTAGTCATGTTGTTAAAACTGATTTATTCATTTTTGATGTTTTTTTTTTCATTTATTTTATTTGTCTTTTTCTCTAACTCAGGGCAAAAATTTTGGAATCTGCGTATTTCAAGTGGAAACGATATCAAAATGGACCCAGCGTAATTTAATTCGTAGAATTTCTAATGACATTATCAAATTATTTTCTCGAAAATCACGCATTTCTCTTTTCTCTTATTTTGTTTGGTTTCATTTTTCTTGTTTCCCGTTTGCTTATTTTCTTCCCGGGAGAGGCTCTAATACTGCGAAATTTGAAACAAAGAGGAACATTTTTGGGGGCTTGTGTATATTTATAATGATTCAGGAAGGATTGACCAGTTTACACAGATCATGGTTATTATTTTTTTCTATTGCCACCAAATTTATAATTTTTCATACTGTGCTTTTCTTTCGTATTGTATTCTTCGAGGAGTAACAGTTTTATTACTATTCACCTCCCCCCCCCCTATTGCTTTTACGTGTCGGCAATTTTTTCCCTGAAGGTCTTCAGTGTTCTGTTTCAATTTTGGCGCGCGGTAAAAATATGTTAGAGCGCGCGGATTGCGCAACACGTGTTAGCGATGGTGATGAGTCAGTCTTACAGCACAGCTTCTCGGCAGGGTTGCAGTTTTGCGTGAATTAGACGGAATTCCTAAATTCAACGTGACAGAGGACACGAAGGCGAGGAGAAGTCGCATCGCTTCAAACTAACGGAGCTTTTGGAAGGGTTTTCTACAGGCAATGTTAGGTAAATTGACCATAAATTCTATAACGTGAAATGCTAAGAAAATAACGACGAGATCATCAAAAAAGTCTAAAAGTCACTCATCGCAGTGAAAACTTTGCTTACATTTCAGGTGGATATAGTGACCAGAGTATGCGGAATATATAAAAACACAATTAAAATGGGGTCGACGCAAAAAATTACCTATATACTCGTGAAATTTTTTGGACGCTAATCATTAAATGTTACAATTCTCTCGTTTTAATTTTGTATTTCAATGTAGTCTCATCGTTATTTTCGCAAACATTTCACATCAGGATTGATAGTCCATATTGCATAAATAGCAAAAAGTTATAATTAAGAGCTCCATTGATTAATCTTTTTGTCCTCCAGACCGGATGACCACGGATTAAATTCGGGAATTCCATTAAAATCATGCCGAAAAGGCAACCATGCTCCTTGGTCTCAAGTGGAGTTCAAGATTTAAAAAAAAAAAAAAAAAAAAAAAAATGCATGTGTCACAATGTCACGTCCAGGCATCAGCGCAGACATTACCATCCTATTCAGTCTCAAGTGCATTCATTCTCCTACGAAATCGTAAATTAAGAGACATCATCGCCGATTTAAAATAATTGCCGTCACCCGTAATGAACTTAATGAGACATGGCGAAGTCACGATGCTTTAAATCCCACCCTCTCTCCCCCTCTCTTTCCCTCCCTCCCTCTCACCTTGAATGTGGGGGAGGAGAGGAAAATGAGGGGAGATATGAATGGGATTGAGGGTTAACTAACCCCGAAGTTAAATAAACTAATTCATCTGTCTGAGCGATGTTTTGAAAGTGATACGTACATGAAAGAGATGCAAGATACAGGGTGATGTTTGGACTGTAAGTCTGTTACCGTGCTCTATGGTCTCAGATCGCCAATAAGGGGCCAAAATTCGAAAGTAAAGTTCTCAATTTATCATTTATAAACTTTCAAGACTAATTTGAATCATAGAATACACGTTTAACAAATAAATTAAATCTGGTGTCTCTGGAAAGTTTTAAATAATGCTTAAAAGGTCATAATAGATGATTATAATTGATGCATTACTTTTTTTCACTGATTTTTTTCGATTTTTTTTCCCCGATCTCAGACCATTGTGCAGTGGCACCATCATGGTATTTTCCATCACTCTCATTTTTCCAATAAATCTATAAGTTGAAAAAGGATGGAATGAGTCGCTTCCATCCCATTTTCTATCCTTGTCTAACGTATACTTATTTTAATGGAGAAGAGCGGCAGAGAAAATATGCTCTGTCGTGCTATATCATATCAGCTAAATCTGACAACCATGACAATACTTTCGGCTAATTTCGTCTATTTTTTTACGTCATACGATGTTTGCAATATCTGAAGGCAGAAACATCCTCAGTTTTTTTTCGTTCGGTAGTCTTAAGAACGCCATTCGTTCTAGAGTCTATATAGTTGTCGATCGTTTTTCTGAGATTTTTGGTTTTTAAAATGTGAACTCTTTGGAATTGTTTTCTCAACATGGATTTATTATTCCATCCACAGTGCGTTCAATGATTCCATTATATAATCATTTAAACTGTGTTTCACCGAGTTCAAGAGGTTTCTTACATGTGCTCCAGTTGGTTTCATACGGTTCTGGAAAAAAGGAGCGTCGGAAATGAACGGAATTAATTCATTTTTGTTGTCTGAATATCGCTCTATCGTGTTTTAAAAGTGAGTGTAAAAACTCAAAAATTACACTTATGGTTTTATAACCCTTTCAATACCACGCCCGAATATATTCGTTTTGGTGACTAGATCTGGCTCACGGCCTCACCTACTTCCAGTTTTTCATTTACATCAATAGCAACTGCAAATAGTTAAAGAGCGCCTTCAATCAAGTGTGTATGCAAAACCAGCACCGAGGTGTAGGAATATTTAACTACCTCCTTAATTTGAGCGATTGAACACTGATTTGTCTTCGCAACCTGGTCGTAAAAGAGTTAAGGCTACCGAGCACCTAAATCGAAGGGTTGAAGCATCAGCGGATCGCGTAGAGTTCGTTTTTTAGAATTCAAAAGTGTAGATGGACCCGGACCTGTAACCACAGAATACTCCAATCAGAACGGAAACACTAATTCATTTTGAAACATTCTTTACTTCGGGCCGCCATGTTCGAAAGTGAGCATCTTCGGCAATCTTCGGCAAATCTTCGGCAACTGGCCGAGTTGTGATTGGTTGTATAGCCTGAAAAAGCATGTCCGCCATCTTGAGAAGTGAGTAGGCACAGTTGCCAGTTTGTGCCAGTAAATTCCAAATCTTGTTTCCATTGGCTCTTATGGGAGTTTCCGTTCTGAATAGAGTATTCTGTGCTATAACCTTTGGAATTTTTCCAACATTATTTCTCATACCGCATAGTGAAATTTATCGTGAATAAGTTTGCACTTTGACTTTTCATGCATACAACCTTTAAAATATACCAGTTAAAGTAACTGGCAAGTTTTATTTTAATTAGAAAGAATGAAAATTGAAAATTCTCAAGGGTTATCGGTGAGGTTCAATACAACCGAGGACTTTGCAGATAGGATGTCATATGAAACAACATAGATGTGTTCTTTCCCTAAAATCAGCATATACCAGAGACAATGTATGTATAATAGAGACCACGCACTGGCTTTGCGCGCGGTGGCTGACTTTTTTTTCGGAGCTCAACAGAATGATGCAATTTCGGTGCTTTGGATTCATTCGGCAAAAATCTCAACGACGTTTCTCATCAGTCAACGTATGGTCCATGTTTTCGGTGTTCTGTTGAAGCCCCGAAAAAAAAGTTGCCATCGCGCGCAAACATGGGCAAGATAGATAGTGCAAGGTCTCTATTATACATATATTGTCTCTGGCATATACCTACATGTAATGGAGATTTTTAATGAAGATCCCAACTGTTGATTTATGGGCCAATATTAGAGTCAACTGGATCAAATAATCTCGTGAAACATCAGGTGCGTACTCTCTTATAATTTCCCAATCCATTAAATGGCTGATTTTAAGGAAAGAGCACACCTTCATTGTTTTATGTGCCCTTCTTCCGGCGAATTCATCAAATCTGATATGAGCTATAATTTGAAACAGCTTTTGCAAAAAGAGTACATCACAATTATTAGTTCGAAATAGGCTTGGTGGCTCTACATGTAATGAGGGAATTAATTCTGAAAAAGGCAGAAAGCCAGCGAGCCCGGTACCGTAGGTCTACGATGCAGCACAAGCGAAGCAGGGTATCTTGAACTCCGCGACTTGGGACTAGGAGCCACGGGGCAACTGAGGGGGACGGGGGTTGGAGAAGGGGGGAGTAGAACCCGCACCCGCAGTCAGGCAAGCATGTAAATGCAATGCTGGCTCGGCTTTCTTCGCGGTTACTCGGCCATTTCCGACAGTCACAGCTGGTTTATCTCGGTTGTGCTGAGAAACCGAACGGCCCGATGGACTCCCTCGACGCGAACTCAATGCTCCGAGACTCAGTTACGTTCTTCAGCGTCCTCCGAAGGCCCTCGTCGACCGTGCGCAGACAATCCGCGACGTTCAGTTGTTGCCGTTCTTAGAAGTCCTGTAAATTAAATTCCTTTTCCTCCCTTCGACACTTATTGTCAGATTCAATTGAGTTCTTATCATCGAAATTGTGCCCATCAAGTAGCTGTCTTATCACTTTTTCCCCTCTTATCCGAGCGAGAAATAGCTCGTGGTGCTTATTAAATGTGCATTGCTTACTTTCCGTGCTAATCCGCATCGATAATTTGTTTGTGTTTTTGTTTTGAATGTGTGTTGGTTGTGTTTAAACATCTCCCAAGGAGTTCTCTCTTTTTTCTCGCCAACTGGATTATTTTATGGTATGTTATTGACTCTTACTTTCTGTCACCCAAATTACCCTATCACCCTATCCTAGTTGTTACTGTTTTTCTACAAAATTCTTTATTTTTTGCAAGCACAGCTATCCGCTGTTTTGATACCTGTTGATTGCTCTCACTAAACTCGAGCCATTGTTGTTCTCATCGTGTCGGTGCTGAGGAAAGATCCTCCCGTCGATCGAACGATGTTTCAATTGGTTTTTCCATGCCTTGAAAGCGATTTGTTCAGTGCAAGGTGTCTCCAAGATTTTGCTTTTGTACGGTTGTACCTTAGGCACATAGGTAAAGCGCTTTTCGCACTGCCATGAATTTGTCGGAATGAGTTTCAGTGAGGTCAATGTCCAGTGGCTCAAGTTAAAAACTAAAATTGCACTCATCGTCATTAGTGACAGTAGCTTGTTATCTACCCTATAGATTACCTGCAAAGATTTCTCAGAATTCGGGTTCTGGCTTGAATTTGCTTCTCTTCATAAGTGTGTCTGACCTTCACAATTTTAGTGGGAGCCCCTATTCAGATCACTTCCACTTTGGTTAGTGCTGAAGCATAACAGGAAATTCTCTATCTCTCTCTTTCCGCCATTGAAACATGCATGTTTGACGAGGGGATACATTCAACGGAAAAATGAGAGAGATGGAAGAGATCCGAGATCCTGGCTGCGCCACTGGGTACTTGCTACAGGCTGTCCCAAGAATGATTGGACTTGACAACTGTAGGTTTGAATGAAAACATTAGCTTCTTTACGGCTCCTTACCAATCAGGTTGTCCTATTTGAGGTTTGAAGCTGATATTTTCATGAAAGCTGTAAACTTGTCAAATCCAATCTTTTCTGGGACAAGCTGTAGCATTCTCATATTGATGCAAACTGATGCCTAGGGTACTTGCAACTGAAGATAATATTGACCATTGCTGTGGTACGAGTTTCATACATTTTCATCTTTTCACAATATCACTTCTTCCCTAATTTCTAAGTGATAATTGTCAAGAAAACAATACAATTCCAGGATTTACAGCACAGAGTACGTAGGTAGCAGAAAAAAATGGGCAGAATATTGGTGGTGGGAGGGGGAGGTGCCAAAGGTGTGGGCGAAGACAAATCTTGTTGCCCCAAATTTAGAACATGTCATTTTTTTGACCTACCTTCTTCAAATAAATATGTAATACATGTGACATTATAGCGGTGGGGGTGGAGGATTGCAACGCCCAAGTTTGCAAGGAGGGAGATGTCAGAACGATCGTTAAAAAGAGCACTGCCTAAAAGAAACAGACATGCGTTGGGTGTAAATTGTGTTTTTTGTTTGTTTTTTTGTTTCTCGGAGTCTTTAAGCTAAATGACATGTCCCGTGGCGAGTCGTGAACTTTGGGAATCGTGATTTTCCACCTTTTCATCCTATCACAGACAAACTAAGGATTAAAAAAAAAAAACAACAAAAAAATCTAAATAAAAATAAAATAAAGAAAGTTCCACATGGAACGTATAGGTGTACTTTTCAGAGGGGATCATTCTGACCCATTCTCTCTTCTTTGAACCTTCGAAAATCTTCTCTTTGACCCCTATTCCTATCAATATTCTCAGTTATTAAAATCGTAAAAACTTGACAATGTCTGTGACATTCTCCTCTGAACTCTGAAGATCCACGTTTGATTGCCGGCTCACTATCAGAATCAAATAAAGAACCAACACAAACTGCAAAGCTTACGACAGGTGTCCAATTTTCCTGTTTAATTTTGGTCGGGACCCCTCGAAAGAAAAACCAACAGTCGCCTATTGTTGAGTGATGGGCATGGGGCATAGGCTAGGTTTTCTTCATGATTTTAATCGGCAATTTTTTGACAGAATAACGATTTCTGATGACTTCTGTCAAACGTGTATGCCTTCATCACACGACATTTTTGACTTCAAAGCGAAATTTCAGGTGGATTTTGATCGGAGCAATGTTCACCACTCAACAGCTCGACTATTGCTGTGTTGTTTTGTTGAGAAATAATGAACCGATTTTACTTGCCTCACTTTCATAGCACAGGAAGCATAGCTTGTGCTGGGTCTTCATTTGTCTGCGCACATTACATAAGACCCAACCATCGAAAGTCTTAACTTTGTTTATTGTGATTTGTGAAGCTGGCCAATGAGCCATACCATACACATGTCTGATCTAGTTGTCATTGTACGGCGGCTCCGAAAGGGATAGACGTACTGAAGTCATTGATGAACAAGCAAATGTGGGAGATGAACGACGGACGTCCTCTGGTCCTCTCTCTATTTTAAACCCTCCGCATCCTCTACTGCGCGGAGTGTGCGAGGCGGGTTGGGAGAGTCGAAGACAATTTACTTGAGGGTCAAATGGTCTATCAAACTCCGACACTCTCATAGTCCTTTGATACCATCTTTAGGAGCCGCCTGGGAATCGAAGGCTCGACGGTAATGCTCTATAATATCATTAATTAGTTTGTCGAGTTTTAATTTTGGTTCAATGACATCATTCAGCACATCCATCCATCAAAGCGATTCTTCAGTGATGTGTAATGGAAACAATGGATTGGATTTTCAAAATAATGAACGAGATCGCCTCTCACGATAATGATCTCCGTGTCATTGCTGTGTCACAGTCTTGGATCTCGGAATCTTATGACGGCGAGTAAATGGCTTCACCTGCAAGAGGCCACTTTTTTTCTGTTTTCTATGATCGCACCCAAAAACGGGGTTTAAAGGAGTCGAAGTCGTCACATAAATTGTTTTTTGGACCAAGAAGAATTGAAGGATTTGAAATATATTTCTTTTGAACTGTTCCTAAAGAAAGATGATTTATATCTGGTACTTGAAAAAACGGAGGAAAATAAGTGAATCTTCGGCGTTTAATGCCGTTTTCGGACACGAGCGTGCTACTTACTGTTAGATTAAAGATGAATTACCGGTAAATGGTACAGTATTTTCAAGGAAACGATAAGTTCGATACTTACCGGTTAATCATTCCGAGAAGACCTCTGTGAAATATTTCTTCAGAAATCATAAAAATGAAGGAGAAAAAAAAGGTAAAAAATTATAAACGGAATATCGCAATCTGTGGCGACTCGCAGAGAACCGAGACTTGTTTTTCTCCGAGCCCTCTCTCCACCTGCGAATTTAAAAGCGCGAATTGCCTGCTTGAGCCAATGAGCTTCTTTGTTGTCGATACATCGGACTCGACCTATCGACATTAAGGCAGCTCATTGGCTCAATCAGTTTATTCGCGCTTTTAAATTCGTAGGTGGAGAGACCCCTTTAGCTCATTAATGGATTGAGGAGCGGTTTCAGAAATCTGAAAGCTACACCGAGAAAAAAGTACGGCCGTGCAGGCAGCCAAAATTCTGCGGTAGTCATGAAGATTCTGAATAACTGTAGATAACAAAAAAGTTCGCTTTGCCATAATTCTGGTGGAACAACCTGTTACGGAATTGTATCTTCACAGTTACCAAAAACTATTTTAACGAGTCCCAGGACGGCGGCCTAAGTCCAGTATCTTTGTCGTTAAGATACTATAATTTTTTCCGTGTGTATTTGAAAATTGAATTTTCTCCTGTAGCTTCTTGTGCGTGACAAAAGTTATTTGAGGTTCCATAAGAATCCATGTAGACGCGGAACATCCCCTACTGTGGGTCAGTTACATCAGTTGGATTTTTTACCGTTCATATTCATAAATTTAAGATGGTATTATAAGCTAAACTGAAAACGCAATACGTTACCGCTTTTCTCAACTTCTAAGAGATCTGAAGTTGTAGGTGGTGATAATTACAATTTATCAAAAGTACAATGTTTCTAATGTGAAAGCACCAGTTACAAATACCCGGACACTCCCTGAGAGTGGCACCGGTGACATACACCCAAAAATTTAGATTGCTCTTGTGACGGATGCATAGTTTGGAATTTCTAGTTCTGAGGTTGTGTGTGAACATGAAAATGGGTCTGTTGCAAACTTTTGCTGCAACGATTACGAGAGTTTCACCTAATGTAAAATCTCCTGAAAAGTCCATTGGTGGCATCAGAAAGTCATAAAATGCAATTATAAACTCACAAGAGGCGTTTAATGAAATCCAAGATGGCGGAGAAATATCGAGAAATTTGCATGCATGCACCACGAACATCCAAGGATGGCCAACCTCACAATGTCGATCACAACCAATCCCAACGTAAAAAAACACATAACCTCTACCTCCAGTGAGGTTGTCAAAGTTGGCCGCAGCCTTGGATGTTCGTGGAGCATGCATACAAATTGCTCGATATTTCTCCGCCATCTTGGATTTCATTAAACGTCTCTTGTGAGTTTATTATTGCATTTTATGACTTTCTGACCAATGGACTTTTCAGGCGATTTTACATAAGCTTTAACACTCTTAATCGTTGTAGCAAACGTTTGCACTAGATCCATTGCACCATTCAGAGGCACTTGTCAGTCCTCACTATCTTTCTTCTTATTGATGCAGGCATCTGTCACTTCGGGTGTCTCTTAGTCTTACTAGTGTCTCTCCAAGGGGGTGTCTGTCACTGGTGTTTTCGCTTCAATGGGGAGGTATGCCCGATGATGTTATAAAGCATACCATGTTTGCAAATTTACATTGTTTTGTCGTAGGAACTGTAAAAGCAGTGGCGGATCCAGCCCTCGCGAACGGGGGGGGGCGAATTTTGGATTTTCGACCCTAAATGACCCCCTTTTCTTGTTTTCGCTCTTGTTTTTCCCCTTTCTCTCCCCTCTTTTCCCACTTTTTGGGCCGAACGGGGGGGGGGGGATCGCCCCCTTCGCCCCCC
This sequence comes from Trialeurodes vaporariorum, assembly GCA_011764245.1. Lineage (NCBI taxonomy): Eukaryota > Metazoa > Arthropoda > Insecta > Hemiptera > Aleyrodidae > Trialeurodes > Trialeurodes vaporariorum. Next base: position 54,886,341 of record VMOF01000388.1, on the reverse strand, counting down.
CCCCTGTATCCGCCAATGTGTAAAAGGTGCTTGGAGATTGAATGTGTCACTTGCATTTTGGTTTTCAAACTTGTTGAGCTTCAGGTTTTTTTGGTAAAGCATTCGCTAGCAACAGACACAAACGCCAAAGTCGAGATAAGTGTCGAATCCTCGTGTAATCAAAGAATCAGTGGTGAGGCGTGCGATTTGGCAACGTTCCTCCCCCCCCCCATTTAAACACGTTAGAAAGGTCGAAATGCCTGGTCATCGCCGATGACTGAAGCTTTCGACTTTTTTGGTGAATTTAAATGGAGAAATTACATTGTTGCCAAATTTCACGCTTCGCCACTGCAAAGCAGCGCTCTGCATGCATTCTTGACAGTCAAAACTTTTGCGTTAGCTAGTACAATGCAATGGAGCGAAAGGATAAGACCAATTTGATTTTTCTTGAACTATCGTCGGAGCAATTTGTTTTATTTCGTTTAGTCTCGAATTTCTCGTCACTCTCTCGGAGCATCGACCATTTCGCAGCAAGTACGGCAGTTGAGTGGAGGGGGTGGGGGGGGACTACGAGGCAATGGCAGAAGTCAAGATTAGGGACCGTTAATTGTATAGTTGCTTGCGAGGAGGCCGCGGTCCGCGACGCTCGGATGGTGGACCCAACTCAACGCGACGTCCGACCTGCTGTGGCTGGAACGTTTAGTTTTTCGACGTTCAGTCGCTAAATGGGGCAAGTGCAAGGGTCTGAGTTTTTGTGTTTTTGTTTTTGTTTTTGTTTTTTTTTTTTTTTTTTTTTTTTTTTATAAGCAAATGAATGGTGAGCAATGAGCGTAAAACAAAGATCCTTTGATTTCCAAGTACACGGAGAAAAAAACGTCGGTTCACATGGAACACCGAGGGTGTTTGGTTCCAGTAACCGAAGTTTTCAGTTGTGAGTACCGAACTTCAGTTAGGAGTACCGAAGTGTTCAGTAAGAACGAAATGTGAGTCATAGTATTAGTCACACTTACCGAAATCTTCGGTACTCCTAACTGAAGTTCGGTACTCAAAACCGAAGACTTTGGTTTCTGTAACCGAACATCTCGGTGTTCCATATGAGCCGAAGTTTAGTTCTCTTGACAGAATTTTTTTCTCCGTGTAGGTTTCATAGCACCGGAGAATGGAGATGCAATTTTTGGTTCAAAACACATTGGTTTAAAGAATTCAGCGTCGCGCCTTGATGTCATAACATACTCGTTTTTTTTTTTGTAATTTTATACGAGTTCGAAATCGGGACTTTGCAAAACCCAAAAGCACCTTGGCTCTCAGGCCATCAATTACTTTCATTTGCTTTATAAAATTAAGTTTCATGATGGAGAAATTAGGGTAGATAAGTTTATGCCATGCAGTGGCGAGGCGTGAAATTTGGCAACAATGTAGTTTCTCCATTTAAATTTACCAAAAAGGTCGAATGCTTCAGTCATTGGCGATGACCAGGCATTTCGACCTTTCTAATGTGTTTAAATGGGGAAACAGGAACGTTGCCAAATCGCACGCCTCGCCACTGATGCCACGGCTTCTCTTAGAGAGACCCTTTTCAAAATTACAATGTCTAAACCTTAAAGGCTAGTATTTTTTTAATATTATTTTATATTGAAGAATGGAAATTGAAAATTTGCCAAAGATCAAGCGCCCCTTTTACGTTTGAACGTAAGAGAACCTCTCTTCTTAAAAATGAACGTGGGCAATTAAAAGCTGCCAAATGCGGCAACACCTGTCACGTCTAGTCTCGGTCGGTCGTGAAAATGAAGGAGTTTGTGTTTCATAATCACGCCCATCTCTTCGATTGTGTTTGAGAGACTCCGGCTGTGTTTGTGTTTGTGAGTGAGTGTGTGTATGTGTATGGACCATCCATCCACACAGCGTCCAGAGTCATCCACAGTATCCAGTCTCAACTCGTAATGTGTATGTATGTGTGTGTGTTCGAGTTGAGGACAAGAAGTTAAATGTACATTGTACAGTCGAGGTGTGCTTTGTGTTTGTGTGAGTGGCTCTTAAAAATGTAACTCCCGCCCGTCGCACAGCGCATATACTCGCACCGGTCACGCTTAACACTCATTATAAATAACTCATCTTACATGCACATATATCGCCCTTTTTAATGGAAGAACGAGAGAGAAAGAGAAAGAGAGAAGAAGAATTGAAAATAGTACATGCAGTCATTCTAGGTTATAACCTCACACACGCTCACACTTTACACTTCACGTATACATGTATTTTATAAGAAGTGTGTGAGCTGTGCTTTTGTACAAAGTCGTGTTTGATCCTTTTTTTTTGTTACCCGATGCCGCGGCTGGCGGTCGGCCGGCCACCCTCTCCCTTACTCAAGGCAGAAAGAAACTGTTTTTCTTCTTTTGGTTCTGTTTCAGTGCGATAAGTCTAGTGCTCGAATGACGCTTAAAAAAGGCCGGATTTGATCGTTAAATGACCGAGCTACAAATTCAGTGATTTTTTTACCGTTCAATCGGAATTTATATCGGCTGTAGTCACCTCTCTAACTGCGTGTGCTTCTCACTTTAATTGAACCGAGTCAGGGGCGTTGGTGCCGTTGGTATGGCATCAGGGGGTTGCGAAAAGAACAGGTGCCCGCAACCGTGAATTTTCGAAAATACCGATTTTCTCGCCAATATCCCCGTACTGTGACAGGACCCAAGCAAAATTTTACGAAAATTTCGCCCCCCCCCCCATGTATATGGTTTTGAAAATTCGCCCCCTTTCCCCGACAATTTTCCAATGGACCGAGTTTTACGAACAGGAACCAACTGCTATGGGTTTCCCATGTATAGTTGGTTTAGAAGAACTCGGGTCAAATTTTCCTGGAGAAAATGGGGAGCTCTGTCTTATACCAGTGGCTGTTCGCCGAATACCCGCTAGTTCGATCTTTTTCGTGGTTTGAAATGGATGAACTACAACGGTGCCAAATTGCACGCTATGCCACTATACTTAACGGGTACCTGATGAACTTTAAAATATTTCATCCAAAAGCTTTTTGAGATTTGTAGGGAGAATTCTCGCCTTAAGTAAGGAAAAGGATCGTGAGCATTACCAGGATTCTAAGTAAAGATACCCGAAAGTACTTTGATGAAATATTTAAATGTTCATCTGGTAACTGTTATTTGTTAAATACTCGCTCCTAGCTCCGTGTATCCAGAAATTATTGTTAACAAAGGTTATGGCCGTAGCCGGGGGACGGGGAGATCAGAGGAGCTGTTTAAACTTATTCTCTTTTCGCGGTGAAGACCAAAAAATGAGGAATTTTTTTTTTGTTAAATGTATGTGTCACTCGAGCCAATGCACTACAACAGCACCTCAGAAATGACGCTCTATAAAATAAAAATAAAAAAAAAAAAAAATAAAAAAAAAAAACAACGACGGTTTATGGAAGGAATTTTTATTGCTATATTATTTTTATTATTTTATCATCGTTATTTTTTTCTTTGTTCTGTTCTGCTCTGTTATGGCGCGCCATTTTTTTTACTGTTAATCATAAAGGAAAGGTGAAAATTAACTCCAGCAAGCTATGGTGTGACTTAAAAAAAAGGGGGGGAATATGCGTGAAAGCCGTTATCATGGAGCAATTTGAGACAGGAATTGTCTTGAGCTTGGAGTCCTAAAAAAGTTCTGCACTAACACGAATGCTTAGTAAACAATAGCAAGGGATTAAGTCAACTTGGTCCCATAAGACGATGGGGGCTCGTGCACCATTGCAATGATGCGTTTTTGCCAACTAGGCCCGTAGTAAAAGTCGTTCCAGTGCACTGGTTCAAAGATTCAGTGTTTTGCTCCAGTCTACAGAGAGTTCATGAAAAAGCTGATAAAAAATACAGTAGACTAATGAAAGCCCGTGTTAAATCTCGATTCTAGAAGGGATTCCGGATTCTCAAATGAATCTCTTTAATGCTATAAAAAAAGCGTGATTTCATTTCAGTATATACATGAGCTCTGCGATGAACGCTTTTCAATGCATTATAATGCTTCTGTTAAAATTGAATTAAGCCCTTTTAATTTTTAACTCGCGATGATTCAGTAACACCAATTCTTCATATTTAGACATTAAAACTCTGATGTAGCTATCAAAATGTGCAGGATCATTTTTCTTTCGACTGCGCGATCAGGTTGCAGTAAGTTTGCGTCAACTAATTGCAAACTGGTTGAAATGATCATTTAGATCAAAGTAAATCTGTATAAAATCTTTATAGATCTTAAAAAGTTTTATCTCTGTGGATTGATTGTTGGTTGATCCATGGCAAAGAATCGACTCTCAATACTAGAGGGCTGCATTGACTTCGGTCTCCAAATATAATCGACATTTTTGCTTTATGGGTTAGAATGGGGTAGTTGCTAAGCGAAGAGCTCGGCGAACATTCGCTGATAAAAATTCACCGTAAACCACACTTATTAATCTTCAGCAAATCTTAATTTTTGGACTAATTATAATACCATTGATCAGTTTAGAGCGTGTCTTTTAGTATGCTGATCCAAATTTAGCCTTCGTTTCAAATAACTCACAATCAGTGGCGTAGCGTGCAATTTAGCAACGTTGTAATAAGTCCATTTGAACCCATGTAAAAGGTCGAATACGAGGGGGTTCACCGAACACCCAATAGTTCGATCTTGTTAATGGATTTAAATGGACACATTGCAACGTTGCCAAATTGCACGCTACGCCACTGCTTACAATCCAGTTTCACAACGAATAACAGAAATAACCAACCTATAACCTCAAATTGACGAGCCACTGAAAAACTAAGAAAATTGTGGGAAAATCGTAGAGGCTGGAGAAAAATAACTGATTTAGAATTTGGATTCTTCAGCTCCAGCGGCCGCGGCTCGTGCTATTTGGCAACAATGTGTCCCATCCATTTGATTCAAAGCAAAGCAATCGATACGATAGTGAAGCAGCGCTTCATCTGCAATCGATTGATTTACATGTTACAAACGGAGGGAAAGCATTATTGCCAAAGTGCACGAGCGGCCATTACTGGTCGAAGAGGGTAGCTTCTCGCATTACAATTTGCAAGGTTTTTCGATGATTTGTCAATTTCTGTACTCCATGTTGTGGGTCTGTTAGCGGATATCTGCTGTTCGTTAAAATCATAATGTCTATCGGGGCCAGTGGCGAAGGGTGAAATTTGGCAACAATGAGTTGTCTTCATTTAAATTCACCAAAAAATTGAACGCTTCAGTCATCGGCGATGACCAGGCATTTCGACCTTTCTAATGTGTTTAAATGGGGGGGGGGAGAAAGTTGCCAAATCGCACGCCTCGCCACTGATCGGGGCCACCATTTATGAATGCGTTGCAAACTGCAGACATCGAGGAGTTCCTCGTTCCTCCTGGGTCTCTCTCTCTCTCTATGTTATACCTGATGTTGCTAAAAACCTATGCAGTTACTTTTTTGTCTTTGTCTGGCCCTTGTTCATGCCAATGTCATCAGCCCTGCTGTCTCTTTCTCTCCCCCCCCTCTCTCTCTCCCTCCCCAAACTACCACCCTGACGTCACCCGAAAAAAGAGAATAAAACAGAATGCGGCATTCACGAGTCAACGCTGAACAGTGCCATTGCCTTATATCTACCTGTTCGTAAGCCCCCTCACCCCCACCCCGCCCAGCTAACGTGCCTCTTGATTATAGTGTCCGCAAAGGATCCCGCAGGCTATCCGGCGATGAAACATCTCAAAAGAAACCGAACATTCTGTGCACCTTCTCCCCACCACCTACACCCCATATTAGCCCTCTTTTCATTTATACAACGCGTCCTTTATGTAGCCTTCAAGGCCCTCCCTCAGTTTTTTTTCTTTTTTTTTTCTGAGGTTTTCTCTCGACCGATTGTTGACGTGTGTTGGTTTTAGTTGCGTTCGAATAGTTTGTTGCTTTTATTTTCTTCTTTATACTGCCAGGTGCTTGATTCCTAAATCCTTCTTTTCAGTGTTGCGAAATTTGGGGACGCACATTGGGGTTTTTTTTGAGCCGGCTAAAAATCTGGTGATTTTAAATTTGAGATATGGAAGCAGTATGTTGGCGCCGCCCACAGTGGAGCGCAGTGGCGTAGCGTGAAATCTGGCAACGTTGCACTGTGTCCATTTAAACTCACGTAAAAGGTCGAATGGGAAGGTGTTCACCGAACACCCAATCGTTCGGTATTTTTCATGGGTTTAAATGGACTGACTGCAACGTTGCCAAATTGCACGCTGCGCCACTGGTGGAGCGAGTCAATTGAATGGGTCGGACATAAAACACATATGACTTTAAATGCGAATTTGAATGTTTTCAAGTAAAAAAACAAACTTACAGGAGTGATTCTAGTAGAAAATTTTACACTTTACGTTGCGTATTAATAAAGATACGTACGAATTTAACGAATTCAAAGTCGCCACGCCATGTCCGACCTCTCCAGTGGTGAGGCGTGAAATTTGGCAACAATGTAGTTTCTCCATTTAAATTCACCAAAAAGGTCGAACGCTTCATCGGCGCTAATCATCGGCGCGATGACCAGGCATTTCGACCTTTCTAATGTGTTTAAATGGGGAAACAGGGACGTTGCCAAATTACACGCCTCGCCACTGGGCCTCTCCCATTGACTCTCTCTACTGTGCGGCGCGGCGCACACTACATTGAAGAATAGGTTTTTGGGACATGGATAGTTGCTTTTTTGCTTTAAAAAAAAAAATAAATTAATAAAAAATAAAAAATAAAAAAACAGTTTAGTGTCGTCATTTTTTTTGTTTTTTTGTTTTTTTTTGAGAATGATCATTTGACCATTCTAAGCTGTTAAATGAATAGTCTTACAAACGTTTTAGTTATATTGCTGTTAATTTTTCACAATCTTGATTTTTATTCTTGAAATTTAGTCCGAGAAATTCCATCGTTCAATCCATTGTGCGGCACGTGCAAACCGGCAACGCTGCATTGTGTCATTATAAATCCATGCAAAAGTTTGAATTCGAGGGTGTTCCCTGCACAACCTCTAGTTCGATTTATTTCATGAGTTTTAACGGAGAAAGTGCAACGTTGCCGGATTGCATGCAACACTGTAGCGTCTCTATTTCCAGTCGTATTTTCAAGAAGTAACCGTATTTCTTACTCTAGATCTTTCGCAGCAAATGATATCTTGTTTCTTCACTAAGACTTTCGACTGAGAGTGTTGGTTTTTATTTACTTTGATAAATCTATGGATTAGGGTAGAAAAAAATTCAGAGATTTGATAACATACCCAATCAACTAGTGGCGGATCATGATATTGGACAACAATGTTTTTCCTCCACTTGATTCCATGTCAAACAATCGATTGCCGATGGAGCGCTGCTGCCGTATCAAATCGATTGTTTCACATAGATTCGAATGGAGGAAAAACATTGTCACCGAAGTGATGCCACTGCCATCATCTATCTCCCGCAGAAGTGAATGCAGTGCTTTTTTAATATTGGGACTTTCACTGATGAGCGTTCGACAGAAATCCCCCCTCTTTCCCCCCTTTGCTCTTATAGATATTTAGATGCCTGAAGGGGGGATTATACTTCCCTCCCTTCTTTTGCGTACCCTACTGATCGCCTGTATCCTGTATCACTTTTGGTATTTTTTCTCTGCGACTTCCTTTCTTATCTTTTTTTTTTTTTTTTTTTTTTTTTTTTTTTTTTTTATGGAGCCTATTGAATAATCAATAAAATAAAATAAAAATTATAGAAAGTAATAAAACATAAATTGACGATTGAGAGTAGGTATTTAAACGTGGCAATTTTATTGACCAATTTCATGAGCGACAATGAAAAACCACCTTGTAATTCGAGATTTGTTCTTAAAATGAGGTTTTTCAGCCAAAACAAAGAGCATAGGAACGCGTATTCAACGTTGCCTGATCTCTCTCTATAAATTACCAACTTATTCATTAAGTCAAACGGGAAAAATCGAATAGTTATCCTAAAGTGGCAACATAGCACGTGTCCTCTGTTGTCACTTAAGTATCTCAAAGAGCTTCAAAATGTTTCAGTTGACGAAATCACCCCCTATTAGACGTCATTACAGGTAACTAAAATCAAACTTTTTAGTGCTTGAATGCTTGAATGACACAATAAATTCTAGTCAGGCCAGTATAATGTACTATTAAACACCAATGTCAATTCTCTTAATAGCGATGGAAACTTTATTTAAATATCCGGAAAATGCACCAAATAGTGTTTAATTTCATATTGTTTATTCCCATCCAAGCTTTTAAGTGTGGGAAAACCACAACATAAAAAAAAAAAAAAAAAAAAAAGGGTTATGAGGACTGAATATAAATAAAATATAACTGCACTTGTGACCAGCTGAATGAGGTTTGGGCGTTTAGCCCGTCGACAGAGGTAAAATAAATTTAATTGGCCGGTGTTATATTTGTTTTTTATTACATCTTCCGCGCCTACTTGACAAACGGGGCACCAGGTAATCAAGCCGTTTGAATAATTTTATGGTTACTTTTTATTTTTTATTTTATTTACTATTTTTTTTCGGAGCGATAAACTAGTTTGATGAACGTCTAAACTTCAGTCCTTTATGGAAGTAGATTGGGAAAAAAACCCAGCAGCTGAGAAAGGACGGTTTCGTCGGCTAGGCCCCATTTGAGTGCGCCTTGGAGAGATATTCCATTCGAGCTTAAACGCACAATCAGATAATACGTTTAGATGTTTGTCACTCGCAAAATTACGCAAACCAGTAGTCGCATCGTGTCAGTTGAGTTTTTGACTCAAGATCAAAGTATACACGTGTCGGCCGGTCCTGTCGAGTCGTTTAATTTGTTGGTTTGTTTGTTTTTTTTTTTTTGTTGTTGTTTTTTTGTTTTGTTTGTTTTTTAAATAAAATTCAGTTTATTCGCACCATCATACAAAAATTGTTAATAAAATTATACAGATTAATAAGCGGTAAAATAATAAAATTTAAAAAAAATTAAAAATAAAAAAATACAGGAAATAATGGGGAAAAATTTGAAAGCCAAGAGATGATAAACAAACTGTTTCGCCCTCCTAGACTGAGTGTTGCGCGAATTATAGGCGAAATAACCAAAAAACCATTAAAAAAAAAAAAAAAAAAAAAAAAAAAAAAAAAACCACCGTCTTCAGCGCTGTATTGATTTTGCAAACATACACTGCTCTGCTCATTTTTTGAAGCACCCTTCGAAGAGTAACTTCAGAAATGAGTAAAGACTGTACTATCAAGCATTTAGTAACATTCCATTGTCTGCGTGCATTTAAAAAACAAAAAAAAATTAAAACAAATTTAAAAAAACTAGTTTTAGGCAAATGTCTTTTGATCAGAATTTCATAACCTCTTGATGTTATTTTCATAACATTATTTTCAAGCAATTTTACACAAGAGTATTCCCTTTTTATTGCTTCAGTAAACGATTGCAACAGACCCATTGTGCACATTGTGTTAGAGAGCTATCTTGTGTTTTGTGCTCGTATCTCTTCTTCTTTTCCAACACTCGCGTTCAAATGAGAGGAGAGAGAGAAAGACAAATACCGTGGATCCGCCTATGGTTGTAAGATCCACTGTGCGTCGCATTGCGTGCGTGCGGAATTCAATTACGTATGAACACGATAGCATGATGCTTGCTATTAATACACAGTGTAACGCTTCAGCCTTTTTACTTTGAGGTGGGCACTGGGCATACAGTGTGTTCCAGAAGTCATTACCATCAGGACCATCGCTGTAGCCAGGATCTTGTCTTTCTCTCTCTACCCCCACCCCCCACCCCCATTTGACTGCATGTTTTAAAAAAGAGCAGAAGTCATGTCACAGCCCCGAGCCCCTCTATTCATCCTTTACTAACGCCTGCAGTTAAATGGTCCAAGAGAGAGAAAGATGAGTATTACAGATTGCCTACCCGAAGAAAATTCTAAGGAGTCGAGTGTGAACTGACTTTTATGAACAACAGGTCTACTAGTTAATTGCTGATCAGTAGAATTTCTCATTTATCAACATGGAAAATTCTGCCTGCCACAAGCTGATGAGCATTGTTAGATTTACTTTTCTGAAATACCCTTTTTCGACTTGAATCTGGTCTCTGAGTAAAAATTTCTCCTTGAAATGTAATAATTTTGATAACAAAATTCTGGTACGTATACTCAGTGGCTTCATCTCAGGTCTTGCCGATGATGGGGGGGGGGGGGTTGTGGTTAAAAGCGATGGTTTTTATTGGCCTCTCATGCGTTTGATCATTGAAAATTACCATCAAGGTCCTTGTTAACTCCGCTGTCCTTTAACACTCACAAGTTGTAAGAAAACTTCAAGAAAAAACAAGTATTTTGAAGATTCTTTCCTGAAATTGTAAACTGTTTTCCAACTTATATTCTTGCTAATTGCTAAGTTTGAAAAATCCTGAATTTTCCGTGTGAGCCAAAATTGTGGAATGTAATAGCAGAAAGAAGGTGGGGGGGGGCTCCCCATTCCGACTTGAACTCTGGCCGTTTTTGGCCAGAAATTCTGGTGATTTTCACCCAGATTGTTTAACTTGTCAAAATTGCCGGATGATTCTGGTCCTATATGAGTCAGTTTTTCTAGCCAAATGAGCGACAACTTCGATTTGAGATATCAAAATTCTCGTCCAAAAGGCAAGACTTCCCTTTCGGAATCTTTTAAATTTAATTCTGACCATTTTTAGGAGAACTTTCTTCCGACTGTGAGAACTTCTTTTACACACTGTATTGTGCATACAAATATACTGTACTGTGTACAGCAGAGTGTGTGTACCGTGCATGGGTAGCGAGCTGTATCCAGATCCATCCGTTTATATTGTTATTGAATAAAAAAGAAAGAGGAAGAAGAACAAAAAGAAATAAGAAGAAGAAGAAAGAAAGATTCCAACTTGAACCTGAGCGTCACAATTAGCGCTCATTGGACGGAGGAGGAGGTGGAGGACCATATCCATACTTAATTCGAGCGGACGATGAACGGTGAGAATGCGGGCCTCAAGATTCCCATCATGCATCACGATGGGTCGACGTCGCGCCGCCACACTAGCCGGTGCGAGCGTTGCTTCCAACGTTGCCGTTTTGCTCGGATTTAATGGGATTCCATCGTTGTACGGTGATTCCATCGCGCATCGGTGGACAAAAAGATTACATGTTAGAGCATCTCACAGGATTGCCGTTCGGCGTGATTTTCGTGTGATTTTTAAATTCAACGGTGAATCGTTGGGCTTAAAAGATTTAAGATTTTAGAGTATTTTCATTTGATATAGTGCTTAACTGAACTGTTTCATCTTTTTGGCAACCGGTGGATTCACCGTTGAATCCAGGAATTCTATGAAAATAACGCCAAACGGCAACCTTGGGATTTGATCTCATGTAGCTGCGTTTTTACAATGAGGTTGAGCATTAGCTCCTGCAGCTTAAGTTGATGTAATTGTTGAGCGATATGACTGTTGACCGCAGATTAGAGCGAGCCGCGAGAAACTTGATTTCACCTCTCAACAATTCCAGACTGAAGCTGAACCAGAGTTGGGCAATTGGTAATTGATAAGTTATATTGTTCCCCCAATTCAAAAGTACCAGTGGTGATACCACTTGCACCAGTGGCGTCGTCTCGTGCAATCTAGCAACGCTGCATTTCGTCAATTTAAACTCGTGGTAAAGGTCGAATTGTAGGAGGTGCTAGGTGCACTCCCACAATTCGATATTTCGCACGGGTTTAGATGGACCAAATGCTGCGTTGCCAATGTCCACGCGACGCCACTGAATTGCACTTACTCCTGTTCTAGTTTCTACTAGTCTGCTCAGAACATTGAACAAGCGAAACTCTGTTCGATGTATCGAATGTCAAATTGGGGTTATGAGAGCGATTTATTCGTTTCAATTAGAGCATACTGCCTACTCTTTTAACGATGTCACATGTCACGGGAAATCTTTCAGTCAATTTGACAAAAGTTGGGAGTTCAAGAACCTTGCTTGTTCTCGGTGACTTAAACGCTTGTGTAAGAAGAAGTAGGGGAATCCATCCACTATACCGGCTACCTGCTCCACTCGCGACGTACCGCAGTTGGTGGTTGGTGCCCCATAAAAAAAGAAAGAAAACACTTTTTTTACGAGCCGATCAACCACTCATTGCCGACTTTGGTAATAGGACAAATTGAATTTTATTCCAGTCATTCCTTTTCTCGTGAGACCTATAAAATTAACACCCACGCCTTTCATTTCTCAAAATACTTTTGGATCCTCACACGTTTGCCGCTTGTCATTAGGTAACGTATTCAGTTTCCTCTCGTGGTTTTTAGCAGTACTTCCGATGCACCGTTAAGAACACTCGGTGTGGTAACGATCGATTTGGAGGAGTAGAATACAGTGCTGCCAGATTTGGCACAAAATTTGAAATAAAATCAATTTTTTTTTTTTTTTTTTTTTTTTTTTTTTTTTTTTTTTTTTTAAAGTTAAAGTCTAAATTAAATTGTATGAGAAAGTATCTTTCGCAAAACCTGTCAGTTTTGATTGTAAACGTATCTTTCACCCCTCCTTCCCACTGCCTACTCTCTAAGTAAGAAAAATGATTAGTTTATTGAGTTTATTCGTTATTACAATATGTCCATCCGCGGTTTCTTTTTTCAATGGTTTTCATGGAATTCCTAGATTCAACAGTAAATCCGACGGTCGCTGAAAAGATCTAACAGTTTAGTTAGCAGTATGACTTTATCGCTTGAAAATACTCTAATCTGTAATCAAGTTAGCCACCGGTGCATGGTGCATGGATTTACCATTGAACTTAGTAATCCCATGAAAATCACCCCAAACGACAGCCCTATTCCCTCATTGTGACCAGCTCAGTCGACCGTCATATTGACACTGTATTTAAACGCATTCATTGAGTTTGTGACAGCTTTTGGAACTTTCTGGTGATCTCAACGGTATTTTCAAGTGATTTTGACACTGGAAGCTGTTGATGAAGCTGATGGCTGTATAGCAAAAGTTTGCAACAGACCCATTCAAACAGGCCTGGAAAATGGACAGTGGACACCTCCCAATGAGATATAGCGATAGAGAGGCTGATACGAGTTAAAAAGTCCTATCCCAAAGTGTGTTTGTCTCATTTTGTTTAACCTTAAAGCAAACCTTTAATTAATTCAGTGGCAATTGGTTTTAATTGCGAAAGCGCAAAGTGTTTTAGCGCGGCTTTCTAGACACAGAATTCTATTACAATCATCCATTAGGTGAGAAAATTGTGCTTTTTTCTGTAATATGTCAGTTTCTTATTCGTGCAATTTTTTCCAGGAGAAACAGTTATTCAAATTTCTGTGTCGAGATAACCACTCTCAAACACTCGCACTTTCGTTTAAAACCATTTTCAAGGGGACTTTGTCACAACTTTCTGTTTAAGGTTAAAATAAATGAGGCCAACACACTAAGCCCGTGTAAAGTGTCCATGAGAGCAGTGGCGTCGCGTGCGATATGGCAACAATGCAACTGCTCCATTTAAACTCATTAAATATATCGAATTTTCCTTGTGCACTGTGCACCCCCTGAATTCGATCTTTTACATGAGTTTAAATAGATAGAATACATTGTTGCCAAATTTCACGCGACGCCACTGCATAAGAGATTTCCATCATGGCTACCTCCTCGAAGTTTCAAAATCACGTCCCATAAATCCTCTTTATTGCTAAACCTTGTTGCGACCCCCCCCCCCAAATCACCACCACTTGTGGCCTATTAAATGACTATACACTATACAGCCTACCCTACCCACGCCGGGTTATTTAGCTTGTTGAAGATAATATAAAATATAAATATAGTCGAGGATTCTGAGTCTCAATTGCACCAAACCATTGCATCGGTCAGTGAGGTGAGTCAGCGAGCTGAGTTGCAGCGAGAGAGACTCTTGTCAGACGTCGAAAATTACCCTTTGCTCCTCCAGTGAAGGCCCTCGGGGCTCCAATGATCGGCCGGCGTCGCATTAAACAGATCACCACTTCTGACTTCACCGCTCCTGAGGCAGGCTCCCTCTCCGTCATTTTGTTGTTTTGCGTCCCCCCTCTCCCCCTCCCCCCTCCTCCCCCTCCCTCTCCTTCCCGCTCCCGCTCCCCCTCCCCACACCCATCACCCTCGCTCCCTGCCTACCATTGCATCAGGTAAAACGCAGTAATCGATCGATGAGTCGTGAAAATGGGTAAGAAAGAGAAAGGGGGGGGGGTCCCGAGAGTTAATGAACGCCAAATGATAGTAATCTATAATAAGGCAGGGGACGTAAGTATTATTAATAATAAATGTATATTGTATGTACCCAGTCCCATAAATAGATCCTCCTGCAGTTGGCCAGTTGAGCACCAACTCGTGAACTGCCGCCGTGTGCTTGCTTGGCGTTATTTAAGTTGTTTTTGAAGTGTGGCTTGGCGTCTCTCTACCTTAATATTCCGTATCCATATTCAGGGGCATATTGTAGCGAAAACAGCGTAAATAACGTTTGGCGTTTGCGCTGTTCTTCCTTAGCACGGCAATAGGTGCTCAGTGACCAGTGTTGCCATTAATGATAAAAATTATCCGAAGTACCCGTTTAACTCGATGTAAAATTCGGATAATTTCTGTCATAAATGGCAACACTGTCAGTGAGGGTCGAGAAAGGTTACAGTGTTGTTAGTTAAATGCACGCGTTGGACGTGGTTGCGTAGAAAGCAAATCTGGAGACACAGACAAGGTCTAGTCAAGTTATTACGTTTTGGTATTAAGTACAATATATACTTGCAATAGTTCTTTGACAAGCGAAAGGCGAGTAAATTTCCCGTATCCCTCGTAACCGCCACTTGCTATTTGTATTTTTTTTTATTTATTCCTGTCAAATTGTATGTTCAGTGTGTTTGCTCCCCCCCCCCCCCCCCGACCTCATACCACACTGACTACCTTTTTATTTTCTGTAATAAAGGACCCACTCTCTTTTCGTTTTCCTTATTTTCTCCTTTCATATTTCGCTTGACTGGGAAATGAATTTTCTTAATAGGGGGAAGGGCAAAACCTATACGAACCAAATTTCAAGGGGGAAAACCATCGATTTTTGTAATTGCGTTTGCTTCCTTTCAGCTCATTTTTGCTCATAGAAGGGTAGATTAGCTTGAAAACAGGTATTTTCCTAATTCCAGTTCCTATAAACTTTTGTCCCGCCCTTCCGACGCCTCTGCCTAAGAATTTATACTTTTTATACGTTCATATGGAAGATAAATCGTTGCATTTCAACTCACGATCTGCCTCTAGTGAGCAGTGGTGAAGCGTGCAATTTGGCAACGTTGAGTTTTATCCATTTAAACCAACGCAAAAGGTCGAATGCGAAGGTGTTCACCGAACACCCAATACTTCCATCTTTTTCATAGGTTTAAATGGACGAACTTCAACGTTGCCAAATTGCACGCTACGCCACTAGTGAGTGGGTGAGTCAAAGTAATTGCAGTTGATCAACGACCATTGGAATCCAAGTTCGAAAATTTCCTTTCTTTTCGGCCCCCAAAAATATACACAATAGCACTCTTGTCAAGGGGAAACTGTTATTTCGAGAATGCACCGATCACCATGGATGAGACGGTGAAGGGTGGAAGGGAGAGGAAGATGCAACCGTTGCGTTGACAAACGACTCAATTTATAAGACTCGCAATCGTTTTCGTTCGGTGTACCAACCAAGAGATGTGGCCGCAGAAAGAGCAGGCTTGTAATGACACGGAACCACTCAGTGTTGCCAAATGAGGAAAATTCATTAGATTTCACTTTGATTTAATTACAGGATGTGGCGAATTAACGGCATCATTTGGCAACATTGGAACCACTCGACTCTGAAAGAGCAAATCTCTAATTACGAGGAAAGTAGGACTGAATGACAGTCGGTACCTAATATTTTTAAGAACTGGAGAAGTGGAAGAAGAAACAGCGAGGAAAAGGATGGGGGAGGGAGACGAATCACTTGAGGAAGCGAAAAAAAAGAAGAAAAAAAAAGAAAGAATCAACCCAACAATAGAAGCTGTGCACCAATTACGGTCCCGCGAAGAGATTTTTATTTTCCATCGCACGAAAACCGACACTTTCCAACTTCGGTCACCGTTCGCTCGTAACGAAGTAACAAACTAACAAACAAACAGTTTAAACAACCAAGATTATTTGTCTCTCACTTCTCTATTTCGTTTTTTTTTCTCTCTTTCTCGTTGATTTCTCAATTAAAACATGACAGATTGAATTTTTGTAGCGACTATTGATTTTCTCTTTCGACTGGGTTGAGTCTAGTGATTTGTGTTTTGTTCTTCTTTCCCTCCTCCCCGTCAAAAATTTATCGAGCGTTGGAAGCCAAAGCAGCGATGCTAAATTTGGCGGGAAGTTTAAAAATGTTGCTTTGAATCTTTTTGCAGGTAAACTTGTACAATAAATCGAAGGATTTTTAAAATACTGGATTAGAATGAAGAATGTATCGTGATGGGTGGAAGCAGTTGTGTATCTGGAAATTTTTCAAGGGGGGAGTTTGCGGGGTCCGAAAATTGTCAAGTAAAAAATTACCTTTTTTAGGGCAAAGTTCGGGGTCAAGTTGAATGGAGGTGAACCACGTGGATGTCAAATTTTACAAAAATTTGAAATACTTAAAATACGCTATTGGTTGTCGAAGAGTCTTAAACTGCTGGCATCCGATTGAATACGAATAAGATTTTATGACGATTTTGGCACAGATTTGACAGTTACGTGACTCACCTAAACCAATCCTCGATCTTTTTTTAATTAAATTTATGTTAAGTAAAAATCCATAAATTTCAAGGATCGGCCTGCAGGCAAGTTGATGTTCATTTTCCTAAATCACATCTCAATACAGTGGGCGACTCGTGCAATTTGACAACAATGCTTTGTCTTCGTTTGATTCTGTGAAAAACAATCGCTTTGAAGCTATCACCTGCTATCGAAGCAAAAATAACAACTTTTCGTATCCAGAAAAATCCATCTTTGGACCCAGTGGCCGTCCGCCCGCGTCCAGAGAAAAACGATATGAAACGCGACAGGAGCCAACATGTTCGAAACAGGTCCCAACAAGTCCCGAGTCCTGAAGTCCGGGTCCTCCTTGACTTTTGTTCTTCTTCCCGTTTCCCAGCCTCACACCCACCCGAAGGCGGTGGGACAACGGCCGAGCAATCGAGGCGGTTGCTGCGTGAAACATGAGCTACGCTCTTCCGAAGATACCCAAATGGAGAAACGCAACGCTGATGTCTTTAAAAGAGCACACGTCAAGTTACACGCGCCGCGCGCCGTCGCGTCGTTCTGAAGACCGTTTTTTTCAATTGTTCTTCTGCGCATGCGCGAACGCGAGCGAGACCATCTCGCTCCTCCCCCTCTCCTTCTTTTTGCGATAGCGCAAAGTGGATCGAAGACATCGGATTTGTCGACCTAGGGAGATGCAATGACGGCTCGTGTAGAATCGAGGCCATTTCCGGAAAAAAAGGGCCCATAAAAAACGGGTGTGCTCTTTCTGAGAAATCAGTGTTTTGATGGAATAGAGAATTTTGCCCGAGGAACTCGCCTCTTGTTTTATGAACCTTTTTTTGCCTCAACTGATCTTTCGTTTTTCACTGCTTTGAAACAAAACGGAAATATTACGGATTATTTGGAGGCTCAATTGATCCCGTCGATTATTTCCCACAATGCTCAATTGAAGAGTCGTCGATTTATCTATACATCGAAGTAGGGGGAAAATGTAAATTTTTCCCGAACTCATCGAATTTCACAAGCCGCCTCTGCGAGACAATTGACAATTTTTAATCTAACGATTTGGAGGTTACTCTGCGTTAGTTTCAATCTCCAATCTCTGTTAAGAACTGGGGAGGAAAACACAATGATGTTGATATTATATCCGAAAGCAAGAATCTGTCTTTCTTCTTCTTTGCCGATCCAAATACATGCGTTAGGAAAGCACTGAGATAGCGGTTGACGTCACGTATTAGCCCCCTCCTCCTCCTCCCCCCCATCATTTTCCAAAATAATGTGTTCAAATGAGCAAAGAGTGAGAAAGACTTGAAAGTTCGTGGGAAAGGCTCCTATGCCGGACGTTATATTCGGCTCCAGACTACCCACGTGATTGACCAATCTTCAACTTTTTGGGGCCCAAATACTTATCACTGTCCTCGGTTTTTCGTTAGACCGAAGATCCCAAGGCCAAAGAAAGGTGCAGTTCTGACGGACCCTTTTTCTCGACCTTAAGTATAGCGGATCCTCGCTTCTGATTCGTCGAGAGTTCGAGACTCCCCCTCACATTTTTTGGGCCCAGGAGCCAAACAAGTTACACTGAAAAAACAAAGTTCATGTACAGCCGAAGCAGCTTTTTGAAATAGCTTCGCAGAGCAAAAGTCCTAGCTCTACCGGAGCAAGTTGCGGTTGTCCTGAAGTACTACTTCGGTAGAGCCAAAGCAAGAAAAGAGGCTATTACTCTAAAGAGGTAGTGCTTTGGTACACCTGCAAATTTCTCCGGTAGAGCTTGAACTTTTGCTCTGCGAAGTTATTTTAAAAAGCTGCTTCGGCTGTACATAATATTTGTTTTTTCAGTGTAGAGAACAGTTCAACTTAAGTATGTTCATTGTTCAGCGTAACCTCACTTGACAAGAATCTACGTATATCTGTTCGGTCGGCGTCGCGGTTTTGGGGCATCGCAGTTCTGTTGGTTCTAGGCTGAAGTGTTACTAATTGTTATGACCGCGAAAAAGTCCTTCCACTCGACGCGACCGGCGCTTCAACTTTAAATTTTCTGTCATTTTCTCTCTTGATGATGACCGAGAATTTTCTTACTCTGAGCCACCGTGTGACCATGGGGCATGGGGGCCGCCCATCCCGTCCGTGTGGTGGTGGTCGTTTGCGGTGGCCAAGTCAAGTTGTGACCTATATTCATCCGCCCTCTCTTCCCCCCCCCCCTCACCAGTTCTCACTCCCTCTCCGTCACCCGCTATCTATATTCCTTCTCGTGCGCGCTTTTTGCCTCGCGAGTCGAGTCTTCGCGTCGCGTCGGTCGTCTAGCTGAGAGAGCAGAGCAGAGCAGAGCAGAGCAGGAGAGCCAGAGCGTTATGAGATGAAAAGCAAAGGTGCCCACAAAAGTGGACTGTCGGCTCTGGACCGTGGACCGTGGACTGTGGACTGTGGAGACCCCCGATAAGAGAATGTTTGACCTGGAGATCGTATTCGTGTGTCCGTCCATCCGTCCGTGAAGTTGGGTCTCTTCTGGCCCTCTCCATCTTCACCCGAAGGATCTCTCTCTATCTCTCTCTCTCTCTCTCTCTCTCTCTCTCTCTCTCTCTCTCTCTCCCTCCCTCCCCCCTCCCTCTCTCTCACATCCGTTGTTGTGTCGGTCGTGTCTTCTCCTCCATCTTTTAGCTGATAAAAGAGTACCGCAGTCACTCCGGTGTTTAGCCTATGTGGAGTGTGATAAGTCATGGACTTCGAGCTTTAGCGATGAATATTAGATGGCTCACGTGTAATTTTAATCATCTATCACGGAAAAAAAAAGATCAGTGAAAATAACCATACTGATACCTCATTTTGGCACCTGCTAGATGTTATGGTAAACTTGGCCAGAAGTATACTGTATGTTTTGACTAGGTACTAGGTGATGTTACCTGATTGCATGTCGAATTTACTCAAAGTATCGGTAAATGTACACGGAAAAAAACTACGGTGAAAATAACCATACGGATACCTGATTTTGGCACCTGCTAGATGTTATGGTAATGTTAACCAGAAGTATACTATGTTTTGACCAGGAAATAGGTGATCTTACCTGATTGCATGTCGAATGTACTCAAAGTATCGGTAAATGTATCATACTTCTGGTCAAGTTTACCATAACATCTAGCAGGTGCCAAAATCAGGTATCCGTATGGTTATTTTCACTAATCTTTTTTTTCCGTGTACCATGCTTCTGGCCAAGTTTACCATAACATCTAGCAGGTGCCAAAATCAGGTATCCGTGTGGTTATTTTCACTGATCTTTTTTTTTCCGTGCAGAGTGGCAGTTCTATAACCAGCAAAAACCGCCGTAGGAAATTTAGGTTAGGAAAAATTAACAATAATTACCGCGGTCACTGTTACTGCAAATGTGTTATAAAAGCGAGTACGCTGAAAGGAAACAAACCCTCCGCCATTTGCATTTACCTCTTGGGGCTTTCTTGACAACCTAAAGGGGTGTCTCCACCTGCGAATTTAAAAGCGCGAATAAACTTATTGAGCCAATGAGCTGCCTTGAAGTCGATAGGTCGAGTCCAATGTATCGACAACAAAGAAGCTCATTGGCTCAATCAGTTTATTCGCGCTTATAAATTCGCAGGTGGAGACACCCCTTTAATCTGAGAGCCAATCAGAAGCGGGTTCCGAAACGGCGCAACTCTCATAGTATAGGGACTCTATTGTATAAAATAAAAAACCCGGTACCCACCCGGTACCCGGGAGACAGCTTCCGTGGTGTGTACTTTTGGGTCACCGTGTTTCGGTTGTTTACCTGTCTTGTTTTCGTCGCTTTTGTCTTTGCTTGGTTATGTGCTTGCCGAACTTTTTCGTTCAGTGGCTGAGGAAGAGTGCCGTTTGAGCCTCGAAACGTCCCACGAACATTTTATTTTATTTTAATTGACATTTTAGCTTCGATCCTGTTTTGTTCTTTTTTATTTATGTGAATTTTCGGGCTACTTGTGTAATTCTGTTGTCTCTATTGTATACGAACCTTCTGCGTCAATATTTCTATTTCTTTTTCTTTATTGCCCCCCTTTTTATGTTTTTGTATGTTCGAATGTATTTCTGATTTGTACCATAAATAATCTGCGGAAAATGGCACAATACCAAATCGCAGTCGGTTGCACCATCTCAATTATTCAACTCGGGGAGCAATAAGGCACCGAGTTCTGTTGTGGAGTGCAGGAAGATCAATTTCAGCCATGGCCTCCTGCCTCCTCCACTCATTCTTTCTTTTAGTGGAGTCGAAGTCGCCACGAATAAGTTGCATCACGGCCAATTTAATGAGGCCACAGCTCTCGCACTGATAAATATCTCTAAATTACAAATTCGTATGAGGGATTAGAGGCCATCCGGGAGTGTAAACAGCGAGTGCACGCCTGCATGGCCCGCGATACTTCTTGACGGCATCTAGTTGACGACGCGACCGTGCTTGCCGTATGTTTTATCGGCCGGTGTTTTCGTGTACGGAGAGACTGTTCGTTAGTTTGTTAGTTTGTTCGTTTGTTCGTTTTGTCAGTCTCTCCTCCACTCGACACGGAAAGAAATCTTCACCCATGCGGAACGGCACACAACATGCAGCATCATGTTGAAAGACCCAGCGGCGTGGGGAGCGAGGGAGGAGGGGCGCTGGGGGCTGGGGGGGCTTTCGGTGACCAGCTTGTCTGTCTCGCGAGTTTATATTTATTTCATGGCTCGTGGTGCGGCCCTATAGTAGGCCCGGTATACTGGGATCGGGGGTATTAATCCTTGCCTACTGATAAGGAGCCTCCGAGCCTCCTTTTCTGCACGAACAGGAGAACAGTATCAATACACTACCGCCTATACCATACCAAGCCACCTTTGGCCGATGTATAATTTCAAAACTGGACTTTTTTTGCCGTCTGCTTTTAGTCCGTGCGGGAAGTATGATTCTAAGATGAACTTTTTGAGCAGTTTTAACCAACGAGCTAGTGGCGTTGTAACCTAAACCAAAAAGGTTTAGAATTTATGATGCGCTTGCAAAATAATGCATCAAATTGAAGAAGCTTGATGCTCTGAGGGAATGGTAAATTTGAAAAATTTTCTCCCCAATTTATAAACCATGATTTCTGCAGTGTTGTCAGATTGTACAGATAAATGCTTCAAGGCACCCGCACCCATCTAAAACCAATGTAAAACGTGAATATTTTTCTTCAACATCTAACAACCATGATTTCAGAAACGTTGCCAAATTGTGCACAGATAAAATCCTGGAATAGTCCATTTGAATGTATATAAACGTTGAAGATTTTACCGCACAATCATGGCAGCTATGAAACCAGTAGTGTTGCTAGACTGTATAAATTAACTATCCAAATTGCCCACTTGAATGTGTGTAGATTTTGAAGATTTTTCTGCACAACCTGAAAACCATGCCCAGGAAGAAGAAGGTATGCCACGGCGGATCCGAGATGGAAAACGGTCGCTCCAAAGAACCGAACGGTCGAAGTAGCGACGGAAGAGGTTGCCAAGTCTCATATATTTTTGAAGAAAACAAATCGGAGACTTTGCTTTCTTGTTCAGGCATCTCAAATAGAACGGCCATTTGTACGTTCGTGGCGGCTGTGAGCTGCGGCTGGGCCGGGTCGGTTTTATGGCCATTATCCCGGGTCACCGCACGACTCATGTCTGCGCGAAAATGGATCTCCGCCCTTTCCATCAATGAACGGCCGGGCGGAGGCACCCTGGGCAGGTCAACGGGGCACCATAATGCGCCGATCATGTGCCAAGTGATTCCTTAAACAATGTTGCCGTAGTCAAAGTTTTCAGCAATGCCTTAAATCGTATAATTGACCTTTGTTTTGGCCTTGTCGACCTAATCGTCGCGATCGAAACGTGTTTTTTATTTATTTATTTTTTCTTTTTGCAAATTCCATAACTATTATAGAGGAGCTACGCATTGCTATAAGCCCTATCTCAAAGTGAGACTGCTTGGAGGGTATACGTTTCCTTTTTTTTTTTTTTTTTTTTTTTTTTTTTTTTTTTTTTTTTTTTTTTTACCATAGAATTAAAAATTTAAATAATTCGTTGAAAACTGGTTTTAAACGAAATTGCAAGTGTTTCAGAGTGACTCTTTGGACACAGAAGTTTAATACAACCAAGTTGCTTATTGCATAAACCAGTGGCGCAACCAGGAACTTTTCTAGGGGGGGGGGAGGGTCCGGGGTCCGAAAATCGTCAAGGGGGGTCCAAAGTTGGTAAAATTTTTCTGAAAACGCAAATAATTACCTTTTATTTGGACAAATTTTAGTGTCAAGGGGGGGGGGGGCGGGGGCCCAGACCCCCTGGACCCCCCCCTTGGCTACGCCACTGGCAAAAACCAAAAAAGTCCTTAGTAATTAATTTCTGAGGACGGGAGAAAAAACTGTTCTATAGCCAAAAAGTTTGTTTTATTATATATGAACAAATATGTTTCCACTCTGTAAGACCACCGGAAAAGTAGAAGAATTATACTTTGACATTTTTGACAACAATCTTTTTTGGCTCTAAAACGCGTTTTTATTCCTCCTGTGAAATTCAGTTTTGTGCTTTTCTTTGGTTTCGGAAACTAGCGCAGTTCTACTACCCAGGTGAGAAAATTGCGCTTGTGAATGCGGTTTGCGCGAAGTTATAACAAAAAAAGTTCTTTCTCTTCGTTTTTGTAAATTGGGGGTGGGGGTGGCGCCCCCCCCCCCCCCCCAAATCCCTGACGCTAAACTCATTATCAATTCTTCGATTATTTTTTGTATTTTCAACTCGCGGAAAATTTGTGAAATTTGAAGTTGCAAAAAAAAAGCATGGCGTTTAAAACCGTTGACTCAATAAAGCTCTTTTTAAAAATACGAATTTTAAGCACCCCAATAAATTTAAAGAAGCCATGGAGATTCTGGCTTGCGATAATTTGATATTGGAAGGTTTATTTAATTGATCTCTGCGTATTTGACTATTCTTTTGTTCCGAGCAGCAAATTTTTAACGGCATTTATGTTTTCTTGTGTTTCAGGTAAGCAAGCTATCCTGTCTATTTGTCATCGGCATATTTTTCATGAAGGTAAGCTTTGTAGGCAACTTATACCGCAAAGGGTCGCCTTTACGTACCATATACTCGTCATCGTGGATGGAAATTGATGGAGTTCATGTGATCGTTTCACAAATTGGCGGACACAGAACGATAATCTTTTGGAATTATTCCAACACTATGTCTCATATCGCATGAAGGAAATGAATGTAAATAAATTTGAGCTTTGGATTTCCATTAAAGAACTAAAAAGTCAAAGTTTGAGGCAAATTTGGCTTGACTTTGAAGGAATGGCAGTTGAAAATTCGACTAAGGTCAGTAGCCAGAAA
Organism: Trialeurodes vaporariorum; assembly: GCA_011764245.1. NCBI lineage: Eukaryota > Metazoa > Arthropoda > Insecta > Hemiptera > Aleyrodidae > Trialeurodes > Trialeurodes vaporariorum. Next base: position 54,862,300 of record VMOF01000388.1, on the reverse strand, counting down.
TTTGTCGGGAGGGGGGGGGTCCGATAATTGTCAACAATTTCACTTTCTTGCTGTAATTTTCAGCGGTGGTAAGATTGATATATCATAAATTTCATGTAGAAGCTAAAAATTCCAAGTTTTATTTACTTTGAAAAAATATAAATTCAAAATTTTACGGGTGCATGGGCCAGTATTAATTCGTATGGAATGATGTCTGAACCTCCCATTGCGGTATATATAACGCATTCTTATCATTGATCTCGACCGTGAGAATAGATCTTCAAGCACCTATAAGCCACAGTTTTTTTCACATTTTTCTTGGTTTTATTTTTTTTGCCGAGAAAAAGGGGCGAAAGTGGACCCCAATAATGGGACGGATCCTTCACAAAAGTAAATCGTGGAAAAATGTATTTCGTAGTTGCAGATTTCGTGGGGACCTAGGACCATGGTGGCCATAGATCGTGCGGCCCCCAGGTTTGGGGGGGGGGGGAGGCACGCGTGCCTATGGGGGAAGCCTGGGTACGCCACTGGGAATGATTCTCCTTTACATAACTTTGAAGAGATTGTAGCAAAAAAGTTCAAAAACATATAAAACGCAATTTTTTGCTGAGGAATTTGTATGAATTCGAAAGAGAGAAAGGCTAAGAAATTCGCATATTCGTCATTTGGTGTTTACTACTTGCTATTCCGTATGTTTTATCACTTTTATCAGTCATTCTTCCGGATCGAGACTGCCTCCATTTCGTTTTCAAGGCGATCCAGGGTCAATATACTCTCTTACCGCTCTTCCTCAATTAAAAGCTGATGTAATATTACGCAATGCAAGTAAACGACCCTTCTCGAAAGGAAATCGAACGCCTGAAATCCGAAAGCCGTAGGCGGTATTTAATCCGATGAACAACAAAGTTTTAGAATCTCTTTTGCACGCTCGGCTCGCGCTGACTTACAATCAGTCCGGATCGATACATCGCGATGAGATCGCATTTCGATCTCAGCGATAATTTCAAGGAGATGCCTGACGCATGTGTATGAGACCCCGATCTCTCCCTCCCTCCCTCTCCTTTCATCAAGTCTTGAAAATTATGATTCTGAAAAATAAGAAATTATAGAGAACAGCTCAGGAGCTGAATGAAATGAGCCGAAAAATGAAGTAGAAATATAGTTCCAAGCCAACAATAGAGACTAGACGGTCCACTACGGAGCGATTCAAGAAAACTCCTGCAGAGTTGTATTTAATTCTCGCGTAGCTATTATGACCCATGAACGATGATACCGCTCGGGCGCTGGATTGCCGGATCGCATTAGCGTCTGACAGGGGCGTCATTTCAAGTTTGGCTTGGGGGGGGGGGCAAAAAATCTTATGACCTTGCTCTTGCCTTTTTTTGGCTCATCATCATAATTTTCGGCTTGGATGGGGCAAAAAATCGGATAACCCCCCCCTTTTTTTTTTGCTCATCAATATAATTTTAGAGCCAAAGAGTCGTCTTTTGGGGGCAATAATCGGATGACCTTTTGTTTTTGCTCATCAATATAATTCGTGCCAGTTTTTGAGCCTGACTTCACGCCGTCTGATCGTCAGATCGAAAAAAAGTTGCTTAAAACCAGTGAAGAAAAATCATCAAAAATCGTTTTCGACCGTTCAAGATTAATTCAAAACTTCTCAGAGACATTTCTGTAGGTTTAAATTACTTGTTTACAGTGTTTTCGGTGATGAAAATTGGTTTTGAAAGTTTATAAATGATAAATTGATGACAAATTTACTTTTTTATTTTTGAACACTTTTCGTCGATCTCATAGTTAGTGTGCCTGTGTCCTCAGTTTTTATTTGTCAACAGATTGTTGGTTTTAAACTGTTTTTGCCTGACTTAAACTACTAAAAAAGAAAATGAATTGAAAACCTAAGACATCGAAAAACAACAATAGATAGACGAATTAGTCCGGTAACTGGTAAGCAACTATTAGTAGTCGTTAGTTGCTTAGATAAGACAACTAACCTGATTCAACGCAGCAACAGTTGTCCTTTTTGGCAACCAGCGACTAAATTTAGTTGCTTGCCGTCCGACTAATTCTACGATTCATTTTTAAGTAACTGCCCAAATCTGTTCTTTTCTAACACACGCGTTCTAATGGGAGAAGAGAGAGAAGGATATATTTCTGGATCCACCACACGGAGAAAAAAACTTCATATGGAGCACCGAGGGTGTTTGGTTCCAGTAACCGAAGTTTTCAGTTGTGAGTACCGAACTTCAGTTTGGAGTACCGAAGTGGTTCAGTAGGAACGAAATGTAAGTCATAGTATTAGTCACACTTACCGAAACCTTCAGTACTCCTAACTGACGTTCGGTACTCACGACCGAAAACTTTGGTTACTGTAACCGAACACCTCGGACCTCGGTGTTCCATATGAGCCGAAGTTCAGTTCTCATACACCAAAAAAAAAAGATCAGTGAAAATAACCATACACGGATACCTGATTTTGGCACCTGCTAGACGTTATGGTAAACTTGGCCAGAAGCATGGTACATTTACCGATACTTTGAGTAAATTCGACGTGCAATCAGGTAACATCACCTAGTACCTAATCAAAACATAGTATACTTCTGGCCAAGTTTACCATAACATCTAGCAGGTGCCAAAATGAAGTATCAGTATGGTTTTTTTCACTCATCTTTTTTTTCCGTGTAACCGATTTTTTTTTCTCCGTGCACGCACGCATATCCGGCAACAGTGCGCTATTCGATGGGACTCGCTAATGACTATTCCATAGGATCTTTTGATGCTGAGTGTAACTCGTAGTTGTGACTCACCGCTACTCACCACTATCCTTCGCTTTCAGAGTTTAAGGATTCTATTCCGTTGGGTCAGATAACTTAATAAGCTATCCCCAGTATCCATGGGGCCTGCCTGGTGTGATTGGTGAATGGTGATTGTCTCTGTGCCTCTTCCAATCGGCCATGCTCTCTGCTCACTGGCGCAACCAGGATATCTTCCATCTCTCTCATTTCCCATTTGAATGTATGAGTAGGAAAAAGACAGAAGGAGGGGGTTCTATCCCCTTGTCCATCCTTGTCTAACATACGTTTCTTAATGGAGAAAAGAGAGAGATGAAGAAACTCTCGGTACGCTACTGTCTCTGCTGCGCCCGCGTAATCGCGTATATTCTCCAGCTATTTAGAGGAAGGAACTGCGGCGCAGCGCGGCGCCTCACGCGCAGCTGGAAATGATGATTTGTAGGCATCGCGCGAAATCTGGCATCCTTACGCTTGTCCATTTAAACCTACGTAAAATATCGATTTGGGGGAGTGCACTGTGCACTGACGATTGATTGACTTTTTCTCAAGGGGTTAAATGGACGAAATACACAGAGAAAAATGCTTCGGTTGTTAGAACTGAAGATTCGACTTATTTTGATCACCGAAATGTTCGGTTGAATAAACAAAAATATTCGGTCGTAAGTACCGAAGAAATCGGTAAGTATAACCCAAATTCCGCCCCTACCTAATACCCAGTATTACTAATGAAGTATTCGGTACTCAGGACGAACATTTCGGTTCCTCTAACCGAAAACTTCGGTGATCAAATTTTACCGAATTATTTTTCTTTGTGTAAGATGTTGCCGGATATCACGCGACGCCTCTGTTTGTGCGGCATTTTTTGTGATCCCTATATTATGATTGGGTGGGTTTTCTGAATTAAAGTAGTTAACAGTCGGTGTAAAGCAACGTGCAAATAACTATAGTGGGGTTAAGAATTGTTATAAGTCGTATCCCAAAAGGAGGTAGCTCAGCGGGCCGATCATTTACTTTTCATCGTTAAACCGATCGTTAAGACTGTCTATGAGTGATGCTATTGGTTGAATATTGTAAAACTTAGCCGTTGCTGTGCACTGAGAAAAAACCCGTGATCGTCGCTACCGAACTTCGACAGTGGCTACCGAAATCTATGGAGTATATGGCACCCTACTAACTTCGACAGACACTACCGAGTGGTAGTGATCACCACGACCGAAGTTCGTGATAGGCTTGACCGTAGCTATGGGAGCCACTACCGAACCCATGAGAGCCACTACCGTAGGTATGGGAGCCACTACCGAAGCTATGAGAGCCACTACCGAAACCATGGGAGCCACTACCGAACCCATGAGAGCCACTACCGAACCTATGAGAGCCACGACCGAACCCATGAGAGCCACTACCGAACTCATGCCCAAATAAGAAAGAAATATTTTAAAATTATTTTTCTTTCATCTGCTCTTGATTTTCTACCTCCCCACCCGTAGCTTTTATAGTTATCCATCGTCTCTCCTCCCATCCTATTAGAGTATCCTCTATCTGATGTGCGTCTCCTGATGGGTATGATCGCAATTGAGATCACTTCCACTGACAATCCCAACTACCTCTCTCCTTCATTTACAGTGAATCACACCTCCAACTCCTTTTCTCATAGTTTTCTGGAAGTGACAAGATTAGTTACAATATTGAAACACTGAATCTTGTAACAGCGCTGTTATGGTAGTAATACTATGTGACACCGTCCCGCAGGTAAGGGTGAAGAATAGTTTGTATATATACCAATCAGATTTGAAAGTTTGATCTCTACTTTTAGGTGATCTTCAAAGTACAATAGCTTCTAGAGTTATCATTATTTTTTTTTCTTTTTTGCAGTACCATGTGGGAGGCACTTGGGAAAATCATTTTGTTTCATTAAACATTACAAAAAACCAGTTTTGAGCCTTAGAGAGGTGTCCGAAAATGAGAGGTTCTCGCTCGTTGCGGCGCTCGGCTCGGCTCTCGGCATCGTGGCTCGCACTACGGCTGAGACGCATCTCAATTGATACTCATGAATACGGAGCTCTTAATTGCCTTAATTTTATCGGATTTCTTTAAGTGATACATGCTTTCCTAGTAATTTTGGTACGCTGATTTCATATCTGGCCTTCTTTTATGCCTCAAATACTTCTTTCTTCGAATTTCTGACAGTTAATATTTTCGGTGACGCTCAATTGTAATGTATCAAATTTCTTTGAATGAAACATGTTTCCCGCATAATTTTCGTTCACTGAATTCAATCTTAACCTTATTTTTCATCTGAAATAATTTGTGTATTTTTTTTTTCTGCGATTGTTGTCTTGTTGGAATTGATTTAAGGTATGTACATGACTACATGCGTTTCGACGGAGACATTGCTAAAATGATTCCGTAAGATAGAAAAAAATTACCCAACTAGTTAAACTTCATTTTGTCTCAAATAATATATTGGCATATTTGAGACAACGATTATGTTCAACCTCCATTAATTTAATGTCTTTTAACAGATTCGCGAAGAAACGACAGTTTAGAAACGAAACGCACGCCTTACTCGTCTGAAAAAATAACGGTCAAATGTTGCTATCGAAAATTACGATACAGGGTAATTTTAGTCTCAATACCGTGGTACACCGGATCGAAGATTCGTGCGTGTCTACGAAGCCGCTTCGGTTCTCTCTGTCGAAGTTGGTGATAGGCAGAGAGTCGTCAAAACTATGGTAGTGGCTGTCGATAAGAGGACGACTTTACCATAGCATCGGTAGTGTAGAGAGATACCGAGACTCCTCGGTCGTAGGGACCAAAGCTTTGAGAGCCATTTGCAAAAAGTATCGAAATTGTGGTTGGCGCTGCCGTAACTTCGACCGCCATGACCGAAAAAACGGCTATCGAACCCATTGACAGCCACGACCACGGGTTTTTTCTCCGTGTGGTAACCATCGTTATAGTGTCCGGTTTTACTCAAGGTTACTCATGAATAACCTTTATTAAACGCGACTCTTAACGATGGTTACCATAGCAACAGCCAAGTTTTTTGACTAAAATCTTGTCTACCCTCACAGTCCTAACTGAGAGAGTGGCCAAGTTGGAAAACCAACGCCCCACCCGGGCGGCTGGCTCTGGACCAATTCTTAGAAATGGCAGACGTAATTAAAGTCGCATGCTTCAACTGTAACGGTCTAAATTTTAGATCAGACGAAATTGACCGTTACATTGTTGATGGTGATTTTGATATAGTTCTTTTTTCAGAAACCCATCTAGCTCCAGGGCTGCATTACCGTGGGAAACCCAGAGGATTCTCTTTTTATCGTGTCGACCACCCCAGCTGTAATTGTAGGGGTGGTGTCGGGCTGTTAATTAAAAGTAACATACCTCACTTTTATGATCCAAAATTTAAACGTGTCTACCGAATGCATACAGGCCGTGGGGGTCAGTATTAAGACAAATCTGGGCGAAATTTTTGTCGGAGCTGTGTACTGCCCCCCCAACGCTAGGGGATTCGATAAACAAACTTTCTTAGATTTTTTCGACTCCACCCCAAAAAAGGTTTATCCTTGGGGGTGATTGGAACTCAAAACACACAAATTTTGGGTGTAGAGTTAACAACCCCAGGGGTAGACATCTTCTCCCTGTCCTTCAAGAAATTAACGGTGCACCTATAACCGATGGGTTTCCCACATACTATCCTTCTGATCCAGATAAAATACCCGATATTCTAGATTTCTTCATCATTAAAAATGTTTCTCGGAACTATTTGGCTGTAGGATCTGATCTTGACATGACGTCTGATCATATACCCATCAAATTGGCCCTGCATAACTCAATCATTCTCCGGAAATGTAACCATGTTACTAATTCGGGGACCGACTGGGATAGATTTAGGTCCATTCTAAATTCTCAAATCTCTCGTCTCAGAATCGACTCTATTATGATTTTGGAAACAGAAGCTGAAAATTTGGCGGGTTTGATCATATCAGCTGCACAAAAAGCAACCCCAGTTAGAAAATACAATAAGTCTAATCTTACACTGCCCCGGGAACTACGAGACTTGATTCAAGAGCGAAGACGCGCTCGTCCCAAAATGGAACAAGTCGCGTTTCTCCCGGGGACAGGCAATACTTCAATAAAGTGAATCGGATTACTACCAATAAAATTTCTGAATTCCGCGAGAACAAAACTCGCGACTTCCTACAATCATTGACTCCAACTTTCCAGACGGATTATTCATTGTGGAAAGTCACAAAGTTTTTAAAAAAAAGAGGAAAGATTCAAACAACCCCTTCAAAGACCAGACGGGACTTGGACTAGGACGTACCAGGAGGCGGCCGATGAATTTCGACGCCATCTGGCCGACGTTTTCCAACCCCATCAAACGGTCCACTCAGATTTAGATCTGGGCACCGAGATGACAAAATTAACCTCCAACCCTATAGACGAATTTGCAAAAATTTCTCATCATGAAGTGGCTGATATGATTAAATTTAAAATTAAAACTAAAAAAGCCCCTGGGATGGATTTGATCACGGGGGAGCTTTTAAAACAGCTTCCTAATTTGGCTCTAAAGAAACTGGCGGATATATTTAATGCAGCACTGGAGCTCAGACATGTCCCTTCTGCTTGGAAAAAGGCAGAGGTAATTCTAATCCCAAAAAGCGGCAAGCCCCCAGCACTGGCCTCATCCTATCGCCCCATATCTCTTTTGTCAATTGTGGGGAAACTCTTCGAGCGGCTTTTCCTAAAGCGTCTCCAGCCTATTATTGACGAACGCAAAATTTTTCCACCCCACCAATTTGGATTTAGGCGGGGACACTCCACTATAGAGCAGGTCCACCGAATCGTAAACCTGGTCGAAAGAGCCATGGAACACAAGCTGGTGTGTTCTGCGGCCTTCTTAGATATTGCGCAGGCCTTCGATCGTGTCTGGATTGAGGGACTGTTATTCAAAATTCTTAAACTTCTTCCTATTAATTACTACGAGATTCTGGTATCGTACCTCTCGGACCGCTCTTTTAGAGTCAGGCACGGGGATGCGGTATCAGAATTCTCAGAAATCTCCGCTAGTGTACCACAAGGCTCAGTGTGTGGACCTATCTTGTTTTTGATTTATCTCAGCGACTTTCCAAAAATGTCAAGAGTTAAAAAGGCTAAGTTTGCTGATGATACAGCCCTTGCTTCCATTGGACACGATCCAAGGCAAGCCAAAGAGGACTTGCAGGGGGGGCTTGATGAGACTTCTGGTTACTGTAAAAGATGGAGAATTCTGCTTAATTGCCAGAAGTCTCAGCATGTCACCTTCACTAACCGCAGAACCCATCCAGCTCCTGTCTATCTGAACGGGAATGTTATCCCTCAAACAAAAACCGCAAATTATCTGGGTATGCTGCTCGATTCAAAACTCACGTACGGGCCACATATCCAGAGAAAAAGGCGCCAAGTATTAGACAAATTCAAACGAATGTGGTGGCTCTTCCGACCAGGAAGTGGAGTCTCCCTAGCTAACAAAATTCTCCTTTACAAAATGATAATAAAACCAGTGTGGACATACGGTTGCCAGCTCTGGGGGTGCGCTAGCCCCACCCTCATCAACCGCATTCAAACTGCGGAAAATTATATACTGCGCGGACTCTCAGGTGTCAAATGGGATGATTACATCATGAATGATGTAATCCACCATATCCTTGGAGTCCCTACAGTGCAAGATACCATAACGCAGTTATCGTTGGGTTATGCTGAACGACTCAGTAGGCACCCTAATGATAAAGCTTTTTCCCTTTTCTCTCACTACAACGACGGTCTAAGACGTTTAAAGAGGCGCAAGCCACTTGACAACGTCGCGGACTGTCTAACTAACCTTATGTAATGTAATGACATTACCTCTGCCTCATTCCAAGCTCATTGTTATCATTTTGTCGTCCTATTGATTTATTTATTCTATACTTCCTATCAATTTTCTAAAGACAAATTCACTTCTTATTTCCTTGCACCCACGTAATAGCTCTAATCCAAATTGTTTCCGTTTAACTTGATTCATATTTAATTCAGCTTATTGTGTCATCTTTCCGTTTCTCATATCAATTTCAGCTTCCTTCTCATTCTCATATTTTTTTTTTTCCTGCCTTCAATAGGAACTGTTATACTCCTAGATTAATTAATTAAAGACATAAACTCTTAACCAAAAAACCTATAAATTAAAAACTGCCCATTGTCCCAATGGGCAGTTCAATCATCTTACGGTACCCTTCGTACCAAACATTTTTATTCCTTTTCGCCTTAATTATAGTAATATGAATTAATTCTTTGAAGATTTCATGTATTGTAAACTTTTTCTTCGGGCTGGGGAGCTGTCGTGCCCCAGTTCCACCTTGTAGTTTCAAATATAAAAAAAAAAAAAAAAAAAAAGCCAAGTTTTATAATTTTCGACCAATAGCATCACTCGTAGACAGTTTTAACGATCGGTTTATCGATAAAGTAAATGATCGGCCCGCAGGTATAGCGTGGACGATTCGTTTGCCTCATATTTTTTACCCACAAACCAAAAATCGTAATTGATTCAGTGGACATTGGTTTCAAACAAAATTGCAAGTGTTTTCGAGCGACTATCTGGACACTGAATTTCAATACAACTGTCCAGTTGAAAAAATTTGGCTTGTTACTGTCACGTGTCTGTATTGTGTAGATCCTTCCAAAAGTAATAGTGTTGTCGATTTGTGTGTCCAGATAGCCAATCCAAATCACTTTTACCTTCATTTCAAATCAAATTTAAATGGATCTTTCTCAACTTTTTTATTTTAGACGAACACATAGTTTGGGCGGTTGGACTTTACTGCTACTACTACACTACTCTACTACTACTTTAAAGGTTAAAACATCCGATGCAAACAAACTGAGCTCTTGCGAAAATGTCCGTACGAGATTTTCAACATGGCTGCCTCCGTGCCCGTCGTACCTCGAAAGCGCGTCCTAGGAAACCCCTCTTTAGTGTTATAGCCATGGGCGCCCGCAGAAAAATTTCCAAGGGGGGGCAACATTTTTTAATCCCACTGGGGGGTCAAGGGGACCCCCCCCCGCCGAGGAAGAAGGGAAGACCCTTTTTTTTTTTTTTACTCATACAAATAGTGTACAATTATTAAGCCATTTTAGGTGTATCCGAATAGTAATAATGATTTTGACGTGTTTGATTTTATGAATAAACGGACAACAGATGATAATAATGGTAAGTAAATGTATAATTCTACTATTCCTTGCAAAAAGTGAGTTAAATTTACAACATAAACTAATAATAAAGTTTGTCAACTATATTACTCCTTAGATTCACATTTCATTTTCTTTCGGTCCTTTCATTTTTCTTCGCGAAATTTTGACTGTTTTGAATTCCAGGGGGGGGGGGGCAAGTGCCCCACCGTGCCGCCCCCCCCTGCGGGCGCCCATGGTTGTAGCTCTTTGATGTGAGGTCAATAGTTTATTAGCTAATGGAGCACTCCAGTGGGGGGAGGGGGGAGCATCGTTATGTTTGACACGGTCTACAAATTTTTGTGGTGATGCGGTCTAGACATAATTTTGTAATTTCTGTCGCACGGGCTGTATCCTAGCGCCTTATAATGCATAGAAAAAATAGGAAGAACCACTCTCACTTTCGTAGCGCTGACAAAACCTTTGGTAGAGAAACGACCCTGCAAAAGACTTCAAGCAAGCCAACCAAAGCTTTGTTTTGCCCAGCAAATCTCTTTGGTTAAGCGTACACAACCTTTGTTTAGCTCTACTAAAGTATTTTGCCGGGTCATTTCTAGCAAAGGTTTTGTCAGCGCTACCAAAACGATGTTTCCGTTTTTTCTACGTGCGTGCTTAAACCATGGCATGGAGAACTTTGTTTAAACGCCCCGCCAGTACCGCAAAGTAGATTGGAACTCGGCATTTTCTGGACGTGCAAATAAGTTGTACCTTTTTTGCTTTTGGAAACAATCATGTTGATATTTTCTTGCGAAAATTTCAACTCTAATAAAAAATTTCAATTTCAACTCTAATATGAATACTGTAACACATTATTAGGTTATCTTATCTTGCTATATACTATCCATAATCTAGTCGGAATATTCAATTTTACTGTTCATAATCTTGTCCGGGATATTCAATTTTACTGTTCACAATTTTGTCAGGGATATTCAATTTTACTATTCATAATCTTGTCCGGGATATTCAATTTTATTGTTCATAATCTTGTCCGGGATATTACCGTTCTTAATCTTGACCGGGATATTCAATTTTACTCTTCACAATTTTGTCCGGGGTATTCAATGTTTTGATTCAGTGTGTGCCGCCTCAATTTTTTTCGAATCACCTCTGTGTAGTTCCTCCTTTAATTTTCATCTGTTGTATGGTCGTCATTCGTTGTTTGCTGGAGTTCCGAAGTTTTTCAAACCTGTACTTGGATCTTGCAGCAATTAGCTGAATACTTTCTGTTCTGAATGAAAGATCAAACGAGTTATGGTCTCCATCGTTTTAATCCGTCCACTTTTTTTTCCCCCGACGACCAGTTAAAAAATGCTTTTTTCCACCGTGCTCCCGTCGTAAATCATCCGCAAAACACTGAGTTTTCAACTTATTGCGCTATTACTGAGAATGTTTCATCTCGTATAACAGTGGAAAATCTGTTTTCCCGGTTTCGAAAAGTGGTCGTCTATATCGTCTTCTGCTTCAGAAACGTTTTAGTCAGTGGCGACTCTTACAATTTGGCAACAATTTTATCCCTTTATTCGAATCCATAAGGAATAATCGATTGTTTGTGAAGCACTGTATCAAATCGATTATTTTATGGAGAACAAAATGGGGTTGTTGTAAAGGTCGGAATTTTATGTTTTTGATTACAGATTCTGAAAACGTTCGCCGAGTAGAGCATTTTCGTTTTTTTGTTTTTTTCCTACGACCAATAGAAGCCGAGATAATCGACTTTGAAACATCGCCAATTATTGCATCATATATACTAATTATTGCGCAATCCAGTGCACTACGGTTCTCATATCTCTTAAACTTCCAAAAATAACCCTATCGACATATACCTCATTTTGAAGCAGAAGTCAAACGGAGTCGGTCTGTGCAAATTTTAGGTCACTAACTGCTGTCGTTCCAAAATGGCGCCGATCCAAATATTAAGATGGCGCCAGAATATAAAAATAAAAAAACCCGCCATTTTGGAACGACAGCAGTTAGAGACCTGAGATTTGCACAGAACGATTCCGTTTGACTTCTGCTTCAAAATGAGGTATAGGTCGATAGGGTTATTTTTGGAAGTTTAAGAGATATGAGAACCGTAGTGCACTGGATTGCGCAATAATTAGTATATATGATGCAATAATTGGCGATGCTTCAAAGTCGATTATCTCGGCTTCTATTGGTCGTAGGAAAAAAAAAAAAACGAAAATGCTCTACTCGGCGAACGTTTTCAGAATCTGTAATCAAAAACATAAAATTCCGACCTCTACAACAACCCCATTGAGAGAAAACGTTGTTACCAAATCGCACTTGCTGCCACTGGCTCTATACCGTCCATGTTTCCAAGTGAAAACGAAGTATCATGCCTTATTTTAAGCCTCGTAAAACTAAAAGTTATTGATTTAACCCTTAACTGCAGATGAGCCCAGATCTGGAACAATTACTTTGAAGCCTTATCTAAAAGTAGGAGACTTGGAGTTGTACTGTCGCTGCATGGTGGGTCACATGTGGAACAGATACTAAACGAGTAAGAATTGTCGGTTTTGTCCTAGAGCGCGCAGCACAGGATAGAGAACGTGCAGAGTGGTTGAAAATAGCTTACTGAAAATCTGATAGAGATTTTCCGATTTTCATTGTTATGTTTGGGAGTAACGCAGGGGTACCACATACAAAAAAACAACTATTGAAACTTACTAACTTATTTTTTACTACTTTAATTTTTTTTTTTTTTTTTTTTTTTTAGCCTGAAAACTTTATTTTCAGTTGTATGGATACCTAAATGCGAGTAAGGCCATATTTGGAAAAATTAATATTCAGGCTCTTTACCATAGAAATATAATGGAAAGAATTTTTTCACTATTTTTCCCTGTCTCAAGGATAAAAATTGTACTGAAAAAAAATAAAAAATCATGCAGTAAAGGGTTAACTCATTTTCGTGTTCGCATAATCTTGATTTTTCGTTTTTGACATAATGCTCGGAAAATTCCATAGTTCGCTATTCATTCCTTAATCCTTGTGGACTGTATTGCCGTGTAAAGCAAAACCACCGTAGCGTTTTAGGGATCCCCGTAGCACTAATGACAACTTCGCTTCACACATAGCAGTAAGATTGCTCCGTAACCACGTGTATGAATGTTGCATGAAATGATCTAATTCGTCGGGGGCAAACTCCACACCAGTGTTACAGGTTAAATCCAGCTAACTGTCTCTCGTTGGAGGAGGGGGAACTTTATTTGTCTATCTTTTTTTTTTTTTTTTTTTTTAAATGACGAAATTTATTCACTCACTGTGACATTTACGTATGACTTGATAAAAAGCCAGGAGCTTATATTTATTGTTCCAGCCGAGTTGGCAGAACTTAAATTCCTTCTCGTGCCTAGGCCAACACTAATTATTATTGCAGTCTCGGTTAGGTCACAAAGAGTAGTTCACGTTTGTCATGCTCTAAAATAATGAGTGATGTCATTTTGCTTGGCTTCGCTGAAGTTCTTAAGCCATCTCTGCTGCTGTTGAGTGTTAACATTCATGAGAGAGTATAAGGTTTCAATTTCTTACATTTTCATAGATAATGATTACCTATATTTTCAAACCTCTTGAGGCGAACCTTTATTCGAGAAGCTATATTATCATTGCCTGTGGCCTACTTTTTTTAGACTATCTATTAAACTAAGCCGGTGTTTCTAGTGGTCTATGGAAAGTGGTATTTACCTAGAAGACACTTGAAATTGTAAAATGAGCATTTTAACTTCAAATATCTGCCGTCAATGTAGATAGTTCTCATCAGATGTTTCTGATCAAGGAAAATTCGCGAGGTGTATCATAATGTCAGCGTTTTCCTTAAGAAAAGAAAGAAAGTAAACATTAAATCTTTTAAGGGGGCCTTGCCTTTTACAATTCTACATATTCATAGAAAACTGGGTTACGTATAACTAAGCGCTATACTTCTGGCCTTTTCTGCATCCCGCATTTTTTATTTCTATATTCCATTCTTCATAGGCGTAGCGTGTATGGGGCTTGGGGCTTGAAGCACCCCACCTTCTTTTTGCGTAAAAAACAGCAGTGGCAACAGTGGCTACAATTAAAAGAGCTGGAATACTCACGAACAAGCGCCCCCCCCAAACAACAAAACAACAACAAAAAACAAAACAAAAAAACAGAAAAGAAGTCATCACTTTTCAAAGCACCAGCAAAAAAAAAAAAAAAAAAAAAAAAATCACCAATTTTCAAAAGCCCCCCCCTCATCCCCTACTATTGACACCCACGCAACGGTACGGCTATGCCCTTCTTTATTTCTGCATTCCATTCTTTCTTTCTTTTTTCTGTCTCTCCTTCTGTTTCTACTTGTTTCTTTTCTATTTCCTCACCTTCTTTTCCTTTCCACTTTATAAGCTATTTGTTGGGGGGGGGGGGGGGGGGGGGGGGGGGGTAAAACGGCACTTTGTCCTCTGCAGCTTAAATATTAAAGAGGCGTAAATTCTATGCATTCCCCATGATCGCGCTTCTAGTCACTTCCGTACGGTACCCATCATTTGCCTTCGAGTAATTAATGTAAAGTAAATGACTGAGCTGCTGCTTTAGAGACCAAACGATGACACCATCTCGATTTTTACCTAAAAAATGTATGTCTCCAATGTATGTACACAAGGTATCAAAGACGTAATCGTGTTCTCTCAAATGATTTAGACTTTCATAAAGGAATGAGATGACATGAATCTATCTCGTTGATATCGTAACAGTATAAGTTTGAATTTTTAGTATCGTTTCCTCATCGCAGGCGCCAGTCGCCACCGTGCTTTTAAAGACCGATTTTAGTACATGGAGCCGTGCACAAGACTGTATCCATATCCCATTTGCTTAATCGTCGTACACACATTTCATTTATCTTTATTGTGTCGTCTGTTTAAGTGTGTAATATGACTTACTGAAGAAGAGTTATTTGATTCTTTATTTCCATTTTCTTTTAAAGAAACAGTGTAATAAAGAACGAAACGATAATTTGTCAATAAAAAATCAGTTTCCATCAAGGTTAATTGCGGCATCGAATTACTCATTTGGTAGGTAACTCTTTCCATGGACTGATACAGTAATTTGTCTTTCTCTCTCTCCTCCCATTTGTTTGTTAGAAAAGGATGGCAGAGAGAGAGAGCCATCGCGTGACTTTAGCCCCTATCGCTGTCCTTCTCTTACGCGCGCTTCCAAATTGTAGGAGAGTGAGAAAGACAGATTACTGTATCTGCGTATGACTCTTTCTATTATGACAACGCGCCTTTTCCTTTCTTCGGCTTCTGAGGTGTTTCAAGATTATCTTCGGTTTTTTTTTTTTTTTTTTTTTTATTCTCTTTTTTGGAGCGGGTTAAACTTAATTTTTTCAGGAATTAAGTTCTGTCCATTGGTTCTCTCTAAAATACTAAATAATGAGAGTGTCTCTCCTAACATTGTCGCCAAATAGAGCTTTCGAATACCTATACTTATAGCTGTTTCCAAAAAAAGTATGTCGTGATTTTTTAAATGTATAGGTCTTCTGGCGTCGACAGTACAATTTTTAGATAACTCTGCACGATCTGGCAGTTTTGTCTGAAAGCCGTCGAAGTGCAGGATACACGTTTAATGCGAGGAATTATTAACATGAAAGCAGGTCGGCAACAGTGAAGACCCTTCTCAAGTGCAATAAAAGGCAAGCTCTAACGAGGCTTGAGTTTTATAACGTGAAATAAAAATAAAAGGCTTGAATGGGTCCGTTTCGAATAAACGAATGAAGCACTAATTCTGTCGTTCGAGTGATGTTTGAAAAAAATATGATAGCATTCCAAGGTCCACAATCCACCTCTAAATTTCGGGAAAACCTTTACGAAACGGATTGGTAATTGAGGCGTCTTCCGAGAGAAAAATCCATAAAAATATGATTGCGTGAGTTTTCGAAATGAATCATAATTTAACCATAACGTTCATTTCTAGGAAAGCGCTCTTCGCTGTTGGACCGAGCCCTATAACCTGCTGAACTTGTCAAAGAAGTGGCCAAAAATCTGAAAGTAAACTTATCAATATATCACTTATACACTTTCAAGATAGTTTTCAATCAAAGAGAACAGTTTTAACGAGGAGTAATTCACCGCTTAAAATGTCACTGGAAAGTTATAAATTAAGCTTGAAAGGTATGAATCAATGATTTTGCGCTGTGACGATCGACACCTTAACCCTTAATGAGGGAAAGCATAAAGAGCGCCTCCTCAAGTCTAAAATCCTGCTGGTAATCAGAATTGATACGTCGCATGACGATACTTTTTTAATGCACAAATACTCTTGTTTCAATGAGAGATGTATCAAACTGATAAAGCCTGCATGGCGAGGGAAAAAAAAGTTGTTAGTAACCTTAGCAATGGGAGTAAAAGGAGCTTGAAATCGGGACCCAACCGCGTCGCGCCGTATTGCTGCAAAGTAAAATGAAACAGTCAGAGGTAAGTGAAGGAATTGGACGAGAAAATGGGATTCTGGTACAGAGGATGGAGGATGGAGGAAAAGAAGAGGTTATAACTGATGCAGCGCCACTGGCGACGCTGCGGCAAAAGACTGAACGACGCGACGCTAGGACGAACGGACGGACGAGTCGTTCTCTCGTGACTTGAACCGGTTGAATTGTCACAGGCTACCACCCCGCCCTCTCTTTGCTATTCTGCGCAACTCCAGTCCTGATCCCGTTGCCCAGCGCACTGCGCAGGCGCTCCGCTCTCCAAGTCCACACACCGCGCGCACTGCGCCAGCGCGATATCAGACACTGCACTCTTGAACCACTTCATCCCCTCCTCCGACCTCCGGCCGGGGCCACCGCCACCACTCCACTCTCGGTCTTGATACCCGGGCCACAACTCTTGAGGCTGTATTTACGCTGAGAGTGTCGAGTGTTGCGACGCCAAAGAAAATCGAATGTCTTCGAATGAGTTTACGTTTGGTCTGGTGTTCACATTTTGTAGACAGGGCTGCCAGGTCTGGGGATTTTTTTTGGGGGGGATTCTTGGGGGGTTTTCTGGAGACTGGAGATTTTTGGACAATATCTGAGATTTTCTCGGATTTCCGGGTGATATCAGATTTTAGTCAATAACTTTAAATTTCAATTCTCACTTACTTTCCATTTCCCCCACAAAATCGTGTAAAAGTGTCGTTACTTTTCACGCAATACTACAATTTTTTCGTTTATTCTCGCAGTTTTGGTGACTTTCTTGTGTAATCGAGGACATTTGCAAAATTTGCAATGCTATGGTAATTTTCGTGAAATTTGGAAAATCTGGTGATGTTTTAGAGGAAAAGTGTAGAAATTTTTTCTGGGATTTTCCGACGATTTTCCGCAGAGACAAATCGAGACGGAGCACTAACTGCCTGCAGCAGGGGCACTCTGAATTCTCGCGGATTCAACAAAACAACAGCCAACGTCGCATGGTTTTGAATGGTGAGCACCCTCCTCTTCACTTCCCGCCTGTCCCCCCGTGTTTTCCGAATGTCACTGTGCAACACCATGCGACATCAAAAGGTGTTGACTGTTGTTTTACATGCTATTTTGTTGAATCCCCAAAAATTCAGAGTGCCTAAAATCTTCTCTTTGTATTTTAGCGTAGTGCTCTGTCTCTATTTGTCTCTGATTTTCCGAGAGTTCTGGTAATTTGTAGAGAAAAAAATCTGGGGATTTTTTTCGGCAGTTTTGGGAATTTTTAATCACCTTCATTGGATGAACACTCATCAGTGAATTAGAGATGGTCATGCTGCGCAATGTACGAATCGATAAACGGATTCATCATTTTACTTTAACAGGGTGTTGTCAAAAAAAATCCATGAATTTTGAGTAACCATGTCAGGGAACATGAAAGACTTTTTTTTTATTATTAAATTTTTGTTCTGTTTCTTTAGTACATATGTAAATTTTTTTGCTCCTTTCTTTTTTTCTATAATCACATCTATATCCTTTTTGTTCTTCTATCAAAGGAAAACTAATTCCTTAATGGGCGGCATTATTTTTTTTAAATTAATGAGGTGCCTACATTTTTAATAATAGCTGTAGAGTTTATCAGTATACCGGGTGTCCGGTAAGTCCCGGAACGGCTGCGCCATTTCTTTATTTACGCAGATAAAAAAACCAAACTTTGGGAATGTTCCTAGATAAATAAAAACTACTTTTTGGGGGGGTCAAAATTTTGGTCGCCCCTCCCGGGGGGGCGGGGGCGCCCCTAACTTTTTTTTTTCAAATGGCAACCCCTATCTTGTGATACCTCATTCGAAACAGGGTAAAAAACTGAGCATTTTGGCGCAAACCGCATGTCGATATCTCTTTTAGTATTCGAGATATCGAACTTCAAAATCTATGGAAACCCATTTTAAAAAAATCATAACTCTTATTCAGAAAGTCGCTATTTAAAAAACTAGGGGTCTAAACTACTCTACATAACAAGCTCTTTCCAGGGAAAAACACCTCTGCCCAAAAAAATTAACTTACAGTTATTGTTTTTTTTTCCCGCCAACATTTTTTAAAACATTTTGGCGGGAAAAAAAAACAATAACTGTAAGTTAATTTTTTTGGGCAGAGGTGTTTTTCCCTGGAAAGAGCTTGTTATGTAGAGTAGTTTAGACCCCTAGTTTTTTAAATAGCGACTTTCTGAATAAGAGTTATGATTTTTTTAAAATGGGTTTCCATAGATTTTGAAGTTCGATATCTCGAATACTAAAAGAGATATCGACATGCGGTTTGCGCCAAAATACTCAGTTTTTTACCTTGTTTCGAATGAGGTATCACAAGATAGGGGTTGCCATTTGAAAAAAAAAGTTAGGGGCGCCCCCGCCCCCCCGGGAGGGGCGACCAAAATTTTGACCCCCCCAAAAAGTAGTTTTTATTTATCTAGGAACATTCCCAAAGTTTGGTTTTTTTATCTGCGTAAATAAAGAAATGGCGCAGCCGTTCCGGGACTTACCGGACACCCTGTATTTCTATTCGTTTATTAATTTTGTAACTAATCTGAGGGTTTTTTATTCATTTTTGTGCTTTTGTATCATTCTAAGTTTCGGCGCTATGTACCATACATTTAATTTTTATTTTTACAAAGCCAAAAAAATATTCAGTTCGGAGGTATATTCATTGATTTTTGTCCTTTGAATGCGAAACATTTAATTTCTTGGTTCTGGGTATTATATTTTCAGCTTCTTTTTTTCTGACTTTTCAGTACGAAGTTTAAAATGACAAGCCAGCTTTTAATTTTTTGGAATCTACTTGTAGTAGCTTTCAAAGTATAGGAAACTGTCACAATTTATTTTTTTATACATTTACTCCTCCGTGGTGCAGTCACGCAGTGGTGCAATAGCTATTTCTCATCTTGTATCTAATCTTCTCAAGCACTCGCGCATGTGTGGAAGCCAACCAAGCCTGCCTGGCGCTGCACTCGATGGTTCAGTTCAGTTCGGTTTTGTTTCTTTTCTTATTATTATGCACCTCTCTCGGGTTTCGCGCCATGGGCCTCGGGATGGATTCATGCAGCGCAGTGCATGCAGTGCGCATGCGCGGAGCTCCGCTCCGTATCTTTTAGCGCCCGGTGCTCAAGTACCCATTGCGTAACTCGGGTATTACCGTTCACTATTGCCCGTTACTGAAGCACGAGCTTGTAAAAACTCTCACTCAACGTACGAGCCGAGTGAATCGGACCGTAGGTATAAAGTGCATTTGTGCGGTTTTTGAGCGCAATTTATTAATCGGAATTTTCATGTTTGACGCAATTGAACAGGTAGTTGTGGACTTGTTTCGCGCTACACGCACTAGGCCACCGCGCGTAGCGTCGCGCGAACACCCTCTTTGTGTCTGCACTCTGCACGCTCGGTGTCCTTTGAGTGGTAGCTGAGCGTATAGCAGCGAGGGCATTGCGGTTTGCGTTTGATGTACGTCAGGGTGACTTGAAAAAGAGCACCTTGTTTCGCTTCTACGAATATCTTTTCACGACCTTTTATCCTTTTGCTTGTGACATGAGCGATGAGATTGATTCGAGCTATCGAGCATTTGAGGATTCGAGGATCAGTCCTTTAAGTATTACGTGTACGCTAAGCGTCCTCGTTGCGGTTTGACGCAAAACGGTGATGGGAACGACGCGCGCCGGCTGTAACTGAAATGCAATACGTCGCTGCATCATGCATTTTGTTTCATGTAGAGATCTGAGAAGTTAAGTGAAACTGGAAAAAGGCGGGGATTCGTCGAATTTCTGGCTAAGTTGGATATGGCTGTAACGGGTACTTCGCAATTTTTTGCTACGGTGTTAAGGATGGTTGATTCCACTGTAAAATCACACTGAAAGCATCGATCGGTCTCAAAATCCACTCACTGACTGGAAAAATTAGTTTAATAAATTCAAATATGGCGGTAAAAGGAGCGGGTCATAATGGGGGAGTCGGGAATCCTATCTAATTGCAGCTCTATCTATTATGAATCACTTTCCTCAGCGTATATTAAGTTGCGATCAGATGTAACACCCCCCTCCCTTTGGGACTTTTTCATTTGACCGCCATCTTTGAATTTTGACAAACGAAATTGTTGAGTTTGTCAGAGGATTTTGAGACTTCGATGCTTTCAATGTGCTTTTCACGCGATTTTGCGTTAGAATTAACCCCTGTCCCCCTTTTAATAACGCTGTAAAAAAAGTTTGCAGTAGACCTATTGCTTCTACAGTAAGTATATCGCTTATGTTAAACACATACTTCTATGGAGGAAAATAACGGTTGCTAAAGTTACACTCGCTATATACTGTAATTGGGCCGGACTAAATTATTCTCATGATTCGGAACTTCAAGGGCGTAGGCTATAGATCCCTGGAATTCCAGAGTCAATGAAGCTGGTGGTTGAGATATAGAGGCTGAGAGGGACGCATTCAAATACCTCTCCTCCTCTCTTCGAAGTTCATGTACCGTTTTAGCCTTAGTTAAAAATTAATTTCAACCCTTCCCCACACTTTTTTTTTTCCTTTTAATTTATTGCGCGCAAGTTTTGAGTAATATTTCATGCTAACATGACACATTAACCACGGTCGAAAAAGGAAAATGGATTAGAGTTCGGTGATGTATTGCTGCAAATTAACCGCCCGCTCCGGTTAAACGACCATTATACAGAGATATGCAGCATCAGCATCGCATGTTCTCCCGAAATTAAACGTTTACCGTTGCTCGGTCAGGCCCCTTATTAGTGCCCGAGGTAACGAGTCGTGGATTCGAAAGGATGAATCGCGGCGAATTTTCATTTTTTTTGGTTATCGCGGGGTGACGCGGAGCCACGTAGGATTACTCTCATCGTTATTTTTGAACTACACCCTCACTCGAATGTTGATCTAGAACGAAGCTGCGCGCACAGCGCAGCAGTTTAAATTTGTCTATTGTCGCCGATCAGTGGCGGATCCACGGGGAAGGGTTAATGGTGAGAGAAGGCGGAGGAATTGAAGAATAAGGGGCGCCAAAAAATGTTGGGCTTAGAGCGAGCGCCGCCAAGGGTAAATCCGAACCTGCAAAGAGGTTCTTTATTGTATCCAAATAACGCGTATCTCATTTCGGCAAGCAACAGATCTGCTTGTTATCTTTAGGTTAGCAGAATCGTGTATTGACTATGATTTGTATGAAAAGCGGAACGAGGTATAGTACGTGTTTTTCAATTTGAATCTCTGAAGGGATTTTGGGACATACTGTATGTATACTTGCTTCTTATCCATGCACAAGTTTAATACGAAGAAGGTATATGGGATACATCGCAATTTTCACGAGTTGCCAAAGACGATATGGGTGATTATACGTAGAAATGCGATTTCTAAATCAACGAACTGAGAATGGTTCTCGTTCATAGATTCCTTCTTAAAAAAAAAAAAAAAAAAAAAAAAAAAAAAAAAAAATCATAAGTGCTCGTTGAGTTCATCGTTAGTCTCGCTTCCGTTCAGGTCTTCAAACTCGTAATCGCGGTCGTGGCGCACACTGGAACGAAACTGGATTTTTTCGGACAAGGAATGTTTTTCTCTAATAATAATTGAGTATATTTTGAGCGCATTTTAATTTTTGCGGCATTTTGTATAGGAAGTCCTGATGATCCAAATCGTTGTATCAGAAATTCAAAGCGGACATTTTTTATGTTTCCTCAGTTATCCTGGCACTTGAAGTCCGTTGTCTTTATTTTTGTTCTCCAAAGCCTTCACATGACGGTGTTCAGATTATGTTTAAATTCGACCTCCTGAGCTCCGTGGTGAGCTATTGTATCTTCTACACTTTGTTTTCATCCATCCGATTTTTTCTCTCCTCAATCCTCATTCCCTATCCTTTCTTTTTCTCTTATCGCTTCGCCAAAGTTTTTTTTTTTTTTTTTTTTCTACTCATTCGATCGCGATTTTCACTTTCAATTTTAAGCGTGATAATGACTCGTAAAGAAAAAAATAATAATAACAATAATATGAATAAGAAGAAAAAATAAAAGCGAGTAAGTAATTTGTCTCGTTGCAGTCATGAATCAGACCAAAGCGCATTGCAATAATTATGTTCAGAAGCGACGTTGCCGATGTTGATGAGGGAATCAGAGCAATGATGGTTTCTGATCGTGAGATCGAAAAAAGTGGCAAAAAATCAGCGGAAAAAAAGAAAACATCAAAAATCATCGTTTTCGACCTTCCAAGTTTTATTTAATTTCCAGTGACATTTTTAGGTTTAGGTTGAAAGTGTTGTCTATGATTAAAATTGATCTTGAATGTTTATAAATGAGAAATTGATGAGAAATTGATGAGAAATTGATGAGAAATTTACTCTCTGATTTTTGGCCTCTTTGTTGACGATCTAAGACCATACTGACCATAGTGCAGTGCAGCCATTTTGCGGATATAATGACATTCTATATGTATAGGTATCAGTGGCGGATCCACGGGGGAGGGGCACGGGGGCACGCCTCCCCCCCCCCCAGAAGCCTCGAATTTTGCCTTTTTTCTATAGAAAATAGCCCGAAATTGCTTCCACCAACGCTTCAAATTTCAAAATTTCACAGGCGTGCCCCCCCCCCCCCCCCCACCCGAAAATTTTTCTGGATTCGCCACTGATAGGTATCAATGTATCTATCGGTGCTTGGTTCAACGGGTAGAAGGAAAGATTACCGATCTGAGAATTTCCTCAAGCTATATGTGATCAGTGACGGCTCGTGAACAATCAATAATTGTTCTTTTTCGCCCATTTGAAACTATGCGAAATTATCGATTTTTCAGTAGCGCAAGGAGAGTATAATCTTATGTATCACTTTTTCCTCCATTGAAACACGTACGTTTGATAGATAAACAAGAGTATTAGCTCCTCCTTCTTTCTATATTTTTTTTTTGCTATATACATATTCAATGCGAAAATGGGAGAAATTGAAGAGATCCTGCTTGCGCTTCTGGATTTTTTTAGGGCTCCATTATTGAATGATTGAAATCCCTAATAATCAATTCCTGTCCATATAGATTTGTATGGAGGAGACATCGATCCATATAGCTGTATCTTGTATTTCTCTCTCTTTGCGTATTTGATTGTATGTGATAGAGAAGGATAGAAACAGGAGCTGAAGTCACATGACAGCTTCTACCTCCATCTTTCTCTATCACATGCTGTATTGCTTGTCAGATAGGTAAACAAAGAGAAACAACAAATGCCTGACTATAAGGCTATGCATCGCTCCATCGCATTTTGGGAGCCGCAAGTGAGTTGACAATGATGCCTGGCAGCTTTCATCTTACGGTCAACTTTCTATACTAATGTGACGACGAACGCTTGAAAAATCAATGAATAATCAACTGTGTTCATGTTCATTATCGATTCAATAAGCGCGCGTCGTATCGGATCGCGGTATTCGTGTCACACATTTCACGTGCCCACTCGTGCCTTCTGTTGCCAGGCCACCCCCACCCCCATCTGTGCACGCGCGTTGCTCAAAAGAAAGCTGCTCCATTAATATGATTCTACAATTTTCTTCTTCCAAGGACTTCTAATTAAAATTTACAGTTGTAATGAGCTGCGAACGTACAATTTAAAAGCTGGCAACGTTACACTAAAACCCTTATTTTTACGGGTTTTATGGAATTTGAGGGTGTTCACTGAGCGAGAGCGATGAATAGTTCGATAGCCTAAAACCCGCGTTTACCAATCAGAGGTTGACTGCTGCCTACTTATCTTAACTCTCTATATGTAGGGACTCTATACGGTAAACAACGCTCCTGATTGGCTGGAAATGGTTTTCTTGACTCAGGCGAGAGGAGTTTAGTGTCCCCCGAAAAGTTCCGAACCAACCTCCCGAACCGAATAATAAAATACTCCTAAATATTGACTCTCATCTGTTTGTGAGACTTAACCTCTACTGTACCCATTTTCTGAAGGTCTTCCGAATTCGAAAAAAAAAAATAAATATATATATAAAATATATATATATATATATATATATATATATATATATATATATATACACGATGTTACAGATCTTGGCATTCAAAAAGACACGTCTATAGCCGTTTTTCGATTTGATTTGACTCTCCCAACCTTAAATGTCTTCCCCTGAAGGGAATATTCACAATCATATTTTGATGATAAAAAAGGAAAAATATTGACTTTTCCTTTCTAACAATGATATTTACGCAGTAAAACATCTAACCAATTATAAAACATTTTCTTGAAGGCCAGAAAAAGCCATTTTTACCAACCTAAAACTAAGTCCGAGAGTTAGTATACCTCCCGCCCAAAGATTTACTTATGGTCATATTTGCTCCCACCTTGGATATGCTATGCTTTAGGAGTGGAAAAATTATGTTGGCAGCCTCTGTACCTCCACCATGTATTTTTTTTCAGGTCCACCGTATTTGTGACAAATAAGTTACAATGACCCACAACGATATGGCGCTAATCTGAAATTCAAAAACACAAAAAAGTGGTTTGTGACTTCTTATAGTCACACGGTGCAGTAGAGGGTTAATTTTTTAACATGCACCTACATCACATTCAAACTTACAGTTCTTCGAACACCATCACCTCGGCATATCATCTGCTCAGCGGATAAAACTTGTCGCTCAAGCCGCAATTCCATTGTTTTTGACGTAACTCTCATTGTTTCTGATGTCGTCAACGTTCGGCTCTTCAACCCTTCATCCTGAAAAATGACGCAATAATGCAAATAACATCTATTCACGACATAACCACCCCGCGAAGCGACGAGACCCATTAACAGTGACAAGTCAGGCAAACTTATGATATTCAACCCCCCCCCCCCCCCCCCGGCGTACCCATCTTGCTGCGCGCCCGTGACCCACTTGTGCGCGAGCGAACATTTCAATTAATTCGATTAATAAAGTGAAAGCATCCTTTAATATCTGTACACTGTCCCCGTGGCTTCATCGCACGTTCGCGGATTGGCCGTAGGATAGGTAAGGGGTGGGGGGGGGGCGTTTTATTTTTCTTGCTGTCGGTTTTTGTTGTCACCGTCCGTGTTTTGTGTTTACCGTTGAGTGTGTTGATATTGTTTGCTATTGTCGCGGTTGTCTCGTTGGGTATTGACGTTGCGTTTTCCGCGCTCTCTTCATTTTCCGCGATTTCGCCTCGGACACCGCGCGTTGCGTAACTATGTCGTGTCGGCCCACATTGGACCGAAACGTAGATTTTTCGGTATAATGGTGGTCTTGTGAGGTTTTACCGTAGGCAAGTGGACTATAAATTCTGATGTAAAATGCTACGAACCAGTGCGGCGGCGCGGCGCGGCGTAGCGTGCAATTTGGCAACGTTGATGCTGGCCCATTTAAAACCATGGACGAGATCGAACTATTGGCTGTTTGGTGAACACTTTTGCATTCGACCTTTTTATGTGTGTACACATGGACACAATGCAACGTTGCCAAACGCCGCGCCACTGCTACGAACATAACGATGAAACCATTCAAAAGGTGTAAAACTCACCCCTCGTAGAAAAAACTTAGCTCAAAGTTCAGATGGTCCATCCGGCCACCCGCGTGTACACTGAAGAAAAGAGATATTACCGGAAGCATAACGATATGTGAAGCAAGGTAAGGGAAGGGTTCTAGTGTTTGTACTCCAGTTCAACATTTTGAGGAAATTCTGGCATATTGTGGCCATATTCTGATATTAAAACCAGAACTTTCTGGTAAAAGGACTAAAATCTCCGCGGTATCTCTCATAACGTCAGTGTGCTTCTGGTAATATTATTACTATGGGATATTTCAATGATTTTTCACTAAGCCTGGGATTTTTTTTGGCGATTTGCGACATTTTTCGTTTTATTGTGAGTTGAATTTGAACTTCACGTACTATTTCCATCACACTGTAACGTCAACGTTTTTGAGGAATTTTCATTAAAACTGGGATCGGGATGTTTTGGTGATTCTTTCCGAAAACTGGGATTTTCTGGTAATTTTTAGAGGAAAAGTCCCGGGATTTCTTGTTCTAAATCTGGGGACCCCCCCCCCCCCCCAGTTCTTGTGATTTTCAATCACCTTTATCCAGAAACCCTGATTATCACTGCTTCCATTCGTGTATATTTCGTGTCATTTTTTCAATTCATCCAACGAGAGAAATATTTCGCTTCTTTAAAAACAAGGAAACGCACGTTTACTTGTGACACTTTTCCTTGCGCGAAGTAAGTTCTGATTGCATGAAGGAGAATCACTGTCACAACAAGGAATCTTTTACTTGTAGCAGCAGACATTTCCTTTGGGTTAAAGGAATTTCCGCTTATAGGTAATATTTCACAGTGCAGTTTCTTTAACACAAACGAAATATACCTTGGATTAAAAACATAATTCTCTCACAATCAGTGCCGATGATATTCCACCGGTTGCGAAAAGATCACACAGGTCAGTTCAATTCATCGTTGGAAATTTGGAATTGCCGTTAAATTAAAAAAAAAAAAAAAAAAAATATCACACGCCATCTATGACAGTCATCTATATTTAAAGTCATGCATCTATGACTCCACCGGTCGAGAAAAGTACAGGTGTTAGGATTTTTGTGCGTTACGCTGTCATGAACTGAACTGAAATCTTAATCTTTTTTCAACCGTTGGAATCATCGGTTAATTTAAAAATGCCATTAAATATATCTACACTAAATGGCAGCTCTGCTGGGTATCGTCAAATGATCACTTGATCACGGACCATCCGTTGCGTTGTCGTTGCTCAATTCGAGTCTACATTGGAGGTTGCGTGCGTGAATAATACGGTCTGATAATAAAATGATGTGCCATTGCATTGTTGTCAATTATCGTCAGAGAAGTAGCTCGATTCTTGTTTAAATTTCGTCACTGCATGGGAAATGTTTCCGCGTGAATTCCTGGGAATATTTCAGCGCGATGTGGAGGGGGAAGGGAATTCACTTTCATCAGTCAATAATAAATCTTCCTTTCAATTTTTTTCCATCACGATTAAAACACCTGCATGAACTCACTGTTCATTCTGAAATTATTTCGACGGCAATGTTGAAGATAAAATACGGGGGCAGCTTTGAATGAGCCCTCCTATGAGAACCATTGATTCATTGCAGTGGCGCGCGGTGAATATGAAATTAAGGCAGGCAATATGTTTTGCAATGCGTATTCAAAGACTCCACTCAGAAAAGTATTTTTGTTCTCTTCTTAATTCTAAGGCGCGCAGACTTCAGTCTCGAATGACAGAGAAGTTATCAATAATCAGTAGGTTTTAAGATTTTTTTTTTTTTTTTTTTTTTTTTTTTTTTTTTTTTTTAAGGCAGTGAAAGCCTTCAGGGTTTTTCATGACAAAAAATTGGTTCACCTGAATAGTTATTAGTGTAATGCGTGCAATGTTTATTGGTTCCTGATTTGGCAACTGATTCGATGGACCCTGACCCTATCAAACGTTTGCCACTCTTTGTGCGGTTGATACGGGAGTCCAGTGTAGTGTTTGGGAACGTCGCATTTCGTACATTTAAACTCATGGAAAATATTGATTCGAGGGAGTGGACTCTCCAATATTTCAACGTTTTTCATTACTTTAAATGAACCGAACGTAATGTTGCCAAAGTGCATGCGCCACCACTGCGTGAGTCCAAAGTGTTAATTAACATTTAACACTGAGAAAAAAAGTACCCTTTAACTTAATATATGGCCTGAATTCAAATCATATAAAGTTACCGAAAAGAAATTCTGGCACAGTTCTGAAGAAAATTCTAGCAGTTTTTACCAGATAGTTTTTAACGAAAACGGTATAAAATTCCGAATAAAAATACCAGAATTCTCGTCAAAACTGCCGGAATTTCTTTATGCAAACTTTTTGCCGGAATTCAGGTTATTTAAGTAATAACTTTTTCCCTGATGTGAACCACATAAAATGGAAGGTCTAATGGCTTGAAAATAAGTTCGTATTTTCAACAATGGCTTCGCGTGCTATCGGAAAAGCAGTGTATCGCCCATTAGACCCTTTATAAAAATATCGATTCGAGGGAGCGCACTATGCACCTCCAATGTTTCGACTCTTTTCATGGATTTTAATGGACTAAATTCAACGTTGCCAGATTGCACGTGACGCCGCGGATTTTCAACGATATTGGAAAAGTCCTCATCGTATATCTATCTTGATGTCATGTGATGATTGGTTTATTGACTTTTGCATTCAATCGATCTCTCATTCATTAAAGAGCTACCATTTTATTGGTTACTTTCATGCACCCAAGTAGCTCATCAATTTGTATACTATCCGGTTTTAATTCTTTTCATACTTATCCGGTTCAATATCTATCTCTAATATGTTTGTACGCTCTGTATGAGTCTGTACACGAAAGCAGAATGTAAGTACTTGTGTCCATCAATTAGTCGACTAATTATTCAGTCTATTTGTTCGGCTCAATTGCCGCTAGCTTTTTTTCTGTCGAACAAAACATCTTGTTTAAAATGCAAACATTGTCTTTCCTATAGGCGCGCACAGGTGTATTGATCTCTCGTCTCCGTTCTCAAGCCAATGTACCCAAAGCCATAAGCTTTTTGTTTGATTCTTGGTGCGGAATCTAGGATCGAGGACATTGAGTGCTCTGAGGCGCTCTTGGCAGCCGGATATGTTTCAGTGTCTCAATACTCTCGATGAAAAAGCATTTTTTTTTTTTTTCTTTCTTTCTTTCTTTCTTTCTTTCTTTCTTTCTTTCTTTCTTTCTTTCTTTAAAATTTGGTTAATGATAGGAAACAGAAGAGCTGCCGTTTTGCGTATAATTAATGACATTTTTAAATTCACCGATGATTTCACCGGTTGAGAAAAGATTACAAAGTTCAGTTCAGTGTATGACTGTAATGAATGAAAATACTCGCATCTAGTACGGTCGATGACTTTATAAAACTTCCGGATATTTTAATAATTAAACGGCGATTGCACTGATTGCGAAAAGATTACAGATGCGAGTATTTTTGTGCAGTACAGTCATACACCGAAAAGAATTTTGTAATCTTTTCTCAACCGTCGAAATCATCAGTGAATTGAAAAGTGTCATTAATTAATTAATTAATTAATTAATTAATTATACGCAAAACGGCAGCTCTGGGCAACGGCTACAGACTACAGAGCTTCTGCGCCGTGTTAATATCTATTATACTTTTCACGGCATGATTTTCTTCTTGCTTCAACAAACTACGAATTTTTTTCATTCTTTTATATATTTCGTGCGGGGGAATATAGTTAAGAAACAAGTCAGAGTATATTTACACGCAATGTCAAGAAAATTTCAAGAGTCAGCCACAAGATATTTCATTTTTCTGCCTTTTTGGGGGTGAAAATCCCACAAAAAATATCCCAGTAAATTTGGCAAAGTTGCAGTTCGTCTGTTGAAGCAGTTTGTCTATCGAAGCAGTTCGTCCATCGAAACAGTTTGTCCATTGAAACCCACAAAAAATCGAAGTATTGGGTGTTCGGTGAACTTCTTCGAATTCGACCTTATACATAGGTTCAAATGGGCAAAATACAACGTTGCCAAATTGCACGATATACGCCACTCGCATGTCTGCAGAGATACGGGACTTGAGCTGTGGAAGACATCGCGGTTTAATCCCGTCAGGCGGCCGTGCGGCGTGCGGATGCCGCCGTATCGCACGGTGAAGCATGGACGTAAAGTACGTCGCGTCGCGCAATTCCCTCGTAAAAGGATGGACGGCAGAAGAGCGTGTAGGATGGTCCGACGGACGGGACTGCGCGGACTGTGACGTCTACGTTTGCAAAGGTCATCGACCCCCTCCTCACTCCTCAACTCGCATCTTCAAGAACCCCCACCACCCCCTCGCTTATGCAGGTCTACGACCAGGCCAGGTAGACCCAGGGTGCGGAAGGCAAGCTATGGAGAGAGGGTGGTGGATGTGGATGGATGGAGAGAATGAGCGAGTGGGGTTAGGGGAGGGGCAGTGGGTGAGTACAGAGTATAGAGTACACACGGCGCGGTGCGGTGGACGGAAGGACGAGACACGGGCTGCGCATGCGTAGTAGTGCGCTCGAGATACTCAATAAATCAAGGAGTCGCGGTGTCTTGATTCTCTTGATGCAATTTCAGGGTGTGTGTGTGTGTGTGTGTGTGTGAGTGTGTTTGTGTGTGTGTGTGAATGCTATAGAGATGGGTCGTTTAAGGAAGGACTCGTCCGCGGGCCCGCCTCGAGTCGCGCGTCGGGTCTCATCGAACGGCGATGCTCCCAATTGCATAAGTGAGCTGTGAGTCCCTCTGGTTTTCGGATGGGCATAACTGCCTCCGTTGCGATGTTAAGTTTCAACATTTATTTTTCAATTTTAACTGTTCAAACTAAGAATCAAATGGATCCAATTTTGTAAGCATATCAAGTGTAATGGGGTGCTTGCAAGTTTTTCCCTCTGACGAATGAACTATCGATTCTGGGTGGTGCAGTGGCGTGATCCGCGTAACAGAGGGTTTTAGTAATGGCGACTGCCAGTGATGAGCGTTCCAAACAAAGACAGTTGTCTCTTTCGCTCTCACGTAACCCTCGTGTACTGCCATTTCACTATAATTTCAAAAATCGTATATAGAGACATCTTTCGGGAAATTTTTTTCCTGAAATGAGTTCCTCGAGGCATTTTAATGCGATTTTGATCATGAATTTCGAAACTTGAAAGAGATGGGTATACGTGGGGGTCACGGGAGAGTGAGTGAGATAGATTGGAACGCTGTACACAAGTTTTATCACAACCGATTTCGACCGATGAGTGCATTGTTGCGGTTGTTGGCTAACCGTTGACTTCGCATTAAAACCGTCTACAGCACTCAGGGCGGGCTGGGCTCTCGGAGGGGGGGGGGTCCTCCATAGGACCGCAGGAGAGACACATTTTTAAGTTACGATTTGCAAGCGGAAGTTTGGTATCTGGGCCTTTCTTATCTTTTATCTCTATTTTTCTCACCTTCGGATTCGTACGTGCTAACGTTTTGGGTAGTGTGAAAGGAAGGGAAATATATGCAAAAAATCTTGCGCGGTTGAATTTTCGAAGGACATGAAACTTTTCATAAAAATTACAGAAAGTTCTGTGATATATGTCAGTGAGAAGAGTCTCCTCATGTTGAGGGGGGGGGGATCTTTTCAATTCTAATTGAGGCTTTAAACTTTTGGGGGGCAATTCAGAAATCTTATTGCGGGGAGCTCTAGAGTTTGCTGCCGCACTATTGTTTCTGGGGTAAAATTTAGCGCAAAACTGATAGCGGCACCGAAAAGTTCTGATACTCACTCATTAATTTTATGAAAGCCTGAATGGAATAACTAAAATACTATGCATCGGCACCATCATAATTATTTTACGGATCCATGAACCATTGTAATCGGTTGCGAATTAAAGTCGTAATCCATCAAGTTAGTTTGGTCGTATTACGTCCAATGAACGTATAAGTGAGATAGAGTTATCCTCTATATCTCCAGCCGGTTGGAACGTCTCAACGGAGTTTGGTCCTGAAACTTTACTAGTGAATTTAACCCGTTCGGTCACCCATCTGCTTTTATATGGAGACATGTTTAGCGCATGGAGTCCTTTGGAAGTTCTTAAAAATTGACATGCACATGAAAGTATATGAGGGGAAAAAAACAATTTAATAATCCAGCAGTATCGGTCTTATAGAGCGGTTATGATCTTATCTTTCATAATTCATGACTAAAAGGGTAAAAAGACAAACGGAGGTGACGTCCGTAGTCTCTGTTATTTTCGATTCAAGTAACAAGTTTGCTAAACTAATCAAAGTCAAAGAGGCAAACAATCGTATTACATGATCTGAAGTAATTTCAGATTTATGAACAATTATATATTAGATTACAGGCTGGTTATCTGGCTCTTATTTCGCCGTAACTTTGTCAGTAAGAAGATGTGTCATGACAGACGACAGTAACTTTCATTCAATTCGTTGCTGTTATCCTAAGTAGTCGTCGCCTCGTTCAAATCATTTGAATCACGTCGCGTGAGTTAAATGAATCCATCGCGGGTTCGTTGAAAGGTTATGACCGAGATATTGTATGATAGACGAATCCATTTTGAAAAAAATAAAAATCTACCGTCTTGAATCGAATCGATCTCGCGAACGGTTCTTTTCCGACTCATACGAGAGAGTTCTTCTCGACTCGACTTGATTCTTCTCGCCTTTTAGCCAGTGTTGCCAGATCGAGGGTAAAAAGCCGTATCGTCCCCATTTAAATCAATGTAAAACGTACGGCTTTTTCACCACAATCTGTCAACACTGCTTTTAGCTGAATATCTGAATGACGAATATGACGAGACCAGTGACGGCTCATGCGATTTGGCAAATGTGTAATTCTTCCATTTAAACTTAGGTAAAACAATAAACTCTTGAGGTAGTTGACATCAGGCTCCTGATGGAGAATCGATTAATCTATATTAAATTGGGGGGGGGGGGAGGGCACCCTCCGGGCAAAAATTCTCCATACAGGTCCATAACGTCCATAACCAATGCCCTATACACGGAAAAAAAGATTAGTGAAAATAACCATACGGATACCTGATTTTGGCACCTTCTAGATGTTATGGTAAACTTGACCAGAAGTATGGTACATTTACCGATACTTTGAGTAAATTTGACATGCAATCAGGTAACATCACCTAGTACTTAGTCAAAACATAGTATACTTCTGGTTAAAATTACCATAACATATATAGCAGGTGCCAAAATCAGGTATCCGTACGGTTATTTTCACCGTAGTTTTTTTTCTGTGTACAGAGTATGGATATGCTTGTATGGATAAATAAATATGGGTATCGTATGGGTATACGCGCGACTATACGATATCCTTACAGATCCATACATATCCATATGGATCCATAAATATCCATCCTCTGTCTACGGAACTGGTTATGAACCTTATGGACCCTGTATGGACCATTTTTGCCAGGGTCGGGCGCTGTTTCCTAATTGCACTAGCAGCCACTAGTCAAAATGAACGAGCTGTGTTTTTCTATACTGTTTACTTTGGACTTATGGAAAAGGTAGAAGTCTCAGGTGCACAGCAAACCAGTGTTGCTAGATTGGGGTGAAAAATCCGGATGCTTTACATTGATTTAAATGGGGACGATACGGTTTTTTACCCTCGATCCGGCAACACTGCGAGTAAACTCTACGCTTACCCCTGATATTGTGTTGGTAATGTTACTGTCTTCCGTGCGTTGCATTTTGCATACCCTGTCCAGGTATCTTCACCTTTGTCACCGCTATACATATAGCACGGGTATAGCTTGCGCGTATGTATATTATAGCTACGTAATGCTTTGCGTTTCGTTGGATAAAGATGCGTGGCGTGTGGCCTAGCCTGTAAGCTGTTTTTATTGTTCAGCGCTCAACGGACGCGTACGGCTCTGTTGCGATGTGGTCTGCCCATTCTTATTAGTATTTCATTGCCCGCGCGCGGTGGGTGAAAATCACTGTTTCGTCGACCAATAATCAGGTAATCTTGCAGATGACGGCAAGTTTGGAATTGGAAGACATGATGCAGACCTGACTCGAACGCCGCACTATGTGGTATTTGACCGGAAAAGTTGGCATAAACTGTTTTTACAGTCCTAATGACCTGGAATTTGGTATCGGGAGGTATTTTTTAACGCTGAATTCAAATTTTGCATCAGTTTTTCAAAATTCGAAAATCCAAGATGGCTGCCGATAATTTTTTCGGCTAATCGGTCGGCAGCCATATTGGGTTTTCGAATTTTGAAAAATAGATGCAAAACTTGAATTCAGCGTTAAAACGTACCCGTGGATAGTGAGTTTCAAGTCATTTGGAGGGTGTTGCCAAATTTCACTCGTCGCCTCTACACACGTCGCACAGTGTTCGGAGCGGCCCGGATCTTTGGCGGAAACCTCTAGCATGCTCGCATTTCATTGAAACTTGGTACTAAGGGGTTTTTCAGGTCGTAGGTTTCATTTTTTATATCAGATTTAACTTTAGATGTCAATTATTATTTTTTTATTTTTATTTTCGAGAAAATGACTAAGTCCCACACAAGCCACAGAGGCACTTTTAAACACAAAAATACGAAAGGTGGGCAAGTTGGAGCAGGATATTATTGTTGAATCGTTCAGAAAAAATGTTTTTTTGAACTTTCCTTACCATATTTCCCCGGGGTAATGCTGGGAAAAAAAGATATTGACACGCGAACATGGCTCATCTCACGATCGTGAAAATGACTAAGTCCCACACAAGCCACAGAGGCACTTTTAAACACAAAAATACGAAAGGGGGGCAAGTTGGGGCAGGATATTATTGCTGGATCGTTCAGAAAAAATGTTTTTTTGAACTTTCCTTACCATATTTCCCCGGGGTAATGCTGGGAAAAAAAGATATTGACACGCGAACATGGCTCATCTCACGATCGTGAAAATGACTAAGTCCCACACAAGCCACAGAGGCACTTTTAAACACAAAAATACGAAAGGTGGGCAAGTTGGGGCAGGATATTATTGCTGGATCGTTCAGAAAAAATGTTTTTTGAACTTTCCTTACCATATTTCCCGGGGTAATGCTGGGAAAAAAGATATTGACACGCGAACATGGCTCATCTCACGATCGTGAAAATGACTAAGTCCCACACAAGCCACAGAGGCACTTTTAAACACAAAAATACGAAAGGGGGGCAAGTTGGGGCAGGATATTATTGCTGGATCGTTCAGAAAAAATGTTTTCTGAATGTTCTTTGCCTTAGATTTGCCGGGCAATCCCGGGCATTTTTTTAAACGTCCTCCAAAAAGGGCACAAATGCAGATGAAAAGTCGATTTTTGAGGGGTCCAGCCCCCCCTCATAATAAACATGAAATAAATGTTTAAACGGCTTAAAAGTAAGTTCATATGTCCTAATTGATGTACAGAGGTCTAAATTGGAATGTGAGTAAAAGAGTATTGTTTTTTATACAATTATGTGTAAACCCACCCAAGTTGACTCAAAATTCGCGTCAAAACCGGTACTTTCACATGTCTGTGGGGGCAAGTATGGGGCTTCCAAATTCATAAAATATGGCTAACATGCATGTTCTATACCCTTTAGAAGGTAGGTAAGGCCTTTAAACCAACTTCGGAGCCGATTTCAAATTTGAGGTTTCTGCCAGAGATCCGGGTCGCTCCGAACACTGTGCGTCGCCTGTACAACATGTGAAAACGAGAATTTCGTGCAAAAACGCAAAATTCGAACTAATTTTCCCGGCAAAGCCGCATTTTTCCGCAACTTCTGACTTCAAGGCCTATTAGTACGCACTAAGGACTACTATTTCTCATATATATACCCGCGGGATGTGGCAGGATGTTTGAACTTAAGTTCTCTTGAAAATCGGAAAATTTACGTTTTTAGCTAAAAACTTTGAAGTAGCAAAAATATATCAAACTAAAATTAAAATTGGATAAAATAGGCATAAACTGATTGTAAATACCTTCAGGAAGACGACTATGTACACAAATTTTGTTCTGACTTCACTTGAAACACTTTTTTTTTACTTTGATTATAGTCTCATGCTGAGGCTAAATTTAATGGTGGTAAAACTGATTTTTCCCCTGGTGGATTCTAGGTAAATTAATCTAGTTTAGACCCGCTAAATATAAGTTTCTAATGCAAAAATCTATGTAGATTCCGAATATCACAACAGTTTTTCCCAATAGCGACTTTTTTTTTTGAGTTTATGCCAGCTTTTTTGGTCAAATACCACATAGTGCGCCGTGCCGATGATAGCGATGTAGCATGTGTGCAATTTGGCCGCATTGCACTTTGTTCATTTAAACCCATTTTAAAGATCGAACTATCAAGTGTTTTGTGAACACCCTCAAATTCGATTTTTTACACGGTATTAAATGGTTAAAATACAACGTTGCCAAATTTCAAGCTGCGCCACTGAAAAGCACTCGCCGTAGATCATGGGATCATGGGGAATCATGGCTGAGGGTGTGGATGTTTACTTTTCAAGTCTTTTGCTGAGCCAGTTTTCTACCAAAGTAAGGTTTAGTGAGTGGTACCTGTAGGCGTTTTTTTTTTGTCTGTCTTCCCGTGCGCCGTCTTCTTGAAAAGTGAGCAGGTACAGTCATACACGGAAAAAAAGACTGGTAGAATTTGCCATCTGCATAGTTGATTTTGGAGTCTACCAGAGAGTATGATAAATTTCACCAGATAATAGTAAAACGTACCAACAGGTTCACTTAATTTATCTCAAGGTACGTTGCATTTACCATGTTATGGTGAAATTTACCATACTTTCCAGCAGATGCCGAAATCAGCTATGCAGATAGTTAATTCTACCAGTGTTTTTTACTTTTTTCCGTTTAAGTTCGTGCAGATAAATGAATTCCAAATGTTGTTGCCATTGATTGGCTTGTATGCACTGAGAGTAATCACTTCTTTAAAAACAAGAGGAAACACGTTTACTTGTGACAGTTTTCCTTGCGCGAAATAAAGTTCTCATTGCATGTAAGGGACTCACTGTCACACCAAGGAATCGTTTACTTGTTGCAGCAGACGTTTTCCTTGGGTTGAAGGAATTCCTCTTCAGTCAATATTTCACTGCGTGTACTTTCTTTAACACAAACGAAGTACACCTTGGATTGAACAAATAGTTCTCTCAATGTGGGAGTTCCTATTTTGAATGGCATGTTGGATTCCGAGCGTGAAAATGTGACAACACTGCGTTGAAAGGAGTACATAAATCCTCTCACACTTGGCAACGTTGCGGGAACGGAGGATTGCATACGGTTCGCGCGAATGCCGAAGGAGTCGCCGACCGACCGACCGACCGACACTGAGAGTTTTCTCGGACACGGCTGTTGGCTGTTGGCGGCCAAACCTAATTAGAATTAAAAATGTAATGGCGAGTGATAATTCTTTTTAAAGCCGCGCGGAGAAAAGGAAGCGAAGTGACGGTGTGAGTGTGGAGGATGAAGATGAAGGATGGAGGATGAGGACGAGGACTCGCGGTCGCGAATAAGCAGCCTTCGCCAACAGCCGCGCCGCGCCGTATTCACACGCACGCGCGTATAAAAAAACGCTTTCCACCAGGAAAAATCGCACTCACACCGACGCGATTCCGCTCCCGCTCGTCCGTTTCATCGCGCAACATTCAGCATCCAACATCCAACATTCAACAACCCGCGACCCTCATATTTGCGCGCAATTAGTAGCGAGCGATCTCCTTACGTCGAGAGAAACACATCTCTCGCGGGACATTTCTTAGCATCGCTGCCAGAGCTGCTGTTTTGTTTATAGTTTGATGACATTTTATAACTCACCGATGATTCCATCGATTGACTGCTTAAGATAACACAGTTCAGCTCACAATCCGTGTGGAGCTGCCTTCGAACCGGTAAGATCCGCTCCAAAGCGCCGAATATTTGTATGTATAAGAACCGCTAACCTAACCGCAAACCGTTTTGAAGAAAATGCACTGAACCGCAATCCGGACCGAACCGGATTTGAACCGGTTCAAAAATTTTCCACAAGTGGTTCAAGTTACTTCTCGTATGTTTAAGTCGCGCACGATGAAGTAAGCTGTACTCTTCTTGGCAATAGGTTTAATCATAAATTTATAGGCACTCTACGTGGACCTAGGGAGAGTCCGCTGATAAGTAGTTTTGGTGGAAACGTCCCAAAATACTAAGTTTCAGCGAAGAGGTTTTTCATTTGCTACATGAAAAGAACTCAAATTCAGGTCCAAGTATACAATTGCACATCTGCATACACGACCCTTTCATTCGTTTAAACACATAGGTGAAAAAAAAAAAACGAAAAAAAAAAAAAAAACGACGAGCTACCAGTGGCGTAGAGTGCACTTTGGCAACTTTGCAATTTGTCCATCTAAACTCATGGAAAAGGTCGAATGCGAGGGTGTTCACCAAACACCCAAGACTTCGATCTTTTTCATTAGTTTTAAAGGACCAAGTACAACGTTGCCAAATTGCACGCTACGCCACAATACGAGCTATACCTATTCGGACGCCACCTCTGGAATCTGGATACTATCACTTTTCAGCCGTGTATCTTTCCTCTTCATACTATTTGGGCGGCAAATTCAATGAGATGATCGACTCTTTTCTACAGATATTTATGATGGCGACATCCATAAATCATGCGATTCACGAGCCGTCATTCCTCTCTCTCGCACTCTCTCACTTTTCCTCTCTCTCTCCTTCTCCATCTCTCTCCCAAGCAGAGAATTTGAAAGAATGCCAAGAAATCAGAATGATATAGGTCTAATGTCTAAGTCGAATGGAGATTACGAGGATCGTCTCAAAAACCTGCGGCTCTTACATCTATAATGGCCAGCAAGTGCAGAGCCCAGAGCGCACGAATTACTAAGAGTATTATAGCCCGAAATAACAATAAAATTATCGTTAAATGCAGTATTATGCTGTATAATAAAGGAAGAAGTTCGCCCTAGTGTGATGTATTGACGTAATAAAATCTCATCGGACGTTTGAGAAAAAAAAGAAAATATCTTGAAGGTCGAATCTCAATCACTGCGTTTCGTACATTCCACTTTCTCATTAAATAATAGTTTTCCACACGTTTTCGTTGAAGGAACTTCTTTTCTTTTTTTTCTTTTTCTTTTTTACATCTTCTTTTCCTCTTTTCCTTTAACGCTCAAATGTCACTCTTTAGATTTCTTACATTATGTGATCAGGGCGCGAAGATCCATAAACAGAAGTATTTTGCTGATTTTTGAAAAGTTTCAAGCGGATTTGCCACAGTTTATCCCTAGAGCCGGAAATGGATCGATAGCAGTGTCTTGGTCGTGCGATTTGAAACGTTGCGTTTCGTTCATCTAAGTCAGTGCAGAAGGTCGAACTAGAGGAAGAGGGTGTTTTGCTCCATGCGACTAATGATTCGATCTATTGTATGGGTTTGAATGGAGAAATTGCACACCACACCACTGAGTAGAGGTTTCAGTCAATGAATTCTGAAGTTGCCCACTGCAAAACTTTGCTAGAGCTCTATGGGCGGTTTTATAGTGCGGTGTGAACGGTCAGCCGACAATCACAACAATGCATTCATCGGTCGCAATCGGCTGTGACAAAACTCGCGTAGCGTTCCAAACTATCTCGCTCACTCTGCCGTGACTCTTATGCATAGTCATCTCTTTCTAGTGTCAAAATTTGTTTACAGGGTCTTATTTCACAACATTTATTTACCATGAAAATCACAAACAAATGACTCGAAAAATTATAAGTTCGGCTAAAAGATGTCACGAAAAGTGTCTCTGTTGGGACGAATAATCATTTAGCATAATGAGAGTGAGATAGCAGGTACTTATGGCCCATATGGGGTTATGTGAGAGTGAGAGAGATAGCTTGGAACGCTCAACGAACTTTTTCACCGGATGACGCCGTTACCACCCGGCAAAAAAAAATAGGCGTTCCAAATCACCAGGACGTTCGAAGGACATTCGAAGGAAATTTTGAAAAAGTTTTGAATCGATCTGAAATGCCTTCTTTTGACCTTTGATAGGTGATCGTTGGGGGGGGGGGGGTATTTTACGAACTTTACTTTTTTTTTTTTTCTACCGGACACTAAAACCGTCTGTTGACCTTCTACTATTGCTGTGAGCAAAAGTTTGCAACAGACCCATTGATCGATACATCGATTTCACTGTGTAACAATCGGTTGGTGGCAGCAGCGTAGCTTGTGCCGCGGAGCGTGGGAAGAAAGCGACCGTTGGAGGTCGATTTACGACTTGACGACCACGGTGATGGTGCTGGTGATGGTGCTACGATGGACGGTGAGTGCGGTGACAGCATCACGACCAGGACTGTTTTGCTCGGCAGACGACGCAAGACGATGATGCGGACACCGTACCGCATCAAGCGGCTCCCCCGCGCCGCTACGGACGACAAGATGGTTTAGTTTGGAAGGCGGGCGCGGCGTTGTTTTGGACCACCCGAGACACAATCCGAAGCAATGAAAATGACCGGTCGGCGCGGCTCGCGGCGGTCGATAAGACAACTCATGACAAAAAATAAAGTGAAATAAAACAAAGAGACAAAGATGGACTATCAAATGTCCTCCCGCGATTCATTGCACTCGATACTATAATACCATCAAGTATCAAGGCTCAAGCCAGCTTCTACCAAGAACAGCTGAACAGCTCCCGCCGCTCGCCGATAGTGATATCCGAGGGTACTACTGAGTAAAACCGCGCGCCCCCTCCGGGCCGAATTTCGGTGGTCGTGTGATCATCGATTACGCGAAGCCATTGGCTGATTTCGGACGCGGCGTTGCCAGTTCGAGTGGTATTTTTCCGTTCCCTCTGGACGGAAGGCGGTTTCTGTTTATGCCCGTTGGGAGTCTCTTCGGCAAAGGTGGATCTAGCAAACTGACAACCGTGGATTCTTCCCATTTGAATGTATGAAAAATAGTCGGGTCATGGCCCCCTCAAGAAACGATTGTTTCCAATGCGTTTAAATGGAAAAAGCAGGGTTGCAAAATTGCTGGATCCAAGAAGAATCTCCGTTCAAAAATGCGCTTTTTGGAAAAGTACGTTGAACCAGAGTTTATTTGGAACCATCGATCCCCCAGTGGCGGCTCGTGCTACTTGGCAACAGTGTCTCCGCTCCATATGAATCTATGTAAAACAATCGATTGCTGGTGAAGCGCTGCGTCACTTTCGAAGCGATTGTTTTACATACAATCAATTGGAGGGATAACATTGTTGCCAAATAGCACGACACGAGCCGCCACTGCGGTCCCCAAACGGAAATTAATACGATATACACGGAGAAAAATGCTTCGATTATGTGGACGGAAGATTCGATTTTTATTGATCACCGAAGTTTGGCAATTAAATCAAGAAATCAATGTGACCTTTGTGCGATTATGAATTCTATACGTCCTCTAAAATGCTTAATTATGCCTGTTTCCACGGTTAAAACAACCGAAATGAACAAGGATTAAACGATGCATTTGGAAGTCAGTATCGCCCGAATTCCCTCCAATTCGCCGCAACAACAACTGTAAGATTTGGATGATTCTATAACCTTTTTGATTTCAGCAGTTTTAGTCGTGGAACCAGACACGAGTAAATGAATTTTCAAGGACCCAGAATTCCTATTCTCAAAAATGTGACATTTTAATTCCTAGTTTTAATAGCCAATATGTCCGTTCAAAAATGCGCTTAACGGGAAATTTATTGGATCATAGTTTTTTTTTTGGAACCGAAAGTCCTCGCGCGACAGTCGATTCAACATATCACTGTACTAAAAAAGTCTATTATGAGCTTCCGAGAGAAGTGTATCTCTCACGAACCTCCAAATACAATAGAGGCAGAGGCTAATGCATCTTCCTGTATGATTCTAACTTGGCTTCTGCTTGTATAATCTTCTCTTATACGCACCGATTGTTTTAGTCACTTGATGTCGTGAACTCACAGAAGCCGCGTATTTGATCGTATCAAAGTGCTGCGCACGAGCCAGAATGAGAGCTAGCAAGTAGTATCAAATGTTAAATAACGAAAACTAGATGCAGTAGAATTGATTGCTCAAAAATGTACGTTTGCGTCTTTATTATCGTTCACTATCCACCCAAACGCAGGTCGATTAACGTGACGTTATAGCGTATGGAGTTGGGGTTCCTTTTAGCCGTCGCGCGTCGTTTGATAAGCATAGACCTTCTTGCAATTAGGTTACGAGCGTCCGCGTGCTTGAAAGGAGGATGATATTCTTCAACTGACAAGAAGAAAGGAGAAGTTGTTTCGATCATCTGGATCCGACAGGTTTCAGACAAAACTGGATGCTGGATCGGACGCCGCGCCGCCCGTCACGCTGTGGACCGTTTTTGTCATTTTTCTGGCCATTCAATGATCTCTATCCAGTTATGAAAGAAGTTTTTGAAATGCTTTTTAAAGCTCTCCGGAAATTTTGCGTCAATTTTTCGAAAAAATTGTCGACTATTCAAAAATGCCTCTTGGGTCACATCAAACCGTATTAACGAAATATTTTCGAAAAATGTCCAATTCATGTTATCGAAGTATCTCCTTAAATATGGGTGTAAAAAAAAAAAAAAAAAAAAAAAAAAAAAAAAAAAAAAAAAAAAAAATTATTCGTATTGAAAATATCTTTTTCATTTTTTATTTCCAAAATTTCATTGAAAGTGTACTTACGAAAAAGTAATAAAAATCAAATAACGCACGAATTGACCAAAACGAACTGTTGGGTATATTATAAGTGTCCGCGGACGCCACCTTCTTGCTGAGGGGGTTTGGACTTGGCCTGGTGGCTACCGCCACTTATGGTATCATCATTTTTTCCAAAAGATGATTTTTAAAAATCTGATTAAATCAAGACGGGACAGAACTAAATTGTTTTGCTTGCAATTGCAATTTTTACAAAGAAACTTCTTGCAAAAAAAAGCAAACAAATTGTGCTCAATCAACTTAAAAAATGAAAACCGTCTGTATGTCCCGTCTTAATTCAATCAGATTCGAAAAAAAAAAAAAAAAAAAAAAAAAAAAAAAAAAAAAAAAAAAAAAACTTTGGATAATATTATGAAAATAGTTTCTTTTTAAGATTTATTAAATTTGTTTGGATAATTATTGTGCGATAAGACTGAATCATTTTTTTTTCAAGATATGTAGTCTCCATTGTCTATCGATCACGTCATTTTCAACGCTGCGAAAAAAAAAACTATGAACAGTTTATCGTCCCAACTCCAGTGTAATTAATCTTCTTTGTGCCGTTTATAGTCCATTCTTGAATATATCCAGAACATTCATTTTTTCCTACCCAACGTGCGCCGCTCACCCACGCTACTCTACCTCGGCACTCTTTTCGGCTTTTAGCGTGTGATGCAATGCAATCGCTCGTCACTCGCTAAACTCGTCCAGTCGCACTTGCGACTAGTTCAATCTCGCGGACCGGTTGTTCGAACGCCTTACTTCAAACGAACAAGTACAAGATTGTGACAAGAAAGAAACACCCTCTCTTCGCCTCAGTATTACGTTAAATTAGGTCTTCAATTTAATATAATAGATTTTGCCTCTGCCGATACCATTCATAAATGAATAATTTTCAAGGAAAATGAAATGAGGTGAAGTTTCATAGTGGTGTCGCGTGCAATTTAGCAACTTTGCATCCTTACCGTTAAAATTTATGAAAAATATCGACGTATATCTCTTAACCCTTTCAATACAACGCTCGAGTTATTTGATTTTTTTTCTCTAAGAATTTCTATAAATGCCAGTAAAAGCTACTCAAAATTGTTCACACTCGCGAATTAATTTTTCACCAAGCACCTTCAATTACCGGGATAGGCAAAATAAACACCGTGGCGTACGAATATTTAACTACCCACGAAAGTGCGAGTTTTCTTCTGGTAACATGAACCTGGGGGCTGATTCTGCTCTTTTGAACGAGACGAGGCAAGATGGCGAGAATCGATCATTCCCAATTGGTTTAATTGGCGTCACGTGAGCACGTGACAGATTTGAAGTAGTTTGAGTCGTTTATTTCAGAAAAATGACTCATCCGCCCATCGAAAGATTCAAAATCTATTACGTGACGCCGTTTAAAGTAGTTTAAACCCACGGGCTCGGTCGATTCCCGCTGTCTCATATTGTCTCCTCCAAAAGAGCAGCTTCGGCCCCTGGTAGTTAAAGGGTTAAGTGCACAAGCGAAATCCCTCGAATTCGACTTTTTACTTGGGTTTAAATGGAAATACTGCGACATTTGCTGATTGCGTGACACGTCTATGGGATGCGTTGCAATTCACAAGCCACCAGATAATGGCGCTGGATTTCTCATTTTTCGGCCTCTTTTCAAGAATTATCGTGTTGGGTACTAATTTTAATGCAGTTACTTGTGAAAATTATTCGATTATGTTATCGGAAAAGACGATG
This sequence comes from Trialeurodes vaporariorum, assembly GCA_011764245.1. Classification (NCBI taxonomy): domain Eukaryota; kingdom Metazoa; phylum Arthropoda; class Insecta; order Hemiptera; family Aleyrodidae; genus Trialeurodes; species Trialeurodes vaporariorum. Next base: position 54,817,979 of record VMOF01000388.1, on the reverse strand, counting down.
TGTCCATCTCAGGCTGTTAGTAATGGTTGTGGAGGGGGTTTCAGTAAATGATAGCAGGATAGACCGGATACTGAGAGTATCGAGAGGAGCATGTGAACCAAGGCTGCCGTTCTGCGTATCTAATTAAACGCATTTTCCCATTTAACTCGTTGTAAAATTTTTGAATTTCCCGCCTCATTTGGCACCACAGATGTGAACTCCGGACCGGAAACAGGAAGTCAAGTACATCGGCCGTGATCCTAAACCTCGGACTATCGGTTTTGTGAGCTGGGGTAGGAAGCCAACTCGGAGACTTTTTTTTTTTTTACACTCGGGATAATTCAGTGAAAGGGTCGTAACGTAAACACAGCTCAAAAGCCACAATTTACCCCCGTGTAACTTTTTCACTTGTAGAATCCGGTGTGTGTGTGGTTTAAGAGCGCACGCACGCTTATAGACTCAAGTGAGTTACTGACCTTGTGCTTGTGACCCACGAAACCGATCCTATATCCTGATGGTAATCGATGCCGCGCGTCGTCGGAGGACTCCGGCCTACACCAAAGTAGGATCTCAGGATGATGAAAAAAAAGAAGAAAAAAATAATCTTACTATAGTATATTATAAAAAATGAAAAGTAAGGGGCTGCACCTGATGGTTGATGGTGTTTTGCGTCTCAACGTTCGCGATCACAGCCCGAAAAATACGGAAAAAGACTAAAAGAGAGGGCACTAAAGGAGCCAGGAGGAGTGGTAGGGCAGGGGCAGAGGTCGAGCCCTCATCAGAGTACTGTCCGTCGGGGCAACGCGAAATCAATGGGCCGTAAATCCCTGCTCTTTGACATGGAGGGTCCTCAGAACAATGTTGTCAGGTCAGAATCGTCGAAGAAAATAATTTGATAGCAAGAGTCAAGATTATGCAGATTATATGGTTTGATTACTGCAGTACAGGAGCCCGATCAAGTTGGCGAAAATCGGACTTGACTTGAACCAGTTGAACCAAACCTCTCGCTTTTCACGGTTGTTTCTGAGTGGTCAGCGGTGCAGATTTGAGACATCGGTTGACTGTTTTTTTGTCCTATAGCCCTGGTTTAACCCAGGAACTTTGGCCTGAGTCAACTAGGACAAACAAACCAGCGCAAGTAATGGAAAGAAGGGAGAGAAGTGAGAAGAAGAAAAGATGGAAGAAAGCTCACAAGAGGAAATATCCGTGTCCTTCCGTGCGGTGACAAGATCTGAGTCAGATCATCAAATCTTACCGCGGCTGGGATTTGAGCCCGGGACTTTTGGGTTAGTGGCCGGTTGCGCTAATCACCGAACCACGGAGGCCGACTTGCTTGAAAGTTGAATCCGGACATCTAATCGTCAAAAGAACCAATCTCATCAATCAGTCAATCTGTTTCTGTCGTGTGTCAGGTTCTTTATCGTGAAATCCTTCCGAAAGAAACAGTCTCATATATTTCTGTACCCAGATATAAGTATCCACTTTGAAACACTCTTACCTTCATTTCAATCCAAAATAAATCAAATTGGTCCGTCTCAGCTTTTGATTTAAGGTTATAATATACAGGATGAGGCAAAAAAGAAAGGAAGAAAAAAAAAAACGAGCTAGTGGTAAACCTTTGGTAGGAAAATGACCCAGCTAAAGGCTTCAGCTGAGCCAACCAAACCATTGGTTCACCCAGCAAAATCTTTTTTTTAAAGGTTCTGTCAGCGCTACCAAAGTGTTTTTTCTGTTTTTTCTGTGCATAGACTAACATTTTATTATAACATTTGTGCGTTGGAAAACTAAACAAATCAGTGAGAGAGGTCATAACATTAGATCCACTTTTTAAAGTCCTGTCCATTTGGAACTTTTTTTTGGCATCGTCGTTTTGATCGCAACTCGCAACAAAATCTGTGAGATTCAAGCCCCAATTTTAGTTTTGAAAGACCCACGCAACTTACACCCAAAGACGATTTTAGTGCGAAATCAGTGGTTAGCCAACAACGGACCCATCAGTCGCAATCAGCTGGGACAAAACGCGCGTTGCGTTCTATACTATCTGTCACTCTCCCGTGACCCTCATTGTACTATCAAAAGAAAGTATCCTGATCGAATTATACATTATTTCATATCTGGACCAATTTGCGATTTTTTTCAGTTTTCGAGTATTTCAGAGTCTCATACTATTGCCACTTGTGACACCATGCCTCACAAAATTTAAAACGATGGAAAAGAAAAGGAAAACTCACCAAGAACAATTTCTATGACAGGACTTTCTTTTGAAAGTCATAGTACAGCTATCTCTTTTTAGTGTCGAAATTCGTGTTTAGGGCTTTTTTCCACAACATTTTCTTACCAAATTCTCATTAAAATCCCTTCTGAAATTCTTGTCTACAAAACAATGCCTCTTTTCTATCTACGACTACGATGTTAGCGATGAGAAAGATAGCGGTCCATAGGGGTTCCGTGAGAGTGAGAGAGATAGTTTGGAAAGATTAACCTCTCTCTCCGGATGACGTCATTACTGAAACTGCCCATTTGACATAATTGAATAAAATAGAAGAGGCTGCGCTCACTTATCTCTCAGAGACGTATCCAATATCCATAGGCATCTTCCTCTCTCTCTCTCTCTCTCTCTCTCTCTCTCTCTCTCTCTCTCCTTCCTTTCTTCCTTCCTTCCTTCCTTCCTCTCTCTCTCTCTCCCTCTCTCTCCCTCTCTCTCTCTCTCTCTCTCTCTCTCTCTCTCTCTCTCTCTCTCTCTCTCTCTCTCTCCCTCTCTCTCCATCTACACAGAATAAAACACTTCGGCGGCGCTGGCAAAACCTTAAAAGACTTTAGTTGAGCCAACCGAATCTTCGGTTCACCCAGCAAACTCCTTTCTGATAAGCGTAGAAAAACTTTGGTTATTGGCTCTACTAAAGTCTTTTGCTGGGTAATTTTTTATGTTTTTACCAATGGTTTTGTCAGAGCTACAAAAGCGGGTTTCCTGTAGTTGCTCTCTCTTGTAAACTGGTGAGTCAGGAAAGGATAAAAAGAGCGAACACATGACTTTTCGCTGCCATCTCGGTCCTTTCCTTTCAGTTTACAGATAAAGTGCATGGTTACTTTTCTCGTAGAATTGGCAACAACGAATTTGTATGTAGCGCGTCTAAATGCATGGCTGGCCGGATGCACTCAGCTCGGGCTCAACTGGGAACCCCCTTCTCATATTACCCATATCGCCGTCAAATTATCGCTCCATCTTGATATGGTTCTGACTTTGTAATTGTTCGATCGATACGTATTGTTGGTTCGTTTGAGGATTTGATTTATTTTATCAGTATTGTTGTGCGATTAAAGGAGAAAAATAGAGTAAAATCGCCAAGAGTGGTATCGGAGATAATGTTTGTAGCAATGGGTCTGTTGCAGTCGCGCAATGAGAGTTTCTTCATCTCTCTCTTTTCTCCATTAAAAAACGTATGTTAGACAAGGATGGACAAGGGGATAAAACCCCCTCTTTCTGTCCTTTTCCTACTTATTCATTCAAATGGGAAATGAGCGAGTTGGAAGAGATCCTGGTTGCGCCAGTGGTCTGTTGCGTACTTTTGCCGCAGCTACAATAATACAGGACATTCGTATGGGAGTCCTAGAATTCTCCGAAAATTCGATGAGATTCACTGGAAACCCGGTGAAGCTCCAAGTTGTTTTTACTCTCCGATTTCGTTTCTCGTTTACCGGTGCAATTTAGCCGAGTGTTCTTCATTCCCGATGAAATTTATAACAACTCTTTACCGGTACACCGAAACCGGTACCGG